>JAVQMG010000078.1:20000-1220000 GCA_032878915.1 Castanopsis chinensis | reverse complement strand
TATGAGCGTGTTACCACTTAAGTTTATGGCAACCAGATTCTTCAGATATCCCAGTTGCATGGGGATGGGACCCTTAAAATGGTTATTTGAAAGATCCAACTCTACTAGTTGGGTGAGATTTGCTAGCCAAGTAGTTAGCTCACCTGTCATATTATTTGAGGAGAGGTTGAAGTACATGAGCTTTGAAAGAACACCAAAATGAGCAGTGATGCTTCCTTGGAGTCCGTTCCCACTAAGATCAAGCCGAACAAGGTTTGGGAAGGAAGAGAAGTTGAGTTTCCCAAATTCGTCACCCACTGTGAATTTACGAGGTGGTTTAATCTCTGTCACACTTCCAGCTTTGTTACAAGCTATACCAGGCCACTTACAATGACTTGAGGTATTGCTTCTATTGGAACTCCACTGGTGCCACCAACCACTCTCTAGCAGAGCCTCTGCTTCATGTTCAAGCGATGATGATGAGTCACTTGCTCTCACTAGCAATATTGCACTATCTATAGTAGAAGAAAAGGAAAGAACGAAAATAACACATACTACTATTGGTTTAGAGATCAATAGGAAGGGTGCCATGAATTAATCTGCAGCTGGTTAATTGCTAGGCTGATTTTGCCAGAGGACTTAAAAAGGAACCGAGTGAAAGTGATAGGCAGGGTACATTAGTTACTGGTCTTATGTTCTGTATAGAAAATATTTTGGTTTCTACTTTCTACTTTGTAATTCCATGTCCTATCTTGTATCTGTCAAGAAAAGTTGGTTATGCACGACTTGTAAGCGGAACCATCCATGCAAATTCATTGAGGGGCTAAATGTCTAGCCCCTAGTTTGGTGTTAAATGTTAGCTATGATATATTCCATGTTGAATATGCTTGAATATATGCGGAAGAGAGAAGCATAAAATAGAAACATAAGAACAAGAGACTTACGTGGTTCAGCTTTACAGCTTACGTCAACGGAGAAAACCCTTAAAGTTTACATCTTTATTGTATAATAATGTAGTATAAAATTCGTGTTACAATGAATTATAACATGGATATATATAGTAGACTTAACCCTAAACTAATAGACTTCTAATATAAGTAGAAGATTTGACTTGTACACAAAGTAGAATTAGGCTTGAGTTTATGCTAATGGACTAATATATCTCTAATAGGTTTATTAGCTCTTGACTATGAAATATCGTGTCAATAGTCTTAACCATAAAGCAAGTATTGCATGATTGAAGGACCTATCATTGTCATAGTGGCACGACTAGTATAGCAAAGACTGGAGTTTTGATTTTCAATTACAATATACTTGTTCTAATGTCAGCAAGTCATTTTCTTAGGTTTAAACTTAAGACTTCATGCTTTTGATCTTGGTCCAAGAAGATATGCAGCAGAAAATTAGTTGCTTTGATCGGGATATAATGACAACGAAAAATTCGAAAAACTTCCAGACAGCAATACTTCTTTGATAGTAATAAGGATCTTGACTTGGAAGTTTATAAGAGCTAACCCATGATTGGGGCTAGGTGAGTTTGGTCCTTACTGCATTTGCATTGATGTTTCCCCTGGACAACTCTTCCCTGATAACTAGTCAGTCTTCACAGAAAAACCAAGGACCTAATTGAATTCTAGCCTATATAATACTACCAATAAATCTTTTGGGCCCATATGCATGGACCATATCAGTATTTAAATTTCCAAGTCCTCTAGTACGTATGACAAGCCTAGCAATTTTTACTTTCTTTTTTCTTTTTGCTGAATAGAAAAGGGTGTCTTCAATGTGGACTCATGGACCTCGGGCTTGACCTGTTGCCGTGAAGTAGCTTCCTCTGCTACCTTTTTTTTTTTTTTTTTTTTAATTATATTATTGTGGCAGGTAAAAATATGTCAAACTTTCTTTTTTCCTCACACAATTAATTTGTAAAGGTGGGATGCCAATTAACCTTTGTTACTTCTATTTAGGTGGACTGGACTAAGTTAGAAATGAAAGGATAAATGTCAAGTATAAGTATGGGATGCAAGAATTGGTTAAAATTAGCCTTAGGATATCTTATATTATGTTCCTCGGGTGTGGTCCTAGATATAGATTACACTTGTTCTAAGATTACAATGATGATTCTCTTATTTCTCTCTTTTTTTCAGATGTTTACATCCCCTCTTCATAGTGGCTTCTCTGCCTTATTTAGTCTCCTAAGTCATATCTTGGCCTTCCACTTAGAGGGTTAGGGTTCATTTCCCGTAATATGTGTTCCATTAGGACCTCACTAGAAGGTTGTTACATTAGGCTATGAGCTGTGAGGACACTGTTTAATGGTCGTTTCCTCATTAATAAGGTCAACTAAGTGGGCTTAGTATATTAAATGTGGAGGTAATGGGTGCTTTATCTGCATTCTTACCTTTATTGCTTGATGAGAAATCTTTCTTCTCTTCCTCGATTTATGCATGATGGTCTTTAGAATTGGTCCCCATCCTCGAGCACTATAGTCTCCTTATGCTTGTGGCGAGTTGCTTATACTTTCCCAACGACTTGTTGTCAGTGCTTTCTGAGGCCTTTTTACAATTGTGAACACTCTACGAGTATAAGTGCTAGTGGGGTGTGATGGCTAATATGTCAATGGCTAATACTCTTGCAGTGATGGATACTCTACAAATATAAGTGCTTGTGGAGTGTGAGGAGAGTCAGAATTCTATACACACACACCATTCATTTTCTTTTATGGTACTCTTTCAATTTATGACAATTTTTTTGTTCCATAATAATTTGAAATGGATCATTATTATGAACCAATAATAGTCAAATGGCTAATATGTCAATGGAAAAAACAAAAATAAAACAAAAGGTGGCTCAATTTTATAATACACCTTACCTTTCATATTTTATTTTAGAATACAATACATTAAAATAATTTTTTGTTTCTTTCTCACAGAAATCAACCCAACACCGTCCAGCCACCATTACAACCTGTTATAAAACCCAATCAATCCATCACAAAACCCAAATTTTTAACCCAACCACAACCGCCATTGATGACCATGGCAACCCCAATGCATAATGGTCAGAGAGAACAAAGAGAAAGAATAGAGAAAACAGAAACCCAAACGCTTGCATGTGGGTGTTTAAAACATTTTACTTTTCTTGAGTTAAAGAAAACAGGCCAATAGATTCTACTTAGGGCCGAATACAATAAAGCCTGTGGTGGAGTATCTAAATAAAAAATCTATACAGTTCTTGAAGAGATGTCTAGGTTTAATTGTCTACCAGTTTTTCTAGAATTTATGAATTTTGTGTTCAAATTATAATTTTGTTAGCTGTGTCTTATATTATGCAATTCCCTTCTGATATTTTGGGCCCAAATTACTTGCTTTTACATTTGCAAAGATGTGCAATAGAATGTGCTATAGAATTTAGTGTATAAAAGTACAAAACTACTCTTTGGCCATTGCTTCATTGGTTTCAAAGCACTTGTTTTACACGTTCAGATTTTTCAAAAACATGATTCTTAGGATAGCGGTAATTGCATTTCTCCAAGTTATCAAAACTTTTAGTACTATGATAAAAAAACATTGCACAGGTTTTACTTCTATAAAATACTAGATTCATTTTATATTTGTCTCGTGACCAATGAGATTGCAACAATAAAGCCTTAATTAGTTGTAGATCATAAGCAGACTAATCATAATTATTCACATGTACTTTTCACCCACTCATGAAAAGTAACCAAATTATTTACATGTATTTTTCACCTACTTATGAAAAGTAACCAAATTTTACACTGGCCTTGAACCATTGCAACCCTCTCCTCTTTTCTCCAGGTTTGAACTGGCTGAGAACTATATTGAGATAATTTGACTTCTACACACCACTTGACTTCATTTTATTATTTTTATTCCATTGCTAAACAAATCCTGGATTTTTGTATAGGTAGAAATCACTATCTAGAAACTATTGACCAAGCCCATGAGGCTCGCCAAGCTTACGTAGCTCAACAATAGAAACAACGAGGAGTAAAAGAAACTCGAGAGAATACAAAGTTACAAACATATTTCTTGAGTGATGTTAGACCTTTCACATTACAAATACCAATCCTCTAGTTAATTAATAACAAACAAATATATATATATATATATATATTCCACATCCACATACAGAAATTAAGATTATTCAAATTTCAAACAAACATATATTATGATATATGGGAGATATTACACCACTACTACTACAGTACAGTACATAAAAAGCTTAATATAAATACATATGATATAGAGCTAGCTAGGTGAGGTTCTCATTCGCAGGTGTCCCAGTAACACCAAGGTCCTGCTTCTTGTTTTCATCTTATGTTGTTGCAGTCCTGCCGTGAAGTAGCTTCCTCTGCTACATAATATTATTATTATTATTATTATTATTATTATTATTATTATTATTATTATCTTATTGTGACAGGCAAAAATAAGTTAAACTTGCTTTTTTTTCCTCACACAATTAATTTGTAAAGGTGGGATGCAAATCAACCTTTGTTACCTCTATTTAGGTGGACTGGACTAGACTAAGTTAGAAATAAAAGGATAAATGTTAAGTATAAGTATGAGACGTGAGAATTGGTTAAAAATAACCTCAGATAGCTTATATTATGTTCCTCGGGTTTGGTTCGAGATACAGATTACACTTGTTCTAAGATTACAATGATGATTCTCTTATTTCTCTCTTTTTTCAAATGTTTACATCCCCTCTTCACAGTGGCCTCTTTGCCTTATATAGTCCCCTAAGTCATATCTTGGCCTTCCACTTGGAGGGTTAGGGTTCATTTTCCTTAATATGTGTTCCATTAGAACCTCACTAGAAGGTTGTTACACCAGGCTATAAGCTGTGAGAACATGTTCAGTGATCATTTCCTCATTAATGTGACTAACTAAGTGGGCTTAGTACATTGAATGTGGAGGTGATGGGTGCTTTATCTGCATTCTTACCTTTCTTGCTTGATGACAAATCTTTCTTCTCTTCCTCGATTTATGCCTAATGGTCTTCAGAATTGGTCCTTGGTCTTTTCGAGGACACGTTGACATCCTCGGGCACTATAGTCTCCTTACGCTTGTGTCGAGTTGCTTATACTTTCCAAAGGACTTGCTATCAGTGCTTTTCGAGGTTTGTTCATAGGTATGGACACTCCACAAGTATAAGTGTTTGTGGGGTGTGATAGCTAATATGTCAATGGCTAATACTCTTGGTGTAATGGACACTTCATAAGTATAAGTGTTCGTGGGGGTGTGAGGAGTAAGAGTCAGTGTTCAAGTCTCTAAAAAAGAGTTTAATACGTACACTTAGATTAGGTAAGCTAGAATAAAATTCTATATATATATATATATATAGAGATGAGTTCAAGTTACATATGGTGTAACTCTAAAGAGCTACACATTTTTTAAATTATTGGATTTAAGTAAATCCAACGGTAAAAAAAAAAAAAAAAAAAAACCTTCATTAATGCTAATATTCTAATTCATCTCATTTATTATCCCTTATTTAATACATTCCATACTTATTTCTAAATCCAAAAAAAAATTTATAACACAACTATTGCTTTTAGTTGTTCTTTATCTTTACGTTTCTTTCTCTAGAACACTCTCTCTTCTGTTGCATCTTATGCCCAAATGTTTATCATCATTGGCAAATTTTTACGAAAATTAAAAAATAGATAAACATAGGGACACTCTACCAACAAAAACAAAAGTTAAAAACGAATATAAAAAACTCTAATTTTGAGGATAAATTTGATTTTTTAAGGGGTCATCCAATGGCTTATTTCTAACTTTTTGCCTCAGAAACAAAAGGGTAAATTAGTTGATCTTCAAAGCTACAACATCTAATGTTGTTGTAGCAGATCATGTCCAATTGTTTGTCATCATCAACACATAATTTACAAATTAATTTACACAAACATAATAACGTAAGGAACTTAAATCTACAAACAAAAACAAAAGAGAAGGAGAAACACTTTCTTAAAGAATTAAAAAAAAAAAAAAATCCAGAGAAGAGTGTTCTAGAGATAAGTATGGAATGTGTTATATATATATATATATATATATATATATATATATTTTAGTTTAGAAATAAGTATAGAATGCGCTAAATAAGGGATAATAAATGAGATGGATTAGAATATTAGTATAAATGATGGTCTTTTTTTTACCGTTAGATCTACTTAAATCTAATGGTTTAAAAAATGTGTAACTCTTTACAGTTATACCAATTTATGACAATTTCTTTCCATACTAATTTGAAATGGATGATAATTATGAACCAATAATAGTCAAATGGCTAATATGTCAATGGGAAAAACCAAAAAAAAAAAAAAAAGTTACTCAGATGGCATTGGTTTAAGCACTCCAATTAATGTGTAAGTATTTTTCACCTACCCATGCAAAGTAACCAAATTATTTACATGTATTTTTCACCTACTTATGAAAAGTAACCAAATTTTAAACTGACCTTGAACCATTGCAACCCTCTCCTCTTTCCTCCAGGTTTGAACTGGCAGAGAACTATATTGAGATGTTAATTTGACTTATACATACCACTTGACTTCATTTTACCAGCACCAAATATAGGGCCGCCTTTTCCAGCAGCATCTTGGACCTTGTCCTGCAACTTATCTATTTGAATCATGTCCTCGTATCTCAATCTTTGTTTTGTTCTCTCCCCCATATATTGACTCGTATGTTGTTGCAGTCTTTGACTCTGGTAGCTGTGCTCCCTGTGCCCCTGACATCACTGTAATATATCTTAATTTGCCTTTGCCTCTGCCTATATATGCCACAAGTTCGATTTACTAGTGTATATATATAACCTCATCACCGACTACCCTAGCTTATATATGAATTTTTTAGGCTGTACATAATATATTCATTCCTCACGTATACTTTGGTAGCCGATACTGCATATATTCGTGTCTAGTATAAGAGCAGGCCACCTTAATCATTAAAGTTTGTCAGCGTGGCATTGCATGCCATGACCAACGTGGTGGTGTGTGCTGTATTTGCACTTTGCATATTGCAACGTGTATATATGCATACTCATATGGAATTGCACCGCCACCTTGTGACATTGAGACAGTGACCCCACGCTTAATTAACAAAGACGACCTCTAAATTAAACAAGTCATGAACATCTTCAATCGCTTCCTAGCTAGCTAGCTTATACTACCTTTTCTAAACAAGTAATTAGAGCATACAAGTATATATATATATATATATATATATACACACACAACTTAATAATTTAATATGATTTGATCTCTTTTCAAGCATATTTTAATTAATATGAGAAGAACAGAATAACAATTTAAAACCCAATAGAGATGCAAAGTGTAACAACTGCTTTAAGGTGCTTGTGGTGACTAGGTAGACAATCGAGGGTCATTCTCATAACTACATAATTTGCCTACACATATACTCCTACGTACTGTTGAATATCGTAAAGGTACCCAGCCAAAACAAATAGATGTAATAATTGCTTTAAGGTGCTTGTAATGACTAGGTATTCGAGGGTTATTCTTGTAAGGATAATACTTTTTGCAAATAAACTCAAAAATTATTGAAACCGGAGATAAAAGTCATGATTTTTAACATGAAAAACGTGATTTTAAATCACGATTTCAGTTATTTTTTGAATTGTGTAAAACTGGGTAAAATGTGTTATTTTATTATGAGGGTACATTTTAGTAACATATCATGAGAGTTGAGATAATAATGCCAACAAGATTCAAAAATATTTCAAAACCAACAAATTTAGTCCCTAAATACTGTTAGGGATGTTAGTCTTTTTTGACCCTCTCTCTTTTCTCTCTCTCTCTTTCTCTCTCTCTCTCTCTCTCGTGCCTCTCTCTTCTTTCTTTCTGTGAATACCAAAGTCCAAACATCATACCAAATCAGCAAGACCATGGTCTCACCATATTTGTTACAAAGCCCACCACCACAAATAAATCTTACACACAATCAAGCTCGAAATCAAAAACACCCAATACCCCATTTTACAAACCCAAATCTAAATCACTAAATCACTCTAGTTGACAAAAAAATCAATCCCTAAATCAACCAAACCATGAAAACCATTTACAAATCCAAACACAAAAGCGGGTTCGGCCATAAATAAAATGAGAAAATAAATAAGAAAAATAAAGAGAATAAGAGAGAAATAAAGAGGAGGAGGCAACGGCCAGTGGTTGTGGTGCTACTATTGAGTTGATCTACCATTAGTGCTAGTGGTGGCATGGGCTTCGTGAAGCTTGGCCGTGGCTGAGCTTGAGAGAGAGCGAGAGCCACCAGTAGCCATGAGGTTTTTGGAGATCAAGGTATAAATTAATTATAACTTCAATTATTTTGCAATAATAGATTAATCAAATTTACAAGTCAAAGTAAAGAAGACAAGTAAATTTTTTGTCAAATTTGTTAAGATCTAAATGAGATTTTTCATGAAGTTTAAAATCAACAAATTTCTACATTTGATGTTGGGCTTACTAATTTTCACCTTCAAGTTTAGATAAAATAGATTTTTTTTTTAAAACACAATTTTTAAAACCACAAATAAGCATTTGGCAAAACTGTGAAAAAAAAAGTGTGTGTCCTATTCTTTAAATTACAATAAGTGTTGGATTATACTAATATAAAATACTAGTTGCTTTGGTTGTAAATTAAATTAAGAATATGTGGCCATTTTTTATGTAATCAACATTTATTTTAAGGAAAGTTTTTAATGAATGTTAACAATTTGCATTAATAATAATAATAATAAATATTTTGTTAGCTTATTTTGTTATCTTCCAAGACATTTAATAATAATAATAATAATAATAATAATAATAATAATAATAATAATAATAATAATATTTTTATTTAATAGTGTAACGACAACAAGTACGTACCCTTTCACTCTTTTTTTTATTAATAATAAAAAGGTAGACATTTTTATCGAAAGATGCAATCGGAGGTGTAAATATATAAATGGGTATTTTGTAGACAAAGACAAGTAAACAAAGTAATATGTTCAAGTCTAGTCTAACCACTGCGCATTCTTAGCGTGTTGGTCGCTCTTCAAGTATAAGTGTTTATGAGGCGTGGGGGTAAAAAACGGAATTCAGGTCTCCAAAAGTGAGCTTTATACACACATACACTTAGATTAGACTAAAGTAAAATTTTAAACTCGTACCAAAAAAAAAAAAAAGTCAGTCTACAACATAGCAACACATGAGTTATACAGCCTTAAAGCTGACAAGGCCCTACACGTCTAGCACAGGATATTCTTTCTCTAAGTGTTGTCTTCGCCTTTTGCTCTGGGATTGTAACAGCGAGGGAAGCGTGCAGAGTAGCGAAGATGAGTATTGTCTATTCAATTGTGACCGATTCACATTCACTGGTGAAGTCATCGAGCATTCAACACTAGGCTGCGTTACTCCATGTAGATCTTGATGCCGGGGAAAGGTGGCTTCTGTTTGTTTAACTATGTCTATGTCTATGTCTATGCGTGTGTTTGTGTTTGCTAATACAAATGCAATGCAATACAATGCAAGTTGTGTTCTTTTTTTAATTTCAGATTTTTATTTTTTGCCCAATATGCAATGCAATGCAGCAAACACCATGAGTTTCATTCAGTTGACTACTTGAGTTTTACCTTTTTCCCTAACGCACTATGCTTTTTGTTGTAGATACCAGCTAATTCAGAGTGTAATTATTACGTACCTGCTATTCAATATTCATGCTATGCTGTTGTTGTTTTTCTTCTTTTTCTTCTTCATTATTTCAACTATTCTTTCCTTTTCTTTCTTTCTTGTAGCAGAGTTTGTTAAGTTGGTGTAACTATAAATCCACACATGAACATATAACTAGAAGGGTCATAAGGTTAGCTACAAAAAATGAACAAATTCACACATGAACATATGATTTCAATTTTATTTCGATATTCATTTTTTGTAGCTAACCTTATGACCCTTCTAGCTATATTAGTAGTCTTAAATGCACAATTTATGAGGGAAAAAAAAAATGTAAATCTCAAATTAGAATGAGTGAAAAATTTTAACATTAAAAAAAAAAAAAAAAAAAAACCTCATCGCACACGTGAAGTGCATGTGATGAGGCTAGTATATTGAAAGGTAGTCTCCATCTGATTAAACATCCTCTATATCAATTTTTTTTTTGTCTAAATTAAACAACTTCTATATAACTTTCTATCTCTAATTTAACTCATGTGTGTCTTACTTTTTATCAAACAAAAAAATGTATATCTGCAATTAACTTCTATATCATGAAGGCAAGCAAAGGATAATTTTTCCTTAGTAGACAACATGTACATGCATCTTGAAGAGCAACATACTTATTCACTACTCACTACACACTTGCAAAATTAAAATATTATTCCATGCCTCAAATCCTTTTAGCCAAACTTGAGTATAGTTTCCTCCATCCCCCTTGAATCTACCTCACTAGTCACCACCATAATATTGGGAAAAAGAACCGCAATCAGTTATAGAATTTCTTGAGGGGGAAATAAATCAAATATAACATTAGGATAATAAATTATTGTAATGAATAAATTCATGATAAATTCTTTTGTAGATACCAGTCAATCCCTACAAAACGTGTATAGCCTTAGATCCATGTCTTTAAAAAAAAAGAAAGGGAAATGATCCCCACAAAACGTGTATAGCCTTAGATGTCTTCACAAAGAAGAAGAAGAAGAAGAAGAAGAAGAAATGTATAGCCTTAGGTCAAGGATCCTTACGCTACAAATTAATATGACTGCAGTGAATTAGTGTGATGCCCTAATTTGATCGATTGTGTGATGTGTGTGGGTGTGTGATGAGTCCCACATTTATTGGGTAGATTTTGACTTTATTAACAACTACAAAGAGCCTCAATAGTGACTAGTTCTTTTGAGGTATAGCGCAGATATGACTAGCGCTTTTTCTTGGGTCGTTACATATGGTATCAGAGCCGGCTCGGTAATCTCGTGTGGCTCAGAGACACTACCCCACAAAGTGGGTCATAACAAAGACGTTAGGGATTTAAGTGGGGGAGATTGTGATGCTCCAATTTGATTGATTGTGTGATGTATGTGAGTGTGTGATGAGTTTCACATTGGATATTTACTGGGTAGATTTGAGTTTTATTAACAACTACAAGGAACCCCAATAGTGACTAGTCTTTTTGAGGTATAGCGCAGATGTGACTAGTACTTTTCCTTGGGTCGTTACAATTAGTAATTTTATATTAATTTTTAATGTTTTCTAATTTAAAAAAAAAAAAAAAAAACCTTGTTGCCAAGTGAAAACTCAACAAAATTTGGCCATTCAAGTCAAAAAGCTAATTGGGCATATAAAAAATATAAATGAAAATTACATAAAATCATAGTAAAATTTTTTAATAAAAATTGTAATATTTACGAAAGCGTTTTTCAAAATAGATTTGTGGTCTATAAATTAAGATGGTTTCAACAGCTTATTGAATTTGGTTTAAAAAAGAAGAATTTTTAACCAAATATTTTAACATCTAAAATTACATCCAATTAACACTGGTGCTAAACTACTAATAACACAGTACAACTTTCTATGTTTGATTAACACTCCCTTGAAGACCAAAAAAAAAAAAAAAAAGTAGCTAAAGAATTCATCAAGAAAATTGGGCGTTACTCACATATGTTTCAACCTCCATTCTTGAAAAACTTTTTATTGCTACACTTGTTAAGGGCTTCCACTACAAACAACTACTCCATATGCTGGTTTTTGTTTTGCTTTGGTTCGGACAGCACAATCACCAAATTGAAATGTGAAAATAGTTCTAGAAACAGGCTATTGCTTAAGAGACTCATGGTGGTTAGAGACATTTAGATGTGGTGTGATAACTGATTAGCATAACCAGTTAAGAGTAGTTGGAGGTTATGTTAGTGGGAGGTTTTTGTTTTGGAGTGGGAGACTAATTAAATGAGTTTGTGTGGTTGTTTGATTTTTTAAAATGAAAAATACTATCAAACGTGGGTTGCCATTTGCCGATATGGATAATAGTGTGTTTTGAATTTTACAATTGATTTGTGTGACCTATTTTCAAGGGTGAGTAGACATGGCAAAACGGGTCAGAATTTTTTGACCCAACTCGAAAAATACCCGACCCGAACTTTTTGTTTTTTACCCGAAGCAAAAACGGGTTGACTTGTGACCCGACCTGTGTTTTTGAGGGTCAAACTGACCCGAACCATTTAAAATTTTTTTTTTCGTAAAAAAAATAGTTAAACTAAGACAATATTGGTTTAATTATTTTTTGTAAGTTTTAAGGAAACAATTGATATGTTTACATAACTGTATGCAAAGTAGATGAAAGATAAATGATTGAGCATTCTGTAATGAGTAAAAATTTTTAGATATCAAATAGCAAAGTACATGCCAAGATAATTTGGTTACAGTAGAGTTAAAAATATAGATTTAAAATTGTGGATATGTGTGAGAAACATTCAAAAGTGTGAAAATAGTAAAGTCAAAGTATCAAATTAACATAAATTATGAATGCTTAAACCTATTTTTTAAACAATTTATGTCCAAAATAAATGGCTTTTTAAAATAAATTATGATATTTCTTAAAGTGTGTATTGCTTAACAATGATATGATATTCATAAATAAAATCATATATATATATATATATGTAAGCAATCAAATTTTAATGTATATCTCAAATTGAAATAGAGTGTCAACCATAATTGATAATAGATTATAAATTAATTTTCAAGATCGTAAGTTTCTTATATGCTTTTATTCGTTATCAAATGAGTTATCTAATAGTCATTTGTAATTTTGTTTTATATTTTAGAATGTTGATATTGTGTAGAAATAAAACGTGTATATTTGTTTTACTTATCTTTGTGTTATTTTGTTTTAGATAGCAATGTTAGGATTTGTATAATTTTAAAATAATTAAATAAGTATTAATAAGTTTAACTGAGTTCATTCTTGATATAATTTGTAAATTCAAAATAATGCATTTTACATCAAGTAATTTGTTGCATAACTTTCCAAATGGCAAATACATGTTGTTTTCTTTATAAAAATAAAAAATAAATTAATGTGAAAAATACAAGTCAATCCGAATTGACCCGCAACCTGATTGACCTGAACCTGTTTTTAACCTGCTTAAAATGACCCATTTTTGACCTGTGACTTGACCCGCAACCCGATTGACCTGACTTAACCTGCCTGTTTTGCTATGTCTAAGGGTGAGGAACGGAGCAATTAACTGGGGAGCCTTGAGGATTTTTATTTGGATAAACTTGAGAATTTAAAAAAAAAAATTGATTTGAAGATAAACATGAGGATGATTTTTTTTTTTAAAAGGGAAAAAAACAACAGCAACAATAACAAACGTGGGGTTTTTTTGATAGAAACGTGGGTTTTTATTTTCATTAGGTTTTTTGTTTTCAACTTTTAAAAAGAAGTTAAAAACAGTTTAAATAAATTGTAATATATATCTATTTATAACGTGAGGATGATTTATCTTTTTAAAGGGAAAAAAAAATAACAACGAATATATAATTGTTTTGAAGAAGTGAGTTAGTGGGAGAGTAATCCTATTTTGTAGGAATTGTTTTAGATGAAAGTTAGAGATATATTTTTACTATCTTATCCTCAAGTTTTGCCTTTACTTAAACGTAGGCTAAAGGGGTATTTTGGAACAAAAAAAAAAAAAATCAGGTCCAGCCAAGGGAAACCCCTTAAATAGTAGTATAGATAGATACAACATCATATTCTTTATTCTAAACTTTATTTAATTAAAATATCAAATTTTAGACAAAAGTTCTTCTCATACTGGCGTAACAAATTCAAATCTAACATAACATAGATATAAAAAAGATCTAACAGACGGCCAAATGAAAGTCCCAAAAAGATTTGAAAACAATCCTAAATTAGAATTCACAAATTCGCCACAACGAACAATCCCATATTGCTATTTCTCTCAGCAAGTGAAGGTAAGCTACATTCTGTTATGTTTTCTTTTCACAATACATCAAACATCAAAAAATTTATGGATTTTAGAAAATATTTGCTCTGGGCCATTGTCTGCCTTAGCGTAATGGCCATGACTTTTACTGGGATTCACGTATCAAAAGACAATCATCAAAATGAAAAGAATGAATAGCAATCATTATGGATACAGTATATTCACCCTTTGTCATCCATTGTAGGTTCTGTGGCTACTACTTTTGCGAGCGAGTTATTTGGACGTAAGTACGTTCTTGTGGTCAGTAACACACTAATGACATTCGGTTTATATGAAAAAGTAGAAGTAATCGCTGTCATAGGCCTAGCAGCCTTCTCTACTTCTATTCCCCTGTTCTTGTCCGAGGCGGCTCCGGCCACCAAAATGAAGTGTAACCTTCATCAATTTGCTGTATTTCATCGTTTCAATTGCACACCTACTCAAACAGGCCATTAAAAAAAAAATAGATATGGTATGATTTAAATTAAATTATAAACTTACAAAGCATAGAGCGAAAGGTCTAAATTGTAATTAACGTCGCTATAATTTTAAATTGATGTGTTGTGTTTTCTTTCAAGTAAATGTCTTCTGGGCCCAAATTTCATTAATAATGAATGTTATATTCCTCATACTATATGAGGCACCCTCACCAAAATCACTTGGACTCGAAACTACACATGTAATTTTCTAAAAAAATAAAAGTAAAATTTCTGAATCTCAGTTCATGTAATTATAAGCAGACTCATACTATTGCTAGAAGCTTAATCTCTTTTTATTTTTCTTCAAGGGCTACTTCAAGAAGACATTGAAGGGCTACTTCAAGGCTTTGAAAATGAACCGCCAAGTTCGCCTTCGCCTATTAGGTGGGGTCCTAATCCATGCAAGCTCATAGTTGATTGGATACCCTTTTATCACCTATCAAAACAAGGTATTTAATGTGTTCCTTACTATAGCTCTGTGGTGTTAATCATCAGGACAATGAAGAAGAACTAAGTCCATTGAGTATTAGGCTAGTAATTTAACAAAGTCCTAACCAAAGTTTATGTTTTTTGGTTGTAGTAGGTACTCCAGGTTGGAGTGATATCAAGGGGTGTGGAGTTCTCTACGACTATCATGCTTTCAATCATAGGTTTTGTATTAGAATCCTACTTCATAGAAAAGAAGGGCAGGAGGTTTGTGGTGCTCCTAGGGCTGGGCCTAGTTGGACTAAGCTTGGGTGTTTTATGGCATACATTGGTGGAACAGGAAACTTCATAAAATGGGCTGGATGATGAAACAATGTCGTGGTTTAGAAAAATGATGGAGGAAGATCTTGAGCCGGTTTTTGTGATGGATTGATCAGAATTTATAAAAGTTGTAGGGGTGGTTGGGTGGTGGTTTGATTTCTATGTGAGAAAGAAACAAAAGATTATATGAGTAGTATATCAGAACACACTTTCTCCTCAATAGAACACCACCCTTACCCTCATCATTACCCTTCCTTTTACCTTTCTCTTTGATCTCGCTTCATATCATCATTTTCTTCTTAATTGAGTATTTTATGAAAAGTTATTAGTTTTTTCCAATATTTCAATGGGCTTCTTGTTAAGCACTTTTTTCGTAAAACCATCAATTTCATATTTTTTTTGACAACTTTAGCTTCCATTAAATTGGTTTCTTTGTACTAATAGTCTAATACCACCATGATAATTTCAAAATCATGAATACTAACCATGTTATTGGCATGTTAGATGTCTTTCATGCAAAACATGGTCAGATTTCTTTGAAGCTATTTTATATGAATGGAGTATTTTAAATAAAAATAAATTTTAAAAAAAAACTTGTAAACTCTGAATTGTGTCCTTTCTATTGAATACCTCAATTCAATCTCTAATATATTCTTTTCAAATCTTGTTCAAATCCACAGTCCACAAAAATATGGCCTAATTTAGGGCCAACCCAACATATTTTGGGTTATACACAAATGTAAAATGTATTATTACTTTATTTTTTGAACGCGACAAATAAATTAGAAAAAAGAACCCAACCTTTTTATATAACTGGTAATAGCCTCACGTAATGCAGGGATAATGCTATAAGTTGTTATGTGAAAAGCTTATATAGAATGTTCAAAATATCTTAAAGTAATAACATGAAGAAATGTTGTGATAACATGAAAAAGGTTTTTGTTAAATTAACAATGCAATACAAAATTAAGGGGATGAAGAAAATAGACTAGGGAGAAAATGTTACATAAATTAGAAATTAGTTATTATATGGCGTATATATTCTCACAAAAAAAAAAAAAAAGTGGTGTAATAAGTTTTTCTCTTTTTATTTTTCGTTTGAGAATACTAAGTATTTTTAACACACTCACACAGAGAGGGGAAAGAAGGTCTTAAAGAAATTGATATTAGTGTATATCTAAAAGGACCTACCTTTTTTGGCTAAATCTAAAAAAAAAAAGGACCTACCTTTTTGTATAACTAGTAATGTCCTCGCGCAATGCACGAATAATGTTGTAAGCTGTTATATGAAAAGCTTATTCAGAATGTTCAAAATATTTTAAAGTAATAACTTAAAGTAATGTTGTGATAACATGAAAAGGTTTTTGTTAAATTAATGATGTAATGCAAAATTAAGGGGATGAATAATTTAGACTATAAAGAAAATGTTACATAAATTAGAAACTAGTTATTATGTGGGGTAATATTTTCTCAAAAAAAAAAAAAGAAAAGGTGGTGTAATAAGTTGATTGTAATTTGTTCAATCATTTTTTTTTTTTTTTGCTGAAATATTTAATCATAATTTTTTTTTCTTAATTGGCTTGGAGTTAGCATAAAAAATTTGTAATTTCATGTTAATGTTTAGTTGGCTTATAGAAATATCATCCAAAATTTATGACGTCATATTTATGTTATTGAAATATAATAGTGGTAGGTTAAATACCTAGTGAAAATAGTAATGTCTTGTTAATAGAATTTTTTTATAATTCAAAACATGTAAGAAGTTGAGGTGGAAAGCTAAATGAAAAATTGGTCTAATAAAGCGTCACATGACAAAACTACATGGTCTTCCACATAAAGTTTTTGCTTTTTTATATGATTTTTTTAAAAAACATATAAGATACTTATATATATATATATATATATGTAAAATTAGTGCATACATATAGGTAGTTAATGTGTATTTACTCCATTAACACATCCAATGAATTAAAGCGTATATATAATTCTACTCTAGCTTACCTAATCTAAGTGTAAGTGTATTAAGCTCTTTTCCAGAAACTTGAAACTTGAACCATAACCCTTTTTTCTCACACCTCACAGGCGCTTATACTTATAGAGTGGCCAATGGGGAACCCAAGAATTTATCTTTAGGGGTGGGGGCATATATAATTTTTTTTGAAAAATGAATCAATAGTCCTAAACTTGTCCATGAACTTACCTATGAACCTAGATTTATCAAATTAAATTATAACTCATTAAATAAAATAACTGGGATTTTAAAAAAATATACTAAAAAAATAGTAATAGTCCAAAGATTGCTAAATAAAAGACAAAAAATTATTCAAATGTCAATGCATAAAAAAATATAATAAATAACAACTAAATACATAATAATATAGTAGTATATATTGTATATTTTAATCAATTAATCAAGTACATTTATAAATTTTAATGCCATATAGTATATAATATATTGATTATTATAATAATAAATAATATATTATAAGAAAAATAAAAAAGAATGTAAATAAAAAGTAAAGCAAAAAAATCAAAAGAAAGCAAACGAAAAACAAGCTAAAGTACCTGGGAAAGTGGTCAACTAGCCAGTCAGTTAGGGGCACAAAGCCACAGAGCATTGTAGTCTGCAAAAGGGGTGAGGGTGAGGGGCCTACGGAAGCTTCGAGTTTTCTTTCACTCTTAACTCTTTCTTGTCTAGTCACAGCGTCACACAACTTTTACCTTTTTTTTTAATTGTAAACACAAAACTGAAGCAGTAATGGGAAAATGAAAGAACTGAAAAGAAAAAAGAAAACAAAAAAAAAAGAAGATGAAGGCAAACACCAACGGAGACAAAGAGCGATAGAGACTAAAAGAAAGTAAACTGTGTGAGGCAAAATGTTTTGCAATTGTGTGGGGGGACTTGGTGGTGAGGTGAATCAACAAAGCTTATGAGCTTTCAATTTTTCTATTGCTGTGGTACAAGTAAGCCATAAAATTGTTGGGATGAAAATTAGAATTTTTTCCTTGTTATTTGTTGAGGTTAAAATACTTATGTGTTCATTTTAAAGATGTTGAATGTTTAATTATTGTAAATTTTTGACATATATATATATTATTTTATTTAAATGAAAATTGTGTTTATTTTTAGACTTTCGTAAATATATATGTATATTATCGGTACAGGGGGGCCAAAATGATAAAGTTTTTTTAAAAAATTCAATTTATTTAGGATAATTCAAAAAAAAAAAATCTTTCTTTTTCAAAAATTTGAGGGGGGAGGGGTGCCAAGGCCCCTTTCGATCCTTATGTGGCTCTACCACTGGGAGTGACCATTACGCCAAGAGTACATGGTAGTAAAAATGAATGATTTGATACCAAGCTATATTATTTATACTCATTAGTCATCCTTTGGCTCCCCCTAATGATGCTCTTTTAATACTTGATTTAGTTCATCATATACTAGAGAAAATGAATTTGAGAAAAGTTAAAAAAGAAAATAACCTTAAAAAAGAAAATGGTTATTTTCTTTAGAGAAAATAGCCTTTTCCAAGTGTAATTTTTTTTTTTTTTGGGGGGTAAGGAACATGATCATTAAAAGAAAATAAAGATATTCTTAATCAGTTTATTTATAAGGTACTACCATCTTCCCAATTCTTTGATTTTTGAAACATAAACAAACAACTTAAAATAACACTATGGCGTTTGGTACGAGATAATGTTTTAGAATTCTCAGAAATGTTTAAAAATTCTATTGTTTGGTAGCAAATCACACCAGGAAATTAGATGACAGGGTATCTGGATTCCCCCTTAACCCCCTTTTTGTAGAAATGTGGATTCCCTTTAAAACAAGTAGGTATCTAGATTCTCAAACTTAAAAGAAATTGTGTTTTTTATAAATTGACAATTTTAACAATTTTTTTCCTTGTCATTTAAGTGGTGAAGATAAAATATAAAACAAATCATCAATATCTCTTCTCGTCAAAACAACATAAAAAAGATAAACAACTATATTGATATATTCATTAACAATTCTATTAAGGTTTTCCGTGTGGAAAAAAAAAAGAAAGTTTGAAGGGAACCCTCCATTGTTACTAGGTATTCACTTTTACTATTGTGTGTAAGTTGCTCAATAATTATGAACCATGTTTGTTTTTTTAAGTTTGATATGGGTAATCCACATTATTTCTGGCATCTAGATTACTAAGGATGTGATGTCTTGCAATTTGGAAGCCTGAGAATATAAATATTCCTATTTTTGGTTTATTCTTAAGAATCTTATATGAGTTATTTATTTTTCCTATACTATCCTTTGACCCAATATCAAATCACTAATTTTTTTTTAAAATCTTACTCCAAATAAATAATGACAAATAATATATATATATATATATATATATTCTAACAATTTCATTAAAACTATTGTCTTGCAATTTTATTAAAACTATATCAATAGAGTTGTCTATTCTATTTATGTTACTTTGGCAATGAGAGATATTGATGATTATTATTATTTTTTTGTATAGAAGATATTGATATGATTTGATTTTTGTTTTATCAAAAATCAAATTGTCAATTTATAACAAATGTAATTTCTTATATACTTGGAAATGTAGATACCAAATGTAATTTCTTTTAAGTTTGGGAATCTAGATACCTAGCATGTTTTAAAAGGAATCTACATTTTTACCAAAAGGCTTAACTGTGAATCCAGATTCCTTGACATTTGATTCCCGAATGTAATTTGCAACAAAATACGGAAATTTTTTAACATTCCCTATAATCTTAAAATATTACCTTGTACCAAATTCCAAAAAGCTAAGAGATTAAAATATTTACGTTCAAATCTGTCCTCTCCTAAACTAACAATTTTTATTTTTTAAAAAATAACACAATTAAAAAAGAAAAAAAACCAATATATATGTTTGAGAACAAACCTCTAAAATTTCATTTTCATTGAAGGTTCTTTTTCAATCGTCTGAAAAACCTTGCCAACACTTCATTTGTATTTATACTTGATCCAGTTGGGGTTGGCCCAAGCCTTGGCAGTACTATGCCACTATTTTAGTTTAGTACATTTGTATTTGTATTTCACTCCATTGTTGCAAAACTAAAACCAAAACCAAAAACCCATAAAACGATGAGATGAGGATAGCTCCTTGGCCATGGCCACGAAACTCCCTGCTCTTTTCCTCCGAACTGAAAAAACACCACGGTTCGACTCTACCACCATTGCTGCTATTTCCAATCATTCCATCCATTTAGGACCTTGATTTTAGGCTATGCTCAGATGGGTTTTGCTGAAAAGGCCGTGGAAGTCTTTTCTACCATGAAAGATTTTGTTTTCACTTACAACGTTGTTTTACATGTTATGGTTCAAAAGCAGGTGTTTTTGTTAGGTTTAGCTGTTTATAAAAGACTATAGGGTGTTTGGTTTGTGTTTTCAAACAACCATTTTCAGTTTTTAAACAACATTACACGTATTTCTATACATTTTTTCACCCACACGTATATCCACAAATGTTTTCAAACAACAATTTTCAGTTTTTAAACACATGTACCAAACAGACTCATATGTCTCTTACCCAAAAATAAAAATAAAAATAATTACACTTGGAAAAGGCTATTTTCTCTAAAGAAAATAACTCTTTTCTTTTTTAAGGTTATTTTCTTTTTTTAACTTTTCTTAAATTCATTTTTCTAGTATATGATAAACTAAATCAAGTATTAAAAGAGCGACATTAGGGGAGCCAATGGATGACTAATGAGTTTAAATAATATAGTTTGGAATTAAATCATTCATTTTTACCGCCGTATACTCTTGACGTGATGGACACTTTACAAGTATAAGTATATGTGCGGTGTGAAAAGCAATGGTCAGTATTCAAGTTTCTAAGAGAGAGTTTAACACACATACACTTAGATCAGGTAAGCTAGAATAGAATTCTCTCTCTCTCCCTCTCTCTCTCAATATACACACACACACACACACCATTCATTTTCTTTTTTTAGTACTCTTTCAATTTATGACAAAAATTTTCTCCATACTAATTTGAAATGGATCATAATTATGAACCAATAATAGTCAAATGGCTAATCTGTCAATGGGAAAAACAAAAAATAAAACAAAAAGTGACTCAGATGGCATTGGTTTAAGCACTCCAATGTTAAGTTAGTGGTGACCTTAGAGAAAAACTCTCCATAATGCAGTGGTGGCTCCAGAAATTTTTCTCAGGGTGTTCCTGGGTTGGCTTGCTCTGTAACATTTTTTTTTTCTTCAGATTCTCTGTTACTATTTTTTCTTTTTTATTTTAGCTCAAAGTTTTTTTTTAGCTTTTTCTTTTTGCTCAAAAGCAATGCTATGAATACCGTTTTAGACCTTGTTTTGGTTTGTTTAGTGGAACAGAATATTTCAGTGCCGATCTATTTCGAGGTTAGGGTGTTTCAGGATTTCTAAAAAAATTAAAAATAATATATATTTATATTTTCTTATGCAACATAAAATTATTGATCTAAATAAGTAAGCCTCAAATAAATAAATAAAAAATCATTTAGTTTTTCTTTTTTGACACTCAAATCATTTAGTTATTACATAACAATTATTTTTTTAAAATATTATAATATAAATACGTAATTAAACATTTAAACAATGAAAAACAAGAATAAAAAATAGTACAATAAAAGTATATATATGCAAAATTCGTGACATTTTATCACTTACTTTTAAGGCACTTAAGGACCATAGACACTGCTCCAATTCAATGCTGGCCCCATCCACCCCACAATAAGATAAGTCTAAGTCACAACACAAGTCAGAAAGTACTAGAGAAAAATTGAGAGAGAGAGCGAGAGAGAGCATAGATGAGATAGGGAAAAGGAGAGACAACTGAAATACCTTGATGTCGCCTGAGGTCAGGGGCGGCGGCGGCACATTGAAGGCCGAGATTCTTATTTCCTGATGGACCCAATCTCACTTTTGCCATCACCGATCTCACTTCGCTTTAGCCGTCACCGGTCTTGCAATCTCCGATCTAGGCCAAGTCAATCTGCGATCTCGCCATCGCAGAGCTGCTCTAGATGTTCAGTGTTGCTGACTTGTTGTTGCTTCCTTGCTGAGTTTTTTTTTTTTTTCTTTTTCTTTAGAATCGTTGCCTTCGCAGCCTTGCTGATGCTAAGTCGCTACTGCTGCTGCTACTGCTGAAATGTGACTATAGTTAGAACTTGAGGTTCTTATTAGGTTAGGAATTGGGTAATAGAATGAGTAATGGGTATACCGTATACGTATTAAGTTTATGTGGGTTTGCTCTGTGCTGGGCTTGCACCAAACTGTTTTTTTTTTTTCTTTTTTTTAGAATCCGTGGGTTTCTGTTTTCAGTATATTGGGCTTTCTTTTTCTGGTGGGCTTGCCTAATACAATTTTTTTTTTCAGATTTATTTCAATTTTTTTATTGGGCTTTTTTTTGCTTGAAAGTAGAACAAATAAATTTTTTTTTCTTTGAGGGTGTTCCTCATTTTTTTTAAGAAGGTAAACAAATAAAAAAAATTTAATTACTATATATAAAATTTTTTGTTTTTTCAAGTCAGGGTGTTCCTGGGAATACCCTGACATTAACGTGGCGCCGCCACTACCATAATGTGCACTACCCATATCTTAGGGTGAGAATTTCTTAAATACATGTAAAATAAGAGTATTCTCATATGAAAAAATGTACAGGAATAAATAAATAAATAAATAAATACATTTTAGATAACAAAAAACCATTTTATCTATTTTACCTAACCAATTTTATAATACACCTTAAATTTCATATTTTATTTTAGAATCCAATACATTAAAATAGTCTTTTGTTTCTTTCTCACATAGAACTATAGAAGTCAACCCAACACCGTCCAGCTGCCACTACAACCTGTTATAAAACCCAATCAATCCATCACAAAACCCAATTGTTTAACCCAACTACAACCACCATTGATGACCACGGCAACCCCAATGCATGATGGTGAGAGAGAACAAAGAGAAAGAATAGAGAAAACAGAAACCCAAACGCTTGTATGTGGGTGTTTAAAACATTTTACTTTTCTTGAGTTAAAAGAAAAAAAGGCCAATAGATTTTACATAGGGCCGAATACAATAAAGCCTGTGGTGAACTATCTAAATAGAAAATCTATACAGTTCTAGAAGAGATGTATAGATTTAGTTGTCTACCAGTTTTTCCAGAATTTATGAAGTTTGTGTTTAAATTATAATTTAGATTTAATTGTCTACCAGTTTTTCTAGAATTTATGAAGTTTGTGTTCTAAACTTCTAATTATAATTTTGTTAGATGTGTCTTATATTATGCAATTCCCTTCTGATATTTTGGGCCCAAATTACTTGCTTTTACATTTGCATGGATGTGCAATAGAATTTAGTGTATGAAAGTACAAAACTACTCTTTGGCCGTTCAATTGTGACCGATTCACATTCACATTCACTGGTGAATTCATCGAGCATTCAACACTTGGCTGCGTTACTCCATGAAGATCTTGATGCCAGGGAAAAGTAGCTTCTGTTTCTTTAACTCTGTCTATGTCTAGGTGTGTGTTTGTGTTTGCTAATACAGATGCAATGCAATGCAAGTTGTGTTCTTTTTTTTTATTTCAGATTTTTATTTATTGCCCAATGTGCAATGCAATGCAGCAAACACCATGGGTTTCATTCAGTGACTGACTCTCATTGTTCAGCTATATATGTACTGCAGGATTGGATTAAAAGGCGCAAAGTGGAAGAGGAGGAGTTAGAAAACATTGAGGAACAACATCAACCATCAACTTCACATTCATCCTTACAACCACAAACATTAAGAGGTGTAATATTTCTCCCTTTTTTTTACTCATCTCTCCATCTAATCTAAATATTTACATGCCTGCTCTAATACTTTGTATTTAAACATTGGATGGATACTCCAGATGCTAACCCAAACTATGTCTATGTGTGTGCTACTTTCTGTATTCTTTTGAAACTCTTTTTGGAAAAAAAAAATTCAAAATTATTGGATGTGCTTTGAATTGAATTATATTTAACATGTTATTTGTTTGGTGGCTGCGTCCATAATGAAGGATGTATGTACACATCCATATGGTTCTTTTAAAAGAAATGTGTACATTGTGGCCAAAGGTTGCAAGCCGAATCTGGTGTGGCATTGGGCTACATTCATGAGGTAAAGACTATTTGGCAGAGTTGTGAATTTTGGTTATCCTTCACTGCATATTGGAATTTGGAAGACAATATCTCTGAATCTGTGAAATTTTCAATTTGTCAAGGTATCGTCCACTTTCAATGAGCTGTCACTTCTTATTCACGTAGTAATGATCCCCTAATATGCAATTATTTTTTAAATTACAACTGGAGAGAGGCAAACCATCTTTGAACTTATAAATCCATACCTATTTAATAATATAGTAACACAATTATAGCGATGATCTCTTTTTGTTTCAAATTGTAATTCGTTTAAGCTTGAACATTATTGCAGGGACTAAGGCTTCACAATGCTGAAATTGTCAATTTGAAAGAAGCAGACAGGAAGAATTTATTATGCCATAAGAAGCTTTACTTGGTTCCTGCTAAATTCTACTGAGCTTACAAATATGGCATCAGAAGAAGAATATTTAAAGAAAAAAACATATTCTTTGCAAGGTATGTCAGTTACCTTTATATTTTATTATACTTTGGTAGTGTGCTTAGCATTTTTTTTATATCACTGTTTTCAGGTATCATGGTGACATTGCTTCTTTGTTTGTATAATCTTCTCTAATAAGCTTGGCTAGATATTATTGTAACATCATCATGTTGTAGAACTTTTAGAAGTCAACATGAACGATTACTGTTTGGTTTCGAATCTGTTGATGATAGTTTTATTTGAGTGATTTCAATTTGTCAATGGAATGTTCAGATTTCTAACCAAAGGTAGGTAAAACTCCCAAAGAAATGGAAAGGATATGGTTTATTGCTTATGCAGTCATATGTCGTAAAATCGCCATAATTATGAATCACCGGGAAGTTTTGATGGATTTGCTGGTGGAATATTTTGATTTTCCTGCAGAATGTTGTGGCCCTTTGGGAAGCACTGCCTTCACTTGTTTGCACTTTTTGTTCCCCCCCCCCCCCTCCAAAAAAAAAAAAAAAAACCCTTCTTTTAGAGAAAGATTGGCAGGATTTATATTTTATACTTTAGGTAAGCTTAAATACTGTCTTTATTTGTAATATCACCATGTGAGTTTTTGTTTCGTAAGGCATGCAGCGAACTACAGATAGGAAAGGTTTGGTACTTACAGGGAAAAATTCCTATCATGATACTCATTTTGCATGAATATGTGTTAACAAAAATATAGAGCACTAAGGACCCATCACTTAAAATGCAAATTTATTTAAGAATAATGACTTCCTCACTGTTTGTGTCCTTGTACCCTATAGACCTTGGAAACTACATAGAGGCTCTCTTATTAATTTATTTGATTATCAAATTGGCTTTTGGTTTCACTATATCTGCTCTTATGCAGAAGATTTGTATTTGTTTCTTTTTAAAATATTTATTATCTAATTCTTTTGGTTTTGATTGCACTGTCTTTTCTTTGACATTATGGGCATTTTGAGTGACTTGATGTGCTTGTGGCCTTATGGTATTCAAAAATTATGAAATGGACAGATGTCACAAAAGCCAGCCTCTCATGGTGAACTTTATGCAAATTGATATGAAGAAGAAGGTACCTATCAAAAATATATCTATGACGAAGCTAAGGTCCTTTGTTTGCACGTTTTTAAAAGAAGCAAGTGAAATGTTTGAGATGTACATTTATAAAATGGGTGATCAGCACCATGCATCGGAAAAGCTTGAGATGTACATTTAGAAAGTGCTGTTCATTCTTGATGATACAGAAGATTTGGTGCATCCTTGATCAGCTGAATATCTCTGCTTGCCCAATTTTTGTTACACATGAGAATACTTTTGATCTTACTGTTTTACCCACTAAAAGAAGAGGAAGTTCTTTCAAAATAATGAATCCTCTCGTTTGTATGGAAGAGAATCAGATTATGGAAATGGGCAATTTTATCATTATTTGAAGTATGTAGTAGTTTCATTCTCAGAGGTTCTTTTCTAGTTTTCACATTTTTTGTCCTTGTACACATAAAAGCCCCAATTTGGAAGACTTGCACCTTACATCATGGTGGTGAAGACTCTTTTTCCTATTAAAGCATTGTTTACTTTACTATGATAGTTTTCACCTCATTACTTATACTACCGAGCTAGACTAGTTATTGTTGTTTATAGTCAATGATACATCACTATAGAAATCAGCTGTTAGAGGATTTCAAGGGATTGTATAGCAGTCCTTTTACATCAATGAGGTAGTATTTTTTAGTTTTAGAGGTCCTTAGAGCAATGGCTTGAGAATATGCTGAAGTTCAGAAAACGAACCTCAACATGCAGAATTTTGGCACATTGGAGCACTCAAATTGGATCAGACAGATTTTGTGGTCACAATTGTTTAGTGCATTTCTCCTTTTATTATGGTGGAAGGGAGCTACCATTTTTGCTATGATGTGAGGTACTGTATGGGTGCAGTCCCTTTATATTCAAATTCATTCTACTTATGGGTAGCTGGGTGTAAAAGGGTAATGGATACTGTTAGTCATGAACTCGTGAGAAATTAAGAGTAGAGCATGGTGCAGGAGCATAGCTTTAGCTGATATGGGTCACTGAATTAATGCGTCCAGGTTTTGGCCTGCATTGAAACTTCGGTACCCCAAATGGATTAGATATTGCATTAGATGTATGAGTGTTGAGTCCTATATCAGGCATTTACTAGGTTGATTTGGACTATGTAAGCAATTATGAGAAGCCCAATTGTAACTTGACTAGTCATTTTTGGGGTATAGCACATATGTGGCTAATGCTTCCTTAGGTTGTGACAAATGGTAATAGATTCAACCCAGTAACATCATTGTAGCCCAATGTGGGCCCTAATGAGGATGCTAGGTATTTTTTTTTTAATTGGAGAGGATGCTGGTTACTTAAGTGGGGACAGTGTGGTACCTTAAATGGATCAGATATTGGATTAGATTGTGCGAGTGTTGAGTCTCAAATCAGTTGTGTGCTGGGTCAATCTGAGCTATATAAGTGATTACAATAACTTGACTAGTTATTTTGAGTTTGGCATGTGTTCTGGCATATAACTTAGTCTAAATAATGCATCCTGCTTTTTTTTTTGGATTAGTAGTGAAGATCCATTCTCAGTAAAACATTACTTAAGGCAGGCTGATGGTTATTATAAATATTGATTGGACACCATGCGTTCCTCATTGTGATCACAAATTAGTTTTTAAAATATTTTGTGGTGACTTCAGTAATATTTGTCTGTTGATTCCCTCATTCCTTGTGATTAACTTTTGCCTGTTTTCCTAAAAACTTTAAAAAGGAGAATTATGGACCAGTTGGTTTTTTTTTTTTTTTTTATGAAGATTCATATAAATAAAGATATTCTTTCTGCAGATGCTGTAAACAGTGACGAAGGAAGTTCTTAAGGGGTGTAAAATTGTGTTCAGCCATGTGTTTCCCACCAGAGACCAGGCTGAAAATCAACCTCTGTGGAAGATGGCAGAATAGCTGGCAGCTGCTTGTGTGACAAAGCTTGATTCATCTGTGACACAACTGGTCTCAAAAGAAGTTGGAACAGAGAAGTTTTGATGGGCAGTGAAACAGAACAAGTTTTTGGTCCTTCCACGGTGGATAGAAGAGTCAAATTATAGGCGGCAAAAGCAACCTGAAGAGAGCTATTCTGTCAACCCAACGAAGAGCCAATAACTCATTTTTTTGTAGCAATGCTCACCAATTTTTTTGTAAAATAAGTTATAGAAAAGGCGGATGCAGCAGGTTTGATGATTTAATATCACCTAATAGGTTCAAAATAAAAAATAGTGGTAATTAATTTTCTGGGAAAGTAAATGCTGGATCCTGATCAATTTTTGTTGTATATAAATTAAATATCTGGATTCTTTTTTAGTGAGATTCGAAGTAACTGGGAAACACTCGGCTAATGGTGTGAGACACCAAGACTAGCCTAGTAGCAGTAAACTATCAAGAGCCTTGGGTGACCACTAATTTTTATCTTGCCATAAAATTTCATGCCAGTATCAAGTGGAGTTCTCTCCTATTTCATGGTCATTTCCTAGTTATGTTGTTAAGAGCTCTAAAGTTTGAAGTTTGTTTATGTAGACTCATTATCCATTCTAGCAGAGTGGTGCCAATCCGCTTAATAGTAAATGCAAACAACACCTAAACCCATTTGGATGTTTGTTGCATACCATATTTTGTGTTCGTTGAAAATCTCAATAACCTTAAATTTAGAAGATGATTCAAATGAGTAATATGGTGATAATGCAGAAGAACCGGAGCAAGTAGATATAGCTTTATGCGGTCAAGCCAATTAGCCTTGGCTGACTAATAAAGAGCCAAAAATAGTATCTAGAACAGCACAGCTCAACAGTTTTGAGGGATTTTTTTATCAACGCCTTCAGTTTGTCAGAACCTAAGAAGTAAAATTTATTTTTTTATTATTATTTTTTTTGTAGAAGAACAGTTGTGTAACATGCGATTGTTCTTGGTCAGGATTTTTGCGAGTGGTTCCATTCTTAAATTATCATATTCAAACCACTTACAATACTATTAATATTTTATATCAGCTTGTTAACATAACACTACAGTCTATAGGGTAGCAGGTGATTGCAAGTCTAGAAATTATTAACTGGGGTGCATTAAGCTCACACTTGCCCAACAGTAGAAATGACAGGAAAGTGCATGGAAGCTTGATGACCGCATACTGATGGGTGCTTTCTGATATGCCTGGAAAGTACTGAAAATGAACAAGCAATGCTTAGATGAACAACTCACAAAAACTGCAGGCATAAGTCAAGTAGTAGCAGGTGACTAGGGTTAAATCTGAAACCCATGTCTTTTGATGCAAATAATTGAAAGGTAAGGTATTGATGTTGCAATGAGCTAATGATTTTGAACACTAGATGCCTAAGAAAAAGAATATAGGGAAAAATAACGAAGTATACAGCATAATACAGTATCACATTATTGTATATAAAGCCAAGCTAACAAAGAAACCAAGCAAGGCACCAGCTATGACTTTAACCTCAGTATGTCCAATTGATTCTTTTAGAAGTACTAAATTCTCAATAGTTCTTTCTATTCCTTCTTCAACATTGGCTGCTGAGTCCGAAGACAACACCGCCTGATTATTTTGCCTCATTTTGTCATCTGATCTAAGTAATAGAGGAGAATTTATAGATTTTGATGTAAAAGAACTTGCTTCCTCAGACACGAGGGGCCCGAGTCTCTCCAAACTTACTGGCAATGATGTTCCTGGTTGAGAATCAATCATATTTTCTCTATCCTTAGTGTGAACTGAATTAACGTGTATTTTGGCCAGCACTTTATTCAGGACTTTTGCATGATTTCCTATTTCTCTTCTCACACCCTGCAGAAGTAAAATCAGCACTCAGATTGATGTTTCAGTTTGACTATAATTTAGGAAACAAATGCAACTTCTGAAAATGTCATTTAAAAATCTCTCATCGTACAAAACTGAAGTACATCCTGAGAACATATTGAAAAATATCTAAACATTTAGAAGTGAAGAAACTAGAGATATAATAGCATGACTTATGAGTTGTTTGTCACTCATGGGATAAAATTAGGTCTGGTTTGACCTATAACCATAAACAACTTCATAGAAACCTCATTTTTTGCTGAACCTTAAGCATGACACCAGGTGTTCTCTCTCTTATTCTCTTCACTATCATTTCCTTTATTTAGAAAATATGCTTACAGACCTAATAAAATACATTCTTACATAGACTTCTTTAGTGGCTAGGAACTATAGCAAAAGAAAACAATTTTAAAAAATTTATAGCTGACATAGAATGAAGTAATAGTCTCAATGACGCAGCTCATTTTCCTGATGGAGTAGCTTTGTTTTGGTGAAGATTGTGACTGATAATGGAGCAGCAACTATGGGAGCATGGCATTAGAAGTTAAGGTCATTTGCAGGTACTATGTCATAGACAAAATGATGGAAAAGGATCCAGTTAGGTACAAAAGAAGGAAAGAGAAAAGGAAAAATAGTATGAAGAGCTAGGTTTTGAAATAATTCAAAAAATCAATAAAACTGTCAAATAAGCAACTCAGAGAGAACGAGAGAGTGAGATTCACAAACAATGAATCTGCAGTCGATCTAAACCTGGAGTCGGGTTCCACTATTATAGATTATGACAATCAGTGAACAAGATTCATGAATTACTAATGACATTGACAGACATCTCTAATCTAGAGAAGATAAAAGAAGATACTCAAAAGGTTCAACAAATAGAAAACCATCATAAATGAAGGAAAGAGCCATCAACAATAAAAGGTTTGTGAGTCATTAGCAGATCAGGTTCCTTGAAACAAATTTACTTGGTATGGCTTTGGCAACAATCAAATGGGAAAAGTATGAAAGAAGATCTCCCATCTATATCATATTTCTAATTGGAAATACTGTCTAATGATCACATTACTTTCTGCAAGACCAGATAGGCTTTTGTCCACTCATGACCTATGTGGCACTCTTCTCCTCTTTGGTGAATTAAATGCCACTGATGGAAGTCCATAGAGGTCCATCGTCATGAAAGTAACAACCCTCTATCATGCCACAGCAGCAATTAATTAGCCAAATTAAACAAACTAAAAACTAGATCACAGGCAAGACTGACCAATGGATTCAATCCATCATCTTGCTAATGTTTTTACAAATTGGACAAAACCAAAACAGAGATCCAATTTGAGTTCTAGAAAGTAGGCTTGAAACCCATTGTCTAAGATCTAATTGGGACCAAATCACCAGTACTTCCTCAAGAGCAAACTGTTAAAGACAAATTGTATGATGTGAAAGCTGTTGCCTAAGATCTAGGTTCCAACTTCCAGTGCATTAAATTCTCACTAGCTTATATATAGAGCAAAGAAAAGTTGATAATTGCCTCACAATCCTAAACCCCAGTCTATAATTTACATAGCATTCTTCCTAGATTAAGGTTTGAAAGAAAGAAAGAAAAAAGTTTCTTCACTAACAAGACCAAATTGGTAGCACTTGCAAATATAAGTATGATTTAACCTAATTTAATTAAGAAAACAAATGGAAAAATAAGGCGATCACTAACACTTGATAGATTGAGGGTTACATTTGGAGCATCATTTGCATTGAATCATGAGGAAACCGAACTACTTGCTTAAAAGAGGAGATGTGAAAATTGACATGAAAAAATAGAAACACGAGGACAATATGAAGTAAAACAGCAGAAAACATATACCTGTGCATCATACATAATAAGGCCAGCGTAAACAACTGCAAGGCCAAACATTGAATCTGAGAGACCCCTGTAATCAAAATCCACACATCAAGTCTGACACAAGTATAGAATGAATCAATATATGATCTTTATAAAACAGAATACTAATTATGGTGGATCATGCATGGTTTTGTATGTTAGCATTGAACAAAGATGGAAAATTTAAAAGTTACTACAAAAGACTTACAAACTAGAAATTGACAATGAATGTGATTGGTTCCTGTTAGACATATTATGGCCTAAGTGGCCAATACCAATTGTATGTTCATGTACTTGTAAAACAAGCAACTTAACCTTGGGTTAGTTAATGGTTGCTCTAGTGTTAGTCAAGTTTTCTCTAGTAAATAAAGCTTATATTAGGTTCATTGTAACACAAGTGCTTAATAAAATATGTAGTTGTCAAAAGCTTTCTTATTGTGGACATAGGCCATTAGGTTGAACCACATAAATCTTTATGTATTCCCTCTTTTATACTCCGTTTATCCTTTAATCATCACACACAATCACACAACAACTTGAACAATCAAACTTCAATAAAATTACAAATATATGTCTAAATTACTTTAATGTGATTGGTAATATATCACATCAGTTTGTACAGGTTATGTAGTAAAATTCATGGTATCCCCAGCATTGAAAAATAGACAGTGTTAGAAACATTGAATGATTGTATTGTATTTCTCACTGAAAGAATATACATGAGTGCCTTTATATAGGAGGCATATGAGTGTAGTACAAGTAAATATGAGTGCAATACAAGTAAGAGTGTAGTGCAAGAATGTGTGCTATACAAGTAAACTAGTTTGGGCCTAAAGCCCACAATACTATATACATTAACAGCGCCCCTCAAACTCAAGGTGGATGTGAAACCAACTTGAGGTTGTCAACCAAAGTACGAAGGTGTCCCTTAGGATGTGACTTGGTGAAGATATCTGCAAGTTGATCTATAGAGAAGACTGAGATTAGCTTGAGAGCACCATGGACAAGATGGTAACGGATAAAATGACAATCAATTTCGATGTGTTTAGTCCGTTCATGGAAGACGTCATTGTGAGTAATATGAATGGCACTCTTGTTATCACAATAAAGAGGAGTAGCAAAAGATGTAGACACACCTAAATCTTTGAGAAGCCCTCGTAGCCAAAGTAGCTCAGATGTGGCATCAGCAAGGGCACGATATTATGCTTCAGTACTAGAACGGGCCATATGAGTTTGTTTCTTGCTTCGCCAAGAAATCAAAGAAGAACCAAGAAGAAAGCAATAACCAGTGGTGGACCTACGATCAATGGGATCTCCTGCCCAATCAGCATCAGAAAATGCACGGAGAACAAGAGGAGACTGAGCAGAGTAGAAAAGACCATGGAAGAGAGTGCCCTTTAGGTACCGAAAAATGCGCAAAACAGCAGCATAGTGAGTCGATCGTGGAGCAGACAGATACTGGCTCACCTGATGAACAGCATAGGAAATGTCTGGATGAGTAACAGTGAGATAAACTAAGCTGCCAACTAAGCGTCTATAAAGAGAGGGATTAGACAATGGTTTCCCTCCTGAGGGAGTTAGATGCGCATTAAGCCCAACTGGAGTGTCAACAGTCTTGCTATCAGTGAGTCCAGCTCTAGACAAGAGTTTAGAGGCATACTTGGCTTGAGTAATGTAAAGTCCATCTGTAGAATGAGTGATTTCAAGACCCAAGAAGTAGCTGAGATGTCCAAGATCTTTCATCTCAAACTGCTGACTAAGAAAATCCTTGAGTTCTTGAATGCCACTGAGGTCATCACTAGTTATGATCATATTATCCACATACAGAAGAAGTAAAATAGTGCATTTGTTAGTGCGATGAAGAAATAAGGCAGAATCATAGTGACTGGCCATGTAACCCAAGCGAGAAATGGTATAGCTGAATTTGTCAAACCAAGCTCGTGAAGCTTGTTTAAGGCCATAAAGTGCACGTCGAAGGTGACAAACCTTGTTTGATTCAACAGAGAGACCAGGAGGAGGTTGCATATAAACTTCTTCACTTAAATCCCCATTAAGGAATGCATTTTTGACATCCATCTGGAAAAGGTCTCATTTACTAGCAGCAGCAACAGCTAAGAGGGCACGAACAGATGAGATACGAGCAACCGAAGCGAAGGTCTCTTCATAATCAATCCCATACTCTTGTGTAAAACCTTTTGCAATAAGACGAGCTTTGTAGCACTCAATGGACCCATCAGAGCGAGTCTTAATCTTGTAGATCCACTTATAACCAACCACAGATTTCCTAGGGGGGAGAGTGACCAAGTCCCAAGTATGATTTTTAGATAATACATCAAGTTCCTCTTTCATTGCAATCTACCATAAAGGGTCAGTGGAAGCCTCACGATAGGTGTGAGGCTCGTGCAGTATAGCAAGGGTAGTGTAACAATGATAGTCAAGCAAATGTGCAGGAATGGACCTTACCCGAGTTGAGTGACGAGGTGGAATATCTTGTGCAAGATCTTCAGGCGGAGCAGGAGCAGGGGACCCAGGATCAGGGTTGGGTAGCTCATCTTCGACCTGTTCATCTTTCACCTATTCATTAAAGGGGGAACTAGGATAGTGATTAAGGATATCTGGTGGTTGGACAGAGAAGTCTATAGTAGAATCAGGAACAGCTACAGGAGGATCAGGAGCAGCTACAAGAGGGTCAGGAGCAACTACAAAAGGAGTATGTGCCTCGTCTGGAAATAGATCTAAGACAGAAGAGGAAGATAGAGAAGCACTGAAGTGAGAAAGCTCGACAAAGAGGCAATGTTCCCAAAAGACAACATTGCGGGAGATACGAAGACGATGAGAAATAGGATCATAACACCGATACCCCTTTTGAGTTTCGCCATAGCCAAGGAAATAACAAAGCCTTGATCTAGGCTCAAGTTTATTATGCTCATGTGGCTGAAGAAGAACGAAACAAGCAGAACCGAAGGAGCGAAGGTGATGATAGTCTGGAGGTGACCCAAAAAGGCGCTCATATGGAGTTTGATTTTGGATGACAGGACTAGGAATGCGATTAATAGTATGAACAGCATGAAGAGCGGCTTCGCCCCAAAAAGGAGCAGGAACTTTGGCAGAGAGAAGGAGAGTACGAACAGTGTCAAGAATATGACGAGGTTTTCGTTCGGCTCTACCTTTTTGTTGAGAGGTACCTGGACAAGTTAGTTGATGGACAGTGCCATAGGAATGCAAAACAGCTTGGAAAGCATATTGAGTGTACTCAAGAGCATTATTAGATCAAAAAATTTTGATACGTTTGGAAAATTGAGTTTCAACCATTTTTGCAAAATTAGAATATACTTGCAATAATTCAGAACGATGTTTCATATTAAAAATCCAGCTATAGCAAGAGTAATCATCAACAAAGACAACAAAATATCGAGAGCCACCAATACTAGAGACAGAGGAAGGTCCCCAAACATCAGAATGAATAAGATCAAAGATATCAGTGGATATTGATTCACTAGTATTAAAAGGCAAAGCTAGTTGTTTTCCTAACTGACATGAGACACAATTAAAATTTTCTGTAGACACTGAACCTAACAAATCTCTAGAAGCCAACTGTTGTACCCGAGAAGAAGATGCATGACCAAGTCGAGCATGCCAAAGTGCAAGGGAAGGAATAGAAGATACTGCAACAGCTGCGGCAATAGAAACAGGAGCAACAAGTGGAAGACGAAGGTTGTCTATGGGAAACATACGCCCAACTCTGGGACCGGTCCCAAGCTCTTGTCCCGTCCTTGGATCCTGCACAATACACCCAGAATAATCAAATATAATGCGATAACCCAACTCAGCTAATTGTCCCACAGAAAACAAATTGTAAGAAAGGTAAGGAACATTAAAGACCCCAGGAACTGAGAGTTTGAGGTCAAAATGGAACCTATATTATGACCAGACATTGTGGAACCATTTGCTATGTGTATATTAAGAGGGTGTGGTGCAAGTTTAAGTTCAGAAAATAAGAACGAGTGAGATGTCATATGATTGCAACAAGCAGAATCCATAAGCCAAGAAGAAGGAGACATACCAGATAAAGCTGAGAGAGAAGAGGAATAAGATGCATTACCAACTATACGAATGACATTGGCGATGATGTTTTTAAGGTCATCTGTGGACATGGTGAAAGTGCGAGCTGAAGATATAGACTGTGCAGAGACGGAAGCCATTGGTTGGACACTCTCAGTGTTAGCAACATCGGCAGCAGAATTTGAAACAGCTGATTTATTGCGCTGATAGTAAGTCTCAATATTATTGCCAAAACGTTTACAAAAATTGCAAAAACGTTTGCTGGATTGTCGGCGATGATTGCTGCAAAAGGAAGAAGAAATGTCCTTATTTTTCATTTAGAAGCAAAATATGCAAAATTGGACTGCAAAAATGAAATCTAAGCGAAAAACTGGGTAAGGAGCACCTAGACAGCAAAAGTCAACGATCAACGGTCATAGTCAACGGTCAACGGTGATGACGTCAGCAGATGACGTAGCAATGATGTCAGCAGAGACTAGATGCTGACGTAAGTTGATCAGAGCAAGATTTGTGGCGGTGCGAAAAAGGCAGTGGTCTGTGTGGAACTCCTCAACGGCGGCTGCGACAGGTCCGGAACCCAAGGATAATGTCTGGAAGACGTTGGAGGTTCAACGGCAAAAGGCTGTGGTAGTTGCTGTGACGGCGGAAGTGAGAATGGAGTAACACTAATAGAGACAAGACTGCTGAGAAAAAGGTTAGAGCAGTGGCTCTGATACCATGTTAGAAAAATTGAATGATTGTATTGTATTTCTCACTGAAAGAATATACATGAATGCCTTTATATAGGAGGCATATGAGTGTAGTACAAGTAAATATGAGTGCAGTACAAGTAAATATGAGTGCAATACAAGTAAGAGTGTAGTGCAAGAATGTGTGTTATACAAGTAAACTAGTTTGGGCCTAAAGCCCACAATACTATATACATTAACAGACAGAAATGGTGAGTGGTGCTCACTGCTTACTGCTTACCTTTCCAAGGCAATGATTGTTGCAGTAGCTACCAGCGGCTATGAATGACAATATGTGAAAAAAGTTGATAAGATTAAAAGTATCCCAAATATCCAATGGTTATACTTACACACACACACACACACATATTAATTATGTACCCAAAAATTATCAAAGTAGAGTAGAGGTCAGAGAGTACAGAGGAATGAGTAGAAGGGAAGCCTCCAGCTTGAAAGGCAGCCTTGAAATCCAAGTCTTTACTATAGAGTAAGACAGAAGTGAAGGGCTTAGAGAGCTGTCCAATTGCAGCAGAAAAACCAGCTGCAACTAAAACCTGTGAAGGTATACGAATTAAGATACTGGGAAAGCAAATTGAAAGGAAATGAATAAATGGGGTAGCAACAATTTTGGACCTTGTTGTGGGCAAGTTGAGAAATTTGGTCGAATAATTCAGTACCAGTTCCAAGAAATGTGAGCTTAAAAGGAGAGGATTTGGGTTTGGGTTGTCTTAGGCGAAGAAAAAGAAGAAAGGGCTGTTGTTGTTTTTTGTTTGTAGAATGGTTAAGGTTGTGGTGGTGGATGGATGAATAAGAACAAGTGGGAAAGCTCCAACATAAACACTGCTATAACATGGTCGTATATATAATAATAATAATCTATATCTATATATATTATTAAAAATTGAAGCGTGGTGTTTAATGTTATTGTGCTCACATTAAGCCACATCAGCATTCACGTTATTATCCATTTTCTTTCCAATTTTTCTATAATTGTTTTTTAACATTATTTTTTAATAATTGCACTTTCTCCAACCTTTCTCATGCCTTTACTTTTTCATCTCCCTACTACCTTCAACTTTAATATCACTTTTCATCTTTCTTTATTTTGTCTCTTCATCTTTCTCTCGCTTACCTTTTCATCTCCCTACTATCCTCAACCTTAATATCATTATTCATCTTTCCATTCATCTTCCTTTATTTTGTCTCTTCATACTCACACCATCTTCTATAAATTTGCTATTCTCTCTCCCATTCTCTCCCATTCTCTCCCATTCTTTGCATAGTTTTCCATCACAGAAAAGTTGTTTCTCCTTTCCTCCCTCTCTCTCTCTCTCTCTCTCTCTCACACACACACAAAATAATTTTTGGAGTATTTTTTTTATTTTCCTGCATTTCTGCTTAAGTTGATAAATTTTTGTATTTGTTATAACTCTACGTTGGGTTGTACGATTTAATTTTGTGTTTTAAGTTTTTTTTGTTCTCTTTGATTGTTAAATATTATACTATTGCATTATAAAAAAATTAAAAAAGATAATATATAAGAATATAATATATATTATTCTATTACTTAACATGATTTGGGTAATTTGGTATTTTTTGTTATATATATATATATTATATTTTTATTTTTTTAGTCTTTTCATCTTATTTTATTCAATATATAAACTTAGTCACATCCTCCATATAATTAAATTATTTATATTTTTTTTTATAATTAAACATATAATATTATATTTAAATTTAAATAAATTAAATTGTACTCACTTTTTAAATATTTACACTTTCCATAATCTTTCTCTTCTCTTTACATTTTCATCTCCCCACTACTCTCTCTCTTAATATCACTCTTTATCTTTCCCTTTATTTTGTTTCTTCTTATTGTTATCCTTTTAGTATAAATTTGGCATTCTCTTTTCCATTATATGCATAATTTTTTTTCACAAAAAAATTTATTTCTCTCTCTCTTTCTCTCTCAATTTTTGGTGATATATATATATATACACACACACACATATATTTTGCATCTCTGCTTTAGGTTAAGAAATTTTTGTGTTTTTTAGAACTATACTTTAGGTTGTTGCAATTTAATTGTGTTTTAAGTTTTTTTTTTTTTTTTTTTTTTTTCACTTTGGTTGTTGAATTTTATCATATTTTGTTGTAAAGAATTAAAGATAGTATATAAGAATGTAATATTATAATATTACATAATATGATTTAAATAATTTGGTATTTATTTAGAGATAATTAATTTGGTGTTTATTGTTAAATCTTTTATTTTTACTTTTTTTCTTCTTATATTATTTTATTCAACATTATTATTATTTTTGTTGTTGAATTAATATATTAGATTGTATATTTTTTAAAAGTCAATGTATTAACTTGAAAGAAAATGGAAAACCAACTATTAACCAATAATAACTAAAACAATAATATTATCACGCGTAACACGCGGGTCTACGACTAGTGATAATAATTTCCATGACCTATCCAAAAAAAAAATAATAATAATAATAATAATAATAATAATTATTATTATTATTATTATTATTATTATTATTATTATTATTATTATTATTATTATTATTATGTGTGAATAAAAGGAAATCTTGACACAAGAGTAAAAAAAATACTAGAATACTAAAAAATTATGCCCTATCCTCACCCACCCACCCCGCAAAGGTGGTGGGTGGGGATAGGGCATAATTTTAGCCCCGCACCATAGGGCGGGGTAGGTATGGGTTTAAATATTTTAGACTCAACCTGCCCTGCCCCATCCCCACCCCGCCTTGTATTTATAAGAGTTCAATTATAAATATTTTATACCCTAAAACTCTACTATATAAACAAACATACTATTAGCTTATTTTATTCTACCCAACAAGGCTTTTTGCCTCTCTCTTTTTTCCTCTCTCTCTCTCTCTCTAACAAGGGTGAAAATAAGGTACTAATTTTAACATTTTCTTTTATCTTTATTATAAAAAAATTTATATACTATTGAATAATCGATTTTGTATTATGAGATTTTTGTTTTTGTTGTGATATTTTCTTGTTAAACACTTTAATAATGTTATTCAATTATTGCTAAAAATTAGTTTTATTTGATGGGATAAAAGTATTTGTAATCTGAAGTATATTTTTATTAACGAAACAAGTTTTATTAAAAACAATTGTAATAGTTATGGGAAAATTTACAAGAAGTAGAGTTATATAGGGTGGGGATGAGGCAAGAAAAATTTTCTCATCATGTGGGGCGAAGCAGGGATAGGGTAAGACAAAACCATCTGGGGTAAGAGCAAAGACCCTATCCTTCGAACCCACTTTGCCCCATTGCCATCCCTAGACTTTGGTTCTAACCCAAGACAAATCTGAGATGAATGGGGGCAATTTTATTAGGGTGATAGTGGGTCTAAACCCTGCTCAACCTTTATGCAAGGGTCGAAGGGTGGTTTTCGGGGCTGGTCGTGATGGGTGTGTGTACTTCAAATATAAGCGTCTCCCAAATTTTCGTTATTGGTGTGGTCTTCTCTCCCATGATGTGAAGGATTATGAGTGATGGATTAGTGGTAATGGCACTTTAAAGACTGATTCTCAAGAATTTGGGGATTAGTTGCGAGCTCATTTTTTCAATCCTTTGAGGAAATCAGTAGTCACTGTGGCTGGATATGAGAACTCAACACAACAGGGAGAATATGTGCCTCCCAAGTAGCTCTATCTATTGAAAAAACATGGTTTGTATCTCATACAAAACATACGCAGCGAAAAATTAATGGATTTACTTCAATCGCAATTGATAACATGTACTATGTAAATTTTAGAATTTAAGAATTAGAAAGCGTACCTTGGTATGGTGAAATTTAAAACCAAATATTAGAAGTACTTGGAACACTTTTAATTTTCACTCTAATTCCACTAACGCCTAAGAAGTGTGGTCTCTCAATCAGTTTAAGGGAAAATAAAAGAGTGGCTTACACTCACATACACACTATTTCACAATTATGTCACATATAAAATTTTGTATGTTTCTCCCTTAATATCTAATTAACTATGGGTTAGCCTTTTGGGCCATTCCAATTGGGCTCTAGTATGTGGCTTGGAGTGGGACCAAAAGGGAACAAATAAGACCCTTGCTTCAATGGGCCTTGTGCTTTTCTGTCAACTCTTTATAAAATACCACTATATAAATATAATTGCACTCTAAACCTTATTAATAAATTATATCCCAAGACTTTATTGTACATGTAACCCCTTTATAAAATATTCGTAGTAATACAAAGTCATAAATGTAGATTTCCACTTTGAAGATTACTACATCTTAATCCTTAAGTAACCGGTTTAATCCTTTAAGTTATTTATCATATATTTATGAATTCCAATTTCATAAATATATACTTTAGTAACTCCTTATTAAAGTAGTTAGGCCTAACACTCTGAATAACCAAACCCATTAAACTTATCTCAAGAGAATATTTTATATCTCCGTTAAGAAATTATGAATTCCATCTTGAGAATATATGTTCCATCGACACTAAACGTGGCTGCCCAACATACTGAGGTTCTGATTGTAACTTTAGATCTTACTCCTGATATATTAAAGTAACATACACCTCATGATCAGGTCCATTATTCTCTCAAGATTAAGAGTTCATGTAAATAGAAGTCGTGCGATTTATTATTCATTTGACAATCATTAGGAGAATAATAAATCTCACAGTGATCTAGTTCAATATGTCTTAACTCTTAAAACATATCAATATACCAACTAGAAGTCCCCACTTCCATAATCAAGACAAATCATCTTAGTTAATATGTTATAGCCTTTGAAGATGAAATACTCAATTTTATCACCGACTACGAACTAAAATTATGAGTTTACAAATAACTTATAATTTATATCTTCTGTAACTAAATCACATATTATGCATCTCATGAATTATATGATAATATCCAAATATTCATGTTACCATTTTTTTAGATAATAATAAAACAACTTTATCAATCACAACATTAAGTTATACATAGCATCATACAATAAGATTTAAAGGCACACATCTTGTCACCATTCCACATACCTCACATGTTGCTCGCTCCATTATATCCTTGCCTTCGAATATTTTGTATATCTAAGCAATGTTGAGATAACAAATAATATATCCCACTTCTTTAGAGTTAAAGCCGCAGTGTCGACAATGTGAACAAGTTCAAAAAAAGTTCTTTCACAAAGACTTCTATATCAGCATATCTAAAAACCACAGCCATTTGCTTTTTCATGGACTCCTCACGAGCTTCATCAACCATTATGTAAAACTTTGCATCACCAATTTCTTCCCGAATTGTCTTCTTCACTTTGGCTGAGTAAACATGTAGAATTTCCTTTTGAATCTTAAGTGATGTGTAGGTTTCATTTTTGGGAGCTTTTCTATTATGTCGGCAACCTTCTCATTCCAAAAAGTGACAATGTTCAATATTTCAAGAAAATTCCAACGATTAGATGAACTAAAGCTTTCATCTCGACCTCTAAAAGATATAACTTGAAAGGCAAGATGTCGGGCAACATAAATTAAGGCCTTCAGTTGCAACCGATTATTTGCAATTTGTTCTATAGTGAAATGATCAACTACCCTTTGTAAATGCTGCCATTGGTTCATTAAATCCTTACACATTTGCTTGGCAACTCTATGGGCTGAGTTAGGATCTTTTCTTATATGACCTTGAAAATAATAATTTTTGTCCCCAACTTTTTTCCAATTTCTAAATCCACCAACAGCGAATGTATTTTATCCCACACCCCCATTTGGATTATGAAAGACAAAGCAAAGTAGACAATAAGCTGAATCTTTTGTAGGAGAATATTCAAGCCATGTTAAATAATATTTAAATCAAGAAGCTTGAAAGCTACGATTGCGTTTCCACTTTTCTTGTTTGTCTGTAGACGAAGTTGGTGTGGACCATTTTTAATGTAAGCCTGTCAAATTTCATCATGTTGATTAACATGATATTCCCATATTTGTTTGCGTTCTCCAGGATCATAATCCAAAGAGTCAAGATCAACTTTTTGAAATTGTGTTTGAGAGATATGGTTATTTTCCAGAATTGGGTTATCGGCATTTTCTGGAATTGGAGAATGAATATTTTTTGGAATTGGAACATTGACATTTTTCGGAATTGGGGAATGAATATTTTCTAGAATTGGAACATCCACATTTTCTTGAATTGGAATAGCAACATTAGTTGTTGGCAATTCTACATTGACTTTTGAAAAATTTGAATATTTTCTTTTGAAAAAAAATCAAACATTGTAGTTGATTTTTTCATGATCCAAAAATAAAATAAGAATTATATATATATATATATATATATATATTATCTCACAAACAGTTGTTATTACTTAGTAAAGACAAATACTAGAATTTAGGTAATATGCATAATGCATTTAATTATAAATTTAGTATTTCTAATTTCTTTTCAATTTATAAATTTATCTAATTTAACATTATGAGTTAACAATTGGCGCAAGTAAATCATTGTTATTTTCTTAGATTTGTGTGACAATTTACTATATTATATGACTTGTTTTTGTCTTTTGTCTTTGGTCTTTGTATCTCTGCCTTTATTTATCTCTTTGTCTTTGTCTTGTCTCCATATTTTTTACGCTCACCCAGTCCCATTATCGACACTATGAATTTATTATGCACTACAAACAAAAACTTTTCTTAACTTTACCATTTTTTTTTTCTATCACTTGTCCCTATTATTGCCTAACTACCAGTCAATAAACAGTCAAACACTACACTAAGAAATTCTCTCTCTCTATCTCTCTTATCTATATAATATAAGAGAGAGAGTCACAAACACAAAGTGATAGAGAGTCACAAATCCAAAAAGCCAAAAAAAGAAGAAGAAAAGACACCACAAGCATAGATTCAATTCACAATCACCAACATCAGTTCATCACTATCAGTAAAAACACAAAGTCCACAAGTCCACAAGCACAGATTGTTAGATTCTAAGATTCACAAACAATCAAACATTATATTAGGTTTTGAAGGATAGATTAAATACTTGTGAACTGTGAAGGCTGGAGCAACGAAGTTGGGCTGGGCAGATCGAGCACCCAGCGTCAAGATGGGTCTCGCGTCGAAGTGGTGGCATTGGTGAGTGCCATTTGGGTCTGCGATAGTTGACAGGGACTGGGACGGGTTTGCGAGATGGGTCTCACGTGATGGCGGCATGGGCAGTGATATGGGTCTCTCTCGTGTGGTGGTGGTGGCGGCGTCATGGCGTGAGCAGTGGCAAGATAGGTCTCTCTTGCCTCTCAATTTCTCTCTGTACTACTCTTTACTCTCTAAGTCTGTCTCGCCTCTCACTCTTTGTCTCACCTCTGACTTTCTCTTCTTCTTTTTTCATTCGTTTTTCCATTTGGTTTTGGACTACTAGGTTTACTTTTTTTTTTTTAGATTTACATGGGCTCTAGGCTGGCCAGTTGGGATCAGTGGGATGGTTCATGATTTTTGGAGGGGGGGCCCAAGTCTTTTTTTTTTTTTTGGGGGGGGGGGGGGGGAAATTTACTTACCAATATTTTTTTTGGGCCTAGGGGGGTCCTGAGCCCCCTTAGGCCCCCACCTGGATCCGTCCCTGTGTGTTAGTATGAGCTTCATAAAAGATGCTGGACTTTTTTAAAGGCATACGTAAAGAGAAGACCCTTTAAATATACGCGAGTCTTGATGTGCATATATATGATTGGCTTTGTGTTTATTCTTTACATTTAACTGATCTAGCATGGTAGACGGTATACAATAAAGTAGACCTTGACTTAATACCCAAAAAGGAAAACGGAAAAAAAATTAAGTGAAGCTTGACCTTGACAAAAGTTCCAAATTATTATTGGAAAAAGTTAACGGATACCCTAAGAATATTAATTTAGAAAATATTTTTAGAAACTTTTTATAGGAAAAGAAAAAAGTAATTAACTTTTTTTTTATAACTTTTTATATTTCTAATAAAATTTTAGTATTAAAACTTTCTTAAAATTATCCATTAACAAATACAAAATTAATTATAAATAATTTTAGTATCAAGATAGAATGCAAGTTAAAACTTTTTTTTTTTTTTGAGAAAAAGGGAAGGAAGCTTTATTACGGTAAATCAAACTGAAAAACATCATCCAAATTCCGTGATAGATCTTCCAACCACACATCAGTATCTGTAGATGAAACTGCTCTATGAGCGAGGGCATGAGCTAATTTATTACCCTTTCACTTAACATGTAAAAAACTACAACTAACAATAGAGGACAAAAATCTAATATCATCGATTACATGACCATACATAGTCCGGACTGGTCTAGCCTCATTGATCGTCTGAATAACCTGCAATGAGTCACCTTCAACCACCATCTGTCATAGTTTTCAGACCCGGACCGTTTAATGAACCGTAAAAGAGAAAGGTTCAAGGTTTTTAAGGTCGAACCGAGGTCGGACCGTGGTCGAACCGTAATGACGTCACAATTAATTTAATAATTAATTAAAATATAAATAAATATATTAAATTAATAAAAGTTGAAAAATTGCCTAAAATAGTTCCAAATATTTGACTATTTATAAACTTTTTTATTTTATTTTTATGAAACCCAATATAAAAGTTAATAGGAATTTTTCATGAAATTAATTGGGAAAAAAAAAGTTAATAGACATTTTGGGTTTTTCTTAAAAAAAAAAAAGAGAAAAAAAAAAAAAAAGAAAGAAAAGAGAACAGTGGCGGTAGACTGCAGTGGTTATTGATTTATCTCCCAATCAGTTTTTGTCTTTTGTTGAGAGACCAAGCTCTGATACTTTGCCCATCCCCCCATAAAATTTTAAAAATAAAATATAAACTAAATCTAAAAGCTGAAAAGAAGCTTACGTCCAACTCATTTCCATCCATAAATTCAAACTTTTCACCTTCCCAACACAAGTGCCAGCAGTAGTCACGTGGAGGCTTTGGTCCCTTAAAAAATAAATAAGAGAAGACACATAAGTTAGGTGCTCTGCAACAAAAAGAAAAGAAAAGAGGGAAGATCGGTGATTACAGAGAATTGAGAGAAGTGGAGACGGAGTGACGAACAGCAGAAGAAGAAAAAGAAGAACCACCACTGCTTCGTTGTCTTTTTGACTTGTGAGGGTTGATTTCTCCATTTTTGTCTCTTTTTTTCCTTCCTCTTCGTTGTCTTCTTCTTCCTCTGCTGCTTCTTCTTCTCTGTTTTTTTTTCTCTTCTCCCTTTCATTTGGTTCCAGATCATAAAAAATCCTAAGTACTGCTGAGTGCTGAAGTATTGGCCGAAACTTTGCCGGAAAAAAGGAACCGTCCGAACCTCAAAAACCGGTCACGGTTCTCAGAACCGTACGGTCCAACTACGGTTTGTACGGGTCCATGCTTTTTTTGCCATAGGCGGTTCTTGAAGCTTAAAAAACCGCACAACTGAGAGGTTCGCGGGTTTCCCGGTCGGACCGTACGGTCCGGTCCGGATTTCAAAACGATGCCATCTGTTGATTACTAAGCTCTTTGGCAAAGCTGAGTGCTCTACTTGCTGCTAAGGCCTCCACCAACTCAATTGAACCAAGATACCTTACTTTCTGACTCAAGGCTGCAATGATCTGCTCCTCCCAATCTCTAATGACTACCCCAATACCTGCACTAACCTGAGCAATAAATAAAGCCCCATCAAAGTTGATCTTGTAAACCCCAAAATTAGGCGGCTTCCATTGTAAATCCTCACTGTGATCAACTACCCGACAAGCCTTCTTATGCACATCCTAGAATTCTTGTAAGAGCTTTGAAGCCCGCTGAGCAACCTCATCAACCCGCCACGTCTTTTGCCCCACTTGAAACATGTTACGACATTCCCAAACACTCCACGCAACCATAGCAAACCGAGCAAACAGATCAGACGAGCCATGCGAACACAGGAACTGCACAAGATCTTCAAACATTGAAAATTTCTAAGCTCGAAGAAAGGAAAAACAGAGATCAGACTACCAAATAGCCTTCACTGCATCACAATACCACAAAGCATGAACACTATCTTCAGGGCAATCTCGACACAAGTCATAAAGAACTTTAGGCACCACTTGATGCCTATTCAGATTTAATTTTGTGGGTAGAGAATTTTGAACAGCTCGCCAGATGAAATGTCTAACTTTGTTAGGGACTCGGAGATTCCAAATGCCATTCCACAGACTTTTCCCTACCTCCACATTTGACAGATTGGCTTGACTTTGACGCTGTATCATAACTAGCAATCAATATGCGCTCTTAATCGTGTACTCCCCATCAGAAGACAGAGGCCAGATTAGAGCATCAGCATCTACATACTGACTAACAGGGACAGTTTTGATGAGTTCAGCTTCCCACGGGTAAAAATTATGATCAATAAGTGCCTCATTCCAATTCTTTGAACCTGGTAAGAACAAATCACTAACAACCTGCAAAGAGGGATCTAGCTGCAGAGATAGAACTCCACCTCCCCCCTCAGATGGAAGCCATATATGTCTCCTTATATTTATATTCATACCATCTCCCACTCTCCACTTTGCCCCCCTCAATACCCTTTCTCTACCTTGCAATATACTTCGCCAAGCAAAGGAACATTGAGGAGACACCTCCGCATCAAAAATATTACCTGGAAGGAAAATATTTTGCTCAAAATACCTTGAATAGTAGGGAATTTCTTACATGAAATAGACATCAAACTTGCTTACCCAACATTGCATCATTAAACAATCTCAAATCTCTAAAACCCATACCTCCCACCGATTTTAAAGGGCAAAGTGTTTCCCATTTCACCTAATGGATTTTCTTTGAATTTTCTAAACATCCCTACCAAAACTTTCTAATCATCGCTTCTATATCCTTGAGGAGACCAAGGGGAAGCTGAAAAACACTCATAGAATAAGTCGGGATGGATTGAACCATAGCTTTAATCATCACTTCCTTATCTGCTTGGGAAAGTAATTTCTCATTCCATCCTTGCATCTTTGCCCAAATCCACTCCTTAATTTGATTGAAGCAAGCCTTTTTCTAATGCCCTATAAAAGAGGGAAGCCCTAGGTATTTCTCATAGCTTCTAATAACCGGAACCCCCAACAAAACTTGTAATTCTCCTTGGATCTCCTTAAACGTGTTTCGATTGAAAAAAGCCGTTGTCTTGTTAGAATTAACTTGTTGCCTTGAAGTTGCTTCGTACCAAGCAAGGATATTTTGGATTTTTTCACATTCAGAAGAGGTTGCTCTAGAAAATAACAAACAATCATCGGCAAAGAAAAGGTGGGTTATTTTCGGCCTTGCCCTATAAATAGAGTAGCCTTGAATTTCCCCATTCCTAGCTGCGTGAGAGAAAAGAGCATTCAATCCTTCTGCACAGAACAAAAATAGAAAGGGAGACAGAGGATCACCTTGTCGTAAACCTCTAGAAGGATGGATAAGACCCTTAGGCTCACTATTCACCATAATCGAGTAGGAAATCGTTCTGATACATGGCAATATCATGGCCACCCAATTATCTTGAAAACCCATCTTCAATAAAATTTTCTTGAAGAAAACCCATTCTACTCTATCATAATCCTTACTCATATCAAGATTTAAGGCCATAAAACCTGTAATTCCTGAACACTGAGTTTTCATACGGTGAAAGGATTCAAAAGCAATCAAAATACTATCAATTATAACTCTATTAGCCACAAAAGCACTTTGCGCTTTTGAAATAATAGAATTCAAAATTGGTTTAAGCCTATTCACAATGACTTACTCAGGATTTTATAGATAACGTTACAAAGACTGATAGACCTAAACAGAGCAACGGTTTCGGGATTTTTTACCTTTGAAATCAAAGTAATAAACGTGTGGTTAATTGATTTTAGAATAGTACTTGAGTTAAGACAAGAGAGCACATCCTTTGAAACATCCATCCCAATATCAGACCAAAAGGTTTGAAAGAAAAGAGGTGGCATACCAACCGGATCCGGTGCTTACAAAGGGGCCATTTATTTAATTGCCACATCAACCTCTTCTCGGACATATGGTTTTGTTAAAGCTTCATTCATAGAAGCACTGACCATGGATTGGACCCCCTCCAGGACTCTCTCTAAATCTGATGGTCTTGATCCTTGAATAAAAATCCACAAAAATAGCACCAACAACCCCCTCATCCATGACCCATGCACCATGCATATCCTTAATGCCCTTAATGAAGTTCTTACGTTTTTTGTGTGGCCACCCCATGAAAAAAATGTGTATTTCGATCACCATTTGCTAACGATTGGGCTCTAGACCGTTGGGCCCACATGCGGCTTTCTTTGTCTAATAAAACATTAAGCTCCCTTCTCAACTGAACCACCATATCATAATTCCCACCATTAGCCAAAGTCTCCTCAGCCCTCCATAACATTTCTTTCTTTGATCTGATTTGATTTTTCACATTACCAAAATGATTTTTACTCCATGATTTTAGCATTTTTTTTACACTTCTTTATTTTGGTAACCACCCTAAACATCAGATGCCCATTCGGCCTAAAATCCCAAGCCTGTCTTACTATGTCACTGCAGCCCCGGTCAGCCAACCACAATTCCTCAAAGCGAAACGGTTTCCGCTTCCATCTATCTAACTCACCATTCGGGTCAAGCAGCAGCAAGAGTGGCCGGTGGTATGAAGATATACAAAAAAGATGCCGAACAGTCGTTGCAGGAAATTTTGCCATCCAATCATAATTCGCAACCCCCCTATCCAATCTTTCCCAAATAACCTTTCCATGCCTCACTCCTTGCCATTAAATTCTGGACCCGTGAATCCTAAATCCATGAAACCGCAAGTATCTAAAACATCCTGAAAAAGCTTGCATCTGGCAATGTGGGCACACCCGCCCCCCTTGCTTCTCCTTAGTAAGAAGAATTTTATTAAAATCTCCCATACAAACCCAAATGTGGTTTTGAATTCAACATTTGAAGCATATTCCTAGCCTCCATCCTTTCATTAGTATCCGGCTCATCATAAAATCCAGTGAATCTCCAAGCTTCCAGTGTGCCCCCACTAACCACCGCATCAATATGGAATCTAGAAAAACTGTCAACCCAAATTGAAACTCCTTGCTGCCAAAAAAGTGCCAACCCACCCCCTCTATCCTGACTTTGAACATAAAATAAACCCGCATACTTGATGTTGACTTTCAAACTTTCTAATTGTTCTTTATCGGTCCATGTCTCTTATAAAAAAACAATTAGGGGACCTTGTGCTTTAATCAAATTCTCAAGCTCTCTTTTTGTACACGGGTTCCCAAGCCCGCGGCAATTCTAGGCTAGTCATTGGCCTTGGCGGGGATAGACCCCAGTCTCTATTGTTTCTAAGCTTCTAATGCTAGCACATCATCATTCATCGCTTTGTAGGTACCAAATCTTCCATCCCCTCCGGACATTCTTGAATACCCCTTTTTGCAACAAGTGAAAAGCTAACCTGTTCCATTGTTGCCTTTTCTCTAGCTAAACGTTTCCATCCACTAACCGGACCACCCCGAAGAAGGAGACATATCCTGCACAGAAGACACTTGGTTAGTTTCAGCAGTCCCAGTAACACACTCTCCAACCCCTGACCTCAAAATACCCTCGGGTTCAATCACAATGCACCCCGTGTCAGCCTCTACCCCTGATTGTAAACCTCTACAAACATCACCATCAAACTTATCCAACTCGAAGTCAATCGCCTTTAAGGTTTCCTGAAAATTTGTTTGAACATTCATGCTCTTCACAGGCAGCGACTCAGGCTAGGTATGACCTCACTCTCCTTAAGCCCGTGGTTTTCCTCAAACTGACCCCCTTGACTCTCATTCTCCTTACTTCGGCCAAGCACTACAATCTCACTATTATCCATCTCTTCACCCCTGTATATCGGAGAAGGTTGCGCCTCCTTTTCAGTTGGGCCAATACTACCTTCAACCTGAACCACCGAATACTTCTTGGGAGTGGCTGATGGGGCACACAACCATCTTCCGTATTGTTAATCGCTCTCTGTCATGCTTCCTCTACTTTGAACCACAAATCGCAATCTTTATCACTATGCGTTACAAGTCCGCACCAGTAACACAGGTTAGGCAATCTCTCATATTTGAACCGTACCCACTCAACCTTACCGTCTTCCTTACAGATTTTTCATCCTCGGCAAAGCGGTTTCGAAGCATCAATTAACACTCTGATACGCATGTAGCTACTGCTGTCCTGGGTTCCCTATTCTTTCATACCTGATTGAACTTCCCCGATAATCTCTGCAATCTCACAAGCTGTCTGAGGATTCATATCACCAATAGGAAGATCATGGAGTTGAACCCAAAAAAGCATCCTATTGAATTCCAATTCCTTAACCATAACACTTTGTTCCAGACGTCTGAGAGAAACTAGATGTTTATCATAGCTCCACGGTTCTCCCATGAGGAATCTCTCTGCATCCACTTTATCCGAGAACACAAACAACACCGTATGGTTCCCCACATCCTTCACATCAAAGCTGTTCTTAGTCCACCAAAAAGGCTTGAACGTCCTAGAAATAGCCTCCATATTTAGTACTCTGAGTAAAAAACTTTGCCGCCACCACTTGACCACCCTCCCGATCAAAAGAATCCGACTTATATAGATTCCCCTCTTCCTTCGATAAGGTTAGTTTCTCCCACAAAACTGATAACTTCTCCATGAAAGAACACGAGACCTCTCACTCACTGCTGAAGCAACGAAGAGAACTAGAAAGCTGCACGAAGCAGACACCACGGTCTACTGCACTGTCTAGGGTTTGTAGAGCCGCCCCCTAGGTCAGAGAAACATAAGTCAAAACTTTGCTGACTTAAGATTGATTTAAGAAAAAAAGATTTTTTTAATCATGAAAGTTTTCTTTTTTTACTTCGAAGTTTATCATATTTAACATCGCCGCCAACAAAATGTATCTAACTCTGCCACTGCTTACACAGGCAACTAGAGTTTCTCAATTGGAGATTTACTGTAGTAGTAATTATATTATGCATCCGGTATATATATATATATATATATATAATCGATCTCATAACACATTTATATATTATTAAAAGTTGAAGCGTAACATTTAATGTTGTTACACTCACATTAAACCATGTTAGTCGCCATGTTATTCCCATTCTATTTTTTGAATTTTTAATTCAATTTTAAAATAGTTTTTACCATTTAATAAATTTATATATTACTAAAAGTTGAAGCGTAGCATTTAATATTGCTACGTTCACATTAAGCCACGTTAGCCGTCATGTTATTCCCATCCTATTTTCTGAATTTTTAATTCAATTTTAAGATAGTTTTTACCATTTAATAAAATACTAATAAAACTAAAATTATATCTAGCCCTATCTCTACTTTAAAGTCCACTTCTTATACATTTAAATTTAGGCGAAAACCACATTTTCGTTCCTACATTTTCACCCGATTCTCATTTTGGTCCCTAACTTTTATTTCCACCACTTTTAGTCCCTATTCTGGAAAACGCGTCTCGTTTTCGTTCCTATCGTTACATCAGAAATGAAAAATGTACACATGGCAAACGGAGTGCACTGTTGAGCTGACGTGGCCATTAAAATAATAATAAAAAATGCCACGTTAGCATCTAAATTAAAAAAATTAATTTATTAATTTTAACTAAATAAAAAAAATTAAAAACAGAATTAAAAATTAAAAATCATATGAATGAAGATCTACAAAACAAGAAAAAAGGCACATCAAAACAAGAAAAACAAGAACACAAAACAAAACAAGAACACAAACCCAGATAAGGATCCCAAACCCAGAAATTTAAAAAAAAAAAAAAAAACCCAATCAACAGAGCCCCTGAAGAAGAAAGAAAAAAAAAAAACAGTAAAATAGAAGAGAGAGAGATGGCTTGGAGCGCAACAATGATCGGAGCTCTATTGGGACTGGGGACCTAGATGTACTCCAATGCTCTCCAAAAACTCCCTTACATGCGCCGTAAGTCTCTCCATTCCTCTTCCTTTTCATTTCCAATACAAAAAAAAACAAACACAAACCCACAAAAAGCCAATTTTGATGGAAATGGTTTTTACTTGTAGATCCATGGGAGCACATGCTTGGTATGGGTCTCGGAGTTGTGTTCATGAATCAGCTCGTGAAATGGGATGCTCAGCTCGATGAAGACCTCAATAAGATGCTTGAAAAGGCCACAGCCGCCAACGAGCGCCGTTACTTTGGTATTACTATGTTTTCCTTTTGGCAAATCTGAATTCACTTTCATGTTTGTGCTTGCTCTTTGCAAATGGGTATTTTGATTTTCATAGAATTTAAGTCCCTTTTGGTTTTTTTTTTTTTTTTTTCTCAGCTATTTCCAAATGGGTATTTTCTTATATCTCACAATTCAATTCCCTTTTTGTTGTTACTACCATTAAGCAGCATCAATTAGAGGTGTACCAATCAAACTGTAAGTTTTATTTTTTTTATTTTTTTATTTTTAAATTTCTAGGTTTGGGATCCTTATTTGGGTTTGTGTTCTTGTTTTGTTTTGTGTTCTTGTTTTTCTTGTTTTGATGTGCCTTTTTTCTTGTTTGGTAGATCTTCATTCATGTGATTTTTAATTTTTAATTCTGTTTTTAATTTTTTTTATTTAGTTAAAATTAATAAATTAATTTTTTTAATTTAGATGCTGATATGGCATTTTTTATTATTATTTTAATGGCCACGTCAGCTCAACAGTGCACTCCGTTTGCCACGTGTGCATTTTCTGTTTCTGATGTAACAGTAGGGACGAAAACGAGACGCATTTTCCAGAATAAGGACTAAAAGTGGTAGAAAAAAAAGTTAGGGACCAAAATGAGAATCAGGTGAAAATGTAAGGACGAAAATGTGGTTGTCGCCTTAAATCTACTATAAAACTCAAGCCCACACCCAAAGCCTTTTCAACTAACTCCTTCTGTCAAACCTGATTGCTTTTCACGGTTACAACTTATTCATCGTTTCAGGTTTAGTTTCTTTCTTCCCCTTCCATACCTTTTGATTCTCACAATTTCATCTTCCTGTTCTACGGTTTCGACTTTTGTTTTGAATTCTAACAGCAGCCTCTTTGTTTTCCTTCCTCTCCTCACATCTATATAAATACTGATGTAAGCTGCGTGGTTCAGTTGAGGTATCCCTACATCCCAATTTCGTGCTCTATTATTTTGCTTGATGGTTTCTTTTTTTCTTTCTATGTTTGTTTCTGCCTATTTCATCCAATCAAATGCTTGTAGGCATCACCAAGTAATATTTGTGGTGGGCTCTTGCTCTATAGTGGAAACCTTGATAAAAGCATAAGATTTTGGTGGGTTCCCAAGAATATTGCTAATAGAGATGATCATGATACCTTTTCAATTGAAAGTGCAGTGAAAAGTTCAAGTATCATGTCGTGTCAGGAATATTTTTTCATGGTTTGAGTAATGTATCACGGTGTCCCTTTTTTCAGTGTCTACAGTGCTTCCAAAAGTGGTCTTGTAATTGCATATTGTCCATAGTCATACAAATATTAGATTTGGTGGAGAATCAAGTGCTTCACATTTACAAATATCAGATATCAGATTTGTTGCATATTGTCCATGACTAAATGAAAGAAAACATTTTTTACTATTTTTAAGCTAAAATAATTGGGCAAGAGTTTACATGTATAGCACTATATTCAGAAGATACAATTAGCCAACAATAATGGCACAGTGAGAATGAAGATATATATTGTGGTTGAAAGCATTCAATGTGTGTGCAAGTGCATGCATGTTCAGCTTGATGTATAGGTCATGTAATTGTAAAGCCATAGTCATATGGAACATGTTATTGTGTAGGTGTGGGAGCAAATTTTATATTGATAATGCAAAAAATACAGAGCATTCTCATATAAGCCACTCTATAGATATTAGGGATTTGGATAATTGTTAATTGCTAGATCTTCTGAAAGGTATTCCAATGTCTTAGGCTAAATCTCCTCCACCCAGAGGACAACTTTAAATCATGGACAATCAATATGACTATAGAATCTGGTAAGTAGAAAAAATGCCTCTTAGTATGTAGTGATCCTACTTAAACTCCAGGAAATGGTTCATTCTATATAATATTATTCAATGTATTTAAAGTATCATAGCCAATAGCCACTAGCTAGGAAGTAACTCCAAGTAATAAAGTTTTAATTCCTTCACCCTACAATGACACAACTGCATCTTTGAATTAGTATATGCAAAATTGATACCTTCATGCCATCATCCTAAACACTTCTACTATCTGCATATTTTTTGACTTATTCATTTTTCTTTTTCAGGTAGGTAATTCATTGAAACAAATCTAAGAAACATTTAGAACACAAAATATCATTTTTATTATTATCTACATTGAACAACTTGCTAAATACAGGTTTTGTTACAAAGCACGGTTTAATACATCAAGTTGCTGATCATATTTGCATTATAGGGAATTGTGTGAGTGTGGTTTCTATGATAGGTTACTTTCCCTATATCAGTATATTGTCTTTGAAGGAAATTGAGTACTTACCTTAAACATGGCTTTAATGGAGTCCACTTTAAAAATGTATTCATGGACATCTGATATTTATGTTTTGAATATATCATATAGATACAGATCAATGCAGAAAAAAGATGATATCATATTATTTTTATGTTTTGCTGATACAATGCATGCATATTCTTCAAATAATTAGGTTCCAGTATTCTCTTTACAAGCTATTGCCTACCAATTTAAAGCCTTTTTTGTGTATTATTGTGATTAACTCAAGTGAGCAACGATGAAATGAAGACATTATGGTTGTTGATTGTAAAATCTATTTATTTTCCTTTTCAAGTGTTATGGAAACTAAGAATTAACTTTGCCAATGAAGCTTACAATTGTTTACCATAAAGAGTCCATCTTGGCAAAGCTAATAACTTCCAAGTAATAAGGTCTAGCTTTGATTGCTATTGGACTTACATTGAAATTCTCTCAACCTGTTCTTTTTAATCTATTGAGTTTTTTGTATGCTTTTTGGTCAGAACTTAGTTTACTTTTGCCTTTCATCAATATATGCATGACTTCCAGAATTTTTATTGCTTTATTCTAGAATTTGTTCTAGGTTATGGAGCTTGGATATGACTTTTTATTTTTATATTGCATTTTGATTTACTAGATATGCCTGCTGTGGGGAAATAACTTTTTGAAAAGATATTTGGAGTCAAAACATTTGCATCACCTTTGTGATTGTGGTATGAGTTTTCACTTTGCTGTTTGTCTCCACTTCTATCAAGTGTTCTGTGTTAGTGTAGATTGGTACCCACGGTAATTGGATTAAAGTTTTTACTTTGTTGTCTATCAGCCCTATGTAACCATATGTCTCCATCAAAGTCCCTCAAACGGTGCCTTGAGCAGTAAACTATTTGTCTTAGTCATTTTTAGCCTTGAGATGTATCCCAAATTATTTATTGAGTTGTTTGGAAAATTCTTTGGATCTTTTGTGATATTTTTTTTCTAATGGGCATGTCCTAAACTATTGTAGGTGCGATATTTCCTCAAATTGAGAAGTTTAAATTAATTGTAAAATTTTAAAAACTCTATGCCTCTTATGTCATGTCACTACTATTTAAGCAAGATGAGAAGGAAAAAGAAATCAACATTGAGATTAGTGTCTAGGACATTTTTTAGCAACCATGTCGATGCCTTAGAACATGGTTAATTTATTATTTCTTGAATGTAGCCTTATATGCCTCATTAAGTTCAATAATTTAGTTGATTCTCAAAAAAGTTCAGTAATTTAGTCTTCTTGTGAGGTCCATTCTGTGAAATAATTGCTACCAAAGGCCAAGCTTCAAAACATGGTTACATACATAATACATTACAAAGTACAAAAAAACAACACTAGTATTGCTTTTCTTTTTTTGTCTATTGATCTCATTCAAAACGAAGGTGTTAACTACAATTATAGCAGTTGGAAAATCAATTGTGGAGCAATATGTTATTTAGTGAATTTTTGACCCAAATTCACATGCTTGATTAAAATTTCAGACTATTTAATTGCACCATATACAAAGGGAGATCAAAATAGGTAGTGGAAGGTTTTAACACAAAGTGAAAGAGTGAAAACAAAGATAGATTAAAACCAAAAATGGAGGGAGATTAAAAAGAATGAGGTTGGTCTAAAAAACTATTTTAGTTTAGGTTGGGTTGGTAGACATTATGTTCCAAATAAACATAATACAATAAAATTTCCTCATCCTATTCATAATACTATTCTATATCTTCAAAAGAATAGACTTATTATTATTATTATTATTATTATTATTATTATTATTATTTAAAAAGACTTGCAAGGACTTAATTATAGTCCTCTAAAGTTTTCACCTAGCATGACTCAAACTTGAAATTTATAAAATCCTATCTATCTATTTTTAAGTGAATTAAATTTTACTAACTTGGGAAGATGGTTAATCAGCTCTAGAGTGACTACAAGGTTGAGTATGGCAACTAAGTAAGGGCTATGGTTAAGAGCCTGCCAAATTAAAATGAATAAATTATAGTTGTATCCTTTCCACATCTAATTCCAAGATCAATACCTCCTATCATCATGAATCCTACAATATATTGGTTGTACATATATATTGCAACTTAAGTAGTAATACATTGAAAAATATTCAAAATAATAACACAATCATAACAAAATAAAAAAATAAAAAAAAATTCAAGCGCGACGCGCGGGTCCGCGACTAGTGGGTATAATGTAGTTGTGCTGTTTTGTTTGAGAAATGATGCATATGAAAGACAAAGCATACCTTTTTGTTTAGTACTTAATTTATATTCATGGGGAAGGAAAAGATACTAACTATTAAAGAGTAATATTTATAAATGAAGATATGCATGCAAGAAAATCAATATGATATTTATTTGCAAGTTTATTATTCTTCTCACCGCTTTTAGGATAAAGCTCCTTAAAAATAAAATGAAGCATGAAAAAAGGAGAAAATGGAAAAATGGACATGATGGTGTAAAAAAACAGAAAGTGAATTACTCAATTACTACTTCTAAAAAGTATGTAATCAAGCTAAGATTATCTACCACCATCAAAGTCCAATATTACATGGTCTTTGACGCTATCATATATATCAGTACTATTATTCCTTACATCATATTTGCTAGAATTTGAAGTCCCAGCAAGCAAGTGTTCAGCCTCTTCAGAGTTGAAATCCGCATTAACCCATGAATGCTTCTCCATCCTCCTTAAACCCTCCAACTCCGTTGCTACTTCCTTCATAGAGGGCCTATCTTCCCCTTTCAATTTTAAGCACTTCTTTGCAATATTTGCCACTTCTTTAAATTGTTCGGCATTACCTTCATTTGTTATATGTTTCTCAACAACTTCAGACAATCTATTCTCTTTCAAAGAAAGCAGAAAATAGGTAACTAGACTTCTCTCCATCTCAGGCTTATCAAACGAAAGTGCCTTTCTTCCTGTCAATAGCTCTATGAGGATCACTCCAAAGCTATAAACATCACTTTTATCAGTCAATTGACTTGTTTGCAAGTATTCAGGGTCTAAGTATCCAATAGTTCCTTGCACCATTGTAGCTAATTCTGTTTGGTCTAATGGAATTAATCTCGAAGCTCCAAAATCTGATACCTTTGCTGTGTAACTACCATCTAGCAATATGTTTGAAGGCTTGACATCTCTATGGATTATAGGTGTAGAAGCTGCAGAGTGTAGATATGATAGTGCTTCTGCTGATTCTGTAGCTATCCTGAGACGAGTTTCCCAAGAAACCCTGTTTTCATTATGTATGTACTCGAAGAGCGTACCATTCGGTACGAATTCGTAGACTAGTAAAGGAACTGGACTCTCCAAACAACAACCCAATAGTTTAACCACATTTCTATGATTAATTTGGGAAAGCACAACTACCTCATTGATGAACTGCTCAATTTGGTTTTCATCTACTATTTTGGACTTCTTGATGGCCACGATCCTATTATCCGGTAAAAATCCTTTATAAACAGTACCAAACCCTCCTCGACCAATGATTAGAGTTTCATCATAATTGTTGGTAGCCTTCTTCAACTCTTCTGTGGTGAAGATTTTGGCGGTTTCAGTTAAATTTTCTTGTCCAGAGAGTAGCTGTTGCAAAAACAAACCACCATTTTGCTTAAAGAACTTTTCTCTAAGATTAATCAGGTTTCTTCGCTTGACTAGGAAGTACAGCCAAGAGCTACAGGCAAGCATCACTATCAAGCCTATGCCAACGCCTACATTTGAAAGAAATAGAAAATCATTAATTGACTTCGTACCATATTTAGTGCGACTTGGTGGACCCAGAGCTCTGTTCCACTGGGAAAACCAAGTTGAACGATTACATTAAAGAGTCATTATTACAATTCATACCCCACAGTGACAATCAAGTTTTGGAACCTTTTTCATACCCCACGTAGACAATGAAGTTGTGGGTTTTTTTCTTCTTTTTTTGTCACTAAATTTAATCAATTAACTTTTTTGTGACTCTTGATTGATAAAGTCTGAATTATCCATGAAGTTGGAGAATGGACTTTAGAAAATGTTTTAATAGGTCCAAAATTCTTTTCTTGATAGGTCCAAAATTCTTAATTTTTTAATAGGTCAAAAAAATGTTTTTGTGAAAGATGGTAACGTGATGGCACCAGTTTTCAAACGTTAGTCATGAATGATATTTAACCCAAGATGATATGACATAATACTCAAATGTTTGGTTTACGAATTCACATTACCCATAACATCCATATTACCGAAAAATCTGATGTCTGGGAATTTGGATGCCCAATAAACTACTTTTATGCGTGGTTAATTTGAGTAGGTATCTACTATGATTCTAAGAGTGTCAAATTCCTATATTTGGTTTATTCGTAAGGATTTTATAAGAATTATTTATTTTTCTCACAATATTTTTAGATTTATAAAAAAAATATATAATGTTATATTTTTTTTATATCTTTCAACAAATAAATGATAAGAAAAAACAAATATATATATATACACACACACAGACACATATAATCTATATATATATATATATATATATAATAGGTGAAGCAGAGAGAAATTTCAATTGGAATTCTAAATTAGAATTCTAATCTATTGTTGTATCACGTGTCAATGTAAATATAAAATTGGAGTCTAATTTATAATTTCGATGTGCTTTTTTTTTTCTACACCCATGTATTTTTATGCTCACCTCCCTTTTTCACACCCACGTATTTTCAGGTTCACTTCCCTTTTTCACACTCACGTATTTTCAAGTTCGCATCCCTTTTTTGGTTCACCTCCCTTTTTCACACCCACGTATTTTCAAGTTCACCTCCCTTTTCCACATGGAATTTCAAAAGAATCACTTGGTATCAATGATGCATGTATTTGGGTATTTGTGTATCTTATATAAAAAGAAGTTCTCTAAATATTCTAATTGTACTTGTCTTTACAATTTTCATGGTCCTGGTTTATGCTGTGCAAAACAAATTCCAACCATTCCTAAGGTTTGATTACTGCTTTCTTTCATCTACTTATACTGTCGTTCATTTTTGTGTAAATTTTTTATTGTTTAATTATATAATTTTGTGGTTTTCCTATAATTGATGTTGTATGGTTATCATCTTTAATCTGCTTATACTTTTTTTCCTTTTTGTCAATAATTTTTATTGTTTAATTATAAAATTGTTTTGTTTTCCTATCATTAATGTTGTATATTTCTTTTCTTTTTCATAACACGTTATCAGCATGAGTCTCTACCCAATTTCGAAAGGAAGTTATAATCTCATTATTCTTCAAATATCAAAGATTATTTATGTAGTTTTCTCAACTCACTGTAAGTTTTCTTTTAAGGAATTAGTATTTATCCTATTTGTTTGTCTTTACGTTTTGTGCTCATAATTTTAGTGATTTTTAATTGATAATTTTTTTTTATGAGATTCATGTTATTCTATTGTTATATATTGTTATGAGATGCATGTTATGAGATTTACATTTAATTGATTAAAATATTTTGTTAAAAATGGTTTGTGATAAAGTAACTTAATCATAGTTATATGTACCGTGAATGAATCAACCTTGAATATATATATATTTATGTAGAATTCTTTCATTAGAATTTTGTATGATAAAAATATTTGTTAAAAAATTACATAATACTAAGTTTTATTAAACGTGAATAAACTAAGTTTTTTAAACATGACTAAACTCATGATTAATAAATAAATAAATAAAAAACAAAACTAACAGTATCACTTAAACAATAAAATGCAATATATTTATTGGTTTATTAAATTATATCCATTCTCGTGCGGTAGCATGGATTACATACTAGTATAATATAAAGTACAAATCAAGTCAAATTTTCTAAAATAATAGTCTAAAATTTGATAAAATACAAAAATAATAAATAAAAATTTGGGTTTATCATGGTATATCATGAAATAATGTTTTGTAAAAAAACAAAAAAAAAAAAAATTCCGCATCTATCTCAACTTCAAATAGGAGATACAAATAATAACTACATGTCATATTTCTATTTTTTATAAATTAAGAATAGATTTATTTCTTTAACCTCTAGGGCATGAAGGAATGTGTTATAATAGTAAGTCATATTTTATATAACTTTTTCCATATATGAGAATGTGAATATTCATTTTTTTAATAATAATCCATGTTCCTACGGTAAAAGTGAGAATTCACATGCATATAGATTTTTTGTGTGATTTGTAACTGAACATGAAAATGTAACATGACTTGTACACGATAGTGCAATATAGTAATTATACTCACCAACTGCGAGGTTAATTGCTAGTGATGATTTAAGAGCAGGTTGATCCGCGACACATGCCTCCATTTCCAGGTGGTATCCCTCCATGCACACACAATGAAACGTTGAGGGCACATTAACACATTTTTCGTTGCTTTTGCAGGGATTGTTCTTTTCATCTTCACATTCGTTAATGTCTATAATGGTACGTAGTGTAAAAAAAAAAAAAATAACTTAGAAGAATTAATAAAAAAAAACAACTTAGAATAAGTACTATAATCGAAAGCAACAAAAAACTATTGAAACGAAAATGTAACGTATTGCGGCCCCCACACATACACACACACACACACACACACACATATATATATATATATATATATATATGTGTGTGATAATTTCGTTAAATAAAAAAAAAGTGTTTATTATTATTATTTTCTGAAAAATGATTGTAGACATGTAAATTACTTGAATACCTTGGCAACCGTCTTTGAGGTATGGGTTCCCTTCGTAACCTTCCGTGCAATTGCAACGGTACCCTGGCTCGCTGTTAGGACTGAGATCAACACATTTGCTATTTGCTCCACATAGGTAATTCTCTTTGTTCTGAGCAGCTTCACACCCCTCGTTACCAACTGCCCAATCAAGAACCATCGGAAGTAGTTTAGTGTTTCGTAGACTGGTAAGATTATCCGAGGAGAATTTGAACTTGTCTTCTTCTATAATAAAGGCATAGCTGCATGGACTGAAATCCGAGACGCCTTGGGAATGATTAAAGCTATATGCTTTAAAATTAACACTTTTCAGTCCTTCTGGAATCGGAATCTCGCAACACCCAATCCCAAAGCAATTCCCATCGACTATATTTCGTATGTTTCTACATCTGGACAGACAGCCGGTGGAGAACTCTGAACCGTCAAGCTCACCATTAAGGTATGCGTAAGTGTCACAGCCAACAGCCACGAACTTGTTTTTGGTGACTGAAACTGTGAAACTTGGGACACTGAGACTTGGTCCATTGCCTTTCTGACGCTCGGCTGAATCGTTGTAACAGTAGCTGGACTTATACATCAAGATCTCAATCTCGCCTTTGATGGAAATGCTTGTAACTATGATGTTTTTTGTAGTCACTGGTAGAGGTTGACCGGACAGCAAGTTAGAACAGTTGATAGAAAAATCTCTGGCATCGTCATTCAGGTAACAATCTTTAGTCATGCCAAAGGGATATGGAATTTTTATATCTCCACATTTTTCGGGGCAGTTAGGCAGGGCTACTGGATATTCTGTAACTGCGTCTGCCATTACTACTGATAATATCACCCCAACCCAGGTGACTTGCACAAGCATTCCATAGAAACCCATAGCCACACTATTTTCCCAGAAGAGTGTCTAGGATTAATGTCTTGGTGTGTATGGAAACTTTGTACATATGCTGGACTATTTAAAAGCAGACGAAAAGGTAACACCCGTCTAATACAAGTGCGAGGGGTATGGGTCGACTTTGACTTTGTCAACGGCTAAATTGTACTATAGAGTATAGATTAATTAAAAATACATTAAATTCTCAGCGGTTTTTTTTTTTTTTTTTTTGTTTGGGTTGGTGTCGGTAGGGTGGTTTAAGAAGATTTCCCTTTTCATCATATTTTTTAGAAGATGATTTTATCATTTCATCTACGATAGCCAAATTTGTTACTATTTTTTTTCTTCATAACTTGATAATATATGCAACTGTAGTTGGTAAATTATTCTTTTTATATAGACCAATCACTTTATTTTTATTATTCACAATCTGTTATCGCTGTCCTTCTAAAAAAAACACATGTTCTCGCCGTTATAAAAATTGTGTCAACAAAATTTAAAAACAATATAATAAATTTCCTATAAGTGATCGATAAATTGATTATTAAAACTACTAATGGTCACGTATTCCCAATAATAACATCTACAAGTGCCAACAAGGGCTTGGCTCAGCTGGCATGGATCGTTCGCTTCGCCTAAGTTCGATTCCCGCTGCCAACGGGCTCTTGTTGGTGGGCTGCTGTGTGAGGGATTTGAGGGGAACACAGGTAATTTCTTGCGAGACCCCCCCGAGATCAGGGGGTTCTGTGGGTCCTGTCCCTCACATGGTTATCAAACCCGGGTGGCATAATATAACCATAAGGGCCCCCATTTTTTTATTCTAAAAAAAAAAAATAACATCTACAAGTAACGCATATGGAAACCTAACAACTTGCTCTTTTGTATGTATCCAAGGACCAAGGTTAGCTTCCTTCTTATCTTTTTTCAAAAAACAAAAGAAAAAAACATCAGCAACAGTATTATGAGTTGAACCTTCCCTTTATTCTTAATCACATAATTAACTCAATTTATTACAAATGTGTAACTTTGTATAATTCACAATCCACTACAGCCAAAATATGTTGTCCGTTGTGTAATGTGAATTTCGAACATTTTTTAATTGATTAAGTCTAAATTTTCCAGAACTTGGAAAATGGATACTAAAGAAAAATTTTTAACAAGTTGAAAGTTTTCCTTTCTTTTTTCCATACCAACCATGACCTTTTTTTTTTTCAGAACCCAAAAAAATAAAAATAATTAAAGAAAAGATTAATCTCCTAATTTCTTTAAGTTTGATTAGCTTTCTTTGCTTGATTATCAAGTACATCCAAGAGCTACAGACAAGCATGATTATTAAACCTGCGCTAGTGCACCTACCATTGAAAGAAATAGAATTGTAATAAATTTGTTTTCATACTATTTTTAGAGCGAATAGGTGAAATCCGAACTCTCTCCCACATACAAGGACATTAATCAAGTTGTGGAATTTGACGGGACTGACGATATTAGTACCGACGACAAAACATCACCGACGAATAACTTCAGCAGACGACAAAGCTCATGAGGACGAGGATACCATGTACGAAGGCAAGCGAAACAGCTGGAGCATTTAGTGTCACCCATAATACCCCAGGCTGGATAAAACAACTGTACCTCCCATTGGAGGAGAATTAAAGCCTTAATATTAAGTGAAAGGCGTTACTTGAAGCAGTATTAAAACCACCATAAATGCTGCAACGGCTAGGAGGCCAAGGGGGAATATATAAACCCTCCAAAGAGGCACCAAAAAAAGGTACAAAAAAAAATACAGCAACACATCCGTTCTTTCTTGTTCTAAGTATAATTTCCAAAAACTGACTTAAGCATCGGAGCTGTGTTGGCAGGCACCACACCGGTGACCACGTTCACAGGTTTGCCTGCCATTCCCACGTCAAGGACGAGGTTCAGGTTTTTTTTCTGTCCAGTCTCACTGCTTCTTGATTGACGAAGTCGTGCTTCATGAGTTTGGCGCCGTCTGTGGGGAGAGCATTTCCGTATCCACACTTGGAAAGGCAGTTCCCACCTATCCTTGCAGTCAGATGGAATCTAATCAAGATCCTACCTCCTTGACACAACAAATCTAGGCCCTGGCGGCCACCGTCGAAGAACTCACCCGACAGAATCAAGAAATGAAAATGCAACTTCGACAAATTCAACAAGAAGAAAGTCAATCCAGGGGCGACCCGGAAGATGAAGAGAACAGTCATAGAAGGGCCAGTACCCTCAGGCCAACCACCCCGGATGAACAAAACTCAGACGTCATAAAAGAAATGAGGAGAGAAATGGACGAGCTACGGAATGACATCAAAGAGAAAACAGAACGGAGTGTGGATAGAATGATTAGGGCCACAGACTCGCCCTTCACCCCAGCGGTCCTCGGACATCCAGTACCGCCCAAATTCCGCTTACCTCAACTGGAACAATTTGATGGGTTAAAGGACCCTCAAGATCACCTTAACACATTCAAAACGACCCTAGGCCTCCAACAACCCCCTGACGAGATATTATGTCGGTCCTTCCCCACCACTCTCAAAGGAGCAGCCAGGGAGTGGTTTACCAAGCTGCCATCATCGTCAATAGACAACTTTGAGCAGCTAAGCGGCGCCTTCTTGAGGCACTTTATTGGAGGCCAACGTTTGAAGAGGCCAGCGGACTATTTACTCACTGTCAGACAAGGAGAGAAGGAAACCTTAAGGTCATATGTAAAGCGTTTTACACGAGAAACCTTGGAAGTGGACAAAGCTGACGACAAAGTGCAGTTGACGGCCTTCAAGGCGGGACTAAGGTCTCGAGACCTCGTAGCATCACTTGCAAAGAATCCTCCAAAGACAATGGCAGAAATGCTCTTGAAGGCGCAAAAATACATGAATGCTGAGGACGCCCTTGCAGCCATAGGGGATGCCGCAAGGCTGGGAAGCGTTGGAGTAAGGGAGAATGAGCGAAGGGGGCAGAAAAGAGAACGCCATGATCGGCAATCCAGGGATGGCAATAGAAAAGATGACAAAGGCCCCCGAACGATAAGGTTTACCCCCTTGATTATGCCCATTGATAAAATTTTGTCACAAATCAAAGACGAACACCACTTGAGATGGCCGCGGCCACTGCACTCGTCACCTAATGTTCGTGATAAAAGCAAGTACTGCCGATTCCATAAAGACCATGGCCATTACACGGAGGATTGCCGGGATCTCAAGGAGCAAATTGAGGAGCTCATACGCAAGGGGAAATTACAGAAGTATGTGAAGAAGGGGGAATACACTAGGCCAAGGAATGAAGATAAAAACCAGCAGGAATCCTCGTCGAGAAACGAGAATCGCCAAGCCCAGCCAGCGCAGAATGTGATCGGGGAAATAGCGACCATATCTGGAGGACCATTTGCATCAGGATCTTTTAAGTCACTCAAGAAGGCATGCCAGAGACAAGTGAACAGCGTCCACACGATGCCTCTAGTCAAACAGAGACGGACGAACCAGGATATGTCCTTCAACGAAGCAGATGCTAGAGGAGTAAAACAACCACACAACGATCCCCTAGTTATAATGCTAACTCTAGAAGGGTTCAACACCAAGAGGATCCTCGTGGATAACGGCAGCTCGGCAGACATTATCTACCTTCCTGCTTTCCAGCAATTGAAGCTAGACCCAAGAAGGCTACGCCCTTTTGACTCTCCACTCGTCAGTTTTAGTGGAGATCGAGTGTATCCCAAGGGCATGGTGACGCTAACGGTAACAATCGGGAACCATCCAAGGCAGTTAACTCGTCAGCTGGATTTCTTGGTAGTAGATTGTCCCTCCTCATATAATGCCATTATTGGAAGACCAACACTCAACAAATGGAAGGCAACAACGTCCACTTACTGTTTAAAAGTGAAGTTCCCAACGGACGAGGGAGTCGGAGAAGTGAAAGGAGATCAAGTTTTAGCTCGGGAGTGCTACCAGGCCGTCCTAGCTGCACGAGAAAACCACACATGGACGATAGAAGAGAAAGGAGAAGAGAAAGAGAAGGAGAAAGAAGAAGCGCTGGAGGTGGTGGAATTAGCTGCCAGAGAAACAACCAAGACGACGAAGGTGGGAAAAATGTTAAGCCCTGAGATGAAAACCAAACTCATCAAGTTGCTCAGAGAAAACCTAGACATCTTCGCGTGGAGCCATGAGGACATGCCTGGCATATCTTCAGAAGTCATCTAGCATGAGTTAAGGGTGAATCCAGAAAAGAAACCAGTCCACCAGAGACGAAGAACCTTCGCCCCAGAACGAGACCAGGCAGTAACGGACGAGGTCGCCAGGCTCCTGGCGGCAGGTTTCATCAGGGAAGTACACTATCCGGAATGGCTCGCCAATGTCGTCTTGGTGAAGAAAGCAAATGGGACATGGAGAATGTGTGTGGACTTCACGGATCTAAACAAGGCATGCCCAAAGGATAGCTTCCCTCTTCCAAGGATAGATCAGCTGGTGGATTCAACGGCCGAAAACAAATTATTGACGTTCATGGACGCCTTCTCAGGATACAACCAGATCAAGATGGCTGAGGAAGACCAAGAAAAAACTGCCTTCATCACAAGCAAAGGGCTTTACTGCTACAAGGTGATACCCTTCGGATTGAAGAACGCTGGGGCCACCTACCAAAGGTTGGTAAACAAAATGTTCAGAAATCAGATCGGTAGGAATATGGAGGCATACGTGGACGACATGCTCGTCAAGAGTAAAGAAGAACTTTCCCATCTTGAAGATTTGAAGGAGACATTTGCTACCCTCAGACAATACAAGATGAAGTTGAATCCAAACAAATGCATTTTTGGAGTAACTTCGGGGAAATTTTTAGGATTCCTGGTGTCCCACAGAGGGATAGAGGCTAATCCAGAGAAGGTGCAAGCCATAATCAACATGGAATCGCCAAGAACAATTAAAGAAGTCCAGAAACTAACGGGAAGAATCGCGGCGCTAAATAGGTTCGTCTCTAGGGCAACAGATAAGTGTCATCCTTTCTTCCAAACATTGAAAAAGGCGTTTGTTTGGACTGACGAGTGTGAGGAGGCTTTCCAGGAACTTAAGCGCTATTTAAGCAATCCACCCCTTCTAAGCCCAGCCAAAGAAGGAGAAGCCTTACAGTTATACCTGGCGGTATTAGTCACAGCCGTAAGTGCGGCCCTAATTCGTGAAGAAGGGAGGAAACAACTTCCAGTTTATTACATCAGCCAGGCTTTCCAAGGAGCTGAGTTTAAATATCCGTTGATCGAAAAGATCGTGTTCGCACTAATAATGGCTTCACGCAAACTGAGACAGTACTTCCAAGCGAATCCAATTCTCGTCATGACTAACCAACCTATCAAAAAGTCCATGAACAAACCTGAAGCGGCTGGAAGAATGATCCAGTGGGCGATCGAGCTTAGCCAGTTTGATATAGAGTATCATCCCAGAACGGCCGTCAAGGCACAAGTTCTGGCTGACTTCGTTGCCGAGTTTACTTATGCAAATGAAGATAGCCAGATAATCAACGGTGATATGTGGATGATACAGACTGACGGATCATCAGCTCAGAAGAGGGGCGGAGTGGGAATCATAGTAACCACCCCTGACGGAGAAAAGCTCAAGTATGGAGTTCAATTGCAGTTCCCAGCTACCAACAACGAGGCCGAATATGAGGGAATATTAACCGGGCTAAGACTTGGGAAAGCCCTTGGAGCCAAGAATCTGCTGATCCAGAGTGACTCAAAACTGGTGACCGAGCAAATAAAGGGAGAATACGAGGCAAAAGAAGATAGAATGCAAAAGTATCTCAAACTAACGAGGCAGCTTATCCAGGAGTTTGACGTAGTCAGATTTGAACAGATCCCTCGAAGCCAAAACGCTGTGGCTGACGAGATATCAAAAATGTCATCGTCAGGAGAAAGCCCACCGGGAACCGGGCCAACAATTGAAGTCCAGAAACATCCCAGTATTGAAGAAATGTCAACATTCCAGATCCAAGGTACAAATACCTGGATGACCCCTATTATGTCTTTTTTGCAGGATGGAATCCTCCCCCAAGATGCTGACGAGGCCAAGAAGGTCAGAAAAAGAGTAGCAAGGTTCACAATCCTAAACGGCACCCTATACAAAAGAGGCTTCTCGATGCCTTATCTGAAGTGTGTCGACGAAGAGGAAGCCAAATACATCCTAAAGGAAGTCCATGAAGGAATTTGTGGCGACCATGCCGGACCCAGATCCCTGGTAAGTAAAATCATCCGAACAGGTTATTTATGGCCAAACATGCAGGTGGATGCAGTGGAGTTCGTCAGGAAATGCGACAAGTGCCAAAGGTTCGGGAATGTCCAACAACTCCCAGCAGAGCGACTGATGACCATATCCTCTCCTTGGCCATTCACGCAATGGGGAATTGACATCGTTGGCCCCCTACCGCAAGGCAAAGGTCAGGTAAAATTCTTGTTAGTCGCGATCGATTACTTCACCAAGTGGGTAGAGGCAGAAGCAATAGCAACCATCACGGAGTCACGAATTCGAAGTTTCGTGTGGAAAAACATAGTGTGCAGGTTCGGGATACCACTGACGATAATTTCAGACAACGGCCGACAGTTCGACAGCCAAGGATTCAAAGACTTCTGCTCAGGATTGGGCATCAAGAACAAGTTCTCGTCCCCAGGGCACCCACAAGCCAATGGACAAACAGAGGTCACGAACAGGACATTGCTGAATATCATAAAGACCAAGTTGGATGACGCAAAGGGCGCATGGCCAGAAGAACTACCAAACGTGTTGTGGGCCTACAGAACCACTGCAAGAACCCTGACGGGAGAAACACCCTTCAGACTCACCTATGGCACCGAAGCTGTAATTCCGGTCGAGGTAGGAATCACTAGTTTCAGACGAGAGGCATTCCACGAAGAAGACAACGACGAGCAACTCAGAGTCAATCTTGACTGTCTCGACGAAGTAAGAGATCAGGCGTCCAGCAAAATGACTAAGTACCAGCGGAAGATGGAAGAATACTACAATAAGAGGGTAAAGCTCAGACGACTGGAAATAGGTGACCTCGTTCTACGCAAGGTCAGTACAGCCACAAGAGATTCAGCACAGGGGAAGCTAGGTCCCACATGGGAAGGACCCTACCGAGTCACGCATTACTCCAAACAAGGGAGCTATCACCTGGAAACCTTGAACGGGCAGAAACTCCCGAGACCATGGAATATTGAGCATTTGAAGAAGTACCACCAATGAATGTAATTGATGAATGCATTACAAATTAATAAGAATATTTTTGCTTCCGCAGGATCTCTCAACTTAAAAGTTCAAGCAATCTTGACCAAGTAACAAAATTCCGCTTTGACGGATGTCAGTTACTGACGACCTAAAGAGACATTGAATCTCAAAATTCGTAACAAGATTCCGCCTTGACGGATGTAAGTTACTGACGATCTAAAGAGACATTGAATCTCAAAATTTTTTCTAAGTAACAAGATTCCGTCTTGACGGATGTAAGTTACTGACAATTATAAGAGACATTGAATCTCAAAATTCGTAACAAGATTCCGCCTTGACGGATGTAAGTTACTGACGATCTAAAGAGACATTGAATCTTAAAATCTTTCTAAGTAACAAGATTCCGCCTTGACGGATGTAAGTTACTGACGATCAAAAGAGACATTGAATCTCAAAATTTTTCTAAGTAACAAGATTCCGCCTTGACGGATGTAAGTTACTGACGATCTAAAGAGACACCGAAGTTTCAAATTTTTCTAAGTAACAAGATCACTTAGCTTAAAACGAAAAGTGCGAAAAGACAACATCGCTGATGGGCTAAGAAAGGAAACAGTAAGAACAGCTATATTACTAAGGTGCAAAAGGAAAACAAATACATGCAATTAAAGCCCAAAAAACAGAGGGCAAATTCCATTGTTTTAAAGACCCATAAACACTGGGCCAAGGCACCTTCCAGCCAATTGTTCACAAAGAGGGAGCAGTTTCAAAAGTAGAACTAAAAAAAAAAAAAAACACAGCAATTACAACCAAAGGAGTTTTAGTTCAATTATCGGCGGGCGCGGCATCATCAGGGGCAGGATCGTCAGCTAGAGCAGTCTCGAAAGCAGTAGGCTGAGCAGAGGAAGACTGAACAGCTTCGTCGGCAGCCAACTCTTGGTCAATCTCCTCGAAGTTGAGGTTCTCCAGATCTACTCCTGAAGGATGCTTGGCCAAGTACCTCCTCAAGAGTTCAAACCCTTTGAAGTACCAGCTAAGTAAGACTGTGTTATACTCTTTGGTAGTCTGGAATGCCTCGACTGACCTAGCCGCGATCGTCTTCAACTTCTCCTTATAAGACGAAAGCTGCTCATCCTTCTCCAGGGTCAAATGACGCTCAGCCCTAAGATCGTCATTTGCCCCCTTCAGCTTCTCCCTCAGATCATTGGCATCGCCCATAGCTTGGATCAGATCTTTCTTTAATCCAGAGTTCTCTGCCTCCAAAACTCCTACTCTCGACTCCATCGAAGCCGTCTTAGCTTCCTGGGATAAAAACTCTGAAGTGATATGCAAACTTTCTCCCAATACCTGAAACAAGGACCACGGTCGTCAACACGGGAATGTGGAAAAAGAATCCCAAGATCACTACATGTTGAAATCTTACCTGCACGATCTTCTGGACATGACGACTCGCGATCGTGGCCTCTTAGAAACAGGAGTAGGGAGCTCCTCGATTGACGTCGAAGGCGAGGCCGTCCTTACCACCTCCCCTCCAAAGGTGACGGGAGTAACCTGGACTGCGGGGGAAGCAGTAAAGTCTTTCACCCGGACTCCTTTCTTTCCCAGATTTGACAAAGGTTCATTTTTCTTCGATTTAATCTTGGCATACAAGTCCTTGTTAAATCTCGTAGTCATCTCTGCACAAAAAAAAAAAAAAAAAAAAAAAAAAAAAATGGAGATTACATAGATGAAGGCGAAGAAGGACGAAGTTCACTCACGAACTAAGTACTTACTTTTCTTTTCTTCTATCTCGATGTTACGGAGGACGAAAGAGGAAGGCTCTGGCCCTAAACAGTAGAAGGCAAGGGTTCTGGGGCTCACAAGATCGTCCCAATCTTCAACGGTCTGTGCGTATTCAATGGCTTTTCGTACTCTCTCCTTATAACGACTTTTTAGCTTCGGTCGTTTTGAAACTGCAAAAAGCAAACAAAGAAATCATCGTCAGTAAGGCAACTAGTATGAAAGAACAAAAGGGACGGAGATAGATATTGACGCACCTAAAGTCGGGGTTCCCCACCGACGGCGCAATCTCGGGAGATCACCCCAGGGCTCACCCGAAGGGGTCTCAAAATCGTCCCCCGACACAAAGAAAAATCGGGACTTCCAATACCTGAATGACGATGGTAATCCCTTGACAATCCTATTTTTTCTCTCCCAAGGCACCAATTCATAATACCCATACTCTCTAGACGACTTCAGACGGTATAGATGAACAAGCTTGTCAATCTTGATCATTTCTCCGTCAACGGCTGCCATCCAAATACCCATACAACTGACCACTATTCTCCAAGAGTTAGGCATTAGCTGTCCAGGAGCTATGCCAAAGTGATCCAACATCCCCATCAAAAAGGGATGGATGGGAAACCTCAAACCACACAAAAAGGCCGCCTCGTAGAAGCAAACCTCTCCCGGGAAAAAGTTACAGGCCCGATCATTCCCCCCTGGCAAACGAAGCCTAACCCGATCCGGAAACTGAAATCTATCCCTAAATCTTCCTAATGTGTCAGCATCAAGACCACGCTCCTCCTCGAGAGCGTGAAAAGCCCCACTCTCCCTAAGGTTAGAAACAGCCGTGTCTTCTCCCATTGGGTCGTCACTAGACGAAAGCCCTGTCTCCAATTCGCTAGACCTAACCTCCGACATTATTATTGGCACCCCTTCCCTATTCCTATACCAGTCTCTAGATTGATGAAGCAAAAACAACAGATCCTCCAACACTACCACCAAACGGCTACCCTCACAAATAAAACCCCCTAGACGCGGAGAGTGATCTAAAAATCCCCCTAAACGCGCAAACACGAAGGAAATTGAAGGGCAAATTATCCTAACCTCCGAACCACTAACCATCAAAGTTTAGGAACAGAAAATAGGAGGAACAAACACAAGCTAAAACCCCCACCAAAAAAAAAAAAAAAAAAAAGAGGAAAGAAAGAATCAGAGAGGTAGCAAAAGGAAGGAAAACAAAACAAAGTCAAAAGTCGAGGCAAATACCTTGAAAACGGAGGCTCCACCACGCAGGGATGCCGCCGCATGGTGCTCCGATTCGAAAAGAAAAACCCACCGGAAGAGGGATGATGGCAAAAGGAAAAAACACCCAGAGCAAGGAGAGCAGTTTTTGAAAAAATAGCAGAAAACAAAGAGAGAGAAGTTATAAACCCAAACAGCACAGAAACTGAAGAGAAGCAGCGGGAAAAACGAAAAGGCAAATGATGGGGCATTAACTTCCCCTATTGAGACACGCCACGTGGCCACGATCAGTACGGCGCCACCACTCCGCATTCAATACGGCACGAGAATCCAAGAGTCGCCTGCCGACTTTTCATCTTCCATGGTCGTCATGACATGTCATGACGACCAAGTAATCCGAGGGCAACTGACGGGACTGACGATATTAGTACCGACGACAAAACATCACCGACGAATAACTTCAGCAGGCGACAAAGCTCATGAGGACGAGGATACCATGTACGAAGGCAGGCGAAACAGCTGGAGCATTTAGTGTCACCCATAATACCCCAGGCTGGATAAAACAATTGTACCTCCCGTTGGAGGAGAATTAAAGCTTTACTATTAAGTGAAAGGCGTTACTTGAAGCAGTACTAAAACCACCATAAATGCTGCAACGGCTAGGAGGCCAAGGGGGAATATATAAACCCTCCAAAGAGGCACCAAAAAAAGGTACAAAAAAAAATACAGCAACACATCCGTTCTTTCTTGTTCTAAGTATAATTTCCAAAAACTGACTTAAGCATCGGAGCTGTGTTGGCAGGCACCACACCGGTGACCACGTTCACAGGTTTGCCCGCCATTCCCACGTCAAGGACGAGGTTCAGGTTTTTTTTCTATCCAGTCTCACTGCTTCTTGACTGACGAAGTCGTGCTTCATCAGAATTATTTTATTTCACTAGAATTTTTCAATGGAACTTTTATGACGTTGAATTGATAGGGTCTAAATTTTCCAAAACTTGGAAAATGGAGACTAAAGAAAAAGTTTTTAAAAGTTCAAAGGAATTGATTAAGTCTAAATTTTCCAGAACTTGGAAAATGGATACTAAAGAAAAAGTTTTTACAAGTTCGAAGGAATTGATTTAGTCTAAATTTTCCAGAAATGGAAAGTTTTCATTTCTTTTTTCCATACCAACCATCACCTTTTTTTTTTTTCAGAACCCAAAAAAATAAAAATAATTAAAGAAAAGAAAAATCTCCTAATTTCTTTAAGTTTGATTAGCTTTCTTTGCTTGATTATCAAGTACATCCAAGAGCTTCAGACAAGCATGATTATTAAACCTACGCTAGTGCACCTACGTACGTACTATTGAAAGAAATAGAATTGTAATAATTGACTATTTGTTTTCATACTATTTTTATAGGAAAAATGCTAGGACCACACACAAGGCCACAACTCGCTACGTGGGCGAGTTGTGATCAGAGTTGTGGTCTTGTGTGTGGTCCTAGCACAACTCTTTTTATAGCGAATAGGCAGGGACGAACGCAGGATTTCAAGTCAGGGGGGGCCAGAGATAAGCGAATTTTTTTTTTTCAAATATGCATCATTATAGTATTAATAAACTATCAATTAGGACAAATACCCAAAAATTATTGTTTCTTAATATATTAAGATACAATCATCTATCAACAAAAACAAAATACATGAAATACTATTGTTTCTTTTTATCTTTGGTCTACCTTTATTTATCTTTGTTTATATTTTTTTGTATTTTTTTAACATTGACCCACTAACCCAACCCCACTACGGCACTACCGACACTCTTTATTTGTTCTATTGCTACTAACAAAAACTTTACTTTAATTTTTTTTTTTTTTTTTGGTCTAAGGCACAAAAACTTTACTTTATTTTTTTTTTTTTTTTTTTTTTGTCTGAGGCTTGTCCCTATTCTGCCCAACTACCAGCCAACAAAGCACAAACTTTGTGCTTTGTTGACTGGTAGTTGTGCCACAAACAAACAATCCAACAATCAAACAAATATCTCTATTCTCTACAAACTTTTCTCTTTCTCTATGTCTCATTCTCTCTTATCTATATATAATAAAACTATACAAGACAGAGTCACAGTGAGTAACAACACACAAAGCCAAAAGGCCCAAAAAAAAAAAAACAACCACAGCCACGGCCATTCAATAATCAATTATCAGTAATCACAGATTCACAAACACTCCACAGCCACAGGCAGTCTCAATGTCTCATCATCAGTATAAATTATAAAAGCAGTTGAATCACAAATTTAATTCACAGATCATAGATTAGTTAAGTACCTGTGATTGTGAAGTGTGAAGGCTCAAGAGTCAAGCCTCAAGCAACCAGCGGCGGCGACGGGCGACAGCTGAGGAGGGCTCGCGTGGCGCACCGGCGTCTGCGTCTGCGTCGACGGCATGGGTGGGCACTGCGCAGGGACTCGCGTCACGTCGGCGTGAAGGCTGTGAAGCGCGATGTCTCGCACGCCTTTCTCTCTGTCTCGCACTCTTGCCACCTCACTCTCTGATCTCTGTTCTGTTTCCTTTCTTTCTTTCTTTTCTGTTTTTTTTTTTCCTTTGGCTTTCTCCGTTAGGCGTTAGGTTTACAGCTTACTGCTGAGATTTTTTTTTTTTTTTTTTTTTTTTTTTTTTTTTTTTTTTTTTAACATGGGTCATGGATGGGCTCTTCACTCTTTCCTGGACAGCTGGGCTTGGATTTGGGAGGGGGCCTGAGCCGAGCGGGAAGGGGGCTAAGCAAAAAACTGGGGGGGGGGGGGCCCAATTCAAAATTTTTTTTTTTTGGGGAAAATTTTAGCTGGTAAAATTTTTTTTTTTTAGGCCCAGGGGGGCCCGGGCCCCTCAGGCCCCCCCCCCCCCCCCCCCCTGGTCCGTCCCTGCGAATAGGTAAATTTCGAACTCTCTCCCACAAGGACAATCAAGTTGTGGAATTATTTATTTCACTAGAATTTTTCAATGGAATTTTTATGACGCTGAATTGATAGAGTCTAAATTTTCCAAAACTTGGAAAATGGAGACTAAAGAAAAAAGTTTTAACAAGTTGAAAGTTTTCCTTTCTTTTTTCCATACCAAACATGACCTTTTTTTTTTTTTTTTCTCAAAACCCAAAAAAATAAACATAATTAAAGAAAAGAAAATTCTCCTAATTGCTTTAAGTTTGATTAGCTTTCTTTGCTTGATTATCAAGTACATCCAAGATCTACAAACAAGCATGATTATTAAACCTGCGCTAGTACATCTACTATTGAAAGAAATAGAATTGTAATAACTGACTATTTGTTTTGATACTATTTTTGTAGCGAATAGGTGAATTCCGAACTATCTCCCACAAGGACAATCAAGTTGTGGAATTATTTTATTTCACTAGAAATTTTCAATGGAATTTTTATGACGCTGAATTGATAGAGTCTAAATTTTCCAAAACTTGGAAAATGGAGACTAAAGAAAAAGTTTTTACAAGTTCGAAGGAATTGATTAAGTCTAAATTTTCCAGAACTTGGAAAATGGAGACTAAAGAAAATGTTTTAACAAGTTGAAAGTTTTCCTTTCTTTTTTCCATACCAACCATGATTAAGTCTAATGATAATGTACTGGTTCATTAGCACAATATTGATTGCCTGTGCAGTTACATTGAGCTCTTTAACATCATATTTGTTAATGTATGCAATTGTAAAAATAATAATAGTAAAATTACAATTTTAAGTAAATTTCAAAAAGCACTATAATTAAAAGCAACAAGAAGCTAGGGAAATGAAGAATCCATTAATTTGTTTCACTATAAAATGTTTTCAGTCAAAACATTTTCAAGTTTTTGGTATGGATATAAAATTTTTCAAATATAAACCACTAAAATTGGTGCCTTTCAACCACCCGATGAGAAGGGAGAGAGTCACAATGTTTTTGTAAAATGTTTTACCAATTATTTTAGTGCGTAAATTGTTAGACACGTTGTTGGGATTGAGGTCAATTGATCATGTGCTATTTCCTCCACATGCGTAATTCGCTTTGTTTTGGGCAACTTTCACAGTCTCGTTACCAATTGCCCAATCAAGAACCATGTGAAGGGTTTCATTGTTTCGTAGACTGATAAGATTATCTAAGGAGAAATTGAACTTGTCTTCCCAGACTTTTGTGTGGTTATCGTTAAAGCTATATGCTTTAAAATCAATATCTGTCAAATTTTGAGGAATATCCATTTGGCAACACCCAATCCCAGAACAAGTCCCACTGACTACATTTCTTATGTTATTAAATCTGGACAGGAAGTTGGTGGAGAAGGGTTCATAGTTCAGATTACCATTTAGGTATGCATAAGTTGTTGGGTGCAAGGTTTTACTTTTCAACATAAGTGTCACAGGACAGACTCACAGCCAATACCACGAGCTGGGAACCAAGAGTTTTTGGTTAATTTCTTGCTTTCCAGACGCTTACCTGACTGAGTCGTAACAGTCAATTCCGTTATACATCATGATGTCAATCTCGCCTTGCATTGAAATGTTCTAACAATGACATTTCCAGTCATTATTGGTTGAGTTTGGCGACTTGTATGTGAGGTGCAATGGCGGCTCCACTTGTATGAGAGGGTGGTCCCTCACTTGCCTCTTTTTTTTTCTTTTTTTCTTTTTTTCTTTTTCTTTTTATATTATATAAATAATTAATTTAAACTAATTTGTTCTGAGTCTCTGAGACCCCCCTGACTTGAAAAAAATGTATATACATACTTAAAAAAAAAATTATATGCTAAATTAACATATTTTGGCTACCTTAATAAAAATGATAAACACCTTGACTTGAGAATCACAATAATTTGAGTTCAATAAAAATAAAAGTAATAATATATCCACAACATTTTCATAATATATCTTATTTGGTAAGTTGTTATTAATTTTAATTTTGGCTCAATATTGACATGTTTTATCCACCAATAACAGCTTGTTACATAAAATTTGTTATGAAATTGTTGTGGTCATTTTATTATTCTAATATCAGCATTTTCAATTTTAAATTTGCACTCTATCACAATTTAGTCTATTTTTTTTTTCTCTCTCTTTGTTAATTGTTAGTACAAAAAAATTGTAATATTTCATGTGTTTTTGTGTTGTATTTGTTACATTGATATATTTAAGTTGTTTCTAAATTGGATTTTATATAATTTAAATTTTTTAGTAACCAACCTAAAAATATTCATAGAGCCACCTATTGCGAGGTGTCACTATTACCAAATGGTAATCAAATTTGTTACTATTTTTTTTCTCATAACTTGATAATATATGCAACTGTAGTTGGTAAATCGTTGTTTTTATATAGATCAATAACTTTATTTTTATTATTCACAATCACACATGTTATTGTTGTAATAAAAATTGTGTCAACAGAATTTAAAAACAATATAATAAGTTTCCTATAAGTGATCGATAAACTGATTATTAAAACTATTAATGGTCACGTATTCCCTATAATGACATCTACAAGTAACTCAAATGAAAACCTAACAACTTGCTCTTGTGTATGTATCCAAGGACCAAGGTTAGCTTCCTTCTCTTCTTTTTTCAAAAAACAAAAGAAAAAAACTTCAGCAACAGTATTATGAGTTGAACCTTCCCTTTATTCTTAATCACATAATTAGCTCAATTTATTACAAATGTGTAACTTTGTATAATTCACAATCCACTACAGCCAAAATATGTTGTCCGTAGTCTAATGTGAATTCTAACAATTTAAATTTTGAAAGTCCACAACTCGCTTTGGGTACTATTCCAAAGTGACCGTGCGATGGTGACTAAACACTTAGGATCCCGTTTAGTACATGTGTTTAAAAACTGAAAATTGTTATTTGAAAACATTTGTGAAAATACGTGTAGGTGAAAAAATATATAAAAATACGTGAAATGTTGTTTAAAAACTCAAAATGGTTATTTGAAAACAACCACCAAACACCCCCTAATATCCCTTATTTGATCTTCATATAGGTATAGGAAGAAATTATAATATACACTATACAAGCCCCATCAAAGTTGATAGGAACACAACAATTCCTATCCATAATAATCAAATAAAATAACTTAAAATTTTTTCATGGTTTAGTGAAGTAAAGTGATTAATATTTAAGTCTTCAAAAAACAGGAGTGATTGATTTTTTTTTTTTTTTTTTGGTTACTAAAAAAATGGTGAGAAGGAGGGAAACTCATTAGTTATTACTAGTGTGGCTTCCCTATTGGGATGAAGCCCTTGTAAGTAGGTATAAGGAGATACAACAAGTTACCAGTAAGGGAATCTCAAACCCATGCCTCTTAATGCAAGTTAATTGGCCCAAACCCTTACCATTAGGCCAACCAACATGTTGATACGAAAGTAATTGATACATATATTTTGTGCTATAAATATATTACACAATTAAGCAACAAAATAAACTCTATTTTATTATAAATAAAATTTGAATTTAGAATTATCACTTTGCTCTAAATTACAACAAAACTCACCATAATGTATTGAACAAATCCTGCCCTCCACCCCCCATTAGGATATAGCTGTATAGATATTTTGCCTTAATGCTACTCTAAAATGTATTTATATATGGTGCTAAGAAACATTAATTCTAGGAACACATCATCTTCTGCTTAATTTTGACGAGTACAGGCTCTCTCATTTAAGAATTAATAAGTAGAGAGTAATCCAACATGCCTAATGTTCCAATTTGTGCTCATATCAAACAAAGATTTATAAAAAATTTATCCACACAATCACATGCAAGCACGCAAATCCCCAAAAACTAAAACTTGCATCAGATGCTTCAATTTCGTTCAGAAAATTATTCTCATGTAATGTTCCAATCTATTGTTGTAAGAACTTTCTCTCTGCTGTATTTAAAGTGCACTTTTATATTTTACTTTCTTCTCTTCAATTGTTCCCATTATATATAATGCCAAAAGAGGTAGTGAAGGGAATTTTTCTGTTGCCTTCTAATCAACTATAACATAATCCAAACTAGCAAGCATTAAAATATTTGTAAAGAATGAAAATAGCAAACCAAATATACAAGTTCAACTATATAAAAATCAATATTTCAGGGAATCCAGTATTTTACATTCTTACAAGTGAGCAAACTCTGTTGTCTTCTTGTTCCCAAAGACATATCTCATCGGAACATCCTCCATTCCTACATCACAGCATTCACATTACAAATATTCAAAACATACATATATACAGACATTCAAAGGCTCAAGCGAACTGATTCATCAAAAATCAGAATAGTTCCTTTCATACTTATACAACTACATTTGGATTAAATTAAATTGAATCTAATCTAATCACATATATACCTGCAAATAACAAATTAAGTTTACAGAAATTAACCTACAAGTTTAAAGCAATTAAGTTTCAGGTTATGAAACTATGGTTGCTGTCTGGAAACTCAAATTCCCATCATGGTTTCCGAGCTCATAGAGCTTGCGCTGAGATGTCTCAAGAAAAAGGGAGATGAAAGAAGTAACTCTATAGCTTACGCGGATACAACATCCTGTAAGGTCAAAAGCACAATAATGGAACATTTACAACCGTATCAGCTCAATAATGACTTACAGAGAATTTGAACCCATTTTTCCAAATTCCAACAAGCTTCCATCAAATTGACCGAGCTCCTCACCACATTCCAAGTACTCCTAACAATCAGAGTCATCGAAAGACCGAGAATTTTACAGAAATTTTGAAACAAGAGAACTTGTATAGAAAAAGCCCATGAATATCTTTTTTTTTTTTTTTGATAGGAAATACTTAACTTTCATTCATGAAAAGGTAAATCACGTACATCTTGCATGCAAACATGCATAATACAACTTGGACTTTCCTCAAGCCACACAAGGAAATCATTAACGTTCACAGCATATTGGGCCAAGGTTTGGGCCGCAACATTTGCTTGTCTTCTTGTGTGTGAAAAGGCAAAAGTCCTAAAATTTTGAACACTCAGGATAATGCCATTTACAACGTTCTGAATAGGATGGGCCGCATCATTTAGTCTGTGTATAGCGTTAACGAGCTCCAACGAGTCGCTCTCAAAAATCACATCCCGGACCCCGACCTCCGCAGCGAACCTGACACCAACCTCCATGGCTTTTGACTCGGCCTCCAGTGACCCCAACGGAGCAAACAATTTCCGACAAAGGGCAGCAATCACCTGACCCGCTTCATCTCTGATGACTACACCCACTCCAGCTTGCCTCAGCTTGGAGAACACGGCCCCGTCAACGTTCACCTTGTAACTACCAACCGGAGGTGGGGCCCATTTTGCAGGAAGAACCAGTGCAGCATTTATTTTTGGCCGAACATTAGCTAACTGGAACTCTCCCAGCAAATTAATGGCGCTCCTTGCAACAGCCTGGCCGCTCTGCCGCACGCCCCCATGATTTACTTCATTTCTATTTTTCCATATGCCCCAACAGATCATGACCGACCGTTCCAAGATACCCGGCTTAGCTTCGTCCCACCTTTGGAGACACCAAAACACATCCAGAAAGTCCCACGAAGGTTGGAAATCAAATGGGAACGAGCATTTGCAAGAGGACCACACCTCTTTTGCATGTTCATAGCCCCAAAATAAGTGTCCTATAGTCTCCACTTGTGCCCCACACGCCTCACATGTGCAGTCTTTAGTTATTTTTCGCCTCCATAAATTTTCTTTTGTCGCAAGGATATTTCTACAAGCCTTCCATGCAAAATGTCGGACCTTGTTTGGAACATTCATTTGCCATAAGCGCTTCCAGGTCTGTTTCATTGGCGTCTGGTTCGAGCCTTCCGCCCTCCCAGGATCCCACTGAATCTCCTGTGCAAGTTTATATGCACTTTTAACAGAAAACCGGCCCTTCTTATCCTCAGCCCATATCACTCTATCCCTCACTCCATTGGCGCACAGAGGCATGCTAAGAATGGCATCCGAATCCTGGGGGAGGAAACATTGGTTGACTAAGTCTTGCTTCCATTCCATGGTCCCTTCATCTATGAGCTCACTAACCCACTGAACTTGCCCCAACACCCGTTCCGGCGTGATAATCTTGTAAGTTCGGGGGCATGAAATCCATTTGTCTCTCCAGACATTAATATGTTTCCCATCACCCACTTGCCATCGCATTCCCCGCTTCACCAGATTCTGTGCCGCCATGATGCTTCTCCAAGCATATGAGGGCTGGCACCCCATTTCCGCATCCACAAAGTCACACTTGGAGAAGTATTTTGCCTTGTAAACCCGTGAAAAGAGAGAGGAGGGATTTGTTTGAAGTCTCCACCCCTGTTTAGCTAAGAGAGCAAGGTTGAACAGCCGCAAATCCCGGAACCCCAACCCGCCATTCTCCTTTGGAAGACACTTCTTCTCCCAGCTTAGCCACGCCAGTTTTTTTTCATCTTTCACTTGTCCCCACCAAAATTGCCGAACCATTCCTGTCAACTCATCACACAACTTATTAGGGATTTTAAAACAGCTCATCGTGTAGGACGGCACCGCCTGAGCAACCGCTTTTATCAGAACTTCCTTCCCGGCATTTGACAACAACTTTTCCTTCCATCCGGTAAGTTTATTTGCCACCCGCTGCTTCAGCTGAGCAAAGGTATTCCTTTTTGATTTCCCTACTAAAGAAGGCAGCCCAAGATAGGACTCGTGTGGTTTAATAACCTGAGCGCCAAACATCGATTTTATTGCCTCCCTTGTGTCATGGTCTGTGTTGTGACTAAAAAAGAGAGAGGTCTTGCTTCTGTTCAGTTGTTGGCCAGAGGACTCCTCATGCACTTTGAGCACCCGCTGAATTTCCTCGCCCTCCCTGACCGTGGCTCTACCGAAAATCAAAGAATTATCCGCAAAGAACAGATGGGAGATGGTGGGACCCCTGACCGAGGCAGCCACCCCAGTGAGAGCTCTGCCCCGGACGGCCTTGTGCAGCAACGCGGACAAACCTTCAGCACAGATGAGGAAAAGATATGGGGACAGTGGATCCCCCTGTCTCAGACCACGTGTAGGAGTGATGTGGCCGCAAGGTTGGCCATTTATCCTCACTGCATATGACACCGACGACACACGGCTCATCACCAAATTTATCCACTTGTCGTGAAAGCCCAGTTTCTTCATAGTTTGCCGTAAGCAGCCCCACTCCACCCGGTCGTACGCCTTGCTCATATCTAGCTTAAGGGCCATTTCACCTGTTTTTCCTCTCCTCTTCTTGTTAATGTGATTCATTAACTCATGGGCCACTAAAATGTTATCTGTGATGAGTCTCTCCACGACGAACGCACTCTGATTTTTGCAAATAATATCCTGCAGAACCAATTTAAGACGGTTGGCCACTGCCTTGGACGCCAACTTATATACCACGTTGCATAAACTAATTGGTCTGTAATCCGTCACTCTTTCCGGATTTTTTGTTTTAGGAATCAAAACAATATGAGTTTCATTGAACTTTGGAGGGGCTATCCCATTGTTGAGAAAATCCAGCACAGTTTTTATAACCGTAGAATTTACTGTATGCCAAAATTGCTGGTAAAAAATGGGAGGCATACTATCCGGACCAGGCGCTTTTAATGGGTGCATCTGCTTTAGTGCTTTTTCCACATCATGGGCATGGAATTCTTGCAGGAGAAGGTTGTTCATTCTATCGGTCACTTTGCTTTGGACTGCCTCGAGAAGCTCCGCATGGACTTCAGTGTGAGAAGAGGAAAACAACTCCGTAAAATACTCCACAAAAGTTTTACCCACGATTTCCTCATCCTCCTGCCAAACATTATTCGAGTCCCTAATCCTTGTGATCAAGTTTCGTTGATGTCTGTTTGATGCCTTTGTGTGGAAAAAAGATGTGTTACGATCACCTGACTTTAGCCAACAGTTTCTTGATCGTTGCTGCCACATATCCTCCTCCACCAAGAGCATTCTATTCAACTCCAACCTTGTCTCTTGCGTCACTTCCAGCATGTCGTTGTTACATTTCCTCCCCTCCAGCCATTGAAGCCTTTTCTGCAGCCCCGCGATTTTCCTGCCCACATGTCCAAAGGTAGACCTATTCCACTCCGACAAAGACAGCCTACATTCCTCTAAACAATGCGAGAAAAGATTTCCGCCTCCGATGTGCCTCGCTCGGTCCCAGGCATTAGCCACAACTTCCTTACACCCCTCGTCCCTCAACCACATGGCCTCGAACCGAAAAAGCTTCTTCCTTCGGGTTTTTTTTTGTTTGTCACTAAGCGCCTTTAGCACAAGCACGCAATGGTTGGAGGTGGACGCTGCAACATGGAGTAACCCAACCTTGGGGAATATATTCGCCCAAGATGTGGAAACTAATGCTCTGTCGAGTCTCTCCCTAACCCACCCGCGATTACCCCGCCTCCTACCCCATGTGAATTCCGACCCCCTATAGCCAATATCTCTCAGGTTGCTTCGGTTGACCGCGGCACAGAAATTCTTCATTTGCCATTCTGGATGTGAGTTACCGCCCTCCTTCTCTCTCCCGTGCATTATCTCATTAAAGTCACCCATGCACACCCAAGGGAGAGAGCATCTTGAACTTAAATCTTCTAGTAAACTCCACGACTCCACCCGCTTATTAGTTTCTAGGTGTCCGTAGAAACCCGTAAATCTCCATTGCTTCTTGCTCTGTTCTTCAGTAACAATCGCATCAATATGTCGGGGTGAGAAGGTTTGGACGTCCACTTTCGTAGATCTTTTCCACAAAAGTGCTAAACCTCCCCCCTGACGAACACTTGGAACCACCAGACCCTGTTGCCGATCTAGTTTGCGCTTAATACGTGTCATTTCAGCCACTACAAACTTAGTTTCCATAAGGAAAACCAAGGTGGGATCTTCCTCCACTACAAGTTTCTGGAGAGCTCTCACTGTACAGGGGTTCCCAAGCCCCCGACAGTTCCAACTTACTGCACTCATTGCTCCCGGCGTGGCTGCCCTGCAGCCAACGCCGATCCCAATTGTTGCGCCATGATTTTTCCCAGAGCCATGACTTCTCCATCCAGTTTCAACTTCTTACCAGTTTCCTCATTCCCTGTTATCTCCTCCAGTGGCATACGGACCTTCCGTTTTGTGCCTATGTTGTTTGCTTCCACATCCATCGTAACGACGTCCATTTTTTCTTCCCCATGCACTTGAACCCGAGCCCTTCGTGCATGGTTCTCCTTTCCTCCCATGCAACGTCCTATTATTTTTTCCTTCTGAGTGGGCCCCTTCCTCATTTTATTTTTATTCAAACCATGAGGTTTAGGACTCGGTTGGCCCAAGACGAAGCTGCCTTCTATTTTTGCTTGGGCCGTGGGGCCGTGGGGGTTTGAAACCGTTCGGTCCGGACGGAAGCCCAAGCGTGGAGGGGAAGCGAGCAAGCATGGAGGTGGCGGTGACAGAGGAGAAGCGGGGTACAGAGACCGAGGAAGAAGTCAGCGAAAATCACGTGAAAAGTGACGTGACCTCCTCAGACCCGTCTATCCCGCATCTGACACGTCCATCTCCGAAAATCCTGCAAGATGCAGCTTTTGAAAAGCAACTTCGCGACATCGACGCAGCCATTGCAGGTGGGACATCAATTCCGGAACAGCCTATGAATCCGGATATGATGCAGGACTTTTCGGCGGAAAGGTAGGACACTGCTCAAGGAACGAAAGTCAAAATAGGAAGGGAGAAGAAGGACAACAGTGATGACGTGTGGGCTGGGCTTAAAGTGGACTTGGGCCAAAATAAAAATCACTTGAACGGGCCCATGAATATCTTTGTAAACGTGGTTAATGACTACATGCAGACTTATCTGCCAAAACCCACAAATTCTCTCAACTGAAAAACCAAAATAAATCAAATGTTGATGGGCTAGAGTGACTGAGTGAGTGAGACCCAGAAATCTGTCATACCTGAGCTTTGAAGCGTGAGAGAGAGAGAAAGAGAGGGATAAAAACAAAGTAATGTGATTGGGACCCCTATTAATTTACACGGGACTTTATTTCAGAAATGTAAAGTACCATTGAAAAAATATTGATCCACCAATTGTCCCTTTTACCCCTTTTAGTCCCCACCAGGTCCTGTGCTATGATCCAGGACAGATTCGTCCATTATCAACGGCTCTAAACCAAAATAGGCTCCACCACTATAAACTCTCACTTGGGCCCATTAAAGGGCGGATAGCTGAGAGTCTATTGGACGTGAAAATTTATTTAAACAAAACTAATGTCTTCTCCTAAAAAAAAATTAGTATTACTGTTGAAAAAAATTTTAAAATAAATTTCATGATTTAAATAAAAAAATTCTTCCATCATCGAACTTACCCTTTTTTTTAATGACAAAGGGTTTTATTTTTTTGGAGAAAATTTAATGATAAAAGGTAGGTTATACATTTTATGTTATAACATTTTTCTTTTTTTGGATAGAATGTTATAACATTTTAATTAAATGTAAATATTACAATATAAATAAATTAAATAATGACAATATTTAGTTTCAAAATTAGTTATAATCTAAGGCTACAATTTTAATCAATGTTTTTTTATTGAATATGAATTACCCAACAAATAGACTAGAACTCATCAATAGAAAGCTACACTTTACAACCATATTTAAAGGGGATGGAAAAGGAAAAGAAAAAAAAAGTTCAAAAGGATGTAGTGTTTTTTTTTAGTATATATATACACTAAGTGTTACCTTTATAGACATCCAAGTGAATATACATACACTTGGATGTTCCTATTTTATAGCTAATAAAAAAAATAATTGTTCTAGCCTTACTCCTCAATAACCCAACATATCCGAGATTTTCCATCCACTTCACTTTCTAAGTTTTTCTTAGTAGCTCAGCTATATCTAATTATAAAATTTTTTGGAACTATTTGGTATACATGGAACTCAACAATATCAATGCAAATGACCCAACCATATTACTATTGGCAGTGGCACTTTAGGCCTAGTGAAAAGGTACAAATGGACTCAAGAGCATGCTAGAAAAAATCTTGAACAGATGATCAAGATCTATGGGCATATGGTTAAAAAAAATAGAATTCACAGTAGAGGAATTGGTCTGGCAAGCAATCCCACTTGTACAGGGAGTTGCTTACACTGGAAAATAGAAATTCTTGCCAAAACAGGAGGGACTGTAATTCTAAAGGCTTATTGATGCATGGCACCAGGAGCTTTCTTTAACTTGCTTATCCAGTCTATCCTATAAGATTTATTTTTTTTGTAGTTTTAATCGTATATTAAATTCTTGCCAAAATAGGAGGGACTCTAATTCTATAGGCTCCTTGATGAATGACACTAGGAGCTTTCTTTAACTTTCTTATCCAGTCTTTCCTGTAAGATTTTTTTTTATTTTTTTTATTTTTGTAGTTTTCATCGTATATTAGATAATTTAGATTATTATGTTTTAATGAATTATGACCTTAACGGTGTATTTAGATACCGCTTATTTTGCTGAAAATTGAAAACTTTATAGCAAAATAATTTTTAAATGTATGAATAGTACCGTGAGACATATTTTTAATGAAACTTTTGCTGAAAAAAAAAAAGTTTATGGGTCCTGTAAACAATGCACGGGCCACTAAAAAGCTGATTCATCAATTTCTTTGCCTATTCTGATTCATCAAAAATCAGAATAGTTCCTTTAATACTTATACAACAAGCATCCTATTCTATACTCCCAACAAAACAGAGCAAAGTGTACCCCAAAAAAGAAAAAGAAAAAAATCTCAAAATCAAATCTTGTGTGTTTCCACTTTCCCAAAAAAAAGCTTATCTAAATTAGAAGTCTACTCCTTTATCAACTCCTAAGTTCAGAGCCAAAAAGCCCCAAATTCCTACTAGTTTGCTATATTTTCTCAGCTCCCAAATAGAGCGTTATATAATATAATATAATATAAATAAAATCTTATAACTCAAACCCCAAAAAAATAAATTAAAATAAATAAAGTAAAAATTATTAAGTTAATCAGAAACATGTTATCCTATAAATCACAACTTCAGAGCTTTTATGATGAGGACCAATCCGCCATTGTTAAGCTCGATTTAGCAGATTTAAAAAATATATATTAAAAAAAAAAAAACAGATCAGAGGCTCACCAATCTGGCTTCAAAAGCCAGTTAACGCATGATTATTTTCGAAACGAATGAAATCAAAAACGAAAGTTTCGAAACGCTTCAGGGCTTCAAGAAAAAAATATTTCTCAGAGACGAAAGAAAAAAGCTTGACTGGTTAAGAAAAAAATTGGTAGTGTGCTTAGCATTTTTTTTTTTATCACTGTTTTCAGGTATCATGGTGACATTGCTTCTTTGTTTGTATAATCTTCTCTAATAAGCTTGGCTAGATATTATTGTAACATCATCATGTTGTAGAACTTTTAGAAGTCAACATGAACAATTACTGTTTGGTTTCGAATCTGTTGATGATAGTTTTATTTGAGTGATTTCAATTTGTCAATGGAATGTTCAAATTTCTAACCAAAGGTAGGTAAAACTCCCAAAGAAATGGAAAGGATATGGTTTATTGCTTATGCAGTCGTATGTCGTAAAATCACCATAATTATGAATCACCTGGAAGTTTTGATGGATTTGCTGGTGGAATATTTTGATTTTCCTGCAGAATGTTGTGGCCCTTGTGAGAAGCACTGCCTTCACTTGTTTGCACGTTTTTTGTACCCCCTCCCCTCCCAAAATAAAAAACCCTTCTTTTAGAGAAAGATTGGCAGGATCTATATTTTATGCTTAAGGGAAGCTTAAATACTGTCTTTTTTTGTAATATCACCATGTGAGTTTTTGTTCCGTAAGGCATGCAGCGACCTACAGATAGGAAAGGTTTGGTACTTATAGGGAAAAATTCCTATCATGGACTCATGGTATTCATTTTGCATGAATATGCGTTAAAAAAAAATAAAGAGCACTAAGGACCCATCACTTAAAATGCAAATTTATTTAAGAATAATGACTTCCTCACTGTTTGTGTCCTTGTCCCCTATACACCTTGGAAACTAGATAGAGGCTCTCTTATTAATTTATTTGATTATCAAATTGGCTTTTGGTTTCACTATATCTGCTCTTATGCAGAAGATTTGTATTTATTCTTTTTTAAAATATTTATTATCTAATTCTTTTGGTTTTGATTGCACTGTCTTTTCTTTGACATTATGGGCATTTTGAGTGACTTGATGTGCTTGTGGCCTTATGGTATTCAAAAATTATGAAATGGACAGATGTCACAAAAGCCAGCCTCTCATGGTGAACTTTATGCAAATTGATATGAAGAAGAAGGTACCTATCAAAAATATATATATGACGAAGCTAAGGTCCTTTGTTTGCACGTTTTTAAAAGAAGCAAGTGAAATGTTTGAGATGTACATTTATACAATGGGTGATCAGCACTATGCATCGGAAAAGCTTGATCCTCAAGGAGAGTACTTCAGTGCTAAGGTGATTTCATGTAAGCATGGCACCCAAGAACATCAAAAGGGTCTTTGATATCTTGCTTGGGCAAGAAAGTGCTGTTCATTCTTGATGATACAGAAGATTTAGGTACATCCTTGATCAGCTGAATATCTCTGCTTGCCCAATTTTTGTTACACATGATAATACTTTTGATCTTACTGTTTTACCCACTAAAAGAAGAGTAAGTTGTTTCAAAATAATGAATCCTCTTATTTGTATGGAAGAGAATCAGATTACGGAAATGGGCAATTTTATCATTATTTGAAGTATGTAGTAGTTTCATTCTCAGAGGTTCTTTTCTAGTTTTCACATTTTTTGTCCTTATACACATAAAAGCCCAAATTTGGAAGACTTGCTTGCACCTTACATCATGGTGGTGGACTCTTTTTCCTATTAAAGCATTGTTTACTTTACTATGAAAATTTTCACCTCATTACTTATACTACCGAGCTAGACTAGTTATTGTTGTTTATAGTCAATGATACATCACTATAGAAATCAGCTGTTAGAGGATTTCAAGGGATTGAATAGCAGTCCTTTTACATCAATGAGGTAGTATGTTTTAGTTTTAGAGGCCCTTAGAGCAATGGCTTGAGAATATGCTGAAGTTCAGAAAACCAACCTCAATATGCAGAATTTTGGCACACTGGAGCACTCAAATTGGATCAGACAGATTTTGTGGTCACAATTGTTTAGTGCATTTCTCTTTTTATTATTGTGGAAGGAAGCTACCACTTTTGCTATGATGTGAGGTACTGTATGGGTGCAGTCCCTTTATATTCAAATTCATTCTACTTATGGGTAACTGGGTGTAAAAGGGTAATGGATACTGTTAGTCATGAACTCGTGAGAAATTAAGAGTAGAGCATGGCGCAGGAGCATAGCTTTAGCTGATATGGGTCATTGAATTTATGCGTCCAGGTTTTGGCCTGCATTGAAACTTCGGTACCCCAAATGGATTAGATATTGAATTAGATGTATGACTGTTGAGTCCTATATCAGGCATTTACTAAGTTGATTTGGACTATGTAAGCAATTATGAGAAGCCCAATTGTAACTTGACTAGTCATTTTTGGGGTGTAGCACATATGTGGCTAATGTTTCCTAAGGTCGTGACAAATGGCAATAGATTCAACCCAGTAACATCAGTGTAGCCCAATGTGGGCCCTGATGAGAATGCTAGGTATTTTTTTTTAATCAGAGAGGATGCTGGTTATTTAAGTGGGGACATTGTGGTACCTTAAATGGATCAGATATTGGATTAGATTGTGTGAGTGTTGAGTCTCAAATCAGTTGTGTGCTGGGTCAATCTGAGCTATGTAAGTGATTACAATAACTTGACTAGTCATTTTGAGGTATAACATAGATGCGGCTAGGAGCTTAGTTGGGTTGTGAAAAAGCACCACTAGCTCTATGCAGTTATGATTTGCCAATCATGCTATCGTTTACTTTTGGTGTCTCTGGAAACATGTTTGAAGTTGTAACGTCAAACATATAGACAATGAAGTCCAAATAGAATGAGCTAGAACTCAAGTATGAATTTGAAAGAGCGAAGGTGCCATTGTAGTTTGCATCTTTGTTTGTTCATGCTGTCTTCCATAAAATGGCAGAGTTAAGGAGTGTGGTGTTCTACCCTGCTGATGTGAGTAATGCTCATTTGAAAATTTGAAAATCTGTCTGAAGCCATTGAAGGGAAATTTGAAAGTATTTCCTAGTACCAACTTGCATGTGATTCATTCTTTTATGTGTAATTTTTTTTTTTTTGGATAATATATGTGTACTTATTCAGTTATTCTTTTGAAAATTCAGTAATGCTCATAGAGAAATTATATCTATTATTTGTTCAAATTCAGTTCCATGGCCTTTGAACTTGCAATTTATCTTATAGGTTTATGTGTCTGCAATCATCCCATTACCATAAGCTTGACGTAAATGTTTTGTACTATTGTAGGTATGGCCAAAGAACAAGGAGAATTTAATAGCAATGGAAACAAACCTTTCCTTTGCTTCAAGTGGCCATGACTGTAAATCTCTTGCTGAGCTGAAGAGCGGCGAAAATGAGACTGCTGGAGCACTTGCAACTGTGCTTAAGTTCTTAAGCAAATCCATAATATGTTCTTTGATGTATGTCCCTCTTTGTTTCTCTTATTGACATTTGCTGTTTGATTTGTTGTACATGTGATAAATTTTTATGTATGGGAACCTTCTTGTAGGAACTTAAGGACAATCTTGTTGACAGAGATGTGAGGCAGGTAATTTTTTTCCTTGACAGCTGAAACATGACCAATTGTTATTCTAAGTTGCTTTCACTGGTCTGATCTTTTGTTGTCCATTCCTGGACCCTGGTGGCAAGCACTTCTACGTAAGTGTAAATTTAACATTCCTGTCACAAGGATGATATTAATTTTGTCCCAATGGGACTAGAAAAATTGCACAATTAATGGTGTTTGTGTTAAGGTATTAATCTGGCTCATTTAATGTTTTAGATGTCTTTAAACTTTTTAATTACCACTACCATCTCTCTCTCCTGTTCTGCCTTGGTTCCACTTAGTCTGGCATGTGTTCTGGCATATTGAGTGTAACTTAGTCTAAATAATGCATCCTGCTTTTGTTTTGGATTAGTAGTGAAGATCCATTCTCAGTAAAACATTACTTAAGGCAGGCTGATGGTTATTATAAATATTGATTGGACATCATGCATTCGTCATTGTGATCACGAACTAGTTTTAAAATATTTTGTGGTGACTTCAGTAATATTTTTCTGTTGATTCCCTCATTCCTTGTGATTAACTTTTGCCTGTTTTCCTAAAAACTTTAAAAAGGAGAATTATGGACCAGTTGGTTTTTTTTTTTTTTTATGAAGATTCGTATAAATAAAGATATTCTTTCTGCAGATGCTGTAAACAGTTAAGAAGGAAGTTCTGAAGGGATGTAAAATTGTGTTCAGCCATGTGTTTCCCACCAGAGACCAGGCTGAAAATCAACCTCTGTGGAAGATGGCAGAATAGCTGGCAGCTGCTAGTGTGACAAAGCTTGATTCATCTGTGACACAACTGGTCTCAAAAGAAGTTGGAACAGAGAAGTCTTGATGGGCAGTGAAACAGAACAAGTTTTTGGTCCTTCCACGGTGGATAGAAGAGTCAAATTATTGGTGGCTAAAGCAACCTGAAGAGAGCTATTCTGTCAACCCAACGAAGAGCCAATAACTCATTCTTTTGTAGTAATGCTCACCAATTTTGTTGTAAAATAAGTTATAGAAAAGGCGGATGCAGCAGGTTTGATGATTTAATATCACCTAATAGGTTCAAAATAAAAAATAGTGCCAATTAACTATCGGAGAAAGTAAATGCTGGATCCTGATTTATTTTTGTTGTATATAAATTAAATATCTGGATTCTTTTTTAGTGAGATTCGAAGTAACTGGCAAACACTCAGCTAATGGTGTGAGACACCAGGACTAGCCTACTAGCAGTAAACTATCAAGAGCCTTGGGTGACCACTAATTTTTATCTTGCCATAAAATTTCATGCCAGTGTCAAGTGTATTTCTTTCCTATTTCATGGTCATTTCCTAGTTATGTTGTTAAGAGCTTTTAAATTTTTTTTTTTATTTTTTATTTTTTTTTGTTTTGGTTTCCCACAGTGTTCCTCAAAGTTTTCAACCACAGACTAATCACTGTTTGCGCCGGATAGGCCCACTGCAGTGACCCAAAAGGGGGTCTTGCACTTCATGGAATCCCACATTGACTAGGGAAGCACATGGGGATGTGCTTATAAGGAAAGCTCTCCCTTGTTGTGTTTGAGGCCTTTTTCCCAGTGCAACCTAGGGAAAAAAAAAAAACCTTGAGGGACTAAGAGAGCCTTCAGGCCGCCCAAAGAGGACAATATCATGCACACAAAGCCAAGCTAACAAAGAAACCAAGCAAGGCACCAGCTATGACTTCAACCTCAGTATGTCCAATTGATTCTTTTAGAAGTATTAAATTCTCAATAGTTCTTTCTATTCCTTCTTCAACATTGGCTGCTGAGTCCGAAGACAACACCGCCTGATTATTTTGCCTCATTTTGTCATCTGATCTAAGTAATAGAGGAGAATTTGTTGATTTTGATGTAAAAGAACTTGCTTCCTCAGACACGAGGGGCCCAAGTCTCTCCAAACTTACTGGCAATGATGTTCCTGGTTGAGAATCAATCATATTTTCTCTATCCTTAGTGTGAACTGAATTAACGTGTATTTTGGCCAGCACTTTATTCAGGACTTTTGCATGATTTCCTACTTCTCTTCTCACACCCTGCAGAAGTAAAATCAACACTCAGATTGATGTTTCAGTTTGACTATAATTTAGGAAACATTTGCAACTTCTGAAAATGTCAGTTAAAAATCTCTCATCGTACATATTGAAAAATATCTAAACATTTAGAAGTGAAGAAACTAGAGATATAATAGCATGACTTATGAGTTGTTTGTCACTCATGGGATAAAATTAGGTCTGGTTTGACCTATAACCATAAACAACAAACCTCATTTTTTGCTGAACCTTAAGCATGACACCAGGTGTTCTCTCTCTTATTCTCTTCACTATCAATTCCTTTATTTAGAAAATATTCTTACAGACCTAAGAAAATTCATTCTTACATAGACTTCTTTAGTGGCTAGGAACTCAAGCAAAAGAAACAATTTTAAAAAATTTATAGCTGACATAGAATAAAGTAATAGTCTCAATGACGCAGCTCATTTTCCTGATGGAGTAGCTTTGTTTTGGTGAAGATTCTGATTGATAATGGAGCAGCAACTATGGGAGCATGGCATTAGAAGTTAAGACCATTTGCAGGTACTATGTCATAGATAAAATGATGGATAAGGATCCAGTTTGATACAAAAGAAGGGAAGAGAAAAGGAAAAATAGTATGATGAGATAGGCTTTGAAATAATTCAAAAAATCAATAAAACTGTCAAATAAGCAATTCAGAGAGAACAAGAGAGTGAGATTCACAAACAATGAACCTGCAGTCGATCTAAACCTGTAGTTGGGTTCCACTATTATAGATTATGACAATCAGGGAACAAGATTCATGAATTACTAATGACATTGACAGAAATCTCTAATCTAGAGAAGATAAAAGAAGATATTCAAAAGGTTCAACAAATAGACAACCATCATAAATGAAGGAAAGAGCCATCAACAATAAAAGGTTTGTGAGTCACTAGCAGATCAGGTTCTTTGAAACAAATTTACTTGGTATGGATTTGGCAACAATCAAATGGGAAAAGTATGAAGGAAGATTTCTTTTCTATATCATATTTCTAATTGGAAATACTGTCTAATGATCACATTACTTTCTGCAATACCAGATTGGCTTTTGTCCACTCATGACCTATGTGGCACTCTTCTCCTCTTTGGTGAATTAAATGCCACTAATGGAAGTCCATAGAGGTCCATCTTCCTGAAAGTACCAACCCTCTATCATGCCACAGCAGCAATTAATTAGGCACATTAAACAAAATAAAAAATAGATTACAGGAAAGACTGACCAATGGATTCAATCCATCGTTTTACTAATGTTTTTACGAATTGGACAAAATCAGAACTGAGATCCAATTTGAGTTCTAGAAAGTAGTATTTGACACCCATTGTCTAAGATCCAATTGGTACCAAATCATCAGTACTTTTTCAAGAGCAAACTGTTATAGAAAAATTGTAAGATGTGAAAGCTGTTGCCTAAGATCCAACTTCCAACTTCCAATGCATTAAGTTCTCACTAGCTTATATACAGAGCAAAGAAAAGTTGATAATTGTCAAAAACTCAGAATAAATCTCACAATCCTAAATCCCAGTCTATAATTTACATAGCATTCTTCCTGGATTAAGGTTTGAAAGAAAGAAATAAAAAAGGTTCTTCACTAACAGGACCAAATTGGTAGCACCTGCAAATATAAGTATGATTTAACCTGATTTAATTAAGAAAACAAATGGAAAACTAAGGCGATCACTAACACTCTTGATAGATTGGGGGCTACATTTGGAGCACCATTTGCATTGAATCATGAGGGAACCGAACTACTTGCTTAAAAGAGGAGATGTGAAAAATGACATGAAAAAATAGAAACATGAGGACAATATGAAGTGAAACAGCAGAAAACATATACCTGTGCATCATACATAATAAGGCCAGCATAAACAACTGTAAGGCCAAAAATTGAATCCGAGAGACCCCTGTAATCAAAATCCACACGTCAAGTCTGACACAAGTATAGAATGAATCAATATATGATGTTTATAAAACAGAATACTAATTATGGTGGATCATGCATGGTTTTGTATTTTAGCATTGAACAAAGATGGAAAAGTCAAAAGTTACTACAAAAGGCTTACAAACTAGAAATTGACAATGAATGTGACTGGTCTTTGTTAGATATATTATGGCCTGAGTGGCCAATACCAATTGTATGTTCATGTACTTATAGAACAAGTAACTTAACCTTGGGTTAGTTAATGGGTAGTCTAGCATTAGTCAAGTATTCTCTAGTAAATAAACCCTACATTAGGTTCATTGTAACACAAGTGCTTAGTAAAATATGTAATTGTCAAAAGCTTTCTTACTGTGGACATAGGCCATTAGGCCAAACCACGTAAACCTTTGTGTATTCCCTCTTTTATACTACCGTTTATCATTCAATCATCACACACAATCATACAACAACTTTAACCGTCCCACTTCAATAAAATTACAAATAAATGTCTAAATTACTTTAATGTGATTGGTAATATATCGCATCAGTTTGTACATGTTATGTAGTAAAATTCTGTTTATGAGGCCAAGAGTTTGCATACTAGAGAGGACAATATCATGCCAGTTGTGAATGAGAGGATCCTTGACCGATCTATGTGGTAGTGTGGTATATTTGTGATAATTTACCTTATATTAGATATTATGGCTTTGGAAATTATATTGTTGGTGCTCATGGACTATAGTATATTATTTCAAGGTATTTACTTTGAGAAATTTTGTATTTCATTATTCAATCATTCTTGTCATATTATTATTATCGTTAAAAATGAAACTTGCATTTCCTCCACCCCCATTAATTATGCTATTTACTGGGTTTTGTCTCATCCCATTATTTTATAAACTTTTCAGGGTAGGCAAAATCTTTTGAGACAACTTTTTGGTAATTAACAGTAGTTAGACTAACTATTGATGGAGGCTGAATTTTGGGAATGGATATATTAGATGATGTACATCATAGAATAGACTTGACTCATCTTTTGTATATTATAGTGGTTATGACTTTATTCCCGACAAGTTAATGATATATAATTATTTATTCAGACCTCTATTATTTTAGGGTTAATGGTCATTGTAATTATTGCATAGAGCTCTGACTTACTTTAAGAGTATATTTAATGGAGTTATTGTGGAATTATTATTTAGATTGAATTGTCAAAAAGGAAAAATTTTCATGTACTTTTGAGATGTCTTTCTCATGCTTTGGACCCTTTGGGGTTTGAGGCGTGACAATTATGCTATCAGAGCTTAGGTTATGATTCTATAGATTTTGAAAATAGGAATTGATTTTGATCTAAGTCAGAGTATTAGAGATTTAATGAATTCTTTATTTTGTACCTTTGTTTTAGCTTCCACATGCTATTCATTTTTTCTTATCTATCTTTTTTATGCTAATCTTTTATATTGTCTTGTGATTTACTTGCTTGTTTCTTGGGTATAAGTATAAGTACCTTGGTATACTATGCCTCCTAAAAAGAAAGCATGTAAAGTAAGGCATGTAGATGAGGTTACAGCTCCAGAGCATGGCCATAGGCAACGCCAAGAGTAAAAAGAAGCAAAAGCCCTCTAATTCTCAACATGGTAAGGGTCAAGGGCATAAGATAGGATTCTTTCAAAACTCTGGTAATAGAGGACAATCTTCTAAGCATAGCAAGAGTGCCTATCCTCAGTCTGGTGATAAGAAGCCTTGCTCTCGTTGTGGTAAACTTCATGATGGAAAAAATTGTGATGTGTCAAGATTTGCTTTGCTTGTAAGCAACCCAGACACTTTGCTAGAGATTACCAAAGTTCTAAGGGCTCAGGTTTCTCTTCCTTATCTCAAGTTGCAAAGGGTAATGATAATGGAAAGAAGGTGCAAGGTAGAGTGTATGCCTTGACCACTCAAGATACACAGGCCATGGATACGATGGTGAAAGGTATACTTCCTTTGTTCTCCACACATGCTAGAGTTCTTTTTTATTCTAGTTCTACGCATTCTTTTGTTTCTTGTGCATTTGCTAAGAATCATGACAAGAACCCCGAACTACTTGATTTTGAGTTATTGGTTTCTACCCCTGTTGGTGATACTTTAATGACTAATCTTGTGCTTAAGTCTTGTATTATTTGTATTGAGGGTAGAGAGTTATTGGCTGATTTGGTGTTGTTAGATATGCATGATTTTGATGTCATTTTGGGCATGAATTGGTTGGCTTTTTACCAATCCATTGGTTAGTAATGTACTAGGAGCCGTGCATTGAAAGGAGAGATTGTCACTACATTACAAGTCCAATTAGATATTGGGATAAAGGTTCAACTGCAGGTTGGTATAAAGTACTAGAATTCATTTACTTGTAACCGCTTGTTTTGATAATAGTGGATTATCGGGAATAGTGACCTTAAATTCATCCGATGGGATTTTACCTCGGTGGTTTTTTTCATTCGTAAACAAATCACCTATGTCAAACTTATTTTCCGCTGCATTTACTTTAGTTGATGATGTTTTTCTACAGGCACCTTTGAGATGTTTTTCTCACGCTTTGAACCCTTTTGAGTTTGGGCCATGACAATTACAATCTACATAGTACACATACTAGTTGCAAATCATAAAAGCCGTGTTTGGTAAGGTGTAGCATTTGCACAGTAAGATAAAACGTGGTATTATTCAAAAGAAAAAAATGTGTAACACGGGTATTTCTTTTCTATCTCCTATACGCTCATGCATGATATCTTTGACTGTACTAAAAAGAAAAATAAAAAAAAAATCAAAAGAAAATAAAAAGGCAAAAATAAAATCAAAATGCTTTCAAATGATTGCAAGCGTGTTTTCTAGAAGATATGAGAGTTATATGATGTAACTCTTCAGGTGATAGTCATTTTCAAACCAATGTGATTGATAATGTAGAAAATTTGTTTGATTACTATCTACATATTACATTTTCTGTACTTTGTACACTTACTAGTTGCACATACTACATGCAAATCTTTGCTAAATTCTGTACACGAAATTGTGTGTTAACTAATCTGGCCATCTTTAATTGCATATGAACTGATGTGCAAATACAATTTTTTTGTTTTTGTTGAGAATTTTAAAAAAACATTTTTGTGTAAATGTTTAAATCTTGTGGTTTTAACTCCTTGTCTGGTTTTGACATTTGCATTTAAGCAGGGACGGAACTGTTATTGGACTTGCCCCCCTAAATTTTTTTTTTTTTTTTAATATTACTATATTAATTGGTACTAATTTTAGCAATTTTGTTCAATAAAATTACATTTTGCTCCCTTAATAATGCCATCAAGTCTTTTGAGAGCAATGTTATAGTCACAAACGTTTTTACAACGTTTATAAAAACTATTGAAGTAGCAAATTCTTATTAGTTCGTATACTTACATCACTTTTTACTTATCAATAGCTACTCACCATGTTAGCAATTTGTAAAAAAATTTGTAGTTTTAGCATTTTTCACCTTTTAAAAGACATAAAAAATTAATAGATTAAATCTAAAACAAAATATTCATGTCCAAAAAACAGCCCAACAACAAAATTTACCAATAATAAAACTAAAAAAATTAAGCCCAATCAATTTATTTTACCCCGAACAAACAATTTGGCCATTTTAAAAAAATTTAAACAAAAATCCGTAGTAGTAAAACAATAGATTCAAAGACTAGAGCCGCTGCACACAACTAGCAGCAGAGTCGCCTCCCCTAGCTAACTTTAAGTCCTGACTCCGTCCTTGCATTTAAGAGGCATCATGTTTTTAAAACTCTTCTTGATCATGTTCATATACATTGAGTCTTAAAAACTACTTTTCAAAGTCATTTTTTCTACAGAAAAATTTCAAGATTTTTAAAGTTTTAAAATTTAAATTGCTCGACCAATTGAAAATGTTCAGGTTTTGAATCAAAACCCTCTGCCTCTCTTCAGGTTTTGAATCAAAACCCTCTGCCTCTCTTAATTGATGCCCGATCGATGCTTGACCAATCGAAAATTTCACATCTCTCGTAGATTGTTTTCACAACCCTATAGTAAATTTATAAGATTGTGAAAAGTATTCTCAATAACCAGGACTCCATGAGATGTTAGTGGGTTGCCATGACAATTTGTTACCATTGGTATTCAAGGTAAATTAGTTGAATTAAAAACCGTCGGGTTCAAATAAATTATTTTATTATTCATCGATTGGCTACCCACCTCGGACAATAAACGGACATAAACTATTATTACTATATAGGCAATTAAGCATAAACAGTTGTAAGTAAAATTGGATTCTCCGAAATAAATATATTGTCACGCTACCATTCGCGGAGATATATTCCTTCTTATCCATAGCAATTCCACATCACTCCCTTGTTTATTTATTGCCTCTGTTTCCCTTTATATTTTTATACAACTTTTTTTTATTATTAATAAAAAAACGTGATTTAAATTGCTTAAACAATATCAATTGTGAAGAAACAAATATGGCTTTCCCCACGTGCTCCCCAAAACGACACGCTTTATTGTAAGTACTGTATTTTAATGAATTAAAATAAATACATTAATTTTTGTACCGTCCCAGATCAAAGTGCGCAAATTGCATGTGTTAACATGCACACTATTTTACAAAACTATCATCTATTAACTATTATGAATTGGAAATTGGAATGTGTATTTGTATATGATTCTTCACTTCTCAGTTCTCACATGGTTCTTTTTTTTTTTTTAATAACTATTAAGTGTGAATTCGTTGATTAAGGTCTGGCATCGATCCATCTAAGTTGCTTTGTTGAAATCGGGAAGTACAGAACTCAACACTTGCTCCGATGCGTCTAACATGTGTTCCCTATATATGAAACTTGGATAATAGAGTTTTATGTAGATCTAGTAAACTATTGTGAATAGACTTTAATCTAAGGTAAACGATCTTAGTAGCTAATTAGAGTGCATACATGTGTTCTAGAGAGAAGATGATCATTTGACATAACCACAACTTTTAGGTTCCAACTTTTACTATATAAAATATAATATTAATATAAACTTCTTTTTCCTTTTTTTCTGTTTGAGTCCTATACTAGATTTTGCCTCAGCTTTATTTTAAATAATATAAATTTTTTCTTTTTCAAAGTGAGCTAACTTTTTTTTTTTGGTCTCATGTTATGAGAATAAGCTACAGAAAATAAGTAATTTTGAAACAAGGACAACAAAACGTGTTTTCAATCACCTAGGTTCTCATCTCGATGAAAAAAATAAGTAACTTTAGAGGGTGATGGAAAAAAAAAATAGTTTTATACAAAGAAATTATTTTATTGATCAGTTACCTACCTGCCTCAGACAACGAAAATAAATAAATAGGTAAAAAGGAAAGACGGAAAGACATAGGGAAATTTGGCATTAAGAGAGACATAAGCTAAGAGAGGCAAAAAGTATTGGATTCTCCCAACACACACACACACACACACACACACATATATAGCACAAAGGACCTGATTAACGTTCTTTTGATTGGTGATACTGTCCCCAATATTTGTTTGGCCTGCACAACAGTCAATACTGTTACAATATTCATTGAAGTTAAAGTGTTTACCATTGTTTTACCTGCTGCTTTTACTAATGTTGGCTCATCTGCTTTTTGCATAACATACCAAACTACTTTTGGCTCCTAAACCATATCCTAATAAGGCTGGATTCTTTTGATAAAGCTTCCGGATTTTGCACTCTTGCTGTCCCTCACAGACCCTGATATGAATAGTGAAAAAAATCACTATTCACTGTTACCATTCATTGCTTTATTTACCTCTCTCTCTCTCTCTCTCTCTCTCTCTCTCTATATATATATATATAATGAGCTAACTTTTGTGTTCGCAGATAATGTTAATAACCTTAAAGATGATTTAAAAGAGTAATATGGTGAGTCAAGCCAGTTAGCCTTGGCTGACTAATAAAGAGCCAAAAACAATATTGAGAACATCACAGTTCAACAGTTTTGAGGTAGTTTTTATCAACCCTTTCAGTTTGTCAGAACCTAAGAGGTAAAATTAATTGTCTTTTTTTTTTCTTTTTTCTTTTTTGTAGAAGAACAGTTGTGTAACATGCGATGGTTAATGGTCAGGAGTTTTGCGAGTGGTTCCATTCTTAAATTATCATATTCAGACCACAACAATACTATTAATATTTTATATAAGCTTGTTAAGATAACACTATAGTCTATAGGCTAGCAGGTGACCGCAAGTCTAGAAATTCTTAACTGGGGTGCATTAAGCTCACACTTGCCCAACAGTAGAATTGAATGGAAAGTGCATGGAAGCTCGATGACCGCATGCTAATAAGTGATTTCTGATATGCCTGGAAAGTTCTGAAAATGAACGAGCAATGCTTAGATGACCAACTCACAAAAATTGCAGGCATAAGTCAAGTAGTGGCAGGTGACTTGGGTTAAATCAGAAGCACAAGTCTTTTGATGCAAATAATTGAAAGGCAAGGTATTGATGTTGCAATAAGCTAATGATTTTGAACACTAGATGCCTAAGAAAAAGAATATAGGGAAAAATAATGAAGTATACAGCATAATACTGTATCACATTATTGTATATAAAGCCAAGCTAACAAAGAAACCAAGCAAGGCACCAGCTATGACTTCAACCTCAGTATGTCCAATTGATTCTTTTAGAAAAATTAAATTCTCAATAGTTTTTTCTATTTCTTCTTCAACATTGGCTGCTGAGTCCGAAGACAACACCACCTGATTATTTTGCCTCATTTTGTCATCTGATCTAAGTAATAGAGGAGAATTTGTTGATTTTGATGTAAAAGAACTTGCTTCCTCAGACACGAGGGGCCCAAGTCTCTCCAGACTTACTGGCAATGATGTTCCTGGTTGAGAATCAATCATTTTTTCTCTATCCTTAGTGTGAACTGAATTAACTGGCAATGATGTTCCTGGTTGAGAATCAATCATTTTTTCTCTATCCTTTGTGTGAACTGAATTAACGTGTATTTTGGCCAGCACTTTATTCAGGACTTTTGCATGATTTCCTACTTCTCTTCTCACACCCTGCAGAAGTAAAATCAGCACTCAGATTGATGTTTCAGTTTGACTATAATTTAGGAAACATATGCAACTTCTGAAAATGTCATTTAAAAATCTCTCATCGTACAAAACTGAAGTACATCCTGAGAACATATTGAAAAATATCTAAACATTTAGATGTGAAGAAACTAGAGATATAATAGCATGACTTATGAGTTGTTTGTCACTCGTGGTATAAAATTAGGTCTGGTTTGACCTATAACCGTGAACAACTTCATAGAAACCTCATCTTTTGCTGAACCTTAAGCATGACACCGGGTGTTCTCTCTCATATTCTCTTCACTATCATTTCCTTTGTTTAGAAAATATGCTTACAGACCTAAGAAAATACATTCTTACATAGACTTCTTTAGTGGCTAGGAACTATAGCAAAAGAAAGCAATTTTAAAAAATTTATAGCTGACATAGAATGAAGTAATAGTCTCAATGACGCAGCTCATTTTCCTGATGGAGTGGCTTTGTTTTGGTGAAGATTGTGATTGATAATGGAGCAGCAACTATGGGAGCATGGCATTAGAAGTTAAGGTCATTTGCAGGTACTATGTCATAGATAAAATGATGGATAAGGATCCAGTTAGATACAAAAGAAGGAAAGAGAAAAGGAAAAATAGAATGATGAGATAGGCTTTGAAATAATTCAAAAAATCAATAAAACTGTCAAATAAGCAATTCAGAGAGAACAAGAGAGTGAGATTCACAAACAATGAACCTGCAGTCGATCTAAATTTGTAGTTGGGTTCCACTATTATAGAGTATGACAATCAGTGAACAAGATTCATGAATTACTAATGACATTGACAGAAATCTCTAATCTAAAGAAGATAAAAGAAGATATTCAAAAGGTTCAACAAATAGACAACCATCATATATGAAGGAAAGAGCCATCAAAAATAAAAGGTCTGTGAGTCATTAGCAGATCAGGTTCTTTGAAACAAATTTACTTGGTATGGCTTTGGCAACAATCAAATGGGAAAAGTATGAAGGAAGATTTCTTATCTATATCATATTTCTAATTGGAAATACTGTCTAATGATCACATTAATTTATGCAAGACCAGATAGGCTTTTGTCCACTCATGACCTATGTGGCACTCTTCTCCTCTTTGGTGAATTAAATGCCACTGATGGAAGTCCATAGAGGTCCATCTTCCTGAAAGTACCAACGCTCTATCATGCCACAGAAGCAATTAATTAGCCAAATTAAACAAACTAAAAACTAGATTACAGGCAAGACTGACCAATGGATTCAATCCATCGTCTTACTAATGTTTTTACAAATTGGACAAAACCAGAACAGAGATCCAATTTGAGTTCTAGAAAGTAGGATTTGACACCCATTGTCTAAGATTCAATTGGGACCAAATCACCAGTACTTTCTCAAGAGCAAACTGTTATAGAAAAATTGTAAGATGTGAAAGCTGTTGCCTAAGATCCAAATTCCAACTTCCAACTTCCAATGCATTAAGTTCTCACTAGCTTATATATAGAGCAAAGAAAAGTTGATAATTGTCAAAAACTCAGAATAAACCTCACAATCCTAAATCCCAGTCTATAATTTACATAGCATTCTTCCTGGATTAAGGTTTGAAAGAAAGAAATAAAAAAGGTTCTTCACTAACAAGACCAAATTGGTAGCACTTGCAAATATAAGTATGATTTAACCTGATTTAATTAAGAAAACAAATGGAAAACTAAGGCGATCACTAACACTCTTGATAGATTGTTGGCTACATTTGGAGCACCATTTGCATTGAATCATGAGGAAACCGAACTACTTGCTTAAAAGAAGAGATGTGAAAAATGACATGAAAAAATAGAAACATGAGGACAATATGAAGTAAAACAGCAGAAAACATATACCTGGGCATCATACATAATAAGGCCAGCATAAACAACTGTAAGGCCAAAAATTGAATCCGAGAGACCCCTGTAATCAAAATCCACACATCAAGTCTGACACAAGTATAGAATGAATCAATATATGATGTTTATAAAACAGAATACTAATTATGGTGGATCATGCATGGTTTTGTATTTTAGCATTGAACAAAGATGGAAAAGTCAAAAGTTACTACAAAAGGCTTACAAACTAGAAATTGACAATGAATGTGATTGGTCCCTGTTAGACATATTATGGCCTAAGTGGCCAATACCACTGGTATGTTCATGTACTTGTAGAACAAGCAACTTAACCTTGGGTTAGTTAATGGTTAGTCTAGCATTAGTCAAGTATTCTCTAGCAAATAAACCCTACATTAGGTTCATTGTAACACAAGTGCTTAGCAAAATATGTAGTTGTCAAAAGCTTTCTTACTGTGGACATAGGCCATTAGGCCAAACCACGTAAACCTTTGTGCATTCCCTCTTTTATACTTCCGTTTATCATTCAATCATCACACACAATCACACAACTTTAACAGTCCCACTTCAATAAAATTACAAATAAATGTCTAAATTACTTTAATGTGATTGGTAATATATAGCATCAGTCTGTACATGTTATGTAGTAAAATTCATGGTATCTCTAGCATTGAAAGATAGAAAGGAATGGTGAGTGGTGCTCACTGCTGACTGCTTACCTTTCCAAGGCAATGATTGTTGCAGTAGATACCACCGCCTATTAATGACAAAATGTGAAAATAATTTGATAAGATTAAAATTAACCCAAATATCCAATGGTTATACTTATACCCCAGTTAATTTATATATATACCTATATATATAAATTAATTATGTACACAAAAACAAACAAAGTAGAGTAGAGGTCAGAGAGTACAGAGGAATGAGTAGAAGGGAAGCCTCCGGCTTGAAAGGCAGCCTTGAAATCCAAGTCTTTACCATAGAGTAAGACAGAAGTGAAGGGCTTAGAGAGCTGTCCAATTGCAGCAGAAATACCAGCTGCAACTAAAACCTGTAAAGGAATACGAATTAAGATAATGGGAAAGCAAATTGAAAGGAAATGAATAAATGGGATAGCAATAATTTTGGACCTTGTTGTGGGCAAGTTGAAAAATTTGGTCGAATAATTCAGTTCCAGTTCCAGCTCCAGCTCCAGCTCCAGCTCCAAGACAAGTGAGCTTAAAAGGAGAGGATTTGGGTTTGGGTTGTCTTAGGCGAAGAAAAGGAAGAAAGGGTGGTTGTTGTTGTTTTTTGTTTGTAGAATGGTTAAGGTTGTGGTGGTGGATGGATGAATAAGAACAAGTGGGAAAGCTCCAACAGAAACACTGCGATAACATGTTTACTTCGAAATTTAGGAATGCAGACACTGTATAAGTCAGTTGGTGGTATATATAATAATAATAATAATAATAATAATAATTATTATTATTATTATTATTATTATTATTATTATTAATTTTATTTGTATTATTATGATTATTATTATTATTATTATTGTGTGTGAATAAAGCCCCGGTGAAAATAGAGATGGTGGAAAAGAATAAGAGGGAAATATGGTGAAAAATGGATTTTTCTTTTGTTTGGTTTAGGAGAAAAAATAAGAGGGAAAGAAAATGGTGTGAAAAATAATTCCTCCGAAGCCACAAAATTTTGTCCTCCCAATTTGAGAGAAAAATTAAAGAGAAAAAATGACGTGGGTAACAAATTATACAAATATCCTTACTTTATTGTCTCGCTTACCCGTCACTTTTCCATCAATTCACACCTTCTCAGTAACTTCACTCCTTCTCCCTCTTCACAGCACGTTTCCAGGTTCTCCACTCTTCTTCTTTTTCTTTTTTCTTTTGGCGTAAATGTACTTTTGGTCCCTACATTTTGGGGTCATTTTTATTTTGGTCATTACATTTTCATTTCACGACTTTTAGTCCCTAAATCAATTAACGCGTTCCATTTTAGTCCTTATCATTACTCACTTAACAGAAATTGCTGATGTAGCAAACAGCATCTACTGTTGGCATATTAAATGCTGACGTGACCAATAAAATAATATTAAAAATGCCACATCAGCTTATAAATTTAAAAAAAATAATTTATTTATTTTAACTAAATAAAGAAAATTAAAAACATATTGTTTAAAAAAGAAATTAAATTAATTAAATTAAAAAAAAATTTACATGATGTTCTTCCTAGACATTATGAGTTCTTCCTCAAAATCAAGAACATGCCAACATGAAACACCCAAAATCAAAAGGCACAAATCTACAAAATACAGAGAGTTTTAAAGATTCAAAACACAAAAAACACAAATCCAAACCCAACCCTCAATCTCTAGCAAACCCAGAATATCACATGAAAAATCAAACCCTCCATACAAGCATCAAACCCAAAAGTGAAAAATGCACAGCCAATTTCCCAATCAGAATCCGATGCTTCTTCTTCACTCTCTCTCTCTCTCTCTCTCTCTCTCTCTCAATCCCCAAACCCACTCAAACCTTCGACCCATCTCCCTAAATGGATCGCTCGGGCCCACCCGACCCAGCCCAAGATCTGGATCCGGATCCTGCAGCGGAGGAGGAGGAGGGGGTCAATGTTGGCGTTCATCTCGGCCTCCAAGGATCTCCTCGTCCATCAGAGCCATCGTCTCCGATTTCATGTTCGTCACCACCATTGTTATGGGTGTGTGTTTCGGTCACTCTCCTCCACTCAGATCAGGCGACGTTCGGCGACATTTCAATCTCCTCTGCTCAAATCCAGTGCCATGGTGGTGGGTTTGCAATCCGTCTTAGGTTTTTCTTTCCGGTCTGGGTTTCTTCTTTTTTAGCTAAAGTTTTGGTTTTGTTGAGTTTCTTGTATTCTGTTTGTTTGCTGGAGAAATAGAATGATTAGAAAGAAAATTAATTGTTGGGGTTTATTTGGTTTTCGAAAGAATGAAAAAAAAAATTTTGTGCTGATCTAGTGGTGCTTTATTTGGTTCTGAAGAACAATGAAAAGAAATGGAAAAATGAATTCTTGGGTATTGGAAGCAAATGATGAATGTTGGTTCAACTGAATAAAAGAGATTTATTCATTTTCTTGAATATCATACAGACTTTTTATTTGATTTGATTTGATGTGTGGTTTTTGATCTGTGTCAGGTGGGCTTCATTACTCTATAATCATTCATTTTCATTCTATTATAAACTTCCAAACGAAGCATTAAGGGATTTTTTTTTCCATTTAGCATCATTTTAGCAACAATTTTTGTTAGTTAACATGTTTTTGAAACATTTTAGCAAACTAACATCTCGAGTTTGTTAGACTCGATTGCAATGAAGGAAATTGAGTCTAATACCCTTGATTTATGCTCTGGCAGAAGCTAATGTGGAAATTTTATACATGTGGATCTCGAGTCTAGCACAATCGATTTACGTTTGGAGAAAAAATATCAAATATTTTGATCTAGAGAACATGGAGAAGAAGAAGATTGTAGGTGGGTTTGGTTTTGCAGGTAGAGATGGCAACAAAGGGGTGGATTTGATTTTGCTGTGTGTGTGGGTTTGGTTTTGAAGGTGACTTCACGGACTGGGTTTGATTTTGCCGTGGGTCTCTTCTTCTTCTTCCTCTTCTTCTTTTCCTTTTTTCTTCTTCTTCTCCTTCTTTGTTTTTCTTCTTTGTTTCTCAAATCAGTAAATCAAGTACGTGAGACTTGAGTTCTACGTGTATAAAAATTTCCATGTCAGTGTTCGAGAGCATCAAAATCAAGTGTGTGAGACTCAATTTCGTTCGTTAAAATCAAGTTTTACAAACTCGAGATGTTAATTTGCTAAAATGTTTCAAAAATAATACTAACTAATGAAATTGTTGCTAAGATGATGATAAATGGCAAAAAAAAATCCTAAGAAGTGTTACAGGTTTTCCTTAAAAAAAATAAAAAAGAAAAAGAAAAATAGAAGCGTTACACGTGCCACCCAAACCAGTGATCTATAAATAAAAAGGGCAATATTGATAGACTACGCCTAGAGTTAAGAAAGAAAACTTGCCCTTTTTGTATTGTAAACAGTAAACAGTAAACGTGAGGCGACAGCGGCGGCTGAGGCAATCGGAAACGCATTTCCGAAATCAGCTTCAGAGAGAGTGTATGTATCTGATGGCTCCAGAGACAGAGAGGATTCCGGACGACGTCGTGGAAGAAATCCTGGTCAGGCTGCCAGTGAAACCCTTAATTCGATTCAGGTGCGTTTCCAGTTCTTGGTCCTCAAAAATCGCAAACCCTGCATTCATTGCCAAACACTCGAACCACAACAACAACAACAACAACAACAATGGTTTTCTCCTATGTATGTCCCCTGATTGGAGAGAGTTGTATACTGTCGTTTGCAATAGCGACGGCTCTTTGACTGAGATTTCTAGGTTTGGAATTCCATTTGATTTCAAAATTTTTATTGGCTTCTGCAATGGCATTTTCTGCTCCAGTTTGTCTCCGACTTTTAGTGATAAAAGAATTGGTGGTAATGATATCTTTAGGGATCCTCGAATATGTTTGTGGAACCCAAGCATTAGAAAGTTTAAGATAATTGAACATGATGATAAGGGTTTTGATGCTTATGGATTTGGGTTTCATTCTCAAAACAATGACGTCGAGGTTTTGAGATTTGGGCGTTTTAAAAACAGTGAGGGACTTCTGGTCCAGGTTTACACCTTGAGTATCGATTCCTGGAGCTGTCTTGAACTGCAGGATATTACTGTTATTGAAACACCACCTTTGTTTTTCAATGGAGCTTTTCACTCTATAGCATATTCTCGGGACCGCAGATTCATCTTGTGCTTTGATGTTCATGATCATAATTTCCGGGAGATAATGCTACCACAGGATTGCCCTAATGGATTATCTATAGAATTTGAACGACTTGCAGTATTCAAGGGATCGCTGGCTTTATTTGCTTTTGGCCTAGATGAAGATGAAGATAAAGATGAGTTTGAGAAGGTGTGCTGCATATGGGCAATGAGGGAGTATGGTCTTGTCGACTCTTGGACTCAAACATATGTTGTACCACTGCCCGGTTTTGAAAACTTCTTTGACTGCACGGGCAGCGGTCAACTTGTGATTAAAAAGTCAATGAACCAACTCTTTTCATTTGACCCTGACAGTCGAAATGAGATTAATCTTGGACTAGAAGATCTTGTACCGCGGGTTTACACTCCTAATCTCATAGAGAGCTTAGTTTTACTCAATGAGTAAACCACGAAGTGGCCATCTTTTGAAATTGACAGGTCAGTTGTTGTATCAATTAAGTAAAGGTGTTGGGAAGTTTTTGTATCTATGCTATTGTTGTGTTTTCTTGCTATTATGTAGATGGACAAAAGCACTTTATTACTGCTCATTCTAGTCCTGGCAACGTCGTAGTGACAAAAACACATTACACCTTCACAAAATGTTATTTTGATAAACTTAGTAGAGTTAAATCGTAAATATCAAACTAGAATGACCAAACAAAACCACAATAGACATATGCCAATCTAGTGACTAACTTGTATGTAATTTAATTCTGACCAAATCAGAGCAATCAGAATGGAATTAACTATGCTAGCAAATTGTCCATTCAACAAAATTGTTAAAGATGTCTGGTAAGTAGCTCATCCAATTAGGGGTCCAACATGACATTTCAACACAAAGTACCTGATCTTACTGGTTATCAGAACATAGCCTATAAAATTATAAATGACAGGGGGGAAGCTAAATGAATAAAATCCCATCTAAGTACTATTATTAGCCAAATACAAAAGAGACTTTTCAAGTACCATCAGTACAATCAAAACAACAAAAACAAAGGAGAGTGACAGCTAGTCTGCAATTCTGCATAAGAATTCCAAGTCACCATCTCTGGGAACCCCTAAGATCGATTTATGGTAGTATGTCAGTCTACAACATCACTTCTCTCTTTCTCTCTTGTTAGGATATTGTACTGTTATGAATTGTACATCTTGTTAAGTGTAACCATCAGTATTGTAGTGTGTGCATCAGTAGATCAGTGTATAGCAGTGATAAGTAGAAGTGATAAATGATAAGTGAGTTGTAATAAGCATGTGCTGGATTTATGAAGGACAAGGCTATTAGATAGGTTGATGAGTTGGTTAGTTGTTAGTTACTACAGCTGGCTGGCTGAGTTATTTACAAGCAGTGCACTAACTGCTTGCATGTTCCTGTATTCTATAAATCTGCTTGTATGCAGATTAGTAAGGGAATTGAAAAATTAACCCAAAACAACAGCTTTGTTCTCTTATCCATCTCCTAATTCCCCTCCACCATTCTTCGGAGGCCTGGTTACCCTCAAAGTTAATCAAAAATATCATTACCTGCTTAGTTAGCAGGAGAATCTTAACAAGTCTGATACCACTTGTTGACAGAGCAAGAGAAGTCTACCCACACCATCGGTCTTGCCAAAATTTCACCTGTGTTCCATCCCCAACCTCAATATACTGTGTGTGCATGTGTGTGTGAGATATCTTCCTTTTTTATATAATTATTCCCCATGCTTGCCAATCTGAAAGATGATGTAAATAGAGTGATTTGCTAGCTACCCACATGATTTGCTGGTTTGCACTTCTGTATGAATTTTTTCTGTGATTTGGGTCCTCTCATATGTAGTTGCTCTTCCCAATTAGGAAAAATGGTGTGAGGTGATATTTGTTAGCTAACTGATATATGATTTTCTTGTTGGTTCTTATGGCTAAAATAAATGTTATGTGTTTTGGGTTCTTCGATGTATCATGTGGTATAGGGAATGTATGCAAATGGGGTTGGTGAGTTGTGGTCCTTGTGGGATACAATGATATGCATGAACCTCTTTGTTTTTTTTTTTTTTTTTGATTGCTTTTAATTTTAAGTTTCATTTTCTACAATTGAGACTACTAGAATTCTTTTTTAGGTCTCTTGTATGACTTTGATTCTGGGGGTAAGGGAAATGGGAATAATTTCCCTGTAAAATGATAATAAATGAAATTCTTTGAAATTTTCTCCTCTGTTTTGGTTAGAGCTGTGGAACTTTTTTTTTTTTTTGGATAAGTAGAGTTGTAGTACTTGCTCAAAGATTCAACATTGACTAAGTGTACTGCTTTACTGGGTTTTGTTTAAAAGCATGGAAAATCTCAGCTTGATCCTTAAAACGTTAATCTCTATTTCAACTTTGTTTCACTAAATTTTTTGCCTTCTTTATGTGTTAATTAAATGACAGATTATAATGGGTTCTTGTTTTCAGTTGTTTTTGCCCTTTTTGGCACTATTGATTCATAAGCTTTGACAAGAGAGTGAGAGAGAGGTCGATGAGGGTGATTTTGCTTGTTTTTGCTTTTATGTTTTACATGGAGTTTCTCTGTTCTTGGTACTTATCCATTACTGTCCTCTCGAACCCCAATTGCTCCAGCAACTTAGAAAGCACTTGGAGTTCCAAAGGCCATTGGAAATTTGAATTAATATTAGAAATAGTAGTGTTTTGAATTTGGAATAATCTTAGTGTTTTGCAATGATTATGTGTTAAGAAATTGGGACGGAGATATCATGGATATAGAACAATGTTGTGGAATGGTTATGTAAATGGAATAATTGTAGAGTTTTGGAATGGTTATGTATTAACTTGGATAGATACAGAATTGATAAATTTATGGGAGCTAGCTGCATCTTATTCTCTTCTTGAGTTTATCCAAATTCGTATTCCTTGGGTTACGGGGAGTGATACTCTTTGTTGGCGTCACAATGGAAATGCTAAGTTTGACACCCAGTCTTTCTACTATAAGATTTAGGATGCTTAGGATTCTTTGTTTCCTTGAAAGGGTGTTTGAAAAGCAAAGGTTCCTAAGTGAGTGGCTTTCTTTTTGTGGACAATTGCTCATGGTCAGATTCTTACTTTTGGATAATTTCATGCTTAGGGGTTGCTATTTGACAAATCAGGGTTGTATGTGTCGTTGTGATGAGGAGTTGATGGACCACCTACTTCTTCATTGTCCTGTTACACACACCTTATGGATTTTTATGCTTCAGGCTTTCGACATTCATTGGGTCATGCTGGTGGGATTGTTATTTTACTAGCATCAATGGCTTGGGAATCATACTTCCAATATTTGAAATTTAATTCCAAGTTGTTTGAAGTGGATTGTTTGGTTGGAATGAAATCACCGTTCTTTTGAAGACACTGAGAGGACGTTGGACGAGTTAAATGTTCTATGCCAGCGTAGTCTTTTTTAGTGGTCTCGTTGCTGGGGTTTTACTGATTGTTCATCTCTCTCTGAGTTTATCTTTTCTCTTAGATTAGCTTCCTAATTTCCTTCTTTTTGTTGTTTGTTTTTTCCTTTTCCTGTTGTTCATTATCATGAACACCTTATATTTTTCCTTACTATTGTCATTACTATTTTCATTAATAATATTACTCTGATTATCTACCAAAAAAAATTGTTATGTGCAGTATTAGGGTAATGCGAGAATAATGGATGCTTATGTTTTAGCCAAGTTAAGTTGTGTATTTTGAACATGAACTTCCATGGCTAATGATCCAATTTATGGATTTATATAGGTATGTCTGGTTGAAAAAAAGGAAAAATAATAATGATAATATATATATGTATTATTTTTGTTTTTATATAATTTTTTGTTTTACGTATGAGCCAAAAACTGAAATATTTTTTTCAAAGTATTTTCAAGATGCCATGACAAATGCAGCCTTAATTAATGGTCATTTGTGTATCAGTACTGAGAAATCCACAATTCACAAGATTTTAATTAATGATCTAAAAATATTAATAGTATATTTTTTGGTTGGATTAATAGCTGGAGGATTTGTTATGAAGAAAGTTGTTCTTATTGGTTCTTGTTTGGCTGATGTTTAAGTGGATTTATTGTTGATATATGTTTCATATTCTTGTCTACTTGCTAGGGGTAGTTTCAGGTAACTCACTTGAGGTTAGACTTGTTTTCACCTTGCCTATCGGTGGCTCAAAAGTTGACACTTTGCCCACCTGAACTTTTATATTGGTCAATTTACTTCCTAAGCTTTACATAGCTTCGAAATTAATACCTCAGTTAGTCTACTATTGTGCGATATTACATTTGTTAGCTACCCAGTCCCCATATATCTCTTGCTTATTGGTTCTTAATGATTGAATGTTATGTGTTTTGGGTTCTCTGTTGTATCATGTGGTTTTGGGAATGTATGCAGATGGGGTTGATGATATGTGTAGTACAATGATATGCATGAACCTCTTTGTTTTTTTGATTGCTTTTAATGTTTAGGTTCATTTAACTCTAATATTTTTTTAGGTCTCTTGTATGAATTTGATTCTGGGGGCAAGGGAAATGAGAATAATGTCCTTGTAAAATGATCATAAATGAAATTCTTCGGAACTTGCTGGTTTGGTTTAGTTAGAGTCGTGGAATCTTTTATTTTTTGGATAAGTAGAGTTGTGGTACTCGATCAAAGATTCAACATTGACTAATTCCAAGGTAAAGTTGGAAGTTTCTGTGTGTGTCCTGCTATACTGGATTTTCTTTAAACGCATGGAAAATTTGTTGGCCTTTTTTAAAAGATTAATCTCTATTTCAACTTTGTTTCACTAATAATTGTTTGCCTTTGTGTGTGTTAATGACAGGTTATAATGGGTTCTTGTTTGCGGTTACTTTTTGGGCCTTGTATGCAATTGGAGATTTGAAATAAAATAATATTAGTAATGGTAGTGTTTCGGATTTGGAATAATCTTAATGATTATGTATTAGATTGGGATGGAAGTATCATGGTTATAGAACAATGTTGTGGAATGGTTTTGTATATGGAATAATAGTAGAGTTTTGGAATGGTTATGTATTATGGATATGGAATTGATAAATTTATTGTTACATGTAGTATTAGGGTAATGCGAGAATAATTGATGCATGTGTTTTAAACAGATGCGACAAGACTATAACAAAAGTTAACGAAAACCATAATGGTCAGTTTATAAAACAACAAAGGGGCGACAACTTGTTTGGAACCAAATTACCTAGTTCACAGTAGCTTATGAAATTAACTCGCATTATGTAAGCCAAATTTTACTTTTACTTTTAAAAAAAAAAAAAAATTGGCACCCTTATCACCAAATTAGACTGCCATAATCTCTTGGTACTTCTTTTTATTTTGGCTATATCAATGTTGAATTACTTCTTAATTAGTGAAAACAGTGCCAGAATATTTGATTCCATGTCAATGACAAGGACATAACTATTAATATTTGATTTTCTAGTAATTTTGCAAGAATAAAGAATATAAGAAGAAAATATAATTTATTGGTAAATTTGTCAAAATTCACAAGCAATTAAAAAAGTATTAAGTGAATTTGTAGCCTTAGCTACAAGCCTACAACCTAGTTTGTTACCAAACTTTGTCATATGACAAATGACTCCTAGTTAATGGACCAAATTGGCTTATTTGTAGTGGTTTAAGAACCCAAAATGACCAATTGTGCTTCCATATAATAACCGACATATACTTGTAATTGGGTTCTTAAAGAAACACAAATGGCAAAAAATTTTGGTTCCCAAAGAATTGAAATACTAGTCCAATCCAATTCTTTGAATTCCATAACAGCTACCCAGAAATGTGTTATTCGGCTCCCAAAAATGAAAAATATATAATATATTAGGAGGCTCACATGAATAATGGATCACACTATGAATTTAATTAATAAGGCTCACATTTTTTTTTTATACATTAAGTTGGGAGTGGGAGGATTTAAATCATAGATATCTCTGTTGAAAACATAAAAAAATGTAAGTTGAATTGCAAAACTCTTGACAAGTGGAACTCATTGTTATATAAAAGAAAAAAGTACTTTATTATTGTACTCTCGTAATATTGTATAATTACTCCACAAAAAAGTTTCACAAAATGTCAATCTTCACTTTATGGTTCCCAAGGAATCGAAATGCAACGGACATGTTATGTAGATGGGTTATGCGCTTTGGCTTAGCTAGTGCTAGAAATTGATTATCAAAAAAAGGAGTGCTAGAAATACCAATCCTAAACTATATACTTTACCATGACGATAAATAGTTGCATGTGCAACAAATGCATCTACCCATCATAAGAGCAAAACTAGTTAAAGAGAGAGAAAGGCATCATAAGGACATGAACGTGCAATTTGTCGAGAATTGTGATACAAACTTGCACCAATAACTGTTTCACGGTTACAATTGGGCGGAGATACTCAAATTTATCTAACTTGTTTGGATAACTGGTGTCAAAGTACTCATATATAGCATTCTTCAGAAACCCATTCGGGTGCTGATCCCTCCTATGAAGTTACATTCCAAGTTTTGAGAATATTGTATCCAGGACATTGTTTGTAGGGTCATCCCTCACCACAACTACAAATCCATTATCCCAATATATGAAACTATGTTGTACATATGCATAGATAACCAAAACAGTATACTGACGTGAAAATCTAAAAGGTTTGAACTTGTTTGCACTCAAGAATTGATTGTCAGGCCATTAAACATGCCCCGCAATCCTTAAAAACAAAAGCCAGCACAGTATAACAGCTGAATTTAATTATAATTGAAGTCTAATTTTTGAAAAACTTGCATTTCCAACATCGTTAACCAGGCAAGCAATCCACAAAAATCCTTACACTTTGTTTCCGACTTTTGGTCGAAAAAAACATCGTCGTAACAATCACATCCGTAGGAATCCTCGAATATGTTTGTGGAACCCAAGCATTAGAAAGTTTAAGATAATTGAACATGATGATAAGGGTTTTGATGCTGTCGCTTATGGACTTGCGTTTCATTCTCAAAACAATGACTACAAGGTTTTGAGATTTGGGCGTTTTAAAAAATACGGTGTGCCATCCAGTGAGGGACTTCTGGTCCAGGTTTACACCTTGAGTATCGATTCCTGGAGCTGTCTTGAACTGCAGGATATTACTCTTATTGAAACACCACCTTTGTTTTTCAATGGAGCTTTGCACTATATAGCATATTCTCGGGACCGCAAACTCATCTTGTGCTTTGATGTTCATGATCATAATTTCCGGGAGATAATGCTACCGCAGGATTACTCTAATGGATTAGATCTAGACTTTGAACGACTTGCAGTATTCAAGGGATCGCTGGCTTTGATTGCTTTTGGCCTAGATGAAGATAAAGATGAGTTTGAGGAGGTGTGCTGTATGTGGGCAATGAGGGAGTATGGTCTTGTCGACTCTTGGACTCAAACAAATGTTATACCGCTGCCCGATGTTAAAAACTTCTATGGCTTCACGGGCAGCGGTCAACTTGTGATTACAAAGCCAATTAACCAACTCTTTTCCTTTGACCCTGACAGTCGAAATGAGATTAATCTTGGACTTGAAGATCTTGCACCGGTGGAGGATCTTCTACCGCTGGAGGATCTTGTACCACTGGTTTACACTCCTAATCTCATAGAGAGCTTAGTTTTACTCAATGAGTAAACCACGAAGTGGCCATCTTTTGAAATTGACAGGTCAGTTGTTGTATCAATGAAGTAAGGTGTTGGGAAGTTTTTGTATCTATGCTATTGTTGTGTTTTCTACCTATTATGTAGGTGGACAAAAGCACTTTATTACTGCTCATTCTAGTCCTGGCAATGTCGTAGTGACAAAAACACATTACACTTTCACAAAATATTATTTTGATAAACTTAGTAGAGTTAAATCGTAAATATCAAACTAGAATGACCAAACAAAACCACAATAGAGAGATGCTAATCTAGTGACTAACTTGTATGTAATTTCTTTCTGACCAAATCAGAGCAAGCAGAATGGAGTTAACTATGCTAGCAAATCGTCCATTCAACAAAATTGTTAAAGATGTCCGGTATGTAGCTCATCCAATTAGGGGTCCAACATGACATTTTAACACAAAGTACCTGATCTTACTGGTTATCAGAACATAGCCTATAAAATTATAAATGACAGAGGGGAAGCTAATGAATAAAAACCCATCTAAGTACTATTATTAGCCAAATACAAAAGAGCCTTTTCAAGTACCATCAGTACAATCAAAACAACAAAAACAAAGGAGAGTGACAGCTAGTCTGCAATTCTGCATAAGAATTCCAAGTCACCATCTCTGGGAACCCCTAAGATCGATTTATGGTAGTATGTCAGTCTACAAAATCACTTCTCTCTTTCTCTCTTGTTAGGATATTGTACTGTTATGAATTGTACATCTTGTTAAGTGTAACCATCAGTATTGTAGTTTGTGTATCAGTAGATCAGTGTATAGCAGTGATAAGTAGAAGTGATAAATGATAAGTGAGTTGTAATAAGCATGTGCTGGATTTATAAAGCACAAGGCTATTAGATAGGTTGTTAGGAGTTGGTTAGTTGTTAGTTACTACAGCTGGCTGGCTGAGTTATTTACAAGCAGTGCACTAACTGCTTGCCTGTTCCTGTATTCTATAAATCTGCTTGTATGCAGATTAGTAAGGGAATTGAAAAATTAACCCAAAACTACAGCTTTGTTCTCTTATCCATCTCCTAATTCCCCTCCACCATTCTTCGGAGGCTTGGTTACCTTCAAAGTTAATCAAAAATATCATTACCTGCTTAGTTAGCAGGAGAATCTTAACAAGTCTGATACCACTTGTAAACCTTCTTTGAATGGAGCAATCTTCTCTCACACTAGAATGGATGCTGCAGGTATATCTAATCATATTCCTTGCCTTGCCAAATTGACTATCAAAGATTGACCCTGATCCTTGCCATTGCGTCAACTCTTGGACAAGTAGGTCTTAATGGGTCAGTGATAATGGGGTTGGCTGCCAAAAAGCCTTCAGAATAAGCAATGATCCTCTTCTTTGTTAAACAATTCAAAAAATTTGACTTGTCCATTTTTCGTTTTTATAATTTGTTGTCAAATACTGGTATAAGTGCATAAATTCTAACAATAATGATCAATTAAAATATGATGGTCCTATCCAGATGCCAATTACTAGATTGCTTTGAATTGCTAAGGTACTTTTAGCTTGATTTTGGTATGTGTTAACAGTAACACAGAAATTTCTGCCAGAAGATTGCTGCTATATGGCTTTGTCCTAATAGTCAATAGATCTTGAAGAACAAGACTAAAGTAAAAAACTAAAGTCATAACCTAGTAAGCACTAAGCAGTAACCACCACTTAACTTCTTTCTACAGTCCCAACAGTGTAAGAAGAAATATGGCAAGTTCCAGATATCAGAATCAAACAACAAAATATTTTTTTGAGTTCTGCAGTACATTCATCTTCACCTTCTCATTGCACATATCTTCATCTTTGTTTCTTCTTCTTCTTCCATAAGGTGTTCATGCAATTTATATTTCATCAAAACAACTTGACCAAAGAGGCATGTGACTCATGACAGTAAACTGTATTTTACCATAAAAACCATCCTGAATGAAGTTCAAGACCTTAGGAAATATAGAGACATATGATACATTCAGGTAATCTAGTTGTCAAAATGAAACCTTTGGAACTCTCCCTAAAGGTATTATTGATTGGAAAATTTTAGTCGACCAGTAAAAGATGATAACAAATTCAAAAGGGAGAATAGAAATAAGTTCCAATGTCAACTAATTTGAAAGTTGAACTTTCAGAATAAGTATCATTCAAATGGTTTTGAGTCCTAACAAAAAGAGTATCAAATAACATGCTATTCATTTTCATTGACTTCAAAACATGTACCACCATTATCAAGCAAGAGAAAAGCTTAGCCCATTATTGCATAACAGATGAAGTAATACAACCCATTCTCAGAAAAACAAAAGCTTTCTAAACCCATAACAAGAGTTATGGCTCACAACAATGAAGCTAAAATTTTCAGTACTAACAATCCACTCGGTCCTTACTTTCTTATTATTCAATTCATTCTTCCTCTGCATCTCCTTCTACAAAACTCAAAGCTTAAAAAACTGAAGGCTCCACCTCCCCATTATTGCAAAAGTACGACCTCCTTCCAATCAATTCAGCCACTCTTTTCGTCGGCCCTGAGTCCCTTGGAGTTTCATTCACACATCGGAGTGCCCTAATCTTTGGAAGCATGCCGCCCACCTCAGAAATTGACTCTGCATTACCATCCTCCTCACCCTTGTACACAATTACCTCACTGGGAATCTTCTATCGCTTCTTCACCTGGCTCTTAGTCCCTTGACACAGTTTTGCGGGATTTCAAGCTAAAACTCAGCCTTTTACCCCTTCTTTTGTCACCTTCAACTCATCTATATTTTGAAGCCTCCAAAAGCACGATTTTTGGCGATTCTATATCAACTTGACAAGCGTGATCTCCGACTTCTGCCTAGCTCTGGCTTCGATGAGTATTTCAGAAGGCCCTAAACTCATACCCCTTCTGATAATCTTCGATTTCACGCTTGAGGGTAAAGGTTCTTCAATCTTTTTCATCAAATCCAAATTCTTCACACTTTGTTTCGGCTCCATAAACTTCGCCTGCACAACTATGTAGAAATTGAACAGAGTGTGAAGAATTTGAAACGATGATAGAAAAACAAGGTAAAGAGGAGAAGAGAGGACTACAGATATGAAACTGAGAGTTTGAATTCCATCATCTGGGTCTGTTTGGCAACATATCATTGATGCAAAAGATTTCATACCAGAAATAATCAGATCCCACATAAGAATATCACTAACCCAGATTAAACAAATGCCATTACTTTCAGAAAATTTACAACAAACCACACCTACTACAACCATATTGCCAAGAGATCCAGTCTCAACCAATGCAATTTCTCACAATTTTGCACACTACCCACCAATTCCATGCCAAAAATAATCATAATAAATCAAAACTTTCACATCAAAAACTGAAGATTTGTAATGCTCTGGCCCTCACATAAATCAATCGACACAAACCTAGAACAAAAATTGATAGATAGAAACAGAAGACTTGAGCCCTAGTAAATAGATTCATCCTGACATAACACATACTACACTTGCATTAAATAACACAAAAAAAAAAAAAAAAAATTGCTGAACCAGATCTCATTGCTCTTTTCTTCTATGGAAATGATTATAACATCACATCAGACACGTTGAAGCAAAACCCAAATCATAAATTTGCACCCACAGCAACACAAACAACAAAATCTAAGAAAATTCCAAACCAAAATGCACCATACCCATTGATTCACAAAATCCAAATACATTTGAAATCAGAATCCAAACCAAAGCACATGCAGGCAACAACATCAAATCTTAACAACCAAATCTAAATCCCCAAACCCAAGAGAAAAAAAAAAAAAAAAACACACTAAGGAAGAAAGCGAATAAACCATTGCCGTAAACCACCGCTATCACTGGTGGCAGTTGTGGTTCGTTGTGGTTCGGCTGTGGCTAACCTCGGTGCAAAGAAAATAAAGAGAGCAATATGGTGGCACTGGCAATGGTGAGGACCGTGGGATGGAGAGAGAAAATCCTTGGAGATGAGAGTTTGAACTTTGAAATTTCAGATGGGCTGGTGAGAGAAAAGAATATGCTGAGTTACCCTTGGTTTAACCAAAGTTAGAATTTGTTGGGTTAAGTTTTTAACATTTTAATTGACATGACAATATTTTGACCCTTGATAGCTTTCAAACAAATCTTGACCTTCAACTGGACACTCTCCATTTCTCTTTGAAATGGAGAGGATTCGGATCCTAATACAAGTGAGTCAAGATATCAAACGATGGATGCCAAGATTTCCTAATCATTTTCTGACGCACTCTTGCGCTTTGAATTCTTGAGGAGGGGAGAAGCATTGTACGAACTTGCTGCAATCTTCTCTCCATAAACAAGGGGCTGGTTGCATTTGAGCAGAATCTTCACAACCTCTTTCATGGAAGGCCGCTTAGAAGGTTCTGTATTCGTGCAAATGATTCCAAGATTGAAAACACGTCTCATTTCTTCCAAATAACTGGGTCCTTGATCTCCTCATCCAATGTATCAACTATTAGGCTGTCATCTTTAATGTGACGCCATGCCCATTCAGCAAGGGATGTGTGTTCATCACCATAACTAGCTTCCCTTCCAGTAGTTAGTTCCAGAAGGATAACCCCAAAGCTATAAACGTCAATCTTCTCATTAATTCGTGTTGTGCGAGCATACTCTGCAGTTCAAATTTAAAACACAAACTAAAATAAAATTCCTGCTGATGGAAAAGGAGGAAACAAACATCACTATTAGAATGAAACTTATATATTTGTATATCACATACCTGGAGCTATGTAGCCAAAAGAACCAGCTACAACTGACATTGTAGCAAGTTCTCCCTGCTTGAAAATCTTGGCTAGACCAAAATCAGCTATCTTTGCGTTGAACTCAGAGTCTAAAAGGATGTTACTTGATTTCACATCTCGATGAACAATTGGAGGGGAGCAGTTATGGTGCATGTAATAGAGCCCCTGGGCAGCCCCAACTGCTATGTGCAATCTCTTAGGCCAATCCAGGACAACATGCTGGACTGAACTTGAGGAGGATGATGCTCTACTCTTCTTATGCAGCCATTGATCCAGGCTATGGTTTTTTGAATACTCATAGACTAGAAGTTTTGAATTTTCATTGGACATACAACAGAGCAGCTTCACTATGTTGGAATGTCGAATTGAACCCAATATTTTAACTTCTGCATGAAATTCTTTCTCAAGCTTCTGCTCTAGCTTTCGGTTATTCCAAATTCTCTTCACAGCAACAATATTGTTTGAATCATTAACAACAACACGGTATACCTTCCCTGATCCACCGCTACCAATCACATTATCTTCTGTCAATCCTGACAAAATGTCTGATTCCCTGAAATTCACCCTCTGGAATATGGTGAACTTCCATGTGGAATCAAATCGATGCTTTTTCTTCCTATAAATACTGATCATTGCAATTACTAAACTCAGTACAGCCGCTGCCACAAAAGTTGTAATTAAAGGAAGATATTTGGAGGGAACTTTGCTCGATTTATGATGGTCAGAATTGTTGCAGCTGTTAATGTTTAGTGATGGCTTATTAGCACAGAGAGCAAGATTGTTCAAGAAGCTGCTGGCATACGCATCATTTTCAAATTGTGTTGGGATCCTCCCAGTCAAATGATTGGAAGAGAGATTGAGTAAAGTGAGCTTCAAGAGGCCGAGCTGGGGTGGTATTGGGCCAGAAAGTTGGTTTTCTAACAAGTCCAACTGTGTAAGACCTGCCAAATTACCGAATTTCTCCGGAATATGTCCAGAGATTTTATTTCGGCGAAGTTTTAGAGTATTTAAAGTTTTCCATGATATAATATTTGGTGGAAGGGAGCCCGAGAGTCGATTTTGATCAAGAACAAGAGTTGTTAAATAAGGAAGAGATGTTAATTCTCGAGGAATTGTGCCAGTAAAGAGGTTATTACTAGCCTCAAATACCACCAAATTCCTCCAGGAAGACACTCCAGCTGGAATTGTACCAGAAAAGTTGTTGTTATTTATTTCCAATCTTGAGAGATTCCTCGCCACTCTTTGAGGAAGCTTGCCTGTAAACGAATTGTCGCTTAAAATCAAGACACTCAAATTCAACGATGTCCATAGGCCACTAGGAATATCCCCAGAAAGCCTATTATTGTAAACAGTCACAATTTTCAAACCATTGCAAGTGCCAAGCGACTTAGGCAATTCTCCAGTGAGGTTGTTGTTAAAGGCTACCACACCCACCAACCTTCCGTTATCACACAAGTGTTCTGGTAACTCACCTTCAAGCTTATTGTCTGCAACCTGGAACTCTACAAGCATAGAATACCGCCCAAAGTCCGGAGGCAGAGTCCCTGATAAATTGTTGCTAAACACTTTAAGAACCACCAGACTTTGAAGACGGCCAATACTGTCTGGGATTTTTCCAGATAACTGATTGACAAACAAACTCAGACCTGTCATGTTTCTGAGTCGACCAAAATCATCTGGTATGCTTCCGGTCAATTTATTATCGGAGAGGTCAATAACATCAATGTTTAATGCTTCAACCACCCGAGGAATCTCCCCAGACAATTGGTTTCTGAAAAGATACACACTACTTAAATTCTTTGGCGTAAACAAACTGCTTGGAATTTTCCCAGTCAGATTGTTTATTGACAAATCCAAATGCTCCAAAGCCTCCATTTCTCCAATTGTGTCTGGGATTTCGCCATTCAAATTAGACGCAGTAATCCATAAATACTTAAGCTTCTTCAACTTCGTGAAACGCGAAGGCAACTCTGCTGCTGTCATGTTTACATTATAGGCCAACTGCAGTGACTCAAGTTTGAACAAGTTGCCGATTTCTGGCGGGAAAGAACCGTTAAACGCACACTGGAAAAGCTTCAGCGTCCTTAGCTCCGTTAACTGTCCAATAGATGCTGGAATGTTACCATAGAAGCTGTTGGCTCCAAGGTTGAGGTGGCGCAGGCCAGACAAGCGGTGGATGTCAACTGGGATTGTGCCGTTGAAGTAATTCTGTGAGAGGTCAAGGTCTTCAAGCATGGAACAGTTGTAGAGCGCTTTAGGAAACTCTTGAGAAATGAAGTTGTATGAAAGGTTAAAGACTGTGAGGTTCTTGAGGTCACAGATGAAGGGTGGGACTGTTTGGGTGATGTTCTTGTCTTGAAGTAGTAGTTGGGTGACTGTTCCACTGGTGCAAGTGATCTCTGGCCAGTTACAGTGGTGGGAGGAGTTAAAGGAGTTTAAGGAGTTCAAGTGGCTTAGAGATGGTGGATTTTGCCAGTGGCTTAGAGATGGTGGGTTTTGCCAATGTTGCTTTAGTTTCAGGAGGATTGTTTGCTCTTTGTCATTTAGCTGAGACTCAGAGTTCGCATGTCCGAAAAGGGCGAGACGGAAGGAGAGGAAGATGGTTGTTGTGGTCATTTGGAATTTTGGACATTAAGTTCGTTATTCCGGTTTCTCAACATGAGCAATTGGTGAGCAATCTCTAAGAATTTGCTCACTTTAAACGGCGTGAACCAGGGGGGAATTTACGTTGGGGTCCCAAGTTTGAGAAAACTTTGCACCATTTGTAAACTAATCATTACCCATTCTAAAAATAATTGATGATTAATTCTAAACTAAATTCGTAATAATTTTCATTTTGATATAAAAAGTCAAAGAATTAAATATGATATCATCTTATATGTTGTTGTGAACCTTGTTTTAATAATATTCATGATTAAACATTCTTGTGTCATTGTTGCAATAGAAATTATTAAAGTACAGGTATAACGAGCATAACCACTCTATAAACAAATCAAATTCTTCTAAAAAAAAAAAAATATATATATATATATATATATATATAAACAAATCAATTGAATTTTGTTATTGGCACAATTCAAAAATATTTAATATTTTTTAAAATAAATGAGATATCAAAACCATATTATGCTAGTGATGGTAAAATTTGTCACAAGTCTTGTATCTAACTGACACACCATGGTGTTTTTAGAGTTTAAATCCTCACTCCCCTTATTATTGTAAGTTATAACTATCAAATAATAATAATAATAATAATAATAGTGAAGTTTCATTTTCAGTAGCTTTTTTTTTTTATTTGTAAATTCTTTAGAATAAAACTTAACCTACTTACTAATAAAAAAATATCTTCAACTCTAAAAAGGTTTATAGTCTCTCAATCAAACCTTAAGCTTTTTTTTTTTTTTTTTTTTTTTTTTTTTTAATAGAGAAAATCAAACCTTGAGCTAAGCTAAGAATAAGTAGCAATGATTTATTGTAATTGACATTTATAGCAATATATATATATATATATATATATATATCTAATCAATAATGATACTAAATTATAAAGTCATCTTGTTAACGACAAAAAATATAAAAAATAAAAATTTTAAAAATAACTCTGTTGGTGGAGTTGAACAGTATGATAACACTGAAATATTAAAATTTTAATTTTGAATAATCCAACCTCCAAAATGTCAAACAAAACATACAGTCATAATATATATTTCATTTAAAAATTTTCTCTCGGCGGGGATTTTTTTTTTTTTAATAAAGGGATTTTTTTTGGGTTTCGCTTTTTAGTCTAAGATGATTTTTATTTTTGATTTGAGGTAAAGGGGGATTAACCGAATTTTCCAAAATATTTCATATTTCTAGTTCCCTCAGTGTGAACGGAATATAGTAGATAGAAATAACGGTCATTTTCCAAGTCTTTGGGAGGAAAATTCTAAGAGCTGGGGATGACGCTGCCACTGCATTTCCAAGCAAGGGAGCGCTTCACCTTTTGGCGTCAGTCTTCGGGGCCCAACAATGCAAAAGCATTAAAATCCACCTAATAAGTTAGTAAGATAGTAGAAAAGAATTCAACCTAGAGCATTCTTATCAACTCTTCTATAAAAAATGTCATTTTAATACACTAAAAATTTATTAATCTACTTTATTATTTTAACACACCATTTTATGATTCGACATTTATCATATCTTCTATTCTTTGATTCTAAACAATAAAATAATATATACAACACATTAAATAATATATTTTCTCAAAACTCAGCAAATATACAAATGCATAGCTAGTGGCAGTTGCCACCATCCAAGAATCAATAACCACAACTACAACCACCGCCACAACAACAACCATTGCTACAACCACCGCCATAAACTATAACCACAATCACCAGATCTTCCAACAAATTTCCAAATCCAAAAAAAAAAAAAACTCAAAATCTTCTACAAAACCCCAACCCAACAGATCAATCAATGACCAAACTCAACCAACCATCGACAGCGAGAGTTGTGGAGGACGACAAGCAAAGATCAGTGACTACCACTGGGCGAGCAGAGTTTTAGATCGGCGAGCTTCAATTGGCTAGCTGAGCTTCAGATCCTAGACGACCTCGCTGCCGGAGTCGCTCCAGCGCATTCGCGAATATCGAATCGGAATTGCCTTCTTCTTCATGATAGAAAAAGAAAGAGAGAGCGGGAGATAGTGACTAGAAAAAAAAAAATAGAGATAGAAAAAAAAAAAAAAAAAAAAAAAAAAAAAAAAAAAAAACGTCGAAGCCATGTAGTGAAGATGCTGGAGAGGAAAGAAGAAGAAAAAAGGAAGAGGAAGTGATTGAACATGAGGAATAGGCAGAGGAAGAAAGAAGGAAAAGTAAGAGAGAGAAGAAAGAAAAAAAAATAAAAGAAGAGAGAGAAATGAATAAAAATAATAATTTTTTTTAACACATCTGTCTGTACCATTCCATCTTTGAAATGATGGAATGGTATTGTTTACGTGTGTCAAAATTTATAGGATTTAGAATATCTTATGAGAAGGGTTTTTTGGTGTTTGGTGCGCCAAATGCCAAATATTTGGCATTTGGCACACTTGATGGTAATACTCTTACAAATTTAAAAGAAAAATGGTAAAAATACTCAATGTAATTGGTGAATTTCAATCAAGGCTTTGAATTCCATTTCGTAGGCCGTTTAGAATTGGCTACCGGAATTGAATATTTTGGTACCAATATGTATTAGTGTATTGTTTTGGGATTATGCACGTGTTTGACTAAAATTTAAGTTGTCTTCCTGTGGTTTAAAAGTTGGTACTTTATTCATCTAAGGTTAGCTCCATTAGGTTGTCGTAACCCACCTCTGTACTTTCACAGTTAAAAACACACAAAAAACATAATAAAAACATAAAAACCAATATCTAAAAGCATATTTATTAAAATGGTGAAGCTTTTGCCCAAGAACACTTTTCTTCTTCGTACAAACATTCTCAAGCCAATCAATCCAAACAAAACTGTCATATTCGCAAAAATCTAGAGAGAGAAGGAAAAGAGACTTGAACACCTTAGAGCATCAGCTACGGAAGGGCTAAATTCCAAATTTAAGCTTAAAGAATCCATTCATCCTAAAATGCTTCCTCCATTAAATGTTGTAGAAGGTTAGTATTATAAAAAAAAAAATACAATTGTGCTATACTGTAATTCTAAATGTAGAACCGCACTATAGCTCAATTGTAAAAGGAATATTAATATTTTATGCTTAGAATTTTCTCTCTCCACGGTTTCTCATCTCTCTCTCTCTCTCTCTCTGACTCTCAATTCCTCTCTCTGTCTCTCACAACAACTCCTCCCTCCTCACTCCCTCTCTCACATCTCTCCCGTTTGAAGCTTGCACTAGTGCTGGGTTTTGGATTTTGGAGGTTAGATCGGTGTCGATCGATGGGCTGGGTTTGGATCGGCATCTCCACATGGGTCAACAAAATGTGGGAGATCGCAGCAGGCTGGGTTTGGATCGGTGTCTTGGCGAGCTAGGCTGGGTTTGGTTAGCGATGGAGATCGTGGTGGGTTAGTGTTGGGTCACGTGGGTTGTGATTTGTGCGGGAGTGGGTTTTGGGTCGATGGGTGGTAGTGGGTTTATTTCAATAGGTATGATTTTGGTGGGCTATGGTGTGGTTAGTGGATGCAGCGGCGTTGGTTTGGTGGTGCAATGACTTGGGCAGTAGGTGCAGCAACATGGGTTTGGTGGTGCAATGGCGTGGGTTTGAACGTGGGTTGCTGTGTTTTTTTTTTTTTTTTTTTTTGGTGTTGACGGTAGATTATGGGTTGTTGTTGGTGGTGGTGGTGGTGAAGGTGTCAGGTGTGTGTGGTGCAGCGGTGGTAGTGATTGTGGTTCTTGAGCAGAAATAAAGAGAGAGAGAATAAATAACGTGTTGTATTGTAAATGATGGTGATTGCGGGATATATTATTTTATTGTGTACAAATATTATTTTAATGAGTAGAATAGGAAAATAAAAATTGGGATGCTGGAAGTATTGTAAAATTGTATTGTATAATTGATAAAGTGGCTTTTTGAATGGTAAAATATGATAGAATTGGGATAAACCAATGCCGATGCTCTTAGATCCAAACCCAGAGAACACCATTCAAAATTTCAAATACATATTCAAGGAAAACACATACCAAAATCCAAAGAGCCTCACAATATTTTCAGTCAATAAAAAGTGATAAGGATAAGCCGATAGGTTTTGGGGGTATTTCGGTCAATTTTTAGGTTTTTGGGGTATTTTGGTAATTTTTAGGTTTAGGGTATTTTGTCATTTTTTAGGTTTTAGGGGCATTTTAGTAATTTTTATGTTTATGGGGTATTTTGGTCCTTTTTGTTTTAGGGGTATTTTTGTAATTTTAAGGTTTATGGGGTATTTTTGGTAATTTTTAAATTTAGGGGGTATTTTGGTCTCTTTTTATGTTTTAGGGATATTTTGGTCATTTTTAGGTTTAAGGGGTATTTTGGTCAATTTTTAGATTTCGAGGGTATTTTGGTCAATTTTTAGGTTTTTGAGTTATTTTGATCAATTTTTAGGTTTTAGGGATATTTTGGCAATTTTTAGGTTCCAGGGGTATTTTGGTAATTTTTGGTTTAGGGGGTATTTTGGTCAATTTTTAAGTTTCGGGGGTATTGTGGAAAATTTTTAGGTTTAGGGGGTATTTTGGTAATTTTTAGTGGTTTTGAGGTATTTTAGAGTTGAGTGATTTGTAAAAATGATGCTTTGATCATAATTAGGTTTAATTAGGTATCCAGTTAAAACCCAATAAACATTAATGTTAATTAGGCCTAATTGGGTTAATACTTATTTAATTGGATAGGTTTGAGTCTCATTTAAGTAGGTGAATTTAGGTAGACAAATGAGTTTAGGTTGATTTTACTACCTCTAGTTAAAACTATGAGAAATGATATGTTCACAACATTTTCACTACATTTTTACAACAGATCCTAAGTGGCAAGTTATTACTGATTGTTATTATTGGAGCAAAAAAGTAATCTTAGTGTTAGGTTCAAATTTGAACCAATAACAACTAACCAACTATGATTTGTTGTGAAAATGTTGTAAAAATGTTATAGACGTAGCACCTCTTTAAAACTATAGTGGTGATTACAAGTTTTCAGGACTTGAGGTGCAAAGTGAAAATAACCCATAGTTTAGGGTTTTTTTTTTTAATGTAACTAATCTTATATTCATTTTATATTTTTCCACTTCATGTTCTCTAGAATCTCTACCAAATACCCACAATAAAAAGAAATAGAAAAACCCAAAAAGCCATATCTTCTTTTTCCTCAATTTTCTATTCTTCCTGGTCTCCTTTTTTCTCTATCTGTTCTTTTCTCCAATCTTTTTTCTTCCTCCCCTACCAATGAAAGACACGAGAAGTGCGGTAAAAGAGCCCTTCCAACACGGTGTGAATTTATCAAAACGTGGTGGAAGACCTTGACGTAGAAACGATTGGTAATGCTATCGTTTAGTACATATTCTATTCAAATGTGCAGTATGTGGCTGGAATATCAGGTCACATCTAGTGACTGCCAGCCAACGCCATAGTCCCCACTAGACTAGACTATAATTTTTAGGGTCTTCCCCGTCTCACACGGTTGATCGTTCTATTCATAGGTCCCACGCTGGGCCGGAAGGGCTTGTTTTAGAGTTAATGAGCCCGTCTAATAGAAGTGCCTGAGTAATGCTTTTTTTTTTTTTAAAGTAAAAAAGTACATAAAAATATATATAATATTATTTAAATATTAAAAATGTGTGTATAAGATGCTCTGTTAAATAAGGCCAAAGATTTGAAGGTTTGTTTGGCACATGCTTTAAAAATTGAAAATTGTTATTTAAAAATATTTGTGAAATACTTGTAGGTGAAAAAGTGTAAAAATACGTGAAATGTTTAAAAACTAAAAATAATTGTTTGAAAACACAAACCAAACACCCTCCTTAATATTTGAGTCTAAATCTTCTGTCCCACTTTTCCTACTCTACTCTATACTCCACCAATAAAAACTTGCCATGTGTTCACTTAATTTATTAAATACTACTATTAATTAATAACGGTAGCATTAATAAGTCAATTAATGATAGTATTTAATAAATTAGGTGAATACATGACAACTTTTTATTGGTGGAGTATAAAGTGAAGCAGAAAAAGTGGGACAGAAGATTTGGATCCTTAATATTTGGGGTTTTGATTTCGAATTGCATTTCCATGATTTGCATTTTAGGTTCAAAATTTTCTTGTTGGCTTGGTTATGGAGAGCGGTTGAGGAAAAATATGATTAACAAAAATTATAAAATTATTTTCGTAGTAACCAGCCCCATCAACAGTATTACTATTACAGCATCTTAACCTATACGTCTTCAAGTTCTTCCTAAATTCACATGTTTTTTCTTTAAATTAGTTTAGTTATTGTTTGTTTAAGATCATGTGTTTGAAATTTTTGTTGTTTGGTTATTAAGAACATTTGGGATGAGAAGTTCAAATTAACATGTATTCAAATTAACAGCCATGCAGCTGTTGGTACGCTTGAGAGGCCTAGCATACCCCTTTAGCCACTGCCCTTAATGATCTCTGATTCATGAACAACACCGCACCACCGATCTACCCAACCCACTATAAACCTGTATAGTTATTGGATTTGTTTCAATTGGCTTCAATCTCCAACCTCATCTTTGTCTTCCTCAAGCTTCAGTCACTGATGTGGTTTGGGTTTTTGAGATCAAGCTTGGTTTTCTCTCTTTGAGATCTCAGATCTAATGGATTTTTTAGATCAAATTTTTTTTTTTCAGATCTACTCTCTCTCTCTCTCTCTGGTTGTGTGATGTTTTATGCTCTGTTCAAAAATGATCAGAATTTGTTTTTATCGGTGGTGGTGGTGGTGGTGGGCAGATGGTGTGGGTGAAGAGAGAGGTTAAGAAGAAAATAGAGAAAGAGGATAGATTAAAAATAAAGAAATAATAATAAGGTAATAAAAAAAATTAAAATGAAATGGTAAAAAAAATGTTGGGTATATTATAAAGTATGATTTTAAATAGATAAAATAGTTTTTTGAATTACTAATAGCTATTATGAATGCTCTAAATAAGAATTCATTGCAACATGGTTGTAAATATTTTTAGAAAAATGCTAAGATCATAACTTTTACCACGATTTGCTCATATAGCAAGTTGTGAGTGGTGGAGTAAAAGTGGTGGGTCCATAACTTCACTACTCATGACTTGCCATGTGACTAAGTTTGGCAAAAGTTGTAAGCTTAGTGTTGGTTTGGATACAACTTAATGTTGGTGCGTTTGCGTTTTTCACGTTTTGCAATTTTTTTTTTTTTTCAGTTCTGCTGCGTGGGGGACAAGGGGTGCAGGCATGCACTGTGCGCGTACTGTTCACGTACTTTTTTAGCAATTTTTTATTAAAAATGGGTCCTGCAGTACTATTCACACATTTAAAAATTATTTTGCTATAATATTTTCAGTTTTCATCAATAAGTTCTATCCAAACGGACCCTTAGTATCCGTTTGGATACACGTTTTGAGTTTCACTTTTTTTTTTTTGCATGACTACAATCACTGTTATGGTTACTGTTCAGTATTGTGCAGGAGACAAAGTTATTGTTCATAAACAGTAACCGTTACTGTTCATCATTGTGCGGGAGACAAGTTATTGTTTATGAACAATAACCGATACTATTCAGGACCGTGCAAGAGATAAAATTACTGTTCATGAGACTCACAAACATTTTATTCAAAAAAAAATAGTAAAAATGGGTTCTACAGGACTATTCACATGTTTAAAAATTATTTTGTTACAGTATTTTTAGTTTTTAGCAATAAATTTTATCTAAACAGATTCTTAATATTACATAATTCTTTAAGTATACACCCGGGGTAATGAAGAGTTTTGACGTGTTTGGTTCTAAAATAGCAATTTGTCTACGCTAATAACAATAACAATAACAATAACAATAACAATAACAATAATAATAATAGGTGAAACTGAGAGAAACTCAAATTAGAATTCCAAATTAGAGTTTCAATTTTGCGCCAAGTATTCTAAATTATTTATCCTTGAAGAGTTTTATTTCTTAATTTTAAAATCAAATGTGGGACCACATCATAAATATTCATCCAAGTGAATTATTAAGTACAAAAATCAAAGAGTTTAAAATAAATGAATTGTAAAAAAAATATATATATATTGTTTCATAGTAATTTTTAAAAAAAATATGGACAATTTACATTTTATACCTAATAATATCCTTACAAATTTTTTTAAAGAATTAACAAAATATAAAAATGACTATCAATAGTATTTAAATTATATATATAAGAATTATATTATGCATTTTATTGTATATCTTTAAGTGTATCCATCCATATGCATGAGGTTACAAGCTAGTATATATTTTAATAGCCAAAGTTAAGAGAAAATTAAATTAAATTTCAAATTAAAATTCAATTAGAGTCTAATTTTGGGCTACGTGTCCCATTTAATCTAAACTTTTAAAATTGTGTCCTGTGAGTTAATTCAATGTAAAAATTAAATTTCAATTAGATTTTAATTTTATGCCACTTGTCCTATTTAATTTAAGTTTATTAATTTTTGTGACAAGTTAATCAAATGTAGAAAACGAGAAATCCAATATAAATAAACCATAAAAAACCTAACCATATATCTAACTCTATATATAAAATTAGAGGAAAAGAAAGTTTGAATGATTTTATATTTATTAGCCATTTTTTTTGTAACTGAAAATAATTCAAATCTATAAGTTATTTATGTAATATACCATGACTATGTACGGTCCATTACTAATTAGGTAATATATATATATATATATATATTATATACCAAAAATTAGAGAAAATTCAATTAGAATCAAAATTAGATTTTTCTTTTGTGTAGCTTTCCATAAAAATTAAATTGTTTAAACTTTTTCTGTTATTTTTTTTCCTAAACTAATGTGCATATTTTTTATACTATTTCTATTAGGATATTTTGTATGCAAAGACCTTGAATCTAAACAATTGTAATTGAGTTGAACGATCCCATGCACTTATCCCCAATCAATTTACGAGATGTTATTGGACCAATCTATTCTTTTTATTTTGTGGTTGTATTTAATAGAATTTCATATAAAATGATTATGAATTGATATTGTATATGTAGTATTCCAGAGTGATTTTCAAAATTATATACATAATAGCAATGAAATAAGAAACTTCGCGTAACTAATATCATGTAAATTGCAAAGAAAAACTATTTTAGTACTTTTAACTGTTTTAATCTAACTAATGTTTTGTATGTTTAATAACCTAAGCTAATATTAATAACACCACTTTAATTCATCACTCCCGTACATAAGGTTAGATATTAGTGCTCAACTAAAGATATAGCCCAGGCACATGAAGCTGCTCTGTTAAAATAACGATAACATTAGAACATTAGCAAGTGGCAACACCAACACAAACCATTGACAAAACAAAAAGAGAAATTTTTTTATAAAAAAATAAAAAAAACTACAATGACACCCAAACAACAAAAAAGATCACCCCCTCAAACACAAATCATTTACAAATACAGAAACTAACCTACAAACTTCCATAAAAACACAAATCATTTACAAATACAGAAACTAACCTACAAGCTTCCACAGATACCACCAACTTTCTAAGAATATTCATATCAGGCCTTCCATAAGTCATATGTTGGTAGCACAAAAATGATGCATTACCTGGACTTGTAAATCTAAAAATTTTACAATTTTGCTAGAGTATGCTCTTACTTGTAGAAATGATTGTAGACTATTGTATTTTGTTTTTTAATCACTTTTATTCTCTCTCTCGTTTATTTTCTATTTCTTTGGTCTGATGGTCTCCTTTACTTTCTCAACTCTCTCAGTATTGTAGTGTGTGCATCAGTAGATCAGTGTATAGCAGTGATAAGTAGAAGTGGTAAATGATAAGTGAGTTGTAATAAGCATGTGCTGGATTTATAAAGCACAAGGCTATTAGATAGGTTGTTAGGAGTTGGTTAGTTGTTAGTTACTACAGCTGGCTGGCTGAGTTATTTACAAGCAGTGCACTAACTGCTTGCCTGTTCCTGTATTCTATAAATCTGCTTGTATGCAGATTAGTAAGGGAATTGAAAAATTAACCCAAAACTACAGCTTTGTTCTCTTATCCATCTCCTAATTCACCTCCACCATTCTTCGGAGGCCTGGTTACCTTCAAATTTAATCAAAAATATCATTACCTGCTTAGTTAGCAGGAGAATCTTAACAAGTCTGATACCACTTATTAACAGAGCAAGAGAAGTCTACCCACACCATCGGTCTTGCCAAAATTTCACCTAAGTTCCATCCCCAACCTCAATATACTGTGTGTGCATGTGTGTGTGAGATATCTTCCTTTTTTATATATTTATTCCCCATGCTTGCTAATCTGAAAGATGATGTAAATAGAGAGATTTGCTAGCTACCCACATGATTTGCTGGTTTGCACTTCTGTATGAATTTTTTCTGTGATTTGGGTCCTCTCATATGTAGTTGCTCTTCCCAATTAGGAAAAATGGTGTGAGGTGATATTTGTTAGCTAACCGATGTATGATTTTCTTGTTGGTTCTTATGGCTAAAATAAATGATATGTGTTTTGGGTTCTTTGATGTATCATGTGGTATAGGGAATGTATGCAAATGGGGTTGGTGAGTTGTGGTCCTTGTGGGATACAATGATATGCATGAACCTCTTTGTTTTTTTTTTTTTTTATTGCTTTTAATTGTTAGTTTCATTTTCTACAATTGAGACTACTAGAATTCTTTTTTAGGTCTCTTGTATGACTTTGATTCTGGGGGTAAGGGAAATGGGAATAATTTCCCTGTAAAATGATAATAAATGAAATTCTTTGAAATTTTCTCCTTTGTTTTGGTTAGAGCTGTGGAACTTTTTTTTTTTTGGATAAGTAGAGTTGTAGTACTTGCTCAAAGATTCAACATTGACTAAGTGTACTGCTTTACTGGATTTTCTTTAAAAGCATGGAAAATCTCAGCTTGATCCTTAAAAGGTTAATATCTATTTCAACTTTGTCTCACTAAATTTTTCTGCCTTCTTTATGTGTTAATTAATTATTAAATGACAGATTATAGTGGGTTCTTGTGTTCAGTTGGTTTTTGCGCTTTTTGGCACTATTGATTCATAAAGCTTTGACAAGAGAGAGAGAGAGAGAGAGAGGTCGATGAGGGTGATTTTACTTGTTTTTGGTACTTATCCATTACTGTCCTCTCAAACCCCAATTGCTCCAGCAACTTAGAAAGCACTTGGAGTTCCAAAGCCATTGGAGATTTGAAATAATATTAGAAATAGTAGTGTTTTGAATTTGGAATAATCTTAGTGTTTTGCAATGCTTATGTGTTAAGAAATTGGGATGGAGATATCATGGATATAGAGCAATGTTGTGGAATGGTTATGTAAATGGAATAACAATGTATAACAACCCTAATTGACATGTATAACAATGTTGTATTTAGAATTAATTGTTCTTGAAATTTTGTTATAGGTTGAAAGTTTAGTTATGATATTACACTCCCCTCCCCCCTAAATGGGGATATTAGGTTTTAAACGAGCTAAACTTTGTCAAGTATTTAAAGTTCAAGCTCGGATCAACAACAAATGTAAAATATTCAAACTTGGCTTGAGCTCAAACCAAGCCTACAAATTATGTTTAAGCTCGATTTCGACATAATCAAATAATCCAAATGCTTGATTTCGGCTTAGCTTGACTTGATTTATTAGTCAAGTTGATCTCGAGCTCAATATCAAGCTTTTCTACTCAAATACAAATACATTATCAAGCTCATATTAAGCATATTATCCAACTCATTTGGTTTGGACATGTGGTTCCAACTCCCGATTAATTAATAGCTTAGTAAGATGTGAATTTATTTTTCAAGATCATATTAAGTTATTATTATTAGTTTTAGACCTCAGTCAAAACACTGTATTTAACCAATTTTAAATCCAAGTTGATTATTAGATCTATTATGGAAGATTTAGGTTAAACACATAATTATCAATATCATGCAAGTGCGGAAATTTAAAAGAGACTTGATATGATGACCAGGAAACCAATGAAACAAAACAATTTCATAGGAAAAACCTAAGGGGACCAATCCCAAGAAGAACAAATTCACTTTCAGATCGAGATTTACGGACAAAATAACTCTATTTGTTGTAAATCTAACTACAATTACAAAATTGAGCTTTGAATCCCATAGATGTTTCTAATAGTGATCTGCTACAATGTGAACCTCCAACCCACATTGTCGACACCTCATTTTACAACTGTTAATAACCTTTGGTTCTAGGCCCCAATAATGAGCTTGACATACGTTGACCAATGGTAATTAAAGAGTTCTCAATAGTTCGGAGGTAATAACAACTTAAAAGTGCTCAAAACGCTTTTGAAAACGAAACTGAAAAATGACATTTGCTCATTGTTTTGACCATAATTTTTGATCCACAAAGAATGTTTTAATGAATTTCTTTTCATTGGATTTAAAATAAGTGGGTTGTGGCCATTTGAAGTCGGGCCATCAATGCTGTCAGGAATTATGGTTTCGGCAAGCATTTGTATGCACCTTCAAGGGTGTGCATGCACCCTCATGACCCTACGCATACACTCTCATTTAGGCATCCACTTTATCAAAATTTGCATTTATGCGAAACGTTTAGTTTATTGAATGTGTCAATGGAGTAAAAAACAATTATATAAGAAAGCAAAAACCTCATGTGGGAGCCATGCGGTTTTGTCAGGTGGCGCTTTGTTAGAGTAATTTTTCATTTACCTTTCCACCTCAACTTCTTTACATGTTTTGGATTATAATAAAATTCTATTGATAGAATAATATTACTATTTTCACTAAGTGTTTAACCTACCACTATCGTACTTCAATAACATAAACGTGACGTCATAAATTTTGGATGATATTTCCATAAGCCAACTAAACATTAACATGAAATTACAAATTTTTTATGCTAACTCCAAGCCAATAAAGAAACAAAAATTATGATTAAAAATTTCAACAAAAAAAAATGATTAAAAAAACAATCAACTTATTACACCACAATTTTTTTTTTTTTTTTGAGAAGATATTACACCACATAATAATTTATGTAACATTTTCTCTTAGTCTAAATTTTTCATCCCCTTAATTTTGTATTACATCATTAATTTAACAAAAACCTCTTTATGTTATCACAACATTTCTTAATGTTATTACTTAAAAATGTTTTGAACATTCTATATAAGGCTTATAAGCTTTTCACATAACAACTTGCAGCATTATCCTCGCATCTCACGGGGCCATTACTGGTTATGTAAAAAGGTTGGGTTTTGTTTTCTAATTTATTTGTTACTTATAAAATATTGAGTAATAATACATTTTACATTAGCATCTAACCCAAACTATGTTGAGTCGGCCCTAAACTAGGCTATATTTTTGTAGACAGTGAATTTGGACAAGATTTGAAAGGAATATATTTGAGATTGAATTGAGGTATTCAATAGAAATGACAAAATTTAGAGTTCACAAGTTTTTTTAAAATTTATTTTATATTTAAAGTACTCCATGTATATAAAAACAATATTCAAATTAATGTGACCATATTTTGCATGAAAGTTATTTACCATACCAATACCATGGTTAGCATTCATGATTTTGAAATTATCATAGTGGTTTTAGACTATTAGTACAAAGAAACCAATTTAATCAAGATTAAAGTTGTTAAAAAAAATATGAAATTGATGGTTTTGCAAAAAAGTGTTCGAGTACCATTGTTGGGATATTGGAAAAAACCAATAACTTTTCATAAAAGGACTCAATTTAAGAACAAAACAACGAGATCAGAGATAAGGGTAAAAAAGAAGATGAAGATGAGGATATAAGGGTAGTGTTGCTGCTATGGACAAGCATGTTCTGATTTACTACTTCAGGCCTGTTTCATCATCTCTACCTCTATCTACTTCAATATTTCTTCACTGTTAATAGGTGATATTGTATTTTCACCATTGACTACTATTTGGCTTATTCCTATCATTATTATCATCGGTTTTAGTCAATTTTAAATTGGAGAATCTCTTTGTACTGGTCTCAAAAAATTAGCTATGTCAAAATTTGTAAGAGCTATTAAGGCTTAGATGTAGGAGAGAATGAGGCAATGCCTATCACAGAGGCGATTAGTTAGGTGAAAATGAAATGAGCAAATGATTGAAAAATCATGAAGTTCAGAAAGTGGGTGAAAAGAGAATTTTGTAAATTTCACCCTTTGAACCTTACCTACCACGTTCTCTAAATCATGCTTTCCCTAAAGTTTTCGTAGTATTGTATGATTAGGCTTTATTGCCTTAACTAATGTATTTTACTTAGGAAGTCAAGGGAAAAAAAAAAAAAAAAAAAACTTTTACTCGTTATTTGGTGTCACTTCACGCATCCTTTGAGTTAGACTCAAAATTTCAAGAAAAATATTGTATTTTATGATTTTTGGATTTGTTCATTGGAAATTACGAATTATCAATTTAAGTAATTAATTATCACTGAAATGGAGTCTCATCCTGTGCCATACAACACTCATCCGGAACTACACTAACAGCCAACCTGAAGAGAAAAAGAAAAGGTAACAGTCATTTAAAATGTTGTGAACAAACAACCATGAAAGTGTATATGATTTAAGTCTATATATATTACATACATATCCAACTAGATTGAGTGCATGGTCAGCATGATAGAAGCTATTATTTCTTCTTCCACTCAAGATTTCAAGCATTAAGCCTCCAAAGCTATAGACATCAGATTTGATTGAGAACACACCCTCCATAGCATAATCAGGAGACATATATCCGCTACACCAAAACAGAAAATAAACATTATCGTTTTACAAAATTAAACATTACAGGAGCACTAATATTGTTCAATTAGCAGCAAATAAAATGCAAGATTATGGATGCACTGTTTACTTCTTTTAGAAGAATGATGTCTAGTTAACTTACTATGTTCCAACAATTCTATTAGTATTTGCTTCTAGTTCATTTTGTTTGAAAATTCTTGCCATACCAAAATTAGAAATCTTTGGATTCGTACTTTCATCAAGGAGTATGTTGCTAGCTTTTAAGTCTCTATGAATAACTTTCAACCTTGAATATTTATGGAGATAGATCAATCCTTGAGCAATTCCTTCAATTATATTGAAACGTTTCTTCCAATCTAGTACCTTGCTTCTATTCGAATCTGCCAAAATAAAATTTTACTTAAAAAAATATATAAATTGGTTGAAGAAAACAAATGTATTCATAGGAAAAACTTAAGATAACAAAATTGGATGTTTTCAGACCAAATTGAAAGTAATTCAAGCTTCTGTTGGGCATATATTCATAGATCAGCATCATTTCTTCTCCAAAAATGCAACAACCAAGTAACTTTACAAGATTCAGGTGTTAGAGTTTAGATATGAGTATCAACTCATTCTTGAACTCATTTATTCCTTGCCCTGAATTTCTTGATAGTCACTTTACGGCTATGTTTTGCCCTGCCAAATTAGGAATTCCTAACTTGATGTTGCCTTATCACAAATTCTGACTCTTAACTTCCCGCTTAATAGTATTCACATCATCTCTTTACTTTGAACTTGGTCTCCATGTGTTTTTGCACCCTCAAGGACCAGATATGATGGACTGCTGCACCCAATACAATTTTGCACGTTATAGCCTTCAAGCTAACTAGACCCCAATCCAACAATATATTCCATTCAGTTTTAGGATTCTCAATTAAACAGCATCTCATAGCTTCTCTCCATACCCTGCTAGTGAAGCTGCATTGGAAGATTACATGATCTCTATCTTCCATATTACTTCTGCAGTAGACATGCCTCATTTCACATTGATACTTCACTAAGCTAATCTGCCCCTTGTAGTATGCCTGTTCCTCATAGCAAGCCAAAAAAAAGGCATGCCTCGGGATTGTGAATGAAAACCATATAAGTTTCAACCAATTCACTTCACGCAATCTGAACCTCAGTACATTCCATGTCTCTGACCTTGAAAACCTGCCTGATTTGAAAGGGATCCAAATAGGTCTGTCCCTACTACCAATTGTTCTATGCAGCTTACTTTGCATAGCTACTAGATCCTCAGGTCTTTTTGGTCTTCACATGCTAGTCTTAACCATAGTGACACTAGATACCTTTGTTTCAATGTTTCTGGCAGCTTGGAGTCCCAAAAGGTTCCTATTTTCAGTGACCATCCCGTTGATCTGCTCTTAATTTGCGAAATTTATATATGCCATCATCATTAATTGTTTAGGCAGACATTTTTTTCCGATTGAATTTAATTCTATTGTCATATCAGTTTTTTTTGTATGCTCCTTGAGTCTAGGTCAAAAGAAACTCAAAGACGAAAAAATTATGATTTGCTCAGAGTTGAGAAATTATGATTTGTTCAGAGATGAGTAGTTGGTGATCTTTTATCCATGTCTTTTGCACCATAATGGATTTCTAAGTCAAACTTGTTCCGTTGGAAAGTAAACATTCAAGGTATTAAAATGAACACAAATTTACAGACAGTATATTCTTTTTCTGTTCATGTGCATTGCACCTGAGCTCTATTTTAAGGAACTTCTTGTTGGTGGATTTGAACCGTGTTTATGAGATAGGAAAGAAATTCAGAAATGATGGTACTGATTTGACAAATAATCCTTAGTTCACCACCTGTGATATGGCTTTTGCAGCATGCAATCTTCTATAAAGAACAAGATGGTGACATATTTTCCCCATTTCGAATCTCTTGGCTAAATATGGGAGTAATGTTATAATCATCGCGGGGAATTGATTCAATTGATTTTTGCTGCTAGAGATTGAAAAAATACCTTACACTTGATAAAAGATACAACTAAAATCACCATTGTCAATAATCCCTTATTCATAGATTAATAAATAATGGCCTTGCCATTCTCTGAATGACCCAAGGGAAAAAATTATTTACAATTTGATTTCTTTTCTATATATTAAAGGAAGCCTCTCTTTATTCATTCTTTAGGGCGGTGCAGTAGACCATAATCACATGCTAGAAGTCTGAATGATATAAACAAACTAGGCTTGAATGAGTTATGGGATTGCGACAAAGAGGGCACTCAGGCTTTTCATTGCACCACTCCATAATGCAGTTCCTACAAGAAAATGAAACAAAATAATAGTGAGAAAAACGAAGAAGAGGGATGCCAAATAAAAAAAAAAGGAGGGGTCCAGCAGAGTACATGAATTTTTACAATCTAAAGAAACAGTACCAGCAAAATATGTGGCCACAAGATGTGGCTGTTGGATATTGGCGATTACTCAGGCAAAGTGTACATTTGCTAATTCCACTTGTTGCTTGAGACTGGAAAAGACACAGAAGTTACAAAATGAAGTTAGACATCCACAAGCTGTTAGGTAAAGGTCACAAGGAAACAAGAAATTCCCATCATACTATCCAATTAGATGTTTGATATTGAAGTTGTGATATTAGAGTGAGGTGAACCCCCTGGCTCTTTTTTTTCCTCATTTCTATATTTACTGACTTATAATTTTTAATGAGTAATATGCCCAAATCTGCTTTTATGTTGGTGGAATCATTAGGAATAACCACTAAATTAATACACAACGAGTTCAACTAAATGCACTACAAGGAACAACCTTTTAAGATTTTGTATGTTTGAGTTTTGTGATGATTATAAGTGCTTAGGCACCCCCATGAGGCCACTCTTTAAGGGTAGGACTTATCCACTACTTATCCAAGTTCCAATATAAGGGTGCACTACAAAAGCATTGAATTCAATTTCTATAAACCAGTAATCATGTTGTCTGCATTATAATTAATAGTGAAGCACTTTGGCTAATGAGCTCTATGGTTAAAATGGTATCTCCTCTTGGATGGATGAGTATACCAAAAAAAAAAGTGAAGCACCTCAACCATATTCACCCTTGGAATGCTCCTGCAAAGGGAATCACATTAAATTCTGGTGTCGTGCTTTGATATTTACTTTTGGTTGTTCTTGCTTTATATCTTTGTTATTGAAGTTAGACAGCCAGGCCCTGAAATTGATGAGCATAACAGAAGAATTGTATACATACCTTGGAGACTTGAATTTTGTATCTCACCTAAACTAACCACCCCCAATATCCTAAAAATTTAAAAAGACCCCTTAAGTGAGAAGGCTGGAAAAAGATACCTCCGAAGTTGATGAAGAATCAGACAACCAACTTCCTCTATTATTATCTGTGGATATTAAATTGCCTTCCTCATTCAAAACAGGCAAACCTCGTCCTGCAAACCCAAGAATGGAAGAGAGAAATTAAATAAAGTGCATGGCGACACAATTCGTCAAAATATTAATAGACATGCCAAAAGAGTTATCACATGGAACTAGTAATGACAAGGATTGGATCTAATTCATCTTCATCAAGAACTACTATTAATTAAATAATAAAAGGACAAAATTTGGCAACAAACTTGGTTATAGCCAATGGCTACAACTCCCACTAAAAAAATTAATATGACTACATATTTTGAAAATCTAACTATTAGATTGCATGTTCTCTTATGTTCTTAATATACATTTCAAATTTTGTGCTAATTGGATGTTAATTACTATTTGATCCATAAACTTATTTTTTATATATAATTTTATACTACAAAAACTTAAAATTTAAACATTTGATCAATAATATAACTACTAACCTTTGGTTTTCTAAAAATTTTGTAAGCATGAAGAATACAAGAAGAAAATATAATCCAATGGTGGAATTTTCAAAATTCACATCCAATAAAAGGAATATCGAGTGGAGTTGTAACCATTGGTTACAACCAGGTTAGTAGATAAACTATGTCCTGTTTAAAATAGTACTCAAAAAAACAAAATAGTTGTCTCATCAAAATTTCCGGGTGCTCCAACAGAATCTCACAAAATTTATAAAGTTGATATCTACCGTTCAAACTCTAGTGGTTAAGCTAACATATGGCCTGTGATATATACATAAATAAATACCCATCTAATAATACACACTTTTCTTTCTTTCTTTCTTTTTTGCCAATGTGCATATACAAATGCCTACACATTATGTATGTATATATAGGTAACAACTTCAGTATAGATGTATAACAAGATATAGCTCGTGTATGATCCTACAGAACTAATAGACTACAAAGAAGGTTAGTGGATAAAGCTACTAGCATTACCAAAATAAAAAACCACCTGCTGTGTTTTGACTGCTCCCAAAGGAAGTATGGTGGACTGAACTTGCAATAGAGGATAAATTGCTACGTCGCAATCTTTCAGCAGCAATGACACATAGCTGAATCAGAAGGAAAACTCCTATTATTTGGTATCTGCAAGGAAGCCAATTGGAAGAGTGAATATTTTAGATTAGCAAGATCTCATAAACTGAAGATTAAAGATAATCAAATTTCTTATAATCTTTTATCGTGATAAGTAAGTTTTAATATCAAGGAGAGGGAGAAGGGTGATTCAAACTAGTATCAAACCAATTGTGCTACCATTTGAGGTTAAAGATAATTAAATTTCTTCGCAACAGACAAGGTGATAGTGATAAAAAATGTTGCACTAAAACGTACAAGAGAAATCACCTGAGAAAACCAAAAGCACCCCAGCCGCTCCCCCCCCCCCTCTTCCAAATAAAACTGAATCTCCCCACCCTTTTCTTTCCTCTATTTCTTATAACTATATATAAAAAAGGAAAGTTGAGTGGTTTTGTTTTGCACTTGGATGGCGGTACTGTTTAGTTTTCTAGTCCTTCCTAAAATCTATACAACCAAACACAGAATTGTTGAAGAACTAAAATAAAAAACTTACCACTGATTCCCACATGATATCAAAAGTTCAGTTGTAGCACTTATTTATTTATTTTGGGATAAGTAAATAAGGATTTTATTGAAACAGACTACTTCATGTGCATGGAAATTACAGACATAACAATGCATTTAAGAAACCAAGACATATTGAAGATCCTATGTTCAGTCCAGGAAGGTGAAGTGGGGTTGAGAAGGAAGAAAAAAAAAAAAAAGATGAAAATTTAGAAAGCAAACATCAAACTAAGGGTGAACTTCATCATGTCATTGAATTCAGATTTAAAAGCTCTTTTTTTTTTTTTTTTTTACTTGTCAAAAAAAAGATTTAAAAGCTCATACCTGGGCCTTTGATTTGATGGTTTTCCAATGAACACGTAACGAATGCCTGCAGCACGTTTTGATATATGGTAATAGAGGCCTGGAGAGAAAATTTTAAATCAGTAAGATTTTGAATTTCTACTCCCTTAAATAAACTCTGAAAGACAGGAACAACCTTCAAAGTAGAAGAACATTAGGTTAGCACGAAGAACCAATTGCAAAAATTCTCGAGCTATAGGGAGCACCTGGACATATGAATCTTAAATAAGAAAAGCAGTTCACCATGTGCTCTAACACCCAATTAAAGGAAGCTAAATTAAATACAAAGCATTAAAACTGAGAAGCTTTAGAAGAGAGGGGAGGGGGGAGGGAATGGACATTGTTCCATGAAAAAAAATATATATAAAAAAGGAACAATCTCATCATATACCTTGTAGACATGGGTTTTCTTTAAGAATAAAAAAAAATAAAAGTTGTAATTCAGTTAAACTACATATAAAAACAAGACCTAGTTTCAAAAGGTTATATCATATTTTCATATATTAAGGCTGGAGTTAGCAAGATGCCTAAATAACAACTATACCGTAGGCCATCTCTGAACTGCATACAACCATAATCCATTGAATTTCTCTTTCAACCTTATCAGAGAAACAGACACCCCTGATGTGGAGGAGGGTGGAAGATTAGTCACAGTGGAAGATTGAACATGACTGCTTCCTGGAGCATCGTTGTTGTATGGCTCATCAGACTGTGAATCAGCCAGGACAATGCCAAGGGAAACTACTCTAGAACTGTCAAAACAAGAAATTCGGCACTTTCTATGAATAAAATTTCAATGCAGGCTTAAACTTAATAACAATTACAAAAATATTATGTGTAAAAAATAGAAATTAAAGAGATGGAACTGTTGAACCTAATCCGTTCTGCAATATAAGGAACTGCTGTCTGGTAGACAATGAAAAGAGCACGTCTTGCTGGGTTTGGAGGAATTCCGTAAGGTCCTGCAACCTTTTAAAACAACTATTAACCAATCGAAAATAAAACAAGTAGTAACGTATCAACCACATGGCATCAATGCACTCAGTATGAAGTAAAAACTACATAAATAATAGTTAAAGATTTAGACAATTGACCTATTAATCATGATCATGTAACAAGGTTCATGTCATCCAAATATGGTTGTATCAAGTACAAGTTAAAGCTGCAAGGTGAGGTGTATCTGAAAAGCCAATGAACACAGTTGGCCTGGAGGGTGTTGTGACCAAGCGTGTGTGTGTGTGTGTAACTTAAACATCAAAATTTATGAATATCAAGAAAGCAAATAATGGGTAGAAACCTGAGTGATGTCACAGTATTCCTCTCCCAATGTTTGTTGTCCTGAACCAGTGGTTAACACATAATAAAGCATCTGCCCCAAAAGTTTTGTCTGCAAAATAAGAAAACCAGAAATACAATATAACAACCAATATGTTGTCCACAATGCATAATAACAAAAATCATTCTTAGTTGTAAAAATCGTTTTAGAGAACTTGTGAATTTTGAAATGATTTTGAAGAAGCTTGAAATGAAAAGCTTTGAGAGTTGAAAATATAACCTCCCTCTGATAAGCTACAGCAACCCTTGTACCTAAACCAGAGAATTGAAATAAGATAAGGTGAAATTGCAAGGAGTGGAAGGAATTCAGGGAAACATATAATAAAGAAACGAACCAAAGAGGTGGCGGAAAGCATCGCGACAGGCATCATAGACAAAGGAGGCATACTGGTCGTCCTTCTCGGCAGCTCTCATTATCTCAGGCTGTGCTGCCAGTGGGAATCTTCGTGGTAAGGAAGCCTCGCTAGTACTCGCGCTAGTGCTCATGCTCATGCTCTCTCCGCCTGACAAATCACCCCTTCCCAATCCCATCTCTCAAATTCAACTTACTGCTATTTGGAAACCACCAATTATTTTCTGAATCAATTAATCCACTCTCTGAAAACTGAAAAGAAAGAAGGGCGTTATCCCATTTGCTTTCAACTTATTTCTCCATCGAAGAACCAAGCCCAAACATTAAACCAAAGTGGCATACTTCTCTGAAACATTTTATCATATAGGTAGAGTGCTTCTTGCAAATACTATCGTTACATAGAGAACAGCTTTGAGAATTACATTATATGAGCTAAAATCTCCGAATGAGAATGAAAACAAAGTAAAAATTACAATGAAAAGGTTTCTCGGGAAATAAAATTTTCTTACAGACAGCAAAGCAAACAGTTGGCGCGCAGAAAATTAAAGTTGGAAAGATAAGATGATAGCTGAGACTGAGAGTAGTGGGTGTTGATTAACGAAATGGGGTTTTGGAAAAATGGAAAATTGTGATGTGAAATAGAAATAGAACCTGTTCTGTTCTGTTCTGTTCAAGATGATGCTAACTTGGCATCGCGCTCCGACAAACAACTGTCACTGCGTCTCTCGTTTTGCCTAACCTCTCTCTGACCATCAACTATCACGCAAGGCACATCAAATTTTTTATTTATTTTTTAACTCCGTGACAGGATTTGGATCCGTGCAATAATCACTGTACAAAACTTTTTTGCAATTGGTTGTTCTTACAAACTCTTTTTATTATTATTTTTTTTAGCAAACTTTAGATACAACACTTTATTGCTGTTTGGTTAAATAAGTAGTGTACTCAAGTTTTATTTTTTTTAAGCTTTTTTATTCAATCTTTAATATTAAAAGTAATATTTTTAACTTTGAATCGCATCCATTTAAATATGTATTACATGATCTCAATCTGCCGGAATGTGCTGCAGTGAAAGTACAGTATTCTTAGGTACAATACATTATAATATTTTTTAATTAAATTCAAATATATGGTTGTTTTGGAGATTTTTTTGCTCATTAAGCTAATTTCCCAACATACTATTTATGTGGCCAATTATAAAATAATTCTATTATATGACCACTTTTGGAACTCGGAGACTAGATTTTTATGAAAATGAATCATGAGATAACATACATATATATATATATATTAAAATTTTCTAGTGAAACTCAAATTTCATAAGCTCTAGTTCTTCATGTTGGAACTCAAGTCTCAAATACTCGACATCCAAAATTGGTTACAAAACTAAAATATTTCATGACCAACCACATAACTAATATGTTGTGGAAATTAGCCTAATGGGCAAAAGATGCCCCTATCTTGAATAGTCAAACATATTTACGATTATCTTTTTCAAGTTTAATTAAATTCACTATAGTTATGTGTTTTGAATTTAATTGGAAACCTAATGTATTATATTTTAGTGTTACCCTAAAATATCAAGATAGATGCCTAATCTAGCAAAGAAAAAAGAGACGAAAGGTGAGTTTTGCCTAACAAGATTGGAATCAACCATGAAAAACAAAGAAAAGAATCTTACTAGAGAAACGCAGGAGAAATAAAAAAGGAAAAGAAGGAAATATAAGGTTTTTAAAAAAAAGAATGAAAATTAAGGCGCGGAAAATTCTAGAAAGCACGCTTGCATGACTAGCCAGTAAGACAATGACATGTGTCCACAATCTGATGGCCGAGTCACATCGTATTAAATGTGACAGATAAGGAATTTCAAAAGACATCAACGAGTCATAAGAACCCTTTATATTCCTCCAGTCATCATATATGACGTTAAAGAAATAAAGGGGGCAACTGATGAGTATGGAATATAATGTCATCCAGAGTACTAGACAACCTTATAGCATTTAAAGGCTAGTCATAAACTCGCTCATAACCAACGGATCACAATGGTCAAATGGTCATAACAAATGGCAATAAATAGCCATAAACTGCCTCAAAGGTGTTTTTCTGACGATAAATAAGCCTCCAACGACTACATAAAGCCAGCCAATATAACACCATAGAAGAAAGACAAGAGAGGTATGTTTATACACAATCACTTAATACTTTTGAGTATTCAAATATATCATACAGCTCTCTAACTTAATCATCGGTGGGTCCTTGGCAGGCACCACTCCAGCGTTGTTATCTTTTGCGTTGTTCTCTCTCTTTTGCAAGGAAACTTTGCTTGTCTGCCGTGATAGTGATTGTGGGTGTGGGTTGGTGGTATCGATGATTGTGGAGCTAGTTTTTTGGTTGTTTTTTGGGGTTTTGGTTTTTTTTTACTAGGTTTGTTTGTTTGTTTTTTTTACTGGTTTTCTTTGGAATTCAGGTGTGATCGGCTTTTGTGGATTCCGGTGTCGATCTTGTTGCACAATGGGAGGCTGGAGGCGTCGATCTTGAGAGAGATGGTGGCTGTGTGGGTTGTGTTCGATCTATGAGAGTGATGACAGTGTTAAAGAAATTAATATTTTATTTAAATAAATGTGTATAATAGATAAACTGATGTGGGTGTTTTGTAAAAATGAGAGTGTAAAATAGAAAAAATAAGTTTTAAATGTGCAAAATGGAAAGAATTTTCGCCTTAAAGCTTACTTTTTCATTTTTACACAACCAATTTGTAAAAATCAAGGAAGTTGATTCCGTACCGTAGCGGCCGGTACAGCCGAAATTTACTGTTTCGACGCCTTTGCTGGTACAAAAACATGGCTGTTTCGTTCCAGTTTAAATACCGGCCATACCGGATCGTTTCGGCCATACCGGAAAAAATACCGCATTCCGGCCAGAAAATGCATACCGGACTGAAACAAGAAAAAAAAAAAAAAAAAAAAAAAAAAAAAAAAAAAACGTTCTCACTCTCTCATCTCTCCACTCACCGACGTCACTCGCAGTTTCTCAACTCATAGCGCATGGTCTTTCCTCCCTCACATTCCAGATTTCTTGACATGCAAAACCGGCACCTTTCTCTCTTTCAGATTTACTTTCCCTTTCCTCTTTCTTGGTTGCGTCCAGTGCAAGCCCAATAGCCTGAATTTCAGCTTCTTTAAACACCCAATAAATATGACAGCTTGCAAAAGTGATGTACAATGTCAAAAGTATCCTTCTTATGTCAGATTTTTTTCATTTTTTAATTATTTCCTAACCTCTCAAAACTATCAAAAGTCCTCTCAAATGTCAAAAATGTCAGTTGCCCTTTTTTTTTAAGCCCTCACGTGTGATAGGTGTGAGGATGACAGTGTTGCTGCTACAGAGCACAGAGAGCGAGAGAGAGCTTTGCTTCCAAAAAGGCTCACGTGTGAAAGGTAGGTAAGATTACTATTTTAAATTTTACTTGATTTTTAATTCTTTTTATAGATATAGATGTATAGACATGGGCTTGGGCTTGGGCTTGGGCTTGGGCTTATGTTGGGTTTAAAATTATAAATTAGTTTAATCTATGAATTTATATATATATATATATATATATGGTCTTTAAACACTATTATATATATATATATATATATTTAGCGGTAAATCCGAAACGGTATACCGGTATTAACTGGTATCCGAAATATATCGTACCGCTGACCAAACCGGTACAGCATCCGGTACGGTATTGACTCCCTTGATAAAAATACCAACATCAGATCATCTATTTTACACTTTCTTTTAATATAATATTAATTCTTCCTTTATTTTTTTACTATTATTTTTGTCCTTTTTTTTTTCTATTTGTTTTCTCACCAAACAAACACAATTTAACCCAAATAATAGCCTCTACAGACACAAATCACAGCCTCTCTTCCTACACCAAAACCCCTACATCCAAATCACAACAAATTCAAGCCAAGATACCACTAAGCAAACCACCACCAAAATCAATAAATCGGAAAAATTGATCCACCAAAATCAGCAAACCCAGACCCTCGCACTTTTGGCAAAGTTCTGAATCTTGGTGAGCTTGGCAGCAAAAAATAGAAGAGCACCAAAGAGGAAAACGAACTACTCTATTATGGGTTTTCAGTTGAGAGAGAAGATAATGGGTAAGAAACAAATAGGTGATGAGCAAGGACTGTAGATTAAGGAGAGGAAATAAAGAAAGAAAAGAAAAAGAGAAAGAGAAAAGCCATAGACGGAGAGAAAAGAAAAAGGAGGCAAGTAACAAAATGGAATAGAAAGAAAGAGAGAGAAATTAATTAAATATTGATTTACAAGTGAATAGTAACCGCTTACCTTTACACGGTTACTGTAGCTTTTTGGAAATTTGCACAATTTTAGAAGACCTGATGTGGGTGATCTTTAAGATAAAATGCGTAAAATTGTACGCTTTTTGTATTTTAGAGGAACTGATGTTAAATAGCAAGAGGGAAAAATATGTCATTGTCACATGAATCACATGTGCACTCATGCCGGTGCAAAGTATAAATAATAAAATTGAAAATAAAAAAAGTAGTTAACATAAAAATTCACAGCTTGGGAATGGGAGCAATCTAGTGGTAGTGTTTTCTTCTTCCTCCTCCTCAAATTTGTAAATGTGGATTCAATCCCTATGAATCCTGCAAATTCACGAAAAACCAATTTGAGATAGAAACCCAAAAGCAGAGTAGAGAAGGCGAAAGAAGCAAAGTAAAGAGAGGCAGAGAAAATGAGTGGCTTTGCGCTGGGTTTAGCGTTTGATTCCAAATCAGGTCAAATGGTAATGGTCTCTCTCTCTCTCTCTCTCTCACTTTAATGGGTATCTTTTTTTTTGGTGGGTTTAAGATGTTGGTTTGGTAAATTGGGCAGCTTGAATAGTTATGCATGGTGTAGTTGGAATTTAGATCGATGGCTTATGTTTTCTTTGTGTTTCTAGCTTTTATGGGTGTTCAAATCATTGTTTTTTTTTGTGGGTTTATGTTGTAGGTTTGGTAAATTGTACAGCTTGAATAGTTATGCATGGTATAGTTGAATGTTAGATGGGATTGTTTTTAATGGGGAGTGTGATGGATCTTGTTTAGTAGTGATCTTTTGGTTTATGGCGATTTTGATGGGGGAATGTATTTGATTTCATGGTCAAGATTTTGAAATTGTATAGACATGATACATTGTGTGGTTTAAGTGAGACTGGGAACTGGCATAAGTTGGCTCTATGTAATTTTTCAAAACTAAACTTTGTAGAAGGTGTCTACATTCTCTATCTTAATATTTTATTACACATGCAAAGCTAAAATGGAGAGGGCATACTCGACTGTGAACCCAAAACATAGCTAGCTCATCCTTATTAGAAGTTGTCTGGCTAAGTGTCTTTAGTATATGGTGTAAGAAAAATGGATGAAAATCATTTTAATGAATAATGTCGTGTGAGTTGTTTAGTGCCATACTCTTATGATACAACTCCCATAGCATAAATGTAGATTGGATTTGAATGGAAGTTCTCAATGCCATGATCTCTTAGGCCAGTACTGCATAATTCCCACAAACCAAGTATTGTTTGATGTCATTTAAGCATTTGAATGCAAAATATGCAATAGATCTTATGGGTATAAATTGTGAAATTCGAACTCTTTAATTATTGTGATTGCATGATAGAAGTCTGTTCTTAAGTGTTGTACTTCAAGGCATGAACATATAATGCATGTGCACATTGTACAGTTGGCTGGAATGTCTTAATCTATGATTTGACTTATATGGATGTATCTTGTTGATTGTTGCCATGAGGTCATATATGTGCTCCTTTTTTAACGCTTTTTCTAAAGTGGCGTTGAAAGTGGTAGTGCGTGAACAGAGAAAGTTCTCTTTTCATTATTTTAATTTTAACGGCTATTATAAACTTCTTTTCATATTTTTTTTCTTAAAAAAAGTTCTTTTCATATTGCTTTTTCACCGGGGCTGTATAGTTTTTTCTTTAGAGTAAAAAAACTATAAAATTCAAGCACTACAATGAGGAAGACAGGCAGTAACTTCCCATTGACATGAGAAGTCCTGTTTATATTGCTATTTTTTGCCAGCTATAAGGTTCTTTTTACATTTGTTTTTTGACCCAAGTTAAGAGTTTATATATATATATATATATTATTAAAAAATTAATTATTTAAGTGAAGTAAGAAAAATCATGTAATTCTCTTTTAAGAATTGAGATTTAAAATTAAATATATTTTTTTATTTCAATGTTAGAACAAATGAACAATTTTAAGAGTCCGAATTTGATAAAGACTTAGCGTAAAACTCTTGGTTTACCCCTCCAATATTATGATACTACATCAGCATTTCACAAATAAATGAATAGAACCTTCCATGAAATGCATATTTGGTATTCAACCTGATTTGGATCATTACACTTGCATTGTGGATCTTTGGCTCGATATGGAAAACTTAAAGAGGCCTGAGCCTTAATATTGAAAATTGTGATTTTCCAGAGAGTAGGATTTGGGGTTCTCTTCTTGCAGCTTGTAGAGTTCATGAAGACATAAAACTTTGGGAATATACAGTACAAAGGCTTTTAGATTGGAACATGATAGTATTGGGTATCATACCCTATTGGGTAATCTACAGGCAAGTTTTGGACAATGGAATGGAGTTGAAGAAGTAAGGAGGGTAGTAAATGAGAAGGATCTGAAGAAGAAACCAAGGTGGAGCTGCATTGAGGCTAAAGGGATGATACATGGATTTGTTTCTGTAGTAGATCACACCGTCAGATAGAGGAGATTTATGAGATATTGGCATGTTTAAGTCAAATGATACAGGAGTTTGTATGGTAGTATTTGCCTGAATTTATCACCTGAGTGGTGCATTCTAATACCCCAGCAGACATATTATCCTGGTTTAGATTCGGTATCCACATGTTCAACTAGGAGGGGGCTGAATGAGAGGTAATATGTAGTTGGCAGAAAGGACCACCAAAGACACGCTTGTTTTGCTTCATTCCTCTACCAAAAGATTATATGAAGCCCATAAATGGCTAGCCAGCAGGGATTGTGTGGTGAAGCAATGTGAATCATACATGACTTGACATATTTGGGTGCATGAGAAGAATTGGCTTTGGTGGTTCCTAGGTAGTGTTATGCACTTCATACATGTGGTGGCTGAGCCTGTTCAAAGGGACAATTGTTTGTCATACACCTCTTTTGTTTACGTGTATTAGCTTTCTCCAGTGGTATGACTGGCTATGTAGTTAGCATTTGATACTGCTTTTGTTTGTCATTTGCAAAAAATAAGATAGGTAAAATTAAAGTCATTAATGGCATGTTTTTTTTTGAATTTTCTAATTAGAAAAAATATCATTTATTTGGTTGTATAGCGCATTTAGTCATGCTTTCCCTGTAACCCCCTCCCAACCCAAAAAAAAAAGCAACAGCCAACTAAAAAGTAAAAAGTTCGAAGCCAAACTGGTGCTGGAAAACCAATGGTCCCAAGTAATGTCTTCCTCAGGAAGAGAGGGAGGAAAAAGGGAAAATGATTGGAAGAATAACTGACATATCAAAAAAGTGGAAAGAAATGGTCCAATGAAAGGAGTGTAGATGTGAATTATAGTTTGAAACTGACATTTTAAGTCACTTTCTGTTGGTAATTATTTAATTTTTCCTACTACTTATTAGCATGTATGGTATTTTTCTTATTGTTTTTTTTTTTAAGTGACCGAAACAAGATATCCATGTTTTTCACTAAAATTCGATTTCAACTGCAAGTTCCAGTTTGTCTATTTTGATAATCATCTTTTAATAAATACTGTCATGTACTCATGTTCAATGCTGGAGCTTTCCTGCTTCAAAAATTACAAATGGGAATTTTACTTAATGTTATTTGTTTGAAGGGATATTTAATGTTATTATATATCAGCAACTATTATCCATGTTTTGGGAGTTGCTTGCTTGAAGAATGAAGCTAACATAATTTGCTCTATTATATCCGGTATCTTTGTCTAATAATTTGTCCATTTTTCTCCTAATAATTTTGATTCATACTATGAAGATTCCGCCTAGCCTGTTGCTAAAGATTTGTCTTATAGTGAATGAATAGGTATAAAGCTTGTTGTCATGCAAGCTCATCAACTTCTTATCATTTCCTATACTACACAATCTACACACACACACACACACATATATACACATTCATACATGTATGTGTATGTATATGTATATGTATTTGTAGGTGTGTGAATTTATGACTTCTATATTTTGTGTCAGGGTCAATATGTTGGTTCTGGTCATATATACGAGTGAATAATGTTGTTAACTCAAGTTAAGAAATGTGACAACTGAGATGAGGGATATCTCTTCTTACCCCCTCCCTTGGATAAAAAAACAATGTCCTTTGCTCCCAAAGATGGGCACTGATCTCTGCTCTAGCCACAACACATCTACCATACCCTAGTTGCTCCTTTGAGAGGTTCACTGTTCAAGATTCTCATGTCAATTTGGATGAGAACTAAACCTTGCCACCCTAAAAATATATACGAGTATATTGCATTTCTTGGATGTAAATGGAAATTGAGACACAACAAAAAACATAAGAAACTAATTTGCAGGTTCCCCCCCCCCTAGTATATACTATATAGATGTCTGTCTGGTTTGGCTTGCTAACTCTCAAAACAGTGAGTTTGCCAAGCTGCTGTTCCAGATGGGCTGAAGAAGCGAACTCTTGAGCTCTTCCATTTTAAAGAAGGTTCACTACTAGTAAGATATCTCTGGCCTCCTCTCATTTCTAGTAGACTTGGTAAAAATATGCAAGCCCCTTCATGATAAGAGCATAATTGAATCTTGGGCTGCAAGGAATCTTTCCTTTGCAGGATGGCTCCAGTTGACTTAATAAGTTCTTTATAGCCTTCTGGTTTACTGGTCCAGCATCTTCATATTGCCAAAGTAGATTATCAAGGCTTTTGACCATAAATTTAATAGTTAACTTTGGAAAGGAAACAATGGTTCAGCTCTCGGGGGTAAAGTGGTAAAGTTTCCATTTTTATTGTTCATGAGCTTTTACACTTAAATTTACGGTTAGATATATAGCTTATATTCCTTTCCAAGCCTGATACTTGATAGTTTAACTTACAAGCACATATATTATAGGAGGGAGAGAACAAGAGACAATAACTAGAGAAAATTACATGTATATACGATTCAAGTCACATTATCAATGATGGCATCATATAATCTGAAATGTGTTAATTCAAAAGTATGTGACAATTTTTAGCACAGTACTACCCGTATTTGTGGTTTAGCTTTTTCACACTTACCCTTTGACAGAATTGTGATAATATTAATTGAACTGTAATAGGACTGCAATTTTGTATAAATTTTTGTCATAATCTTCTTCATAACAATGCACAATCTTCTTCAGCTCCTCTTCAAGCTCTTCATGCCTATCAATAGAATGTTCCATTAATACGAATTAGAATATGTTCAAAATTCAAATCAAAGAAATGCTGATTTAGTTAAGAAAAGAAACGTACAAACCAGGTGACAATGATCATGCACTCTTAATGCCAATTGCCAAAACCAAATAAATATATGAACATATACACCTAATATATAATATAACTTTATATCTAAACAAGTAAACCAGTCCTATATTTTAATGTATCTATGTGGTTCTAGTAACTCTCCCAATGTCGTTCCTTAGTTTTTTTTTTTTTTTTTGGGTAAAAAAAGGAATTTCATTAAACTATGAATCCAACAAAGCAGCAGTACAATATCTTATGGAGTACAAGCGATGTAAATCTTTAGTAAAACTATTTTCTAGCTCCACAGGGGGGTTATCATAGACGTAAAAATCATCAATCTGCGTGACACCCTTTCTAGCGAGTCCATTAGCGCACTTGTTTGCTTCGCGGTTGCAGTGCTTGAACTGAATGTGGTTGAATCTAGTAGCCAAGAGCCTACAATCATCCATGAGGGGAGATATTGGCTGGTCTGATTGCTGAGTGGTAGTCAGTGCATCCACAAAGATCTTCGCATCAAGTTCCACTTCCACATCAAGATGGTTCTTTGACAGGCAGAGATCAAGCCCGTCCTTTAATGCCCACCACTCTGCCAAGAAGCTGGTTGTTCTCCCAATTTTTCTAGAATATCCAAGCACCCAGTCCCCTTGGTCGTCACGAAGAACGCCCCCACCGCCAGCAAGACCAGAATTCCCTTGAGCTGAACCATCAATGTTTAATTTCAGCTTGCCTTGACCTGGCCTCTCCCATCTAACAAGCATACTGATTGATATTTACAAAACCACATAAGCAAAACATCTTCACCACTAGATACAACCCACACATGTAATTTTTTTAAATCAACTTGTAACAAACAAATTCCAGAATCAGACCAATCCATTAGAGAGAAAAATAGCTAGCAAAACACTTTAAAAGAGCTGAATTGGGCACTGGAAACCTAGCACTTTACAAAAAAATTTCATAGCTCTAGAATATGAAAGCTAAATCAATAACCACACTCCCAAATTAACCATTATTACCAGTTCAACAAATCATGAGCATAAAATGAATGCCATTTCCAGTAAATTAAACTTAAATGAAGTAAAAACGAAACAATCTTTATCCACAATTTCAAAACAAAATTATATGCAACACATGCAAAATTGAAAAATCGTACATCAATCAGATAACCAAATTCAAAAAGTGAAATAAAAAGACATGCTTTGATCTGGAGTATATGAGCAATAAACAGAAACAAAAATGTGAAAAAATTAGGCAATGATGGAAGAAACCCTAATTGATGAAGCAGTGGTTGGAAAAAAAAATGAAATAGTAGAGCATAAGGAACTAGGGATGGTTTCAGATCAAGAAGCCCTAACCTCCCATCAAATCCGCATCTATCAAATCCATCAGATATATAAACAATTTGTTAAATAATAGTAACAACTTGGTGAAATCAATTGATGGCAATGATCTTTGTGAGGAAATCAAAACGAAAATCGTAAAGAACATATATTAATTGAGTAGAGAAGTCTGTTTGGTTGCCTAGAAAATGATAGAGAAATATAAAGGGAGAGATGTAAGCTAAGAGAGAGAAGAAAACAGCTATCGTATTGTACCCAAGAAATTCTAGTATGTATAAATCTTTGATTTTATCGTAGAGTATATATAAGTTCCGTGTTTTTATTTTCAACATCTTCATAACCATTGATAAAATAATTTATTTATTTTTTCCACATTCACCCAACTGCTGATATAAATTTTCCCTATTTAAATTATTTTTTTAACACTTTTTCAACAGTTATGCCAGTTGTAAAAATAAATTTATGAATTTCTTTGCCTTGCTCAACATTTGAGTACAAGTGTACAACCGTAGAAAATTAATTCTTTTGTGAACATTTTTTAGTGATCGTGGATAAAAAAATGTTGAAAAAACTCGAGTTTGTTGTACTGGATAACATTGATCTCAAGCTCAGGTGAACCTAACTTTAACATTGTCATTTTCACAAAATCAACAAAAGGAATCATCAAAATCAAATGAGTATTCCCTAAGTACAGGAGAAACGGTTTCGCCATAATCTGAGAACAGTAAACACCAAACCATGGAAGAAAAAGCAAAACAAAAATTATATTAATACTAAGGGTGAGAAATTTCAATATGCATTTGTATATAGAAGTTTAAAAGAGCATTGCATTTGTAGGTCACCAAAAAAAAATAGACGACAGGAAGGCCTGAATGGGTCGAACCTTATCTTCATACTTAACTCGTCCCTTCTTTGACGTGCGATCTCCTCCTTCCATTATATTAAAGTGCACAAACAAGACAACAGGAAAATTTGAGTTCAACCTGATTAAAAATAAAGAGAAAAAATTTGGCTATATAAAAGCCAAAAGGTAATGCTAAGGTACAACTAGCACAATACAATGATTTTATTTTATTTTTTAAAATGCGAGTAAGGGATATACAAAAAGAAAAAATCTCTATTATATACCTAGGACAAATTAAATTTGTTATCATGCTAAAATAATGTAAAACCCACACTTTCATTTCATTGGATTCCCTCCCCAAAATAAAGAGAACATCAAGACTTGTAAATTGTAATAGAAAGAAGAACAATGATGACTTACAAGCAATGCAGTGAAAAATTTTCTTCTCATTGGAGGTGGTTCATCAATTGAATAGCCTTCTCCAAAAGGCCTAGCCCCATCATCCTCAGCATGGCTTCGCTTATTTTGGGTACCTTTGGAGGCTGAATCATTAATAATATCATAATGAATCCGGACTTTCTCCAAGTTATTTGAAGTAATTACTCTAATCTCTATTTTATTGGATCCATTCCCATCAATTTGACGAAGATTTTCTCCCCATTGGGAGTCGAAATAGCGAGGAGACAAATAGAGCCACCAAAGGTGACGTGAACTAACTCTACCATAGTTTGCCCTAAAAGAAGAGCGTATTGGTGATGCGCATTCAAATCCATTGACTTTAATCCAACATTTAATTAGAAAATCTTTAGAATCCTTTGAGACTGAAAAACAAACGCACAACTCAATTCCCATCAATTCATCACGCCCATAAGGCACTTGTACCTTCAATTCTTGACTTACAGATTCATGTTCAAACCTTTTCGGAAAGCGACCTACACGAAAGTGACCTTCAGGAATAATAATGTCAAAGATGTTTGGTAGTTTACCACTTTGCCCCTGAAATATATAAAGCATAATTAATGTTTAGATTTTTTTTTTTTTTTTTTTGAGGAAAATAATGTTTAGAACTTAGAGAGGGAGAGATACCTGAAGCATGCTATTGCTACTTCCAATATATCTAGCCAAGCTGAAGCTGTTAACACACTGGAAATTCAAATGGGAGTGATCTGAACTAAAAGTATAAAATTGCAGTTCTGGCAATATCATCAGTGAGGTACAATTGTTTGCAATTACTGAATCAATAGTTGATGGAACATTTTCCAATGACCAAAGCATCTTGCAACCCTCCAAATGGAGTCTTCGAAGTTTAGAGAGTTGAGACATGCTTTTAGGAAGGGAAACAAAATCATTTCCACTTAGATTTAAGTGTTCTAAAGAGGACAAGCAGCCAATGTCATTAGGGATTGACAGAAGAGAGCAGTCACTAAGATGCAAATATGTTAAAGATTGAAGACCTGTTGAGGAAGACAATAATAATCGAAGAGGTTGCCTCGATATTATGGGATTCACATGACTTGCTGAAACTAATGAAGGAAATATTAAGCCTAGCAGCTCAAGACTTGTTGGCAGGGAATAAGATTCAGATGATTTCCATCTACAAATATATAGATGTTTGAGATTTTTAAGGAGGGCAATGGAAGAAGGAACATCTATTATGGCTGTCCAACACAAATTAAGCAGCTCCAAACTTTTTACATTTCCTATGTTCTTTGGCAAGTTATGAAATTTTAAGCATCCAAAAAGATCAAGAGACTTAAGCAACTTCAAATTACAAATGGTGTTAGGAAGGCTCACAAGATTCTCGCAATATCTTAGAGTTAATGAAGTAAGGTCAGTCAAACGTTCAATTGATGAAGGCAGCTCTTCTATATCTGCTTTGCTCAAATCAAGTATCTCTAGGCCTTTGATTATCCATAGCTTCTCTGGCAAGCTTTTAATTAGATCCACAATAGCAGTGCGAACCGGAGAAAGCTCCTGTAAGAATTTCGGGTTTGCCACAACTTTTGGAATTGTCTTGAGTTTTGGGCTATTAGAAATTTCAAGAGTCATGAGAGGCTCCATTCCAAACTTGCTTGGAAGACGAATTAGTCTTTCACAATCTTGTAAATCAAGATAAATAAGTTTTTTAAGAATTCCAATAGATGGGTGAAACTCGCGTAAATTTATACACCTTACAAGAACTAATTTCTCAAGATTTGGGACTCCAGTGAAGTCTGGAGTTATAAACAGGTCCAGGGAGTCAGTCAAGTCAATAAACTTCAACTTGTCAAAATTCTGTTAGAAGAAAAAATATTGTTACAATAATTAGCTTTTTGGTGTACATTTATTGTAATTTTAAAGAAAAGTTTTAAGAGGATACTTAATAACACACTTACCTTTATTCCTGTCCAAAGTTGTTGAATTTTGCTTTGTTGCAAACGAAGTTGAACAAGCTCATCTAGCTGGAAACTTAACGGCAAAGATTTTGAAGGATACGAAATCCAATCAAGAATTCTTAAATCATTCGGAAGGTGTGTGGGGACAGGGAGAGTGCCATAAATTCTGAGAAATTTAAGATTATCCATCTTCAAAAAGGCCTCAAGGTTCCAACATCCATCTTGTTGCTCATTACAAGTACTCGCAATATCCATGGCTTTAAGTGCTTCTGTCCCCTAATAATCAAGAAGGAATTGGTAAATTGCAAAAATAATTATTAGCATAACTATTCAACTTCCAAATTTGTTAAACATGAAGGTAGGGAATGAGCTCAAATTTTCTAAATAACTTCTTACCTTATTTTTTTTTAACACTTTGTTAATGTCCTCATATTCCCATAGTCGACTACGCTTCCCAGGATCATCAAGACACTCTTGACGAACCATGTTCCTGCCCATTCCTTGAAGTAAATCATGCATCCACACTACATCATTATCCATAATTTTCAAGAGAGACTTATCAGTGAGTTCCTTCAATCCAATAATAGGGTAAAGGCCCAAAGTATCTAGTATTTCTAATACATAATCTTTCTTCTGATTATTAAAAAAGCATGCAATATGCAAGAATATTTCCTTCTGTGGTTTTTGGAGTCCATTAAAACTTATTTCAAGTACTCGGAGAATTGATCTGTCAGGAAATTCTTGGAGTCTCTCTAATTCATTTTTCCATTCAATAGTTTTTTTTCCAAACAAAAAGGAACCCAAAACCTCAAGAGCTAAAGGAAGGCCACTAGCATAATTCAAGAATTGGTTAGACAACTCTATATAATCATCAAGGACATGCTTTTTTTCAAAAGCTTTCAAGCAAAAAAGTTGAAGAGCATCTTCATCATTCAATTCTTTAACTTCATATATTTCATTTACTCGATGTGCTTTAAGTACATGCGCATCTCTTGTTGTTATGATAATTCTACTACCTGGACCAAACCAATTACACTCCCCTGCTAACATTCTCAACTGTTTCACTTCATGTACATCATCAAGGACAAGAATAACTCTTTTATGACATAATCTATTCTTGATCTTGAGAACTCCATCATACTCCTCTTCAATTTTCAAATTCGTTTCCATCAAAACTTCATTAATAATTTTCTGTTGTAGTGGAACACAACCATTTTTTTCAAACTTTTCCCTAACATCCTCAATAAAACCATGAGCTTCAAATTCTTTAGAAACCATATGATAAACAACTCTAGCAAGAGTTGTCTTACCCATCCCTCCCATCCCCCAAATCCCTATAAAGAGGACATCTTTTGAATCTAGAGCTAAACATGACACCAATTTTACCAGTCGAGAATGTATCCCTATTAGGTCCTTGGTAATATATGGGAATGCATCATATTTCAAGTTGAACGATATCCAACTCACGATTTCTTGGATAACTTCTGACTCAGGCCTGCAATGAAAAAAAGAGAATATGTGTTGATTGAAACAAAAAAGTGTACATTGATCCGCATACAATGAAACATGTATATAAATCTTCTTAAGTTTTCATATATAGTTATATATAAATCTACCACATTTGCACTATACCTCAAATCCCTAATGTCCTTGTTAGGACCCAATTTGTGGAGTAGTGTCTCTGGGCCCACATGAAGTTATTGGGCCGGCTCTTATACCAATATATGCCCGATATGGGACTCATCACACACTCACACAACAATCACAATCAATCAAATTAGGGCATTACAAAATGAAAAAAAAAAAGAAAAAGTTTAGATAAATTACCTAGTATTGTTTAAATGCCATCCGGCGAGGTTGCCCACTTGTCTCAAAGCATCTCTCCATTTATCCACTCTTGTATATATTTCATAGTCAAGCCAACTGCGTGTATATATTTATTAGTTGTCAAGAGCTTTATCTAAAGGTACTTTGTAAGAATTATTTATTAATGAACAGTTTAATAATTTTTTTTTTTTGGGAGGGGGGGGGGGGGGTGGTGTTTGCTTTTCGAGAGCAAAGTGCAGATGTGGGTTTGGTTACATGTGACTTTGGTAGGGTGTTTCATATAAGAAATTTAGTTAAATGGTAAATAGCACATTTAAAGTTTGGAGTGCTTAAATTTTACACCTTAAACTTTCAAAATTTAAATTTCATTCCCTAAAAAGTTGGTTGTATTTGAACTTACACCGTAATATTTTCTAATTTAGATTTTACTTCCTAAATTTTAAGAATGTTTAAATTTTATATTTTAAATTCTAAAACTTTCGGATGTAAAATCTATACACCCATAAAATTTAGAGAATAAAATCCAAATTCTAAAACGTTAGGGTATAAAATCCAAATACTCCCAAATTTTAACAAGGTAAAATCTAAATTCTGAAATTTTAAAATCTAAAATTCAAACACCCCAAACTTTAAAGATGTAATTTGTAATTTATCCAAAAAATTATTAAAAGTTATTAGGCTGTTTTATTTATTTTTTTATTTTATAGAGTCATAATTTTTCTATAACAACTTTCATATAGTTCATATAAAATCCAAATACTCCCAAATTTCAACAAGGTAAGATCTAAATTCTGAAATTTTAAAATCTAAAATTCAAACACCCCAAACTTTAAAGATGAAATTTGTAATTTATCCAAAAAATTATTAAAAGTTATTAGGCTGTTTTATTTATTTATTTTTATTTTATAGAGTCATAATTTTTCTATAACAACTTTCATATAGTTCATATATCATGGAAAGGTTCATATATCATAGAAAGTCATAGTGTTATCAATTCACAATATATGTAGTTGAGAAAGTACCATACACAATATAATTAAATTGAAAAACTAACTAAATTGAAAAACTAACGTATGGATAGATCTGCATGCAAAATTTATAAAAACCAAAAAAAAAAATAATCAATTAGAAATTTAGATCCAAAAAACGATTAAAAATAAATAAATTAGGGAAGAAGAAATACCTTATCCCCAACCAGACCTGCGTAGTTTTGAAAATGCGTCGAATCCAACTTGGAATTTTGCAAATGAAGAGAGAGAGGATTGAGGAGAGAATTTAGAGAGGACCTAGAAATTTGGAAGTGATGAAATTTCAATGCTCCTTTTAGGAAATATTACAAGAAACTTCCAAATGCTCTTTTTTATTTTTTGAGTACTTCTACTTTCTAGAAATTTCTGGTCAGGTCAATGAAGAAGGTAAGGAGATGAGAACGAAGAGTTGAAAAGTAATAAGACACCAAAAATTGTGAAGGTCACGTGGAATGTGAAAGTACAAAAATAAATAAATTAAAGAAATGGAATAAGAGCCTTCTAGGAAAGTTCATAGTTTAGTTCACCTAATGCCCATCTACTACAAGTACAACCTTTTTTGTCATTTTTTTTCTGAGAAAAAAAAAAGGGTTAGGGGGCTGACAATCCTAAGACCATAGTAGCATCTTACTCCACATTAGTTCATTGTATCTAGTGTTGTAATAAGTATTACTGTTTACTCAAAAAAAAGTTTGGGACCTTGCTAAAGTGTAAGAGGATCACGATGAGCCATAACTTCCCAGTTTTACGAGGAACACTAATGAATCTTAAGCTGCTGAGGGAGGTAACCCAAGTGAGTAATACAATCTTCTTTATTTGATTATTTTTTAAATAAACAATCTCGTTTCAGTTGCACTAATAAATTATATAAAGTTTGAATTTTTTTAATCACCAATCTCATAATTATATCACTGTATAAGGAGTTTATTTTAATACTCCTAAAATAATTAATTTAAATATTTTATGTATATATTTAACGCATAATTCTGGAATAGTGCACCAATACTAGAATATTCCTTTCTCAAATTTCTCATAGCCAATCCAAAAAAACATGCAAAACAGAGTTGAAAACTTTACTTTATATTGCTTTTTTACCTTTTTTGTTGCTTCCAAGTTAATAGTTTGTTTGTATATTTATTATAAAAATTTATTATTAAAATAAAGTAAAAAAATTCATACAATTGTCTTTTAAGAACTGAGATTTTTAAAATTTTTAAAAAAATCATTTTTAATTTTAACATTAGAGCAAATGAATAATCTTAAACCGTCATAACTTCTCTCTCTTACATTAAAAGTGCAATTGCATAGTTCAAATGCTCATATATATATATTGATATTGTGCATGTGACTAGTATTAGTAATACGATGGCTTCTTTGCATGATTAATATAATAAATAATGTCAACTCATAAAAACAAAAAACATAAATATTGTTAGTTTTATGTATTAATTACTTAAATTAACTTTAAAAGTCTAAATAATAAATTCTTTGCCCTTTGCATTGCAAACTATTAATACTTTAAAGTTTAAACTATCTTCTTAAATTTAATGGAGAACGTACTTTTTTTGGCCTCATTTTATTTGTAACAGTTTTTTATTTTATTTTATGAGAATCTATTTTTAATTGTGAATATTTCATTTTATTTTATTTTATTTCATTTTAAATTTAATGGAGAACATTTTATTTTATTTTATTAGACACAATTCGCAAGCATGGTTAAAAACATAAAATTAACATGGCTATTACAATTCTTAAGTCTAAAGTCTTTCTACTTTGATAGTGGTGATGTTGAGGCAATTCTACATGTTCACCAAACTTGTTATTAGGGCCGGCTCCAGACATTTTGGAACCTACGGCGACAATTAAAATGACGCATTTTTTATATTTATGTATTAATTAAATCAATATTTATTTAATATTTTTATATTATAATATATCTCATTTAAAATATATTTGTCTTACCTTTTGAGCTGTAAATTGACTAATTAAATTTTTGTATTTAAGTTCTTCTAACATTTCTTTTTCAATCGATAATATTTGTAGGAGTATAATTCGACATGTCATTATTATTTTCATTTCCTTCTAATTGAATAACATTATGGCGAATTTGTTCATTTGTTACATTTTCATTATTATTTTCATTTACTTCTAAATTATTTTGAAGTTCATTATCAAGATTTGTTGTATTGCAAAATTGAACATCATTGTTATCTTCTCGTTTCATTATCTTCTAAATATTTTTGGTGAATTTCTTGCTCATTTATGATATTTTTATCTAAATTTTATGTTTTATTTTGCTTATGACTAATAAAAAATTTATCCATCGATCATTTTTTTTAAAGTTTTTCATATTCAAATGCAAATTTGTTAATAGACATTTCTAATAAAACAATATTTACAAATAAAATAAACACTATCTATAATATATTTAGAATGATCGAAATAAAAAAAAATAAATTAAAAAAAAAAAAAAAACCTTTGAAGTGTAAAGTAATAGAACCTAATGTGTACATAAAAAAGTACTATTGTAACTCTAGTTTCACCGAACAATAATAAGTATATAGCAATCTCAAGTTCGCAACCTGCATATATATAAAAACACAAGATCAAAAATAAAAATAAATTAAAAAAACATCCAAGGCGATCCAGATGTACAAGTCTTTTTGAGAATCAGAGCCACATAAGTCTTATTTGATAAGACTCCACCCACCCAAAAATAAAAAAATAATAAAAAATAAACGCAAGATTTTAAAAGACTCCCCAACCACTGCTCTCCTTGGTACAATGGTCACTCTACAAGTATTAATGCTTATCGGGTGTGAGAGGCAAGGGCTGGGTTCAAGTCTTAAAGAGAGAGTTTCACACACATATACACTTAGATTAAATTAAAGTAGAATTTCTATCTTGTAAAAAAAAAAAAAGACTCCCCAAGGCCCACCCCACGCCCCAGCCAATAATAATACTCCCAAAGCCAACCCTAGACATTTTAGGCCCTAAAGCGAGAACTAAAATGGGGTTTTTTCTTTTATTTATGTTCTAAATTTTTTTGAAGTTCATTATCAAGATTTGTTGTATTGCAAAATTGAACATCATTATTATCTTGCAATTGTATTGTTTTATTATCTTCTAACTCTTTTTGGTAAATTTCTTGCTTACCTATGACATTTTCATCTAAATTTTGTGTTGTATTTTGTTAATTACTAATAACAAATTTATCCATTGAACTTTTTTAAGACCCAATTAATTTTTCTTCTTTTTTGAAGTTTTTTATATCCAGATACATATTTTATAGTAGGCATTTCTAATCAAACAATATATTTATAAAGACTAAAATAAAAAATAACTTTCAAATGTAGAGCGATAGAACCTGTATATAAAAAGTATTTTTGTAGTTTCACCGAAATAACACCTGCATAAAATAAAAACTTACTCATTATATTACCTATAACTAAAATATACATATATGAAAATGCAAGATTAAAAAAAATAAAAAATAAAAAAAGCCCAGCCAAAATAAATTTCAAGTGTCCAAGCCCAGCTAGGCAAGAATAAACCAAGCCCAGCCGAAACAGACCCTATTACGGAAGAATCACCTACAACAAAAAATAAAAATAAAAATAAACAAATAAATAAATAAAACAAACGCAAGCTTTTGAAAAAAGAAAACTAGTACAAGTCTTCGAGGCCCAGCGGCCCCAAGCCAGCAACAGATAAGAAACAGAACAAAAAGTAAAAAACGCATCTGCATAATCAAAAGAAAGAGAACAAAACTATACCTCAGTTGGTCTGGTCAGTCCTCAGTTCAGATCAGAGTCTTCAGATGTGATCGGATGATTATTGATTCAGATCGGAGGAAGCCAGTAGAGAGAAAGAATGAGAGAGAGATAGACAGACAGACAGACAGAGAGCAAGAGTGAGAGATGGCCTTATTTATGAGAAATCGATGTTTAAGCGGTGAAGTTAGCAAAAGTTGTGATAACTCTATTGTTACAAAAATGGTGAGGTCATTGAATACGTACGTGTCATAATGTCAAATGGTGTGGGGGAAAATTTGTCAACCTTTTTTTTTTTTTTTTGGGAAAAGTTGCCATCTTTATTTCTGGGAAGTTTCGGCCCATCTTTTTTGGATTAGGATCCGATGCATTGCACCGGGTGCAATTCTCTATTTTCACTCACAAATTTTTTTTTCTTTTTACTTTTTTTTTCTTTTTTTTTTTAAAATTTTTTTGAATTAATAGTTAAAATTAAAAATAATTTTTTACAACTATCAATATCAAACATTTAAAAAAATTGCATCGCACCTTATCTCAATCAGTCTCGTTCAGTCTTCACGCGTAACTTGACTTATGGCGTTTGTTTTCGCGTTGGAAATTTCATGTAGAAAACCTGAACTGTTGTCTACTTTCTCTGGTTGCTTTGTTGAAAGGTCTTGGTTGGCTACCCACACTTTGTGATTGATTGATTTCTGGAGCTATACTATTTGATATCTGCTCCTTTGCTATTGCTACTATGTGCTTTCAGCTGTATAGACTTATTAATTAAATCTCATTCATCCAAAAAAAGAAAAAAAACTGCTCCAATTACTTGTGTGAAGAAAAGTAAAACGGCTGGAATATTTTTATTCCAAAGAGTGTAGCCTTGGTGGTGCATCATGGTACTAAAAAATTTCAGTGTTAATTGCATCCATGAGCAGAACGGGGCAGAACTTGAAGTTAGGAGGCCAGTTTTATTGTTAGTTACACGCGACGGCTTCGATTTTTAGCTCTACTGCTTAACCGGAAAATGTTTTATTATTATTATTATGGGTGTGTTAAGCGTGTCTTTTGTTGGTAAGGACAACATTATTTTATTTAAAGTTTTTTAAAGGGTTAAATTTTTTGTTTTTGGTAAAATTGGTTGATTAGTCTCAATTTTCTTTTTCTTTTTCTTTTAGTTTTGCTATCACTAATCGGTAATTTTTGTTGTTGGGCTAATATTTTGGGCTTGTATAATTTTTTTTTTTTTTAGATTTTAGATTTATATATTTTTTACGGACTTTAGAATGAGGAAAATACTAAATTTACAAATTCTTGTTATGATTAGTGGTTATTAGTAAATAAAAAAGTGATATAAGTGGTGGAGCCAAATGCAAACCAATAAGAATTTGCTACCTCAATAGTTCGTAAAAATATTGTAATTTTTTTTTTTTTTTGTAATTATAGCATTTCTCTTATAATGATCAATAAGAGGGACAAAATGTAATTTTATTGAACAAAGTTACTAAAATTAGTACCTAAATATATAGTTATATAATTATATTATTATTTTTTTTAAAAAAAGGGGGGCCATTGCCCCCACTAGTCCATGAATGGCTCCACATGGAGGTTAGTTTAGGCAAATGGGTTTTCAAATCATGCCCTTATCAAATAGTATGTAGCCCGTGTTGTTAGGTGTAGCGGTTGAATCCATTAGTTTAACAATGTTTCTTTGATGGGAAATGGGTTAATGAGAATTTATAGGGGAAATTACACTTTGCCCACCTGTGGCTTGCTTGAAAAATACTTTGCCTACCTGTGGTTTAAAAATTGACACTTTACCCATCTGAGATTAATTTTGTTTGTCTCCCATTATCCACCTCTATTAAAAACAGAGATAAATTTGTATTTTTGTTACCCTTTTATGTCTCTCTCCTCTTAAAACATAAAAAACTAAAAATTTAAGAGAAAAAAAGATCTAAAAACTAGGTTTTGTAAAATTAAAACCTAATTTTTACATCTTGTATCAACTTTTAAATCTTCTATTTTAACCCATTAAAAAAAATGTTTTAGCAAACAAATATTTATTAGGTAAATAAAGAAAAATCAAATGTTAACACACATATAATGGAACAAATAAAATGTAAAAATCCAAAATTTGTAGAGAACACTAAACGTAATGTAATTAGTATTCATTTTGATAAGAAAAAACATAAAGTGGAAATTACACTTAACCCACCTGTGGTTTGACCCGATTTAACAGTGCCTACCTGTGGTTGGATTCTTACTTTGGATAATCTCATGATTAAGAGACGCTCTTTGGCAAATTGGTGTTGTATGTGTCGTTGAGATACATATACCTTATGAGGTTTTATGCTTCAGGCTTTCGACATTTATTGAGTTATGCCAGAAATAGTGGCAGGATTGTTATTTTGTTGGCATTAGTGGCTTGAGAATTATACTTCAAACATATGGAATTTGATTCCAGGTTGCTTGATGTGGATTGTTTGATTGGAACGAAATTGTCATTCCTTTGAGGACACTGAGAAGATTTTGAAAGAGTTAAAAGGTTTTATGCTAGCATAGTTTGTTTGAATGGTCTCGTTGTTGAAGTTTTACTGATTGTTCCTTTTTCTTTGAGTCTATGTTTTCTCTTAGATTAGTTTCCCAGTATCCCTCTTCTCTGTTGTTTGGTTTATCCTTTTCTTGTTGTTCATTATCATGAACAATTTGTATTTTTATTTTCTATTTTCATTAATAATATTTCTTTGATTACATATCAAAAAAAAATATGCTAGCTGGCACTCTTACTTTTTCCTTCTTTTATTCGTTTCATTGGTTCTGCGATGTAGTAAAATCTGGTTTTCCATTACTCACATATCGTTTGCTTCTAACAGGGTGAAGCTGATTGTCCATTCTACCTCAAAACTGGCAGGTGACTATTTGCCTATTTATGCTCAATTGTTTTATTATTATTTTTGGATATATATGCCCAATTGACTCAAGAATTTGTATAGAATAGCAAAAGTTCTTAACGTTCTTTCATTTTTTTGTATATCAGCTGCTAGTATGGTGCCACTTGCCGCTACAACCATCCTGACCGGCATGGTATGCCTCCGAAGCTGAAATTCATTTTTTCTGATTGCAGATGCATATATGATAATTCAACTGCTGATTTAAATACTTGTGATTCAGAGTTTCACTGAGATTTTTGTGCAGCGAATAATCCACCTGCCACTGCAATAGGCCTAATCCGCTCTGCAATATAAGGAACTGCTGTCTGGTAGACAATGAAAAGAGCACGTCTATAAGGTCCTGCAACCTGTTAAAACAACTATTAACCAATTGAAAATAGAACAAGTAGTAACATATCAACCACATGGCATCAATGCACTCAGTATGAAGTAAAAAACTAAGTAATAGTAGAAGATTTAGACAATTGACCTATTAATCATGATCATATAACAAGGTTCATGTCATCCAAATATGGTTGTATCAAGTAGAAGTTAAAGCTGCAGGGTGAGGTGTATCTGAAAAGTCAATGAGCACAATTGGCCTGGAGGGTGTTGTGACTAAGTGTGTGTTTTGTGTAACTTAAACATCAAAATTTATGAATATCAAGAAAGCAAATAATGGGTAGAAACTAGCAATGTTTATTGCCCTGAACCAGTGGTTAACACATAAGAAAGCATCAGCCCCAAAATTTTGTCTGCAAAATAAGAAAACCGGAAATATGATATAACAACTAATATGTTGTCCACAATGCATAACATCAAAAATCATTTTCTTAGTTGTAAAGATCGTTTTAGAGAACTTGTGAATTTTGAAATGATTTTGAAGAAGTTTGAAATGAAAAGCTTTGAGAGTTGAAAATCTAACCTCCCTCTGATAAGCTACAGCAACCCTTGTACCTAAACCAGCGAATTGAAGAAGTCATGAAATAAGATAAAAAGTGAGAAATTGCAAGGAGTGGAAGGAATTCAGGCAAACATATAATAAAGAAACGAACCAAAGAGGTGGCGGAAAGCATCACGACAGGCATCATAGACGAAGGAGGCATAGTGGTCGTCCTTCTCGGCAGCTCTCATTATCTCAGGCTGTGCTGCTAGTGGGAATCTTCATGGTAAGGAAGCCTCGCAAGTACTCGTGCAGTCGTGCTCATGCTCAACTTCACCCCTTCCCAATCCCATCTCTCAAATTCAACTTACCGGTATTTGGAAACCACCAATTATTTTCAGAATCAATTAATGCACTCTCTGAAAACTGAAAAGAGAGAAGGACGTTATCCCATTTGCTTTCAACTTATTTCTCCATCAAAGAACAAGTCCAGACATTAAACCAAAGTGGCATTCTTCTCTGAAACATTTTATCATATAGGTAGAGTGCTTCTTGCAAAGACCATCCTTACATAAAGAACAGCTTTGAGAATTACATTGTATGAAATTTATAGGCTAAAATCTCCGAATAAGAATGAAAACAAAGTAAAAATTACAAAGAAAAGGTTTCTCGGGAAATAAAATTTTCTTAGGGGCACCAAAGCAAACAGTTAACGCGCAGAAAATTAGAGTTGGGAAGATAGGCTGATAGCTGAGACTGAGAGTAGTGGGTGTTGATTAACGAAATAAAACGTATTACATGATCTCAATCTTCCATAACGTGCTGCTTTGAAAGTACAGTATTATTAGGTGCAATACATTATAATATTCTTTAATTTAATTCAAATATATGGTTGTCTTGTAGTCTTTTTTTCCCATTAAACTAATTTCCCAACATATTATTTATGTGGCCAATTATAAAATAATTCTGTTATGTGACCACTTTTGGAACTCGGAAGCTAGATTTTTATGAAAAAGAATCATGAGATAATATACATATTTATATATATATATATATATATATATATATATATATTAAAATTTTCTAGTGAAACTCAAATTTCAGAAGCTCTAGTTCTTCAAGTTGGAACTCAAGTCTCAAATACTCAACATCCAAAAGTGGATACAAAACAAAAATATTTCATGACTAGCCACATAACTAATATGTTGGGGAAATTAGCCTAATGGGCAAAAGATGCCCCTATCTAGAATAGTCAAACATATTTATGATTATCTTTTTCAAGTTTAATTAAATTCATTATAGTTATGTGTTTTGAATTTAATTGGAAACCTAATGTACTATATTTTAGTGTTACCATAAATATCAAGATAAATGCCTAATCTAGCAAAGAAAAAAGAGACGGAAGGGGAGTTTTGCCTAACAAGATTGTAATCAACCATGAAAAGCAAAGAAAAGAATCTTACTAGAGAAACGCAAGAGGACTCAAGATTGGAGAAAACGCAGGAGAAATAAAAAGGAAAAGAAGGAAACATAAGGTTTTTTTTAAAAAAAAGAATGAAAATTAAGGCGCGGAAAAATCTAGAAAGCATGCTTGCATGGCCAACCAGTAAGACAATAACATGTGTCCATGATCTGATGGCCGAGTCACATCACATTAAATGTGACAAATAAGGAATCTCAAAAAAAATCAACGAGCAATAAGGACCCTTTATATTCCTCTGGTCGTCATATATGACGACAAAGGAATAAAGGGGGCAACTGATGAGTAAGGAATATAATGTCATCCAGAGTACTAGACGACCTTATAGCATTTAAAGGCTAGTCATAAACTCGCTCATAACCAACGGACCACAACAGTCAAATGGACATAACAAATGGCAATAAATAGCCATAAACTGCCTCAAAGGTGTTTTTTTGACAGTAAATAAGCCTCCAACGGCTACATAAAGCCAGGCTATATAACGCTATAGAAGAAAGACAAGAGAGGTAGTTTACACACAATCACTTAATACTTTTGAGTATTCAAATATATCATATAGCTATCTAACTTAATCATCAGAGGGTCCTTAACAAGCACCACCTCAATGTTGTTATCTTTTGCGATGTTCTCTCCCTTTTGCAAGGAAACTTTGCTTGTCTATCGATTGTACAAGTTTAGCGACTAACGACTATTTTTTGTTTCATCAATTGGTATGGTTTTTTTTTTATTGAAATATTGGTATCCAATTGTTACACCACCAACTTGACACCAACGTCAGATTTGATCATGTCAAAGAGAAGGAATTCATCAGTCAAGAAAATGTTTTCTTCATTTTGATATTCTAATACAGGGTCAGCTTTAGGCCTAGGCCAAAGGCCACTTAAGCCTAAATGTCTTTATGACTCTTACTCTTCATCTCACATACATACCTAGGCAACAATGCACATTTCTTCATAGTGAAGTTAGATTCAACGGTCTGCCAAAACTAGTTTGATCATGTCAAAGAAATTCATTGGTCAAGAAAATGTTTTCTTAATTATGATATTAAAAAACAGAGGACCAGCTTTAGGTCTAGGCCTAAGGCCACTTATATATATATTAAGCCTAAAGCTCTCTATCAGAAAAAGGCCTCAAAGAGTAAAGACTATAACCCTTAAACAAGAATCCTTTGCTCTTTTTTTGCCATTTACTACAAGATGCAAAGGTTCTGTTTTGTCAATGTGTCATATGGTTGAGTCCTCTCATGTACAACCCCAAGGCAATAATATGTTGCTCAAACTTAAGTAGTCTAGATGGAAGAAGTTCTATTGAAGCTATATAGCCTATGTACCAAGACTGACTTGGCCTCATTTTCTTTAATAAAAGATTTGGATTTCAATTTTTTTAAAGGATTAAAATTAGGGGACAATTATTTTAATTGAAAAAAAATAAAACCAATTACAAAAATATTAGGTGAGTTATTTTTAGAAGGTCCTAAAATTATGGACCAATATAAACTCAATTTAATTGAATTCCTATATTTTTCGACTGCCATAAAAATTTATTGTGAGTGTACTATATCATGATTCACGATCAATTTCCCCTAACAGTTGTGTGTGTGTGTGTGTGTGTTTCTCAAAAAAAAAAGACTGGGTGATTGTCTCACATTGCTTAAGAGAGTGTGTTGTGTGTTATATAACTTGCCCCACCATCCCTTAAAAGTTACCATGGCTTTTGAGTAAAGTTGTAATTTGTCTTTGTGTTAGAATCTTTTTCCCTTTCCCTTATGTGCGTGTGTGTGTGTGTTTGTTTCTAAAAAAAAAAAAAAAAAAAATTCCCCTCACAGACTTTCACTTTTGTTTGCCAATCTCTCACCCAAAAGATTGTTTACATTAGCCACACAATTTCATAGGATCCCACACCAATGGATTTTTCTTTCTCCAACATCAAAATCAAAATTGAGAATTAAATTTCAATTTTCCTTGACCATGCACGACCTTAATCAAGGTAAAGTGGATCTCATTTTGATAAATATACATATATATACACACTCTTGAACCATAATATTTTTTATTCTCTATATGGAATTAGTTTGGTTTGATTAATACTAATCAATCCCAATTAATTTCATTACTTGTTATAGAAGAAAGAACTGTCTCAAGCTATTCATTGCAACACATAATTCCAAAATGAGCAAAACCAAAGACAACTTCACCAGCATGGTACCATCGAAAGTGATGGCAAAGAATTGGAACAGACTGATTGCTAATGTGGTAGAAAATGATTTAGATGAGGACTAGATGTTGTTGCCGCATCTAATTGTGACGAAGGGCTCTAGAATGTTGCCGAATACAACATTTTCATTATTGAAAGGGTTTGGAGTTTGGTAGGACTCTCAAAAGAAAAAATCTACATTATGTTAGAAATGCGGGGAAAATGGGCATTTGTCCCTAATTTACAAATTATACAACAAAATGCCCCATATTTTGAAACTATTTAGCAAAATGCCGAGTTACAGGTGAAACTCGACATTAGCAATGTCAAGTTCTATTCATATAACTCGATTTTGAGGATACTGAGTTTTACAAATAACTCGATTTTGTTAAAATCAAATTTAAAAAACAGGGACATTTTGTTAAATAGTTCCAAAACAAGAGCATTTTGTTGCATAGTTTGTAAATTAGGGGCAAATACTCATTTTCCCCTAGAAATGCTATCTTACCTAGTTTTTTATATCAACTTTTTGAGTTTTGGTGCTTGATGTTAGGGTGAGATATATGAGGATTTTTTTGTTTGAGTGTATGTTATATAAATTTTGGACAAGGGAGAATTTTAGATCATGAAATTAAACTTATAAGCGTATCAAAGGGGATCTTGCATAGGCCTAAGTGCCTAACATAGTTTTAGGTCTTGAGTTCAATAAAAGTGAAAGAGCAAAAGGTACAAGAAAATTAGTGATAGTATTTGTTTGAGGAATTATGAAATAATTTTTTCAAAATACTATTTTACCATTTTACAATTTAAAATGAAATAGTGTTAATATGATGTGTGACAATAATTAACCCGTTGAATAGTTATATACTTTACTAAATGTCATAAAGACACATACCTTTGGTGAACAGATTATCAAATTTTCGGATCTTATTCTTTGCTTGCTTTACGAACTCCTCACGACCTCCTTTGTGGAACACCTCCAAGTTGCAGGAGAGGCTACTAGAGTCTCTCCTAATTTCCACGCTCCAAATTCTAGAGAATAGTAGATAGTGTCCCAGAGAGATGGCTTATTTTGAGTGAGCACTCAAAAACTATACATATGTTCACTCACTGTATCTCTTATTAATCTGACTGATGTAGGAGTATTTTAAAATACTAGTAGAAATTCACTTACTATCATATTTATGTGATCTCTAAAAGATCTCGTCTGTTAAGTTGAAATTACTCCACCACTGATATTGATAACTCATATTAATATATGTTAAGTTTAAATTACTCCATTATTGATATTGATAACTCATACTAATATTAGTTAATTTAAATTTAAATTTACTTATCTGATGACCCATGTGGACGATCCATGGGCCATGGTTATGGGTTTGGTCAAAACCAGCCCAATTTCTAACATCTCCCACTCGTCCACACTGGGTACTAGAGTCATACTGGCTCCTCTCAATCTCTTGTCCAATCCTCTCTTTATACAGAAAAATGGAGTGTGCGACCTGACAAGAAGGTGTAGGGTAGGAGTACTATATTAAGTCACCATCTAAACTAACATAATCCATCACTCATAATATCTCATCTATGCCCCAAATTATTTGATCACACTCGATCAAGTTTCTTTAATCCCTCATGAGTTCAAAACTCAAAACAACACTTGATCCTATACTATATAATATGCTCATGATTATGCTGAAAAACAAATTCCTCGTAATTGCCCGGGCTATTAGCCGTAAAATAAATGATGTGATCTAAATAATCTTCCCAATATAATCATGTCAATTCATTCACACTTGACCACTTTCCTAGACACCTTTGTTTATTCAATCTATAAACTTCAATGTTCCTTTGCTTCTCCGTTATGTCTAGACATGGCAATATAGGTCAAAATTTTTTGACCCGACCCGACCCGAAAAATACCTGATCCGAACCTGATTTTTTTGACTCGAAGCAAAAAACGGGTTGACCCGTAACCCGACCCGATTTTTTACGGGTCAACCCGACCCTACCCGAATAACCCGTGGCCCGACCCATTAAAAAAATTCGCTAAAAAAATATTTACAACTAAATACTTCATATACTCATATAAAATTATAAACTAATAAAATATTAAATTAATTGTCAATTTGTCATGACATTGACAACTCACAAGTCACAAGCATAGCCTGCACAGCACCTTACACTTATACCATTAGGTCCATCCGTCCAACATTACACAAAGACAAGTTGACAAAATTGATTTGAGTCATTGACAATGACAAGGCTTTGGTTGATGGGTGTATCACAACCGTTCAAACAAATATATATATATATATATATATATATATTATATCTCATGGTCATTGATTGGTCAAAGCAAAGGCTTTGCTTGCTGAGTTGCTGGCTAGCTGTAGTCCATATTCCATAAGTCCATTTCGGATTTTCCAAAGGGACCAAAGCCAAACAAACACACTAATCACAAAATTCACAAATCACACTACTCCTCTTCCTTTGTTCCTCATACTTCAAGCCCAAACGTCGTGATTGTGAGTCCGTGACTGATTCCGATAACCACTATTGCTTCTAAATCAAGCTTTAGCACAGAAAAAAAAAATTCTTACTCCGTATCGTTCACGTCTTTTACCTGAGAATGTGGAAGCTACGTTGTGTACTAAAAGTTGGCTATATGGATTTGAAGGTTGTAAGGTCTAATTTTTCAAAGTGGACCGAAATCCACACTACAATTATGGATGGCTAAAGCCCACTATGACTCTTGGCCCAAAACAATAAAATTTGTAGAGAAGGAACCACACAACAGAGAGACATGCAAGCCCCGAGGATTCCCATATCCTAAGTTTCCTACAGTTCGTCCTCTTCTTTTTCTTCTGTCCACTAATCCGCTCTCTTTAGTTGTTTTCCTCTTTCTCTCTATTCTTGCCGATCCCCCCCTTCTGTATCTCTCCCACTCCTATTTATACATCTGGTTCTTGTCATCTCCACCCTTCATCTTTCTTCCCTTCCCTCTTCCTTCGGTGACACCTGTAATCCTTTTGCAGAGAATAATGGTGGTAGAATATCTAAAGACTACATTCACTATTCAGGTCACTTCCTTTTCAATGTTAAGGATAAAGCTGTTGTTTCCTCATTTATTGCGGTCAAGAAGTTCTATCTACAGTATTCAATGCTTTCAGATATTTGTTAGAGCTTGCGATGATTGTTCACAGCTCCTCGGGTCCTCTACCTCCGTCTCGAGCAGGATTTTCTATAAGTTGTTCACTGATCCTCGAGTCTTGTGATCCTCGGGTCCTCGGATCCTCACAAAGGTAATTTAATTTTTTTTTTATAGTCATAATTATACAATTTTAATTTTTTATTGATTTGCTTTCATGGTACATTAACTTATATTAAAATATTGTATTGTAGATGAAGATGCTGACGAAATTGGCCAACTTGAGTTACAATTTGCAAGTATGAATATTTGCAGTGTTGAATCTGCTACCAACGTTAAGTAGATAGAGATTGAGGTGTAATTTTTATAAAGTATTTACTTATTCTTTTTTACTTAATATGTTATTTTTATTTTTAAATCTTTTTATGTTTAGTTTATTTTTCTAAGTAATCTAACTTTACTATTATTTTAAATGCAACAGGAATATGTGCACTTAAGAAGACCGATAACTTGTTACTTTGCTGCCTTACTTGTTTTATTTGTTTTAAGATCTATCTCTCTTTAAAAATGTAAACTTGTAATTATATGCATTTTGACAGTAAACTATTAACATTGTAGACTCTTTCCATCATAAATTTATGATTATAAATAATTTTTGTTATACTCAAAACTGTCAGAATTAAAAGGATATTAACAAGTGGCATTAAGTGCAATTCATTTGCTTAATTGATTTTATTCATTCTCCCTAAACAAATTGTTATTGATTTATTTTTGTAATTGAAAAAAAAAAAAAATAAAAAAATAAAACTTGTTCAAAAAATATGGATTAACCCGACCCGACCCGACCCGAAATTCAATTGACCCATTTAAAAATGACATTTTTTGACCCGTAAATCTGACCCGCCCGTTTTGCCATATCCAGACTTATGTCTTTCATCCTCTTCGCTTCTCCTTTTTCCCTTCACAACTTCCTTTTCTTCTTCTTCTTCTTCACACCCATCACCTAAATACTCATTCTTCATCTGCTTTTTCATGGCTATTACATCCATGCAAGGACCTTCAAACTCTGAGACAAGCCCATGCTTCTCTCATTGTCTCAAAAGGTCTGTTACAAATCTCTGTTGCCTCAAAGCTTATGAGCTTGTAAGCCCAATTCCATGACCTTCACAGCGTCGTCAGTGTATTTAATACCTTAGAGAAACCTCATACTATTGCATGGAATTTGATCATTAAGTCCCATCTTGATTTGGGTCTTTTTCATTTGGCTTTGTTGTTATATAAAAAAATGAGACGTCTGGGTGTTACCCATGATAGTTTCACTTTTCCAATAGTAAACCAACCTGTTTCATCGCTTCAGAGTGATGTAATGTATGGAGAGATGGTCCATTATGTCTCAACGAAAATGGGGTTTGGATTTGATGTGTATTTTTGCAATACCATGATTGAGGTTTATTTGAAATGTGGGTGTGTAGATTATGCCCGTAAACTGTTTGATGCTATGTCACAGGGAGATTCGGTTTCTTGGACGTCAATGATTTCAGGTTATGTTGGTGAGGGAAGTGTTGGTACTGCTTTCAATTTGTTCCAGGAAATGATGGTAAAGTCTGAACCCAATGCAGTGACTTTGATGGCAATGTTGCAGGCTTGTTGTGCCAGTGAAAGTTTGATCCATGGGATTCAACTTCATGGTTAGTGAATTTTTAGTGAAATGCGGGGTAGTGCTGCACTCAGCATTGAGACTTTAACATTACTTATATCAGAATTTGGGAAGTGTTGAGATCTTTTTCAAGGAGAAAAGATACATTGTTTAACCATTAAAACTAGTTTTTGTGATGATGTTTTGATCACTTCTTTGTTAGACTTTGATGCAAAGTGTGGGGAAATAGAGATATCAGCTCAGTTGTTTAGAGAAATTCCAAATAGAAACATTGTTACTTTTGGTGCTATGATGTCGTGATTCATAGAAAATGGATATATTAAGGCTGCCATAAATTTGTTCCGTCAAATGCAAGCTGCAAATTTTGAGCCTGGGGCTGAGATTTTGAGAAGCATTCTTGATGCATATACTTATCTGGAAGCACTACAATTGGGTAAGGCAATCCATGGCTTCTTTATAAAAAATTTGTTTTACAGATCTATGGAAGAAACCACACACATGGAAACCTCCATCTTAAACATGTACATAAGATGTGGAAATATTTCTTCTGCTAGAGCATGTTTTAATAATATATCGGTCAAAGATTTAGTAACCTGGACAACAATGATTGAAGGCTTTGGAAGCCATGGGCTTGGTCTTGAAGCCCTAGAACTTTTTGGTCTAATGCTAGGGGAAAGAATAAAACCAAACTGTATCACCTTCTTGAGCTTACTTTCTGCTTGTGGCCACTCTGGTCTTGTCAGAGAAGGGTGTGAAGTTTACAATTCAATGAAATGGATATTTGGTATTCAACCTGATTTGGAGCATTACACTTGCATGGTGGAACTTTTGGGTCGATGTTGAAAGCTTTAAGAGGCCTTAGCTATAATAGTGAAAATGGTGATTTTTCCTGATAGTAGGATTGGGGGTGCTCTTCTTGCAGCTTGTAGAATTTATGAAGACATAAAACTTGGGTAATATACAGCACACAGGCTTTTGGAATTGGAACCTGGTAATATTGGGTATCATACTCTGTTGAGTAATGTACAAGCAAGTGTTGGACAATGGGATGAAGTTGAAGAAGTAAGGAGAGTAATGAATGAAAAGGATCTGAAGAAGAAACCAGGGTGGAGCTGTGTTGAGGCTAAAGGGATGATCCATGGTTTTGTTTCTACAGATAGATCACACCATCAAGTGGAGGAGATTTACAAGATTTTGGGGTGTTCAAGTAGAATGATGCTGGAATTTGTATAGTATTCTTAGGCTAAATTGATCAATTGAGTCTTGCAATCTAATGCCCGCGCAAAGACATTATCCTGGGCTAATGAAAAGTGCTGGAGAGGAGTAGAAAGAAACTGGGGATGAGAACCTTGCTGCATGTTGTAAAAAGTTAGTAGTAACGTGATGGGTTTAAATTTGCGTGTCAAATTGAGAACAAAGTTTGAGAAATTTTCAGAATTGGGCTGATGAGCAGTCCAAGATTTGTTGGGGTCCTTGGAAGAGCACTGGGGATGGCATCAGATGATCACAGCAGGCAATTTTCTCTCTTTAAGGCACTTTAGAGATCAATTACCCCATTAACTGGTTGATGCCAATGATAAGATCCAAGAGCAAGTTGACTCATATTTGAATCTGGTCCAAAATAAAAAGGCATTAGAGAAGGAAGAAAGGAGATTAGAGGACATAGAAGAATAGAATATGCTAAGAGCAAGGTTGAGGATTTGACAAGGTTGTGTGTGAAAGTTGATGCACCAATAGAATTTGCTAGTAAGGCAGTTAAGATGGCTGGTTTTACATAGGCTAATCAAGTTACTCATTTCTCTTGAAGATACTGATATTATCAAGTGGTATGCAGATGTGGGGATAAGATGGCTAATCTTCTTCTGCTGCTGTCGTAACTTCAAGATGGTCTAAACTGTTATTGCATTTTGAAACTAGCAGAGAAGTATGAATTGACTAAACGTGAAGCCATTAAGCATTAGACTAAAGATTTGAAGGTCTCTGATTTGAATGGATATGAAGAAGTGAACTTCCCCACAGAAAGAGAGGTTAAAATAATGGATCCAAGGCCTGTTGATGGGGCTTTATCTTTGGCTTTGATCAGGTTGGCTGCTATGAGCTTTCATGTTCTTGTATCACTCATTTATGTGACAGAACGGGTACCCTTTTTCATCAGGTGTTATTACAGCAGAACCATTTGAATGTGAATCCATCGGGTATAATTGAGCAACTTTTGTTGCCTACTGTATCCTCCTTAGAAGATACACCAGTTATGGGATTTAAAGAAGGAGAATTTTCCAAACCCTGAATTTCAACCTCAGTCCTTCTTTTTGTTAAAGTTTCATTATATTTTTGAAAGGATTTTATTAACATGTGCCGTTAGGGCATATATTAGTAAACTATTTTAGGAAACTTTTTATGGAAAAACGAAAAAATAATTCACTATTTTTGAAAATGGATGTGCAGTACTATTCATTGTTATATCAAAATCCATTACTTTGGAATACAAAAATAATGCTGGCAAACATATATTGTGTGTATATAGATATATGTTTTAATACAAAAAAAAAAAAAAGATTTTGTAGACTTCAACACAAATTAAACCATCTTACCTCAGTTAGCTTAAACTTCTCTTATTTTGAGTTCAATCTAGTCATGATATATTACTGTTTAATTCATGATAATCTGGGAAGTATTAAAAAATATGATAGAAAAAACATAGAAAAATAAAAACAGGAAATCAAATACATATATATATATATATTATAAAATAACTGACATGCTTAATGTAATGCATATTTCTATTTGTACGTTTCTTTCTATTCAACTACATAATAAGCTTTTCAAATGTTCTAAAAGTCTTTAAATTGATTATGGAGAAGATTAATAAATGAAGCTTGAGAAGTATTGACAATATATTAGAGACAATCTTCTGCGTTAGTAAAGCGATTTCAATGGCATTGCTCAGAGGACCAAAACTATAGATTTAGAATTGCTGGTATAACAATCAGCCTTTGGCACAAGAGGCGAAATATAAGTTCATACTCTACATCTCTTCTCTATCAGTTAACGAAAATATCATCTTTGATCTCGATACAAATTACTCAAAACGTATCAAATGAGTCAATTTTTGAACATTAGGTAGAAATAATATTCTCAAGTTAATAATGTGATCACCCAATGCAAGTTTAGCAAACTATTTTTTGTACTCAATTAATTGACTCATCTTGGCATCCTGTAACTTATTTGTTAGTAAAAAAATAAAACAAATTATGCTGATTGTTCAATAAAATGTGACAAAAAAAGAAAAAAACTACAAGCTATAGAGTGTGACACAAGTCACAAAGGGCACATATTTGTCAAAGAAAGACCTTCTAGGTTGCACAGCAACTCAAAGCTCTAAATGAGTAAAGTAACCAAGATAGATAATGATGATGCCAAAAATCATCAGTAAGTCGCACAATCCTCACATACTCTAGACAAAACCTGCACAACAAAGAAGAAGACGACTTCACAGAGAATACTAGTGTGGTACCGGCCAAATACCCTCTGAAGATTAGGTTAGAACTTTCACAACTCTAGAATGCCAAAACTAAGGTAAATTATGCGTACCTTGATTTGTGAGGGTTTTGGGGTTTTTATAGTAGAGTAGAGATGACCTTCGTTTCTTGGCGAGGAGAATCTTTCCTTGTAGGGAAGATTCTCATTAATTTACGTATTTTGCGGGATCCTTTCCTTATAAGGGTTCCCTTGATTAGGGTTAATTGTGAGGTACAAGACATTTCCTTATATAAATATTCGTGAAGGTCAAGCTATGTAATAACCCAAAAGGGGGTCTTGCAATTCATGGAATGCCACATCGCCTAGAGAAGCACATGGGGATGTGCTTATAAGGAGTGACCTTCTTTTAATGTGTCGAGGCATTTCCCCCAATTGTTTAAATATTATCCACTTTAGGGCTCACGCCCCTCACCATAACGACCCAAGGAAAAGCACCAGCCACATCTGCGCTATACCTCAAAAGGACTAGTCACAAGTGAAGCTTCTTGCAGTTGTTAATAAAGCTCAATTCAACCCAGGAAATACACAATGTGGAACTCATCACACAATCGATCAAATTGGGGCATCACAAGCTAGGCCACACTGGACCCGTTGGCTTCTTCATTCTCGTCAACCTCTTTATTCCCGTCAGCCTCTTGCCTTGTCCGAAGACCTCCCATCCACTTCAAGGAGATGCATTGTCAGATATCATGGGGTCGTCAGTCATATGGCACCGTTACTTTGGATCTCCATCCGTTTGTATGAAGCCGACAGGTCCGAGGGGACCATCGACCTTTTCTGCGTGTCAAGCCTTGAATCTAATGATGAGAGCATCCTTATCAGATAATTTCAACACTCTAAGGGTCTATTTGAGATTCGTTTATTTTGTTGAAACAAAAACTTTTTGCTGAAAGTACTATAGATAAAAGTAAAAGTTAACTGAAATAGTACAACATGATCTATGAATAGTACCAAAAAGTGTAGTGGGGTCATGAATAGTAGCAAAAATAAGCTGAATAGTAAAATAAGCTGGCAAATTTCCTCAGGCCAAACACACACTAAGAATGACTTTAACTTCTAATAGCACATTTAAGATTTTTGTTCCCTTAATTTCAATCTTGTTAGTTTGCTTATGTAAGATTCCAGCAAAGATGACATTGTCATGATGTGGTGGGAAGAACTCCACAAGGAATATGAGGTTGTGCAAATTCTACAACACTTCTATATACCCAAAAGGGAGAACTGCCTCAATTCTCTAGCTCCTATTAAAGAAGCTCACTCCTCTTCTAACCTTTCTCATGATCTCATCCCTATTGCATCTCTAGGCCAATCTAGAAAGCTTCTTGCTCTAGAATTATTTAGGATCAACGCTTGGGATCGTGATACCACAATTTGTCATGCAATTCTACCTTGAATCTAACATGTAAATGATCCTAAATGATCTAGGTCAATTTAGGAATGTGGGATCAAGGATCTGATGATCCCACAATTTGGATCATGATCCTAAGTCCATCAAACATGAGTATGTGTCTTCTAGCAGTGCGATTACAAAAAAAAAAATGTTTAAATTGGGTTGTATCAATAAAATTTTATTAAGGTTGAGCTAGAGTTAAAGACAATCAAGTTTCAATCCACTGAACATAAGGAGTTGATCATTTACTTATATTTTTTGGGTCACACTTAATTTGAGTTAAATTTGTTTAATTAGAAAGTAGACATTTGGAGTTTTAAAATGGATACAAATTTGACCCAATTTAGATTTAAATGAGTAAGATATAGTCGTTTGAAGTTGGCATCACTACAAAAAAATGGGACTGTCCTGGCGTTTTTTTCCCGGCGCTTTTAAAAAGCGCTGTAATAGATAAGCCTGTACCAGCGCTTTTTGAAAGCGCTGGTACAAGAAACCTTATTACGGCACTTCAAAACCGGCGCTTTTTAAAGCGCTGGAATAGGGCCGACCTATTCCAGCGTTTCCAAAAGCGCCGGGATAGGGCTCTCTCCATTAGGCAATGGAGTGACCCTATCCCAGCGCTTTTCAAAGCGCTGGGATAGGATGGGTCCATTGCCTTTATGGAAAGGGACCTGTCCCAGCGTTTTTTGAAGCGCTGGAATAGGTCGACCCTATTCCAGCGCTTTAAGAAGCGCTGGGATAAGGTCACTCCATTCCCATTCGGAAAGAGACCTGTCCCAGCGTTTTTTAAAGCGCTGGAATAGGTCGATCCTATTCCAGCGCTTTCAAAAGCGCTGGGATAGGATGAGTCCATTGCCTTTATGGAAAGGGACCTGTCCCAGCGTTTTTTGAAGCGCTGGAATAGGTCAACCCTATTCCAGCGCTTTAAGAAGCGCTGGGATAAGGTCACTCCATTCCCATTCGGAAAGAGACCTGTCCCAGCGTTTTTTAAAGCGCTGGAATAGGTCGACCCTATTCCAGCGCTTTTGACCTATTCCAGCGCTTTCAAAAGCGCTGGGATAGGATGAGTCCATTGCCTTTATGGAAAGGGACCTGTCCCAGCGTTTTTTGAAGCGCTGGAATAGGTCAACCCTATTCCAGCTTTTTAAAAAGTGCTGGGATAGGGTCACTCCATTCCCATTCAGAAAGAGACCTGTCCCAGCATTTTTTAAAGCGCTGGAATAGGTCGACCCTATTCCAGCGCTTTGAAAAGCGCTGGGATAGGATGGGTCCATTGCCTTTATGGAAAGGGAGCTGTCCCAGCGCTTTTCAAAGCGCTGGAATAGGGTTGACCTATTCCAGCGCTTCAAAAAACGCTGGGACAGGTCTCATTCCAAACGGGAATGGAGTGACCCTATTCCAGCGCTTTGAAAAGCGCTGGGATAGGGTCACTCCATTCCCTTATGGAGACAGCCCTATCTCGGCGCTTTCTGAAGCGCTGGAATAGGGTCCACCTATTCCAGCGCTCCAAAAGCGCTAGGATAGGGCACTTATAGGGATTTTTTTTTTTTATATATACAAAATAGAATTTTATTCTAACCTAATCTAAGTGTATATGTGTATGAAATTCACTTTTAGAGACTTGAATCTCGGCCCTTGCCCCTCACACCCTACAAGAAATTATAGTTGTAGAGTGACCATCGCACCAAGAGTATGCGGTGGTAAAATGTCCAAAATGCCCCTAGAAAGACAAAAAATGTCCAATACACCCCCGAAATATAAAAAATGAATGAAATGCTCTCAAAACATCAAAATGAACGAAATACCTCCTAAAAGCTAGAAAATGACAAAAGCACCCTGCATGCCTGAAAAAAGGTGGAAAACCCCTTGATTACTTGAATGAGACCCAAATCCGCCTACTTAAATGAGACACAAACCCACCCAATTATTAATTGGGTTAAATGGGTATTAACCGAATTAAACCCAATTAACATTAATGTTTATTGGGTTTTAAATGGGTACCCAATTAAACCCAACTATGATCCAAGTGTCATTTCTACAAATCAACCAACTTTAAAATACCCCAAAACCATAAAACTTACCAAAATACCCCTTAAACCTAAAAAATGACCAAAATAGCCCCAAAACCCAAAAAATGGCCAAAATATCCTCAAACCCTACTAATTACCAAAATACCCCCGAAACATAAAGAAATGATTGAAATACCCCCTAAAACAGAAAAAATGACCACAATACCCCCTAAAAGCTAAAAATTATGAAAATACCCCCAAAATCCAAAAAAATGACCAAAATACCCTCGAAATCTGAAAAATGAGCAAAATACCCCAAAACCCTAAAAAATGACCGAAGTACCCCTAAAAACTAACAATTATTGAAATACCCCTGATGGTATTTCGATCATTTTTAGGTTTTTAGGTTATTTTGGTCAATTTTCAGGCTTCGGGGTTATTTTTACCATTTTTAAGGTTTCAGGGGTATTTTGGTCATTGTTTAGGTTTTGGGGGTATTTTGGTAATTTTTTGGTTTTCAGTTTTTTCAGTCATTTTATGTGTTTTGGGGAGTATTTTGGTAATTTTTAGGTTTCAAGGGTATTTTGTTCATTTTTTTGGGTTTTAGAGATATTTCGGTCATTATATGGGTTTTGGGGGGGGGTATTTTTGTCATTTTTTTACACTAGGGTATTTTGGTTATTTTCTAGGTTTCATGATTATTTAGGTAATTTTTATGTTTCGGGGGTATTTTGGTCATTTTTTAGGTTTTAGGGGTATTATGGTCATTTTCCAGATTTCAGGGGTATTTGGGTTAGAAGCAATTGGTTAAATGGGTTTTAATGGATAAATTGATTTTATATACCCAACCAAATTAAAATATTAAATTATATTTTAATATTGTTGGTTCTCGAGTCTCATCATACATTTTTTTTAGCTATTACATTATATTTTACTAATTTTTAGTGAGGAATTATATTTTATTAATTTGAAGTATTAAATTAAAATATATTAAATTAGTTTGAAGTATTAAATTAAATTTTGTTAAATTAAATTATTAACAAATATATTTTTTAATTTGTACTGTTAAATTATATTTTATTAATTTGAACTATTATATTAATTATTAAATTATACTCAATTAATTTGTAGTATTAAAATATGTTTACATAATTGGAAGTATTAATTATATTGTTATTCATTAGTAAATTATATTTTATTGACAACAAGCTATTAAATTTAATTTTAGTAATTTGAAATATTAAATTATATATTTGTTAATTTGTAGTTTTAAATTATATTTTTTTAATTATTAAATTTTTTTTTAAACTCTTTAATTATTAAATTATATTTTATTAATTTGAAGTATTAAATATTATTTTTTTTATAAAATACGTAAGGAGCTATTACGGCGGGCTTGATTTTCGCCACAACAAGATATATTCTTGTCATAATAAGCCTTAGCCTGCTTTTTCTCTATTGCAGCGGCTTTATATCCACTATAATAGGTCAATAATTTGTCACAATAACTAAGGACTGCACTCCCTCTAAAAACTCTTTAGGTTCCCACCAAAAATTTTGGGTTTGCACACTTAGTAAAAAATTATGGTCTCCCACTTACGCTCTCACTAAAATCAAACACTAAAAATTCCCAAACTCTCTCTCTCTCTCTCTCTCCAAACAGCTCTAGGGTTTTACCAATTCCACCAAGAATTAAGCTACTCAGATCTCCTTCAATCCCAAATCTCAATGTTTTTTCCTCTGGCTTTGCTTTCAATGAAACTCTTAGAGTCGTTGACGATCTAAGGTTTGGTCTCTCTCTCTCTCTCTCTCTCTCTAGGTTTTAGATTTGCCATGAAATTCATTGAATCGAATTTGATTGTGAGATTTGATTTTATATTTTAGAATAATACTTTATGATTATCGGTTTTTCAACATTTTGCAGGTTCATGGTCAAATGTTTAGTCTTATCAATATTCAAGGTCCATGCTCAATATACACTTTAGCTGAATCGCGAATCACCAAAATACCCGCTGAGAAAGAAGGAAGAAAGTGAAGGTCATTTTTTTTTGTTCTTTGCCAAACGTCGTGCTCACCAAACAGGTACTCTACTCACTAATCACTACTCTTTTCTAAAACTAGTAGTCAGAATAAAATTAATGGAAATCTATAAAGATCCCATTTGTGGGTAGCGTTAATATGGTCCTTTCAAATACTACAATATACCAAATCAATGTTTCCGAGTTGTATGTGAAGCTTGGTGAGTAGGGGTTTCGATTATTGTGCCAGGGGCTACTTTTAATTGGTATTATTCTTATAGTACGTGGCTTGTGCTGGTTGAGATTTCGGATAGAGGATATGCTTTTGTTAAGGTATTGTTCAAGTTTTAGAGTTTTGAGCAGTTGAGATTTGTTCATTGGGCTAGTTTGAATGAGAAATTGGTGTTTATAGTGCTTTTGTTTGGATGTAGCTCTGATTGTTGGATTTAATTGTAGCTAAATTTGATGCAAATATTGAGATTTGCATCTGGGTCTCATTTGTTAGGCGTGTTTGAATGTTAATTAGGCAGCTTCATAGTGTTATTATTATTTTTAATAATATTGGCATGATTGGTCTTTTAAACATAGAAAATTCATAATTTTTTGGGAGACTATATTCAATTAGGGCATGATTTCTATTAGTTGGTTGTGCTTCTGTTTTGGTATATGGTAGTTGTTTGGCTGGTTTTTTCTTGTTTATTAGTTGGCTTGGATTTATCCGATCTTTTTTCCTGATGGGTTAATTTCATGCAAATCTTTTAAAACATGACTTATGGTTTAATTAATTAAATGTACTTGGAAGGGAACTTAGTTTCTTTATTGTGTGTTATATAGATGGAATTATTGGGAACTTTCAAATTGGTTATCATCACGACAATAATGCCATTACCTTGGCTCATGCGATCTTAATTACCTTGGCTCACTCTTGAATAAAAATGTTAATTGTTTGAAGGCAATAAACTTAAGATGCACAATGTAGTCTTAGGAAAGTAAATACAAGCTGGACTTATCCAAAAAAGAAAATGTAAACACAAGCTGTACAGAGTTTGGCAGATTCTCATCATATAGGTCTGAATTCCCTATATATTGGAAATGAATTGATATCAGCTATATGTGTTTGTAATTTTGCATCTAAGATAGAATCTAATTATCTATAGTCTAAATTAATAGATGTGAAAACAGATGCTTCAGCCTAAGAGAGTGTAAGGCCTACCTGTATAGAGAATCAAATAATATTATTGAACCATAAAAATTCTTAGTGTTTACATATAACTATGAATTTCAACCCATAAGAATGGATTGTTGGCGCATGTTCCAAGCACTTATTAGTCTTTTCTTTTGAGCCCCACATTCATTAAGAGTATATTCTTATTATATGAGTTTATATACTATTATGGATTTTTCTTAGTATCTTTATATATGGGACCTAACTTGGGATTGAACCTTATGTAATTCATACGTCTTGAGTGTAGGAGTTTGGCTTTGTTTTGCTTTGGCAAGTTTATTTTTCTTCCCCTTTCAAATTTTTTTCTATTGCACTTAGCATTCTTAGGTTTGTATAGCCGTTTGTGAGTGTAGGATTTTTGGCCTATATATGTATAGCCGTTTGTGAGCAAGGGAAAGAAGGACATTATGGTTAGTAGTTATCCTCATCAAATTTGATCCTTGAGATCATTAAATAGTTCAAGCTACTGGAATAGTATATTTAAAAAATAGAATTTTTTATCAATTAAAAAAAAATTCGTACTTTTTAACATTTATTTTTTTGGACACTCAACAAATTCTAAGTTTACATACATATATAGTTAGGATAGGATTTAAATTTATATTTGTTGCTCCATGACAATTTTTCTTACTATTAGGCTAAGACATCAATTAATTTCATATAAGGGGATTCAAAATCAAATCACTTATTCAACAATAAGAAACTTTACAAGTTTTATTCTAGTCTAATTACAAAAATGATCTATTTATTTAGTCATTATCTCATGAAAAACAAACTACATAATATCACCTTTTATTTATAAATAATTATTTGTGTGAAAAAAAATGTAATTAAAAAGATTTGTGAATATGTCAAAAGGTTTACAGTTCTATTGTATAATATTTTGAAGCACAGTGTAATTAATAATTCTTTAGGTAAATTCCATTAATATACCTAGAAATTAAGGCTAATGCCAACTAGGTCCAAGATTTTTAAGAAATTACCAATTTGGTCTATAAAGCCAACTTAGTTCCTAAAAATGGTTAGGATAGCTAGTAATTTTCTCAAGTGTCTTAGGTGACTAAGTTGGCTTTAGAGAATTCTTCTTAAAAAAAAAAAACAGTTGGCTTTAAGAACCAAATTGATTAGTTTTAAAAATTTTTAAACTTGGCTGACATTAGCCCAAACATCAAGGTATATAAATGAAATTTGCTCATAATTATTTTTTATAGATACGATAAAATTTTAACTTTTGTCATTCACTTCATAAATATTATTATTTTTCACTAGACCAAAACACTAATCAATTTTTGAGATAGGCGGAATTTATATCTCAAATATTATGTTCCACGATAAGAGGAACTCATGAAGATTTTGTAGATTCAAGCTTGGCCTTTCTTTAAATAAATTTCAACTAAAAAGGGGAAAAACAGTACGGGTTTTAATAAAATCAAGAGAAAATAACTCGAGTATTTGCTTGAATCAATGGATGGTTCATTGTAAATCATTTTGCCACCTTACTTAGATCATGTGATGACATGGTGATGAAATATAGTGACACATATGGATGCGTACGCATTGTTGTTTACATAAAAAGGTAATGCATATAGTATAAAGCTTGCCACCATTTTATAGTTTTGTGAATAAAATATATGATATTAAACAGACTCCATGACACTTTTCCAAGAGCATCCTTTTTGAAATACTAGGGAATCAACTAAGCCCAACTGATAGGTTCCTTATTTTTTGTTCGTTATTATGCATGCCGGAATCATGTACTAATTTTGATACGATAACTTAGAAGCCTAATCAATTATTTAGTTTTAATTAATTTCTAGTTAAACATTAGAACTTATTTTATTTTAGTTTATTATTTTTTTATTTTTGAGAAACACACACACATATATATTTATTTATTTATTTGTATAGAAGAGAGAAGACAATCATGAAATTCTTTTAGGTTGCATTTGGGATCTTCAATAGTTATAAATATAAATATAAATTATATATATATATATATATATATATATCATTTGACCATCATTACTTTACGGCATGGACTATATACTTAGTGATGCCTATATGCTTGAAGGTCTAAAGGTGTGGCAGTTTTGTTGATGCTCCAAGCTAGAGATTTTCCTATTATATAGAAGAAAAATAATAGAGGGTGGAGGACCATATGAGAAGTGAAACAAAAACAAAAAGGTAAATATATGATGGTTGCACTAGCATACCATATTTTATGCACACACAAAAAAAATTAAAAAAAAAAAAAACAAATTTCAAACTTTTTTGGAAATAACGTTTGCGGGTTTTTTTTTCCTCTATAAATTTGACTTGGTTTGGTTCTAATTAATAACCGTTTTCTGGGTTTTGCAGATTTGAATCTCTCTTTCAGTGTTGGGCTTAAAATTTTTAACTTTGACACTGTAAGTCATTCTTTCTTTCTAATGCCTCTTTCCAATTATTTGTTAATTTCCAATTATTTGTAAGTCATTTTGTGCCTTTTGTTGTTACTTGAATTGTGAGTGTTTTTGGTGTTGCCCACTTGGGTATTATTTAACTTGAATTGTGAGTTTTTTTGGTGTTGGCCACTTGAAATAACAGTTCCCACAATAAAAATCTGTGTAAAAAAAAAAAAAAAATATGCCTCATTGACATTGTAGCTTTAGTAGTAATTCTATTGGTTTACTCCCTTATCCTCCAGCCATTGTATTGGGCATTGTCATCATCCATGTAATCCATTGCAGTGAATTTTCTTGACACAGATTACTTGTATTAACCTTGACAATGTGTTGTTTGTTTTGTGAATATTGTCTTATTGTTCAATTGGTTGCCAATTTCTCATATGTTGTCTAAGTGAATACATATAGTATGCTGTGGTGGGTTGTTGTTTTGGAGCAAGCGGGTGGCTTGCATGGAGAGAAAAGGTGGTGTATTTTATATTGGGAGTGTTGTTTGTTTTGTGAATGTTGACATATTGTTGTTCAATTTGTTGTCTATTTATCATATTTTATCTAAGTAAATACATATAGTATGCTGTGGTGGGTTGTTATTTGGGAGCAAGCAGGTGGCTTGCATGGAGAGAAAAGGTGGAGTATTTTCTATTAGGAGTGTTGTTTGTTTTGTGACTGTTACATTTTTCAAACTCGATGTGCAATGGTGAAATTGTAGTGTAGGTGCACCTCATAATTTGTCACATATCAATGGATAAGAGTTGGATGGACGCTAAAAGGGGTTCTAAAGAATACTTCCATGGGCTTGACTCATTTGTGGAGTTTGCTGCTCGCACGGCATGTCAAGGGAAGATCTCATGTCCTTGTAGGAAATGTAGGCATAGACATATGTTTGATGTAGAGGTCGTGCGTGATCACCTGTACTCATTTGGGATGGTGAAGAATTATAGAACTTGGGTGTTTAATGGAGAATTTGAGTCTACACCAACCACTACTGAAGGTGGAAGTAGTCCTGTGCATGAGACTTTGGATCAATATGGCGATTTCCATGGGATGCTGCATGACTTACACCCCATGCATGATATGGCACCAGCTTCAATGGACGAAGGTCCTAGTGTGCAACAAGGTCTAGATGGTCCTTCTGTGCAACAACCGGTTGAAGGTGCCAATGATGATGCAAAAAAGTTTTACGACCAAATACAAGATGTGGAGAAACCTTTATACAAAGGGTGTACAAAATTTAGCATATTCTCAGTCATTGTGGTTTTGTACCACTTAAAGACTCTTTGTGGTTGGACTAACAAATCGTTCACTTTGTTGCTTCAAGTCTTGCAAGATTTACTTCCTTCGAATGCTAAGTTGCCAAAAGATTGTTACGAGGCTAAGAAGATAATTACGGATTTGGGTTTGGGTTATGAGAAGATTCATGCTTGTCCTAATGACTGCATGCTTTATTGGAAGGAAAAGAGTAACCTTGATGCTTGCCCACTAATGGTTTAAAATTTCGAACTAAAGATTCAGAGAAGAATAAGAAAACTCAAAACAGTGGAGTAAGTGTTGTGACTGACGGTGGCGTTGCTTACTATGGTGTTGTAACGGATATTATTGAGTTGAATTATTCGGATAAAATAAGACATGTGCTATTCAAATGTAAATGGGTCGACGTTCATAGTAGCCGGGGGTACAAGATTGATGAGTTAGGGTTTCCACTTGTGAATTTTACCCGTTTGATACATGTGGGGGATGAACTGATGGATGAGCCATATGTATTGGCATCTGAAGCTTCACAAGTGTTTTATGTAGAGGACAAGAGGGACAAGGATTGGTTTGTAGTTGTTAAAACTAAAGCAAGGGATGTGTTTGATGCGGGCAGTGGTCCCTTGTGTGAGGATGATGATGGTGATACTTATTGCGAAAATGTTCCGTACAATATCATCGGTGACAATGCAGCTTCTGACAACATTGGTTTGGCTCGACCTGATGTCCAAGGAACCACAGTTGATGCAATGGTCATTGAGGAGAACAAGAAGCAAGATGGGGACTTCATAGATGATAATGACTTTATTGATGATGAAGTCAGCGATGAGGAGTATAGCGACAATGAGTACACTGACGATGAGTAGTGTAATGTAGTAAGACCATCTTTTGAACTAATAGGTTCCTATTTGAACTTATTTGATTACAATATGCATTTTCATTGTCACCTATACTGTTTTTGGACTTAAGTAAATGGAAACTCAATTGATTCCATATGTGTGGCTTGGTAGTGTGCTTGTGAAGTGATGCATGTTTAAAGTGTTTGTTAGAGATTATATACATTTATATATATATATATATATATATATTGACATATGTATATGTAACATTATGTTTTTTATAATTAACAAGCTTGCATTGTTTAGGTATTGCACACAAGAATGGGGAGAAAGCGGCGACTTGAGTTCGTTGAGCCTGGTGAGAGCTCCTCACATGTGGGGTCGAATGAAGTACCATCAGGCGAAGAAGCTCCTCCAGCTGATGACGATAGACGACATTCCCAGGGGAGTGATGATGAGACACAAGCACCAGGTCGGTGTATTTCTAAGTATACAATATGACTTTACTTAAAGAACCATGTATGTATGTCCATCCAATCCTTCATAGGTTAGAAATTGTAAAACTGTATTGAACAAAATCATTACTTACAAACCATTTTAAAAACCTTGAACATGTTTTTAGTCCTTTCATTATACAATTTATTACTACTCTTAGGTTTGGATTATAATTCTTCTTCAAGGCTTTGTTTTTTGTAAAAAGTTAAATTTTTGTTTATTTCTAATGAGTAATGACCCATATGGTTGATTCCCTTTGACTGAAAGAAGCAATTGGCATAAGTAACAATCCCTTTGTGTATGAACCTCATAATATATATTGGTACAATTGTACAAATATATTCATACTATACAAGCAATTATAGTCCCAATTATTTTTTTGGCCTATTATTTCTCAAAATTAGGTCCATATGTGATCTTACGTTCAACCAATTTTTTATTTCCTTCTGACTTTTTATGGCACATAATTTATTACCTGTTAGCTTCATCATTAGGGGTGTTTGTTAGTATGTCATTATTTTAAAGTTTAAATTCACACTCCTTGTTCATTCCAATGTTATTAATATTTTCATTAAATATCCTTATACTAATAAAGATACAATATAACTTTACTTAAATGTTTTTTGGAATATCCAAGTATCCAAATGGCTAGTTTCTTGACATTTCATTCTTTTGTGTTTCATTGTAATTTGATGCAAGTTGGTGTTTTAATAGATACTGAGGATATACCTGGAGCAGGAGCGGTCATTGTGCCCAATAAACGTGGACCTAATCGATTTGATGATATTTGGCATATGCCACCGGGCAAAAAATTATTCTTGAAAATAAACGGAGCAGGCCAGCCAATTGGGAAGAATGCTGGATCTTTTGCTAGGTGGCTGGGAACAGTGGCCAGAAAGCCTGATATGTGCCCAATCAATTACCGAAAATGGCCTTCCATGCCACTACAATACAAGAATCGGTGTTGGGAAGCCATTCATGTATTAAGCAAAAAGCAATGGTAAAAGAAATGACCATGAATTTCCTTTAAACATATATTAATTGCTTGAATAGTCATCATTTTCTTCTTCTTTTTTCCTTTCATCTTTTGGTTCAAAATATTCAATCTGTCTAAATAATATTATATAAAGTTATGCAAACTACAAGAATAGGTTCTATAGCTTAGCTTGCTGAGTTAGAATAAAATATTTTGTGGATTTTAAATTTCTCTATCTTGAGTGCTACTTGTGGTGATTATGCCGTTTACCTTGTATAAATTTTTCATAAGCATCTCTTACACTTTCTTTCTCATGGAGATCATTACATAATAAAATATATCAGCGAAAAGTGGATCAAAATCATAGTAAATTTTTTTTTAGAGGAGTGTGCATCTCTGATTCCCCTGTAATTAGGATGGATATAAGATTTTCTGTTTTAATTGTTTCATCTTATCTATACTCTACCCTATTGTGAATTGATCATGCATTGGCTTTGCTTCCTTGAGTTAGCACCTTGAACCTGATTTGTATTTTTACCACACAATTTTAAAAGTACTTCTATGCCTTGAAGTGACTTTTCTTGTCTTGGGTTGCTCTAGAAATATTATCCAGCCCACATTGTTCTTCTGGTGTATATTTATATTAGTCTTACATAGGTTACTTATGCCCCTAAAATACTACCTCATAAGTCATAATTCATTCTCCTTTGGGTTCAATCCATAAATTTTATTTTTTTTTATGGATAAAATGTTATAAATAGTTTTAAAGTATCTTCCCTAACACTTTCAAATTCTTATAAATTATGAAGCAACACACCATTTTGGTATCAAGTTCTCTCTCTTTCAAATTCTTCACTCTTTATTACTTGTTTAAAGCTTTATGTCAGTTTGCTATTATGTTAAAAATGTGACCTCCGAAGGAGTTAATTCAACTTTACACATGGTAGGCACGATACATAATTCCTACAAACCGCATCCCACGTGACAAGCAAAGGAAATGGGCACTCAAACGGATTGGGAAGTTGTGGAGGGGCCACAAAGCAGAGTTGAAGGAGAAGCACTACAAGCCAGGCACAACTAAGGAAGAATTACTTCAGCTATCACTGCCAGAGGTTGATGACACTCAATTTCATGACTTGGTGGAGTACTGGTTCACTAGAGATTTTGAGGTAGTAATAGTTATAGTAGTATAGATGTTTTGCTTTTATAGGTTCCATGCTCAAGAGTATTATATATTAGGTTGTTATTGTAATTGGTAGTGACTTTCTTGAAATGTTTGTAGGAGCTGTCAAAAGATAACAAAGAGCGGCGTGGGAAGCAGACAGAGCTGCATACATTGGGATCGAGAAGCTTGGCCCAGACGGCAGATAGCATTGTAAGAACAATATTTTGTAGTATTAATAACATGCTTAAAATAACAAAACTTATATCATTTTCCGTTGTACAGTAGGAATAAATGTGATTCAACGCCATCGAATTGACACCCTCACTTTAATATTCTAAATGTACTACTTATGTTTGTAGGCAACAGAGAAAGGTAGGCAAGTAGAGAGAGGGGAAATGTATGAAGTGGCGTATACTCACCGTGATGGTAGAGCTGTGAATACCACTGCGGAAACGAACATTGTAAGTTTGTAACAAATTATACTTCTAAATTTTAATGTATTGTATTTTGAGTTGGGAAGAAGTTCTTTGATTAACGTCACATGGTAGGGAGTTTTATTAAAGGGGAGACTAGTCTGTCATTCCCCAACCTTGTCCTTGATTAGGTTGTTTGCATTATTAGATTAGATTAGATTACAGTAGGGTCGTCCAATGTTAGAAAACTTTTGTTTGATACATTATTATTATTATTATTATTATTATTATTATTATTATTTTGGTTAATCCAACCTGCATCTGATATTAAAGTAAGAATAAAGACATGTCCTTTTAGGACCTATGAGTTTGACCATATTTTGCCTCAACAAACCTAAAATTCCAGTAAACAACACAATCACAAATATTTGTAGAAAAATGAAATATGGCATAGAAAATTGGAAACTGCCCATATGGTACTCTTTAAATTTTTCATCCAATTTATGGCTGGGAAACTAGAAAGTTTTTCAATCATAATTTTCCAACTGCCCACACACATAGCTGATATTTTTCATCCAATCTATCTACTTGTAAAGTTTGAAGTTGAGTTCACTTCAACCAGTCTCCATGCTTTTAATTAATGTATTTTACAATAAATTACAACTGAAGGTGTTGTTAAGTAATTCTCACTAGCATTGTCTTGTCTTGGAAGAAAAATGTCATTCTCTAAAACAAAACCACTACTATTTCTAATTATCAAAAAAGGACCCACTACTATTTCTAAGAAACTAGTAACTAATCATATTCACTACTACCCTAGTAAACCAAGAACTATAGCACTCGATCTGAGATGTGACACACTCAATTTCAAAGGCTATGACAAGCTCTTCTTACAATGAGCTCTAGTGAACTCTCCAATTATACATAAATTTTTAACACTAATATGTGCACAGTTCATACCATTTCATATAAAGATTTTTTTGACCAAATCTCATAGAAAAAGCTCATTGTGCCAGTCAAAATTGTACAGCCTCTTTAATAATAACTCCAACCCAACTTCTATACATATAAAAGCATATTACTCATGTTGGCATGTGTATTATTGCCATTGTTGCTAATATGTGGTCTTGTTTATTTGTGAGTACTAGGCAAAGATGAAACAGCTTATGACAACAGGGTCACAGTTGCGGGGAAACGACATTGAGGCTGGCATACTTTGGCAGCCCGATGATGCATTCGGACAGGTTATTGGTGCAGAGAGAGGTGGTCGTATTAGAGGGGTAGGCTTTGGTCCAACCCCCACTGGCAATGGTGCAAGGTCAATGGATGATAGTACGACACCTTCAACATCTACTGCAACAGACCAAAGGATTATGGAGTTGTCTACTCAAGTAGACGCAATGAAGGAGAAATGCACTCGTTATGATGCCCTTGAAGCTGAAATGAGGTTAATGCGAAGGATGTTGACCCAAATATGCCTATCGTATCCCAGTTTGTCTATGGTAAGAAGTTTGAATACAAAGTATGTTGTATGTCATATGTATTAGATATATGGTAATGTAGATATGGTAATGTAGATTGTGGCCTCATGATAACGGAAAACACCATGCTTTTATTTCCTTTAAAAGATAGTAACATCTTCAATAATCCAAAATCTGTACCATGTAAGTGGAATGCCTTATTGAACAACTCATTGAAGACTATACCAATGAGGGGTAGATATAGTACAGTTGTGTTTCTTATTTAGTTCAATCTCTATATTTGCGAAACAATTAGAAAATTATTAGGCTTAAACAAAGATATATATTGGCAATGGAAGGTTTAACGTTTTATGTTTCGCATTAGTCAATAAGTTATATAACACCGCTAGTTGATATAAAATGTGTTACTATTTGTGGGTATTACTGTGTTTGAAAATGTGTATTTTTCTTTTGGGCTTGGTGATGTTGAATCCCAGTTGTAGCTATGAACAACATTGGTTTGGTGGTAGGTGTGGGTGTGGTGATTAGTTTGGGTTTTGATTTAGGCATGGCTTTGGGTATGGCTATGGCCGTTTCTATCTTTCTCTTCTCCACTCTATCTGGGTGGTTGTGGGGTGGCTGTGTGTATATGGTTTTCAAATTTAATGGTGGTGTTGTGGGTTTTGATTAGTTGTGGTAGTGATGGAGGTGGGAGTATGCTCTTCTAGACTATTTCTATCTGAAGGTGGATTTGAGGAGTTTAGGAGTGAGTTTGCTGAAATCTAATGGTGGATTCATGGTTGTGTGGTGTTTGTTTTCAGGCATATTTGCTCTGACTTTTAATAGTTTGTAGGAAGTGGTTTCTAATAGGTGGGATAATTGCAAAATTCTTGCTTTGTATATGTATCTATTGGGTTTGTAAAAAAAAAAAATAAACGTTAGGGAAGATTAAAAGTGAAAATTGATGCCAAAAAAAAAAAAAAAAGAGTTAGAAACAAAAACTGAGAATAAGATTTGAGTATAGAAAATGAATCGACACTTGCCACAAATCAAACAGGGCCTGAATGTCTCTTTAGGCAAGAGATTATTCACATATTTGGTATCCTTATTTTAACTTATTTTAGTTATTAATTGTATTGTGGTTTTGTGATTGGGAGCTTGGAAAACATTTTCCTTTTCTTTGCATTGATGGTTTGTCCGTACTTATTTGTAAGTAATCACTTATTGAATCTTTTGCATAAATTGTTCACTAATCACTTTTTGAGAAATTTATTGAGACTAATATCCAATTGATATGCTTAATAGAAATCAGTCATTTTGAATGTGTTTTAATTGGTAATGTGGCACTTGGTCGTAATAGTAGTGATATTGTGTCATTTAGCTACTAACTCTGTTGTTTAGTACACTAATCCATTGTGTGTTTCTTAATTCGTAGGATGGTGATGGTGATGGTGATGGTGATGGTGATGGTGCTGGTGATGGTGATTCTGCAGTAGATATCCAGTCTCCCGGTGCTTAGCACTTATCATTTGATGATACGCAGTAGGCAATAATTTGGGCACCTATTTTGGAGTAGTTAATGTGACATTTTCATATTTATAATAAAGTTTCAAACTTTGATATATATACACATCATAGTTGGAAACTTTATTATAACATTCTATATAGTTGGAAACTTGGGATGTATAGCTAGAACGTATTATTTTGTGCATAACATTCTAGACACTTGGGATGTATTATTTTGTGTATAAAATTTTAGACATTTGGGATGTAATTATTGATATGGTGTAATTAAATATATTTAGTTTATTAGTTTAATGAGGTATTGTATTTGCTATTGGAAAATATGTATTGTATATACATTAAAAAAAAACATTACAGGTGCTAAAAATTACAGGTGCTAAAAATTACAGGTGCTAAAAATAATTTTTTTAAAAAAATAAAAAAATAGGACCTATTCCAGCGTTTTGGAAAGCGCTGGAATAGGGGTTGGCATGAGGGTATGGGCATATGCCCTATACCAGCGCTTTTGAAAACGCTGGAATAGGTACTGCCTATGCCAGCGCTTTCAAAAGCGCTGGTATAGGCCAATTAAACTATACTTGTCCAAGCCCTATACCAGCGCTTTCAAAAGCGCTGGCATAAGCAGTTCCTATCCCAGCGCTTTTAAAAGCGCTGGTATAGGCCTTTTAAATTATACTCATACAAGACCTATACCAGCACTCTTAAGAACGCTGGAATAGGTACTACTTATGCCAGCGCTTTTAAAAGCGCTGGTATAGGCCTTTTGAATTATGTTCATTTAAGACCTATACCAGCGTTTTTGGGAGCGCTGGAATAGGTACTACCTATGCCAGCGCTTTTGAAAGCGCTGGTATAGGCCTTGAATGAGTATAATTGAAAAGGCCTATACCAGCGCTTTTGAAAGCGCTGGCATAGGCAATACCTATCCCGGCGCTTGTCAAAAGCGCTGGTACAGGTCTTGTGACCCTATACCGGCTTTCACTGTGCGGCGATTTTGAAGCGCCGGGAAAAAAAACGCCGGGATAGGAATTTGACCCTATTCCAGCGCTTTTTGGGGCTATCCCAGCGGTTTTGAAAACGCTGGGATAGCCCCATTTTTTTGTAGTGCATAATTACACTTATGAGCAAAGTGTCATATGAATTAGGGGTAAGATGGTAACTTCACCTAAGTTGGCCGATATCGATGAATGGTCATAGGCCAAGGGTGGTATCCAGTTTCTTACAACCAACCTATATGGTCTGGGAAAGTAAGCAAAGGATCAAATCAGTAATTATCTCATTAATAACTCCTAATCACCTACTCTTATTACCGACTTAACGTTAAATGTGATGTAACTTGTCCCCTCGGTGGGGGTCCTAACTAGTTGGGAAGGATGCCTAGGAATGGGCTTGTCACATCCACCAAAAGCAATGGAAGGGAGTCATGATGGTTTCTCCTAGTCCAACACATGCCAATGAAGGTTATAAATATTTTCTCACATCTCATCTGCAAGGTATGCAAGAGTTTTCCACGTATGTTACACACTTTCTTTACTTTTCTTGTTTCGCCTTTACATTTCTTTAAGTGCTAAAGTGTTAAAAGTTTCCATTTTTATTGTTCACTAGCCGCGAACATGTACATTACGCATGATAATTATTTTTATGATGGTTTTATTAAAAAAATTTATACAATTTAAATTAATTTAATAATGAGTAATGTACTTTGTAATTATATTTTTATTTATTATAAAAATAATCATAAATGTAATATAAGAACAATCATAAATCATAAATTTAATAATTTTTGTTGTACTAAAATGAAAAAAAAAAATACAATTTCTCTTAGAAATTCAAAAGGCAAGTTAGCTAAAATATTTATTTTTTAATAAAAGTTATTTATAACATTTTGTGAATCATTAAAAAGAATATAAAATTTGGAAATTATTCTTCTAGTTTTAAACAAACTTTCTCAAACTTTTTTTTTCTGCCTACAATCTAAAACACTAAAAAAAGTAAATAAAAAAATTAATAAAACTTAACTATGATTAATTGGACCAATTAGGAAAATAATTTGTTGTTTATAATCTACTAAGGTTATTTTCTTTGCAGAAATTGTAATTTCATCCACCTAAAATTGATTATCAAATAAACAATTATTAGTAAAATCTAAGAATTAAATTTCTATATATGCATTGTTATGAAATAATAATAATAATAATAATAATAATAACAACAACAATAACAATAACAATAATTAAAGTAAAATTGCAGAAGATAAAATTTGTTTCTCATCCAATAATTTTTGTTTAGTCAACTTTTTCTTTTCTTTAAATAAATGGTATTATAGAGTACTTCTAATACAATTATTGAGAGTACTTTGTCCACCACAAATGATTAAAAAATAAACAAAAATGATTAAAATCTCATAGTTTAATATCTAAATTGAGCACTATAAAAATCATGCTATCAAATTACAATAATTACCAAATTAAACTATTCAAATCTTGCTACGTAGTAGAATAATATTAAATTTTTATATGCTATATTTAATAATTTATAACGCAATAGGATAACATTAAAAAATCAAAGAGAGGAAAAAACAAACACAACAATTAAAACAAAAACAAAATTGAATCACATTAACCTAATGTAGAATAAAGAATATAAAAAATTATCAACCTAAAGAGAAGATGCAAGAAAAATAAAAAAATAAAAATCCACTCAAAAATTGTGTGTGTGTGTGTGTGAGAGAGAGAGAGAGAGAGAGAGAGAGAGAGGACCTTTTTTTTTGTAAGGGAAAACAATGCATAGAATGAAAGAGATAGTGACAAATTTATAGCAAGAAGGTGTGAATAAGAAGAGACAAAAATAGAGAAAGATGAAGGGAAAGATGAAGAATGATATTAATGTAGAGGGTAGTGGGGAGATGAGAATGTGAGGGAAGAAGAAAGGTTGGAGAAATAGTGGGGAGATGAAAAGTTAAGAGAGGGAGAAATGTTAGAGAAGTGTAAATATAAAATTAAAAAATATTAAAAATAATTAAAAAAATGGAAAGAAAAAAGATAATGATGTGGACGCTGACGTGGCTCAACGTTAACGCAGCAACATTAAACACTATGCTTCAGCTTTTAGTAATATATAGATATAGATGAGTTTACTGTTAGATATATAGCTTTTATTCCTTTCCAAGCTTGATACTTGGTAGTTTAACTTACAAGCACATATATTATAGGAGAGAGAACAAGAAACAATAACTAGAGAAAATTACATGTATATAGGATTCAAGTCACATTATCAATGACGGCATCATATAATCTGAAATGTGTCAATTCCAAAAATCTGCTATGATAGGACTTTTAATAATTCAAAAGTATGTGACAATTTTTAGCACAGTACTAACCGTATATTTGGTTTAGCTTTTTCACACTAACCCTTTGACAGAATTGTGATAATATTAATTGAACCATACTAGGACTGCAATTTTGTATAAATTTTTGTCATAATTAATCATGTAAAAAGTTGTAAGCTATAAAAAAAAATTGTAAGTCTATATTTTTATCGTTCACAACTCAAAACTTTACGTTTGTTGCAACAGTTGTATAAATACTTTTGATTCTACTATTTGTAACGAACTGTAAGTTGTGAAAAAAGAGAAAGTTGTAATTTTACATTTCCATAAAAGTTGCATAAATAGTCTACTATTTTTCATATTAATAATATGTATGTATGATATGTTGGCTTTCTGTTAGGAAAAGTTGTCAGCTTCACTCACTTTTAGTTCGGCTCGGCTTCATAACAATGCACAATCTTCTCCCACTCCTCTTTTTCGAGCTCTACAAACCTATCAATAGAATGATCCATTAATACGAACTAGAATATGTTCAAAATTCAAATCAAAGAAATGCTGATTTAGTTTTAAAAAAAAAACGTACAGACCAGGTGACAATGATCCTGCACTCTTAATGCCAATTGCCAAAACCAAATAAATATGTGAGCATATATACCTAATATATAATATAATTTTATATCTAAACAAGTAAACCAGTCCTATATTTTAATGTATCTATGTGGTTCTAGTAGCTCTCCCAATGCCGTTCCTTTTTTTTTTGGTAGAAAAAGCAATTTCATTAAACTACCAACGCAACAAAGAAGCAGTAGAAGTACAATGTCTTTTGGAATACTTTCCAATTAAATCATTAAGAAAACTATATTCTAGCTCCACAGGGGGGTTATCATAGACGAAAAAATCATCAATTTGTGTGGCTCCCTTTCTAGCGAGTCCATTAGCACACTTGTTTGCTTCGCGGTAGCAGTGCTTGAACTGAATGTGGTTGAATCTAGTAGCCAAGAGCCTACAATCATCCATGAGGGGAGATACTGGCTGGTCTGATTGCTGAGTGGTAGTCATTGCATCCATAATGATCTTCGCATCAAGTTCCACTTCCACATCAAGATGGTTCTTTGACAGGCAGAGATGAAGCCCGTCCCTTAATGCCCACAACTCAGCCAAGAACCTGGTTGTTTTCCCAATTTTCCTAGAATATCCAAGCACCCAGTTCCCTTGGTCGTCACGAAGAACGCCCCCACTGCCAAAAAGACTACCAAAACTCCATTGATCCGTAGATTCCGAACCATCAATGTTTAATTTCAGCTTGCCTTGACCTGGCCTCTCCCATCTAACAAGCACACTAATTGATATTTACAAAAACCCACATAAGCAAAAAATCTGCACCACTAAATACAACCCACACAAGTAATTTTTTTAAATCAACTTGTAACAAACAAATTCCAGTATAAGACCAATCCATTAGAGAGAAAAATAGCTAGCAAAACACTTTAAAAGAGCTGAATTGGGCATTGGAAACCAAGCACTTTACGAAAAAATTTCACAGCTCTAGAATATGAAAGCTAAATTAATAACCACACTCCCAAATTAACCATTATTACTGGTTCAACAAATCACGAGCATAAAATGAATGCCATTTCCAGTAAATTAAACTGAAATGAAGTAAAAACGAAACAATCTTTATCCACAAAATTATATGCAATGCATGCAAAATTGAAAAATAGTAAATCAATCAAATAACAAAATTCAAAAAATGAAATAAAAAGACATGCTTTGATCTGGAGTATAAGCAATAAATAGAAACAAAAATGTGAAAAAATTAGGCAATGATGGAGGAAGCCCTAATTGACGAAGCAGTGGTTGAAAAAAAATGAAATAGTAGAGCACAAGGAACTAGGGATGGTTTCAGATCAACAAGCCCTAACCTCTCATCAAATCCGCATCTATCAAATCCATCCGATATACAAACAATTCGTTAGATAATAGTAACAACTTGGTGAAATCAATTTGATGGCGATGATCTTTGTGAGGAAATCAAATCGAAAACCATAAAAAACAGATATTAATTGAGAAGAAAAGTCTGTTTGGTTGCCTAGAAAATAATAGAGAAATATAAAGGGAGAGATGTAAGCTGAGAGAGAGAAGAAAACAGCTATCGTATTGTACCCAAGAAATTCTAGTCTGTATAAATCTTTGATTTTATTGTAGAGTATATATAAGTTCTGTGTTTTTATTTTCAACGTCTTTATAATTGTTGATAAAATAATTTATTTATTTTTTCACGTTCATCCAACTGTTGATATAACTTTTCCCTATTTAAATTTTTTTTTTTAACAATTATTTCAACCGTAGAAATAAATTTATGAATTTCTTTGCCTTGCTCAACATTTGAAAAAATTCAAGTTTGTTGTAGTGGGTAAAACTGATCTCAAGCTCAGGTGAACCCAACTTTAACATTGTCATTTCCTCAAAATCAACAAAAGGAACCATCAAATGGGCATTCCCTAAGTACAGGAGAAATGGTTACACCATAATCTGAGAACAGTTAACACCAAACCATAGAAGAAAAAGCAAAACAAAAATTATATTAATACTAAGGATGAGAAATTTCAATATGCATTTGTATATAGAATTTTAAAAGAGCATTGCATTTGTAGGTCACCAAAAAAAAAGAAAAAAAAGGAAAATGATTTAATTAATAATAAGAGGCATTTTGACAGCTAATTTAAATAGCTGACCGTTTTGCGTCCTCGTCAAGGGCGTCCTCGTCAAGGGCATCCACGATTGCCGCCCCTCTTAACACCATACTTAACTCGACACTTCTTGGACGTGTGATCTCCTCCTTCCATTATATTAAAGTGCACAAACAAGACAACAGGAAAATTTGAGTTCAACTTGATTAAAAAAAATAAAGAGAAAAAATTTGGCTATATGAAAGCCAAAAGGTAATGCTAAGGTATAACTAGCACAATACAATGATTTTATTTTATTTTTTAAAATGCAAGTAAAGGAAATACAAAAAGAAAATTCTCTATTATATACCTAGGACAAATTAAATTTGCTATCATGCTAAAATAATTCAAGACCCACACTTTCATTTCATTGGATTCCCTCCCCAAAATGAAGAGAACATCAAGACTTGTAAATTGTAATAGAAAGAAGAATAATAATGACTTACAGGCAAAAATTTGCTTATTGCTGGAAGGAGTTCGTCAATTGAATAGCCTTCTCCAAAAGGCCCAGCCTCATCATTAATAAAATCATAATGAATCCCGACTTTCTCTACCTCCAAGTTATTTGAAGTACTTATTCTAATCTCAATTTTATTGGATCTATTCCCATAAATTTGACGAAAATTTTCTCCCCACTGAGAGTCGAAATAGCGAGGAGACAAAAAGAGCCGCCAAAGGTGATGTGAACTAACTCTACCATAGTTTGCCCTAAAAGAAGAGCGTATTGGTGATGTGCTTTCAAATCCATTGACTTTAATCCAACATGCAAGTAGAAAATCTTTAGAAGCCTCTGTGACTGAAAAACAAACGCACAACTCAATTCCCATCCATTCTTGACGCCCATAAGGCACTTGTACCTTCAATTCATGACTTACAGATTCATGTTTAAACCTTTCTGAAAAGCAAACTTCAGGAAAGTAATATTCAGCAATAATAATGTCAAAGATGTCTGGTAGTTTACCACTTTGCCCCTGAAATATACAAAGCATAATTAATGTTTAGATTTTTTCTTTTTTGAGGAAAATAATGTTTGAAACTTAGAGAGGGAGAGATACCTGAAGCATGCTATCGCTACTTCCAATATTCATAGCCAATCCTAAGCAGTTAACACACTGGAAATTCAAATGGGAGTGATTTGACTTAAAAGTATAAAATTGCAGTTCTGGCAATCTCATCAGTGAGGTACAATTGTTTGCAATTACTGAATCAATAGTTGATGGAACATTTTCCAATGACCAAAGCTTCTCGCAACCCTCCAAATGGAGTCTTCGAAGATTAGACAGTTGAGACATGCTTTCAGGAAGGGAAACAAAATTATTTCCACTTAGATTTAAGTGTTCTAAAGAGGACAAGCAGCCAATGTCATTGGGGATTGACAGAAGAAAGCAGTCACTAAGATGCAAATATGTTAAAGATTGAAGACCTAATAAAGAAGACAATAATGATTGAAGAGGTTGCAGGGAACCACGTTTTGAGCTCATTTGATGTGCCGATATTATGGGATTCACATGATATGTTGAAATTAATGAAGGAAATACTAAGCCTAGCAGCTCAAGACTTGTTGGCAGGGAATAAGATTCAGATGAATTCCATTCACAGATATATAGATGTTTGAGATTTTTAAGGAGGGCAATGGAAGAAGGAACATCTCTTATGGCTGTCCAACACAAATTAAGCAACTCCAAACCTTTTACATTTCCTATGTTCTTTGGCAAGTTACAAAATTTTAAGGATCCAAAAAGATCAAGAGACTTAAGCAACTTCAAATTACAAATGGTGTTAGGAAGGCCCACAAGATTCACGCAATATCTTAGAGTTAATGAAGTAAGGTCAGTCAAACGTTCAATTGATGAAGGTAGCTCTTCTATATCTGCTTTGCTCAAATCAAGTATCTCTAGGCCTTTGATTATCCATAAGTTCTCTGGCAAGTTTTTAATTAGATCCACAATAGCAGTGCGATCCAGAGAAAGCTCCTGTAAGAATTTCGGGTTTGCCACAAATTTTGGAATTGTCTTGAGTTTTGGGCAATTAGAAATTTCAAGAGTCACAAGAGACTCCATTCCAAACTTGCTTGGAAGACGAATTAGTCTTTCACAATCTTGTAAATTAAGATAAATAAGTTTTTTAAGAATTCCAATAGATGGGTGAAACTTGCGTAAATTTGTACACCTTACAAGAACTAATTTCTCAAGATTTGGGACTCCAGTGAAGTCTGGAGTTATAAACAAGTCCAGGGAGTCGGTCAAGTCAATGAACTTCAACTTGTCAAAATTCTGTTAGAAGAAAAAATATTGTTGCAATAATTAGCTTCTTGGTGTACATTTATTGCAATTTTAAAGAAAAGTTTTAAGAGGATACTTAATAACACACTTACCTTTATTCCTGTCCAAAGTAGTTGAATTTGGCTTTGTTGCAAACAAAGTTGAACGAGCTCATCTAGCTGGAAACTTGATGGCAAAGATTTTGAAGGATACGAAATCCAATCAAGAATTCTTAAATCATTAGGAAGGTATGTGGGGACATAGAGTGTGCCATAAATTCTAAGAAATTTAAGATTATCCATCTTCAAAAAGGCCTCAGGATTCCAACATCCATCTTGTTGTTCATTACAAGTACTTGCAATATCCATGGCTTTAAGTGCTTCTGCCCCCTAATAATCAAGAAGGAATTGGTAAATTGCAAAAATAATTATTAGCATAACTATTCAACTTCCAAATTTGTTAAACATGAAGGTAGGGAATGAGCTCAAATTTTCTAAATAACTTCTTACCTTATTTATTTTTAACACTTTGTTAATGTCCTCATAATCCCATAGTCTACTACGCTTCCAAGGATCATCAAGGCACTCTTGACGAACTATGTTCCTGCCCATTTCTTCAAGTAAATCATGCATCCACACTACATCATTATCCATAATTTTTAAAAGAGACTTATCAGTGAGTTCCTTCAATCCAATAATAGGGTAAAGGCCCAGAATATCTAGTATTTCTAATACATAATCTTTCTTCTGATTATTAAAAAAGCATGCAATATGCAAGAATATTTCCTTCTGCGATTTTTGAAGTCCATTAAAACTTATTTCAAGTACTTGGAGAATTGCTTCGTTAGGAAATTCTTGGAGTCTCTCTAATGCAGCTTTCCATTCAACAGTACTTTTTCCAAACAAAAAGGAACCCAAAACCTCAAGAGCTAAAGGAAGGCCACTAGCATAATTCAAAAAATGGTTAGACAACTCCATATAATCATCAAGGTCATGCTCTTTTTCCAAAGCTTTCAGGCAAAAAAGTTGAAGAGCATCTTCATCATTCAATCCTTTAACTTCATATATTTCATTTACTCGATGTGCTTTAAGCACATGCGCATCTCTTGTTGTTATGATAATTCTACTACCCGGACCAAACCAATTACACTCCCCTGCTAACATTTTTAACTGTTTCACTTTATGTACATCATCAAGAACAAGAAGAACTCTTTTACGACATAACCTATTCTTGATCTTGAGAACTCCATCACACTCCTCTTCAATTTTTAAATTCTTTTCCATCAAAACTTCATTAATAATTTTATGTTGTAGTGGAACACAACCATATTTTTCAAACTTTTCCCTAACATCCTCAATAAAACCACGAGCTTCAAATTCTTCAGAAACCATATGATAAATAACTCTAGCAAGAGTTGTCTTACCGATCCCTCCCATCCCCCAAATCCCTATAAAGAGGACATTTTTTGAACCTAGAGCTAAACATGACTCCAATTCTACCAGTTGAGAATATATCCCTACTAGGTCCTTGGTATATGGGAATGCATCATATTTCAAGCTAAGTGATATCCTACCCACGATTTCTTGGATAACTTGTGACTCAGGCCTGCAATGAAAAAAATAGAATATGCGTTGATTGAAACAAAAAAGTGTACATTGATTTGCATACAATGAAACATATATATAAATCTGCTTAAGTTTCCATATATAGTTAAATATAAATTTTCCACATTTGCACTATACCTCAAAAGGACTAGCCACACTTGAGGCTCCATGTATTTATTAATAAAGTCCATATTTATGTGGAACTCATCACACACCCAGAATCAAACGTATGAAGCATCACAATCTCCCTCACTTAAATCCCTAACGTCCGTGTTAGAACCCAATTTGTGAGGTAGTGTCTCTGAGCCCACATGAGGTTATTGGGCCGACTCTTATACTAATATATGCTCGATATGGGACTCATCACACACCCACACAACAATCACAATCAATCAAATTAGGGCATTACCAAAAAAAAAAAAAAGTTTAGATAAATTACCTAGTATCCTTTAAATGCCATCCGACAAGGTTGCCCACTTGTCTCAAAGCATCTCTCCATTTATCCACCCTTGTTTTTTCCTCATTCTCTTCATGTTTAACAAATGCCTGTGCAAAAGTTCCCATTTGTTTCCGTACATCAGATGGCTCCACATAGTGAAAAATAGGCAAAACTATCATTCCCATGACTTCCTTGCAAGCAATGATTTTTGCAAGTTCATCCAAGCACCAAGTTGAAGATGTGTAGTCTTTTGAGAGAATGACAACAGCAAATCTCGACTCTTCTATCGCTTTCAACAACTCTAGTGAAATGGGTTTTCCCCTCTCAAGTTTCTCATCATCTCTAAAAGTGTTAATGCCTTTCTCTCTCAAAGCATTATATAAATGGTCCATAAAATTGTTGCGGGTGTCCTCTCCTCTAAAACTGATGAAGACATCATATTTCCATTGGACAGTAGAAGATGATAAGGCGTTTTTCGTGCCCATTGAAGCCACTGCAAAATGCTCTACTGCTAAATATTGAATCACGATATAAATCTACATACCAAAAAAAAAAAAAAAAAAAGTTCAATACTGAACAAATGAAAAGAAATAAACTAGGGAAGAAGAATTGATGCAACATTTTGATTTCCTCCGTTCATCAGATTGGTTAAACCTTACCTTTCTTTTAATAAAAAATAAATAAAAATTATGAGATGAGAAAGCCCAGTTGAACTGAAGGTTCACAAAGTTAAGCAAATAAACTCAGTCCTGCCAAATGTACATCACACACTCTGCTACTCTATGTGTCGAAGCCAGCCACACCTTCCATTGACGTCGTTGAGGTCTCATCGTTCATTATATTTTCTGAAACTAAATAATTAAATCTCTGAACTTGGCTGGGTTTGTTTTGTTAATAACTCACATTCAAATTCAAAAACAAATGGTAAGGATGGGTTTTGTGTATAGTTATTTCTTAGTCAAGTCAACTGCGTGTATATATTTATTAGTTGTCAAGAGCTTTGTCTAAAGATACTTTGTTGGAATAATTTATTAGTTGTCAAGAGCTTTATGTAAAGCTACATTGTAAGAAGAGGGGGGGTGGGGGGAAGAGCAAAGTGCAGATGTGGGTTTGGTTATGTGTGACTTTGGCAGGGTGTTTTATATAAGAAATTTAGTTAAATGGTAAAGAGCACCTTTATGTGGCATTTAGTATGAAAAAATTCACGTTACTCTTGGCATCCAAATTTCTAGGAATGTGATTTCTAAGAATCACATTCCTAGTAATGTAACTATTCCTATGTTTTGTTTCATTGGAAATTTTTTAAGATTTCTAGGAATGTGAGATGATAATATTTTGTTTATTCTCAAGAATCTTAAATGAATTATTTATTTTTCTCATTATATCCTTAGATTTGAATGTGCCCTTTAAAAAAAAATCTTCCTCTAAATAAATAATAAAAAACCAAATATAAATTATTTATTATGACAAATTCGTTAAAATTATAGTCTAACATTTCAAAATAACAGATACAATACAAAAAATAACTATTTAAATTCTCAAACGCTTTTATTCTTAATAATAATTTTAAAAAGAGTTTAATTCATAATAATTTGTTTTATATTTTATCTTAATTGCTTAAATGACAAGAAAAAAAAGGGTTAAAATTGTCAATTTATAAAAAATACAATTTCTTTTAAGCTTGGGAATATGGATTTTCACCTGTTTTAAAAGGAATCCACATTTATACTAAGAGGGGTTTAAGGTGGCATCTGATTCTCTAGCATGATTTGCAACCAAACATGGTAATCTTTAAAAATTTCTAGGAATTTTAAAACATTACCCTGTACCAAACACCACATTAAAGTTTGGAGTGCTTAATTTTCAAAATTTAAATTTTATCCCCTGAAAGGTTAGACGTATTTGGAACTTACACCGTAATATTTTTTAATTTAGATTTTCCTCCCTAAATTTTAAGAATGTTTAAATTTTACATCTCAAATTTTAAAACTTTAGGGAGTAAAATCTAAACACCACTAAAATTTAGATAAAAAAATCTAAATTCTGAATCATTAGGTATAAAATCCAAATACTCCCAAATTTCAATAAGGTAAAATCTAAATTCTGAAATTTTAAAATCTAAAATTCAAACACTCCAAACTTTAAAGATGTAATTTGTAATTTACCCAAAAAATTATTAAAAGTTATTAGGCTGTTTTATTTATTTTTTTTATTTTTATAGAGTCATAATTTTTCATTCATAACCAAATTTTCTATAACAACTTTCATATGGTTCATATATCATAGAAAGGTTCATATATCATAGAAAGTCATGGTGTTATCAATTCACAATATATGTAGTTGAGAAAGTACCATACACAATATAATTAAATTGAAAAACTAGTATATAAATAGATCTGCATGCAAAATTTATAAAAACCAAAAAACGAATAATAATCAATTAGAAATTTAGAACCAAAAAATGATTAAAAAAATAAATAAATTAGGGTAGAAGAAATACCTTGATCCCCAACCAAACCTGCGTAGTTTTGAAAATGCGTCAAATCCAATCTGAAATTTTGCAAATGAAGAGAGAGAGGACTAAGGAGAGAATTTAGAGAGGACCTAGAAATTTGGAAGTGATGTAATTTTAGTGCTCCTTTTAGGAAATATTACAAGAAACTTCCAACTGCTCTTTTTTATTTTTTATTTTTTTTGAGTACTTCCACTTTCTAGAAATTTCAGTGCTCCTAAGAGGAAACAAAGAACTAAACGATAAGTTTTTTGTTTTTTTTTTGTGAAGAACTAAACGATGAGTAGATCTTGAGAGGCCGAAAGGGTACCGTGAGAATGGAAGAAACAAGTGAGAGAGGGAAGAAAATGGTATGGTCAGGTCAGTGAAGAAGGTAAGGAGATGAGAATGAAGAGTTGAAAAGCAATATAATAAGACAGCAAAAACTGTGAAGGTCACGTTGAATGAGAAAGTACAAAAGAATAAATTAAAGAAATGGAATAAGAGCCTTCCAGGAAAGTTCATAGTTTAGTTCACCTAATACCCTTGTTTCTCCAAAAAAAAAATGTTTACCTAATACCCATCTATTACAAGTGCAATCTTTTCTGTTATTTTGTCTTGAGAAAAAAAATGGCTAAGGGGGCTGACAATCCTACCCCACATCCACTATTTATATCATCAATCTATAATTACAAAAATTAAGTTATTTTATAGTTGTACTTTAGTTAAATAATGTATTATTAATCTGGTTTAAAACAGTAATATTATTATTTTCGTATGTGTTCTAATAAGTATAACTGTTTATACATAAAAAAAAGTTTGAGACTTTGCTGGGGTGTAAGGAGATCACGGTGAGCCATAACTTCCCAGTTTCACGAGGAACACTGTTGAATCTTAAGCTGCTGAAGGAAGTAACCAAAGTGAGTAGTACAATCTTCTTTATTTGATTATTTTTTAAATAAACAATCTCGTTTCAGCTGTATTAATAAATTATATAAAGTTTGAATTTTTTTAATCACCAATCTCATAATTATATCACTGTATAAGGAGTTTATTTTTATACTCCTAAAATAATTAATTTAAATATTTTATGTATATATATTTAGCGCATAATTTCGGAATAGTGCACCAGTACTAGAATATTCTTTTCTCAAATTTCTCATAGCCAATCCAAAAAAACATGTGAAACAAAATTCAAAACTTTACTTTATATTGCTTCTTTATCTTTTTTGTTGCTTCCAAGTTAATAGTTTGTTTATATATATATATATATATTAAAAAAATTAATTATTAAAATAAAGTAAAAAAAAATCATTCAATTGTCTTCTAAGAACTGGGATTTTTAAAATTTAAAAGAAAATCATTTTTAATTTTAACGTTAGAACAAATGAATAATTTTAAACCTTCATAACTTCTCTCTCTTACATTAAGAGTGCAGTTGCATAGTTCAGGTGCTCATATATATTGATATTGTGCATGTGCCTAGTATTAGTAATACAACGGCGTCTTTGCATTATTAATATAATAAACAATGTCAGCTTAAAAAAACAAAAAACACAAATATTGTTAGTTTTATGTATTAATTACTTAAATTAACTTTAAAAGACTAAATTATAAATTATTTGCCTTTTTTATTGCAAACTATTAATACTTTAAAGTTTAAACTATCTTCTTAAATTTAATGGAGAATGTACCTTTTTTGGCGTCACTTTATTTTTAACAATTTTTTATTTTATTTTCTTTTATAAGAATCTATTTTTAATTGTGAACAAGACACAATTCGCAAGCATTATTAAAAACATAAAATTAACATGGCTATTACAATTCTTAAGTCTAAAGTCTTTCTACTTTGATAGTGGCGATCTTGAGGCAATTCTACATGTTCTCCTAACTTGTTATTAGGGCTGGCTCCAGACATTTTGGAACCTAAGGCGACAATTAAAATGAAGTATTTTTTTTATATTTATGTATTAATTAAATTCATATTTTTTTAATATTTTTATATTATAATATATTTCATTTAAAATATATTTGTCTTACCTTTTAAGCTGCAAATTGACTAATTAAATTTTTTTATTTAAGTTCCTCTAACATTTCTTTTTCAATTGATAATATTTGTAGGAATATAATTCGGCATGTCATTATTATTTTTATTTCCTTCTAATTGAACATCATTATGGTGAATTTGTTCATTTGTGACATTTTCATCATTATTTTCATTTACTTCTAAATTCTTTTGAAGTTCATTATCAAGATTTGTTGTATTACAAAATTGAATATTATTGTTATCTTCTCGTTTCATTATCTTCTAACAATTTTTGGTGAATTTCTTACTCATTTATGATATTTTTATCTAAATTTTATGTTGTATTTTGCTTATTACTAATAAAAAATTTATCTATTGATCCTTTCTGAGACTCAATTTTTTTTTTAAGTTTTTCATATTCAAATGCAAATTTGTTAATAGACATTTCTAATAAAATAACATTTACAAATAAAATAAATTCTATCTATAATATATTTATAATGAATGAAATAAAAAATAATTTTCAAAGTGTAAAGTAATAGAACCTGACGTGTATATAAAAGAGTACTGATAATGCACAAAATCGTCAGTAAGCTACGCGTTCCGCACGTGCTCCCGATGATGTACCTGCACAACACAAAAAATGAAGACCTAAGAAAGGGTGTCGCTGTGGTACCGGCCAAACACCCTCCGATGGTTAAATTAGAGAAATCCCGTGTTCGCAACTCTAAAGTGCTAGAGCTGAGGTGAATTGTATATACCTTGCTTTGAGATGGCTTTGGGGTATTTATAGTAGCATTGGGTCGAAATTCATGCCTTGGTCAAGAGGTTCTTTTCCTTCTAGGAGAGTAATTCTTGAATTTTACGTATCTTCTAGAATCCTTGTCCTTATAGGAGTCTTCTTAATTTAGGCGTGTCGTGCAAGAATCCTTATTGTATGCGTGTTAGTTAAGTAGGGTTATGGACGGGACCTACACCGGCTTCTTCAACTTATCTCATCAGCTTAAAGCCGTCAATGCCTAAGGTCGTCGGTTCGTGGGCTTGGTCCGTCAATTACATGGTCCATAGCGTGATGGTCGTCAGCCTATAGGGTCGTCAGCTTTCTAAGATCGTCAGTCTCCCCTTGTTACGGGCAAAATCCAGTCGGCAAACGAGATTCGTCACTTTAGAGTCATCTTACAAAATTACTCTTATCAAGTACTATTGTAACTTTAGTTTCACCAAAAATAACAAGTATATAGCAATCTCAAGTTCTCAACCTGCATATATATATATATATATATATATATATATATAAACGCAAGATCAAAAATAAAAATAAAAATAAAAATAAAAATTATCCAAGGCCAGCCAGATCTACGAGTAAGACTCCACCCACAGCCACATAAGTCTTTTTTTTTGGGGGGGGAAGAATCAGAGCCACGTAAGTCTTATTTGATAAGACTCCACCCACCAAAAAAAAAAAAAACCGATTATATTGTCTATAACCGAAAAAAAATAACGCAAGAGAGATAATACTCTTCCAGCCACAAGTCTTATTAGATAAGACTATAAAACTCCACCCACAATACAAAACCTCGGCACCATCTCCATCTGCAGAGGAAAAATCATATAAAAAAGTGAGAGAACAGAACCATACCTCAGAGAGCACAGAGTTTAGAGGTGATCACTGATCAGATTGTAGGTAGCATGAGCCACCAATAGAAGGATTTAAGAGTAGGAACAGTCAAGAGAATGAATGAGAGAGGCGGAAAGCAAGAGCTGAGAGAGAGACAGCGAGCAATAGTGAGAGATGGCCTTATTTATGAGAAATTCCATGTTTAAGCGGTGATGTAGGAAATTTACAAAGAAACTTCATCTGGCAAGATTCAAAGAATGAGTTAAGTGGTCGACCCCATGTGAGAGCAGGCCAGCTCAACAACTTTGAGTGGGATTTTTTTATAATTAAATTATATATATATATATATATATATATATATATATATTTATATTGAATTTTTTTATTTAAAATCTATTTCTCTTGTGTTTTAAGATGCAAAATTACTAAGTTTAAATTTGCCTAAATAAAAATTAATTTAATACATGGTTTAATAACTTAGTATCACCGTAAAAACATATGAGTTGATATGACACTCATCAAATTATTAATCAATATTATAATTTATAATAATAGATAAAATGTTAGATAAAAAAATTAAAAATAAATAAAAAAGTGAGAAACCGTGGGCTCATTTAAAAAAAAAAGCTGTGGGCTGTACTCTATTAAAAAAAACTAGACTTATTGTACGCACAAATTTTTTTTTTAGTGGTCCTATTTTGTAGAAAAAAATTATATTTAATTATTTTATATATATCATTTTTATTTTAAAAATCTAATTTATAAGCGAATAAATCAATTTAAAAATTAATAGGAGAGTGGTTCTATTTTTTAGGTAATGTTTTAGTGGGAGTTAGAGTTGCATTTTTACTGGATTGTTCTTTAGTTTTGTCTCTATTGTATTTAATTATTATATATATATATATAATTTTTATTTTAAAAATCTAATTTATAAATAGATAAAGTAATTTGAAAATTAACAAGAGAGTGGTCTTATTTTTAGGTCATGTTTTAGTGGGAGTTAGAGATGCAGTTTTACAGGATTATCCTTTAATTTTATCTCTACTTAAACATAAGAGTGTAGGGACATTTTTTGACTAAAAATGAAGAATCCAAACAGGAGAAATCCCATAAATAATAGTAAAAAAAAAAGCTAGTCTCATCACTCGCACTACGCATGTGCGATGAGGCTTTTATTTTAGGAAAAAAAAACCTGTGTTTTTATTTTATATATTTTTTATTTATTTTGAGAATATAATTTATAAGACATCAAAAATTGTGAAGGTCACGTGGAATGTGAAAGTACAAAAAAATAAATTAAAGAAATGGAATAAGAGCCTTCTAGGAAAGTTCATAGTTTAGTTCACCTAATGCCCATCTATTACAAGTACAATCTTTTTTGTCATTTTTTTCTGAGAAAAAAAATGGGTAAGGGGCTGACAATCCTAAGACCATAATAGCATCTTACTCCACATTAGTCAATTGTATCTAGTGTTGTAATAAGTAATACTGTTTACTCAAAAAAAAAAAATTTGGGACCTTGCTAGGATGTAAGGGATCACAGTGAGCCATAACTTCCCAATTTCACGAGGAGCACTAATGAATCTTAAGCTACTGAGAGAGATAACTTAAGTGAGTAGTACAATCTTCTTTATTTGATTACTTTTTAAATAAACAATCTCGTTTCAGCTGCACTAATAAATTATATAAAGTTTGAATTTTTTTAATCACCAATCTCATAATTATATCATTGTATAAGGAGTTTATTTTTGTACTCCTAAAATAATTAATTTAAATATTTTATGTACATATATTTAGCGCATAATTCTGGAATAGTGCACCAATACTAGAATATTCCTTTCTCAAATTTCTCATAGCCAATCCAAAAAAACATGCGAAATAGAATTCAAAACTTTACTTAATTTTTTTTTTTTTACCTTTTTTGTTGCTTCCAAGTTAATAGTTTGTTTATATATTTATTTAAAAAATTAATTATTAAAATAAAGTAAAAAAAATTCATACAATTGTCTTTTAAGAACTGAGATTTTTAAAATTTTTAAAAAAATCATTTTTTATTTTAACATTAGAACAAATGAATAATCTTAAACCTTCATAACTTCTCTCTCTTACATTAAAAGTGCAATTGCATAGTTCAAGTGCTCATATATATTGATATTGTCCATGTGCCTAGTATTAGTATTACAACGGCGTCTTTGCATGATTAATATAATAAATAATGTCAGCTAAAAAAAAACACATAAATAGTGTTAGTTTTATGTATTAATTACTTAAATTAACTTCAAAAGTCTAAATTATAAATTCTTTGCCTTTTGCATTGCAAACTATTTATACTTTAAAGTTTAAACTATCTTCATAAATTTAATGGAGAATGTACTTTTTTTGGCCTCACTTTATTTTTAAAATTTTTTTTTTAGTTTATTTTATGAGAATCTATTTTTAATTGTGAATAAGAAACAATTCACAAGCATTGTTAAAAACCTAAAATTAACATGGCTATTACAATTCTTAAGTCTAAAGTCTTTCTACTTTGATAATGGTGATGTTGAGGCAATTCTATATGTTCTCCTAACTTGTTATTAGGGCCAGTTCCAGACATTTTAGAACCTAAGGCAACAATTAAAATGAGGTATTTTTTATATTTATGTATTAATTAAATTATTATTTTTTTAATATTTTTATATTATAATATATTTCATTTAAAATATATTTGTCATACCTTTTGAGTTGCAAATTGACTAATTAAATTTTTGTATTTAAGTTCTTCTAACATTTCTTTTTTAATCGATAATATTTATAGGAATATAATTCGGCATATAATTATATTTTCATTTCCTTCCGATTGAACGTCATTATGGTGAATTTGTTCATTTGTGACATTTTCATCATTATTTTCATTTACTTCTAAATTCATTTGAAGTTCATTATTAATATATGTTATATTGCAAAATTAAACATCATTATTTTCTTCTAGTTTCATTATCTTCTAACTATTTTTGGTGAATTTTTTACTCATTTATGATATTTTTATCTAAACTTTCTGTTGTATTTTACTTATTACTAATAAAGTTCTTCTAATATTTCTTTTTCAATCGATAATATTTATAGGAATATAATTCGGCATATCATTATATTTTCATTTCCTTCTAATTGAACATCATTATGGTGAATTTATTCATTTATGACATTTTCATCATTATTTTCATTTACTTCTAAATTCCTTTGAAGTTCATTATCAATATATGTTGTATTGCAAAATTAAACATCATTAGTATCTTCTAGTTTCATTATCTTCTAACTATTTTTGGTGAATTTTTTACTCATTTATGATATTTTTATCTAAACTTTCGGTTGTATTTTACTTATTACTAATAAAAAATTTATCCTTTGACCTTTTTTGAGACTCAATTTTTTTAAAAAGTTTTTCATATTCAAATGCATATTTGTTAATAAATATTTCTAATAAAACAATATTTACAAATAAAATAAACACTATCTACAATATATTTATAATGACTAAAATAAAAAAAATAAAAAAATTTTGAAGTGTAAAGTAATAGAAGCTGACATAAATATAAAAAAGTATTATTATAACTCTAGTTTCACCAAACAATAACAACAAGTTTGTAGCAATCTCAAGTTCTCAACCTGCGTATATATATATATATATATATAAATGCAAGATCAAAAATAAAAATAAATAAAAAATATATCCAAGGCCAGCCAGATGTACAAGTACGACTCCACCCACAGCCACATAAGTCTTTTTTTTTTTCGGGTTGGGGGAGGGGGAATCAGAGCCACATAAGTCTTATTTGATAAGACTTACCCACCCAAAAAAAAAAAACCCATTATATTGTCTAAAACCGAAAAAAAAAAAAAAAAAAAAAAACACGCAAGAGAGATAATATCCAGCCACAAGTCTTATTAGATGAGACTATAAAACTCCACCAACAATACAAAACCTCGACATCATCTCCCCATGCAGAGGAAAACTCATATAAGAAAGTGAGAGAATAGAACCATACCTCAGAGACCACAGAGTTTAGAGGTGATCACTGATCAGATTGGAGGTAGCATGAGCCACCAAATAGAAGGATGTAAGAGGACCAGTCGAGAGAAAGAACGAGAGAGGTGGAGAGCAAGAGCTGAGAGAGAGAGAGAGCAAGAATGAGAGATGGCCTTATTTATGAGAAATTCGATGTTTAAGCGGTGGGGTAGGAAATTTACAAAGAAACTTCATTCGGCAAGATTCAAAGAATGGCAGCAACTTCTTCATGAAACGTAGCAACTTTTCATTAAGGTGCGGTTTGGATTGAGCTTATAAAGGCTAGACATGGCGAAACGGGTCAAAATTTTCTGACCCGACCCGACCAGAAAAATACTCGACCCGAACCCGACTTTTTTGACCCGAAACAAAAACGGGTTGACCCGTGACCCTACCCGACCCGACCCGCGACCCGACCCGAACCCGAATCATTTAAAACAAAAAAAAAAATTTTTGGTAAAAAAAAAAAGTAAAATTAATACAATAGTAATTTAATTGTTTATTTTGAGTTTTAAGGAAACAATTGATACATTTACATATGCAAATTAATTGAAAGATAAATGGTTGAGCATTATGTAATGAGTAAAGATTTTTAGATATTAAATAACAAAGTACATGCCAAGATAATATGGTTACAGTAGAGTTAAAAATATAGATTTAAAATTGTAGACATGTGTGAGAAACATTTACAAGTGTAAAAATAGTGAAGCCAAAGTATCAAATTAGCATAAATTATGAATGTTTAGACTCATTTTTTAACAATTTATGTTCAAAATAAACGGCTTTTTAAAATAAATTATAATATTTCCTAGAATGTGTGTTACTTAACAATGATATGATATTCATAAAAAAGACCATGTATAAATAAGTAAGCAATCCAATTTTAATGTATATTTCATATTAAAATAGAGTGTCAACCACAATTGATAATAGATTATAAAATTGATTTTCAAAATTGTAAATTTCTTTCATGTTTTTATTCTTTATCAAATGAGTTATCCAATCCTATAAAAAAAAAAAGTTATCCAATAATTCATTTGTAATTTTGTTTTATATTTTGGAATGTTGATATTGTATAAAAATAAAACATGTGTATTTGTTTTACTTATGTTTGTGTTATTTTGTTTTAGATAGCAATGTTAGGATTTTTATAATTTTAAAATTATTAAATAAATATTAATAAGTTTAACTGAATTCATTCTTGATATAAGTGGTGAAGTCAAAATATGCGTTTCTGTTTTTTTTTTTTTTTTCAACGTGCATGAACAGTAACCAATACTGTTCATGCACGGTATTTCACTGTAGCAGAAGACAAAAATAACTGTTTGGCACTGTTTAGACACTGTTCACACATTGTTCATAGGACTCACAAGTACTTTATTCAAAAAAATAAATTAAAAATGGATCCCACAATACTATTCACACATTTAAAAATTATTTTGCTACAGTATTTTTAGTTTTCAATTTTCAGCAAAACGCTCTATCCAAATAGACCCTGAGTTGGATAGTTGAAAAGCATCCTGCGTTTTGCTTCTTCTTCTTTTCTTTTTTCTTTTTTTTTTTTTTTTTTTTTTTAAGCTTCTCTTGCATTGTTTATGGGCTATATTTTTTATTATTATTTTCAGTTTTCTATAAAAAAAAATTAATGAAACTAATTTTTATATTAATTAAGTTGACAAATTTTTATTAATTTTTATATGGGCTGATCACTTGTTTACTTCCATGGCAATTTGTCACATCAATAATGGTTAGATATTTTGTGTTGGTAGAGTCTTTTTGAAGAGAGTCCAGTGTAGTGTGATGTTATGTTCCTTTCTAAATAGAGTCCAATAGTCATGTTGTACTTTAAAGAGAGTTCAATAGTATGTAATGTTAGAGCATTCATACCAGCTCATTTAAAATTTTCTGTCTATTTTACATTAAAAGCTTACTTTTTCTATTTTACACATCTAATTTTATAAAACACCCACATCAATTCATCTATTTTACACATCTTTCAATTAAATAATCAATTTCCTCACATTTTTTTTTATTATTTCTCTAACTAATAGATATATATACGCGCCTCTCTCTATTTTACCATTTCTGTTTGTTGTTCTCTCTCTCTCTCTCACTCTCAAATCTCCCTCTCCAATCCACAAGCATCAAGCTCCGAGCTCCGAGCTCCGATCCGTGCATAGAGCTCCGATCCGTGCACAGAGCTCCGATCTGTTCACAGAGCTCCGATCCGAGCTCCAATCCGATCCATGAGCACCAAGCTCTGATCCAATCCACGAACACCGAGCTCCGATCCGTCCGATCCACGAGCTCCGATTCTGTTTGTGTAGCTCTTTTTTTTTTTTTTTTTAGGCAAGTGTATCTCTGTGTGTGTGGATGTGTTTGTGTGGGGGTGTGTTTTTGTGCATCTGAGGAAAAAGAAAAAGTTCAGTTTTAACTGGTTTGTTGAGCACGGAAAGGAGAGAGAAAAAATGGAGCGAATGGAAAATATAGAATAATGGGATAAACGAGCTACTGTAGTCGTGTAAATATACACGGTTATTGTAGCTCGTGGATGAGTTTTTACAATTTTAGCCATTTTTACAACCACTAATGTGGGTGTTTTTTTGTTCAAAATGTGTAAAATTGATAGTTATTTTTATTTTAGAAACTTTTACATCCACTGCTGTGAATGCTCTTATCATTAAGGAGAGGCAAGTAGTCCCTCTCAATCTCACACGCAATCAAGAAACATAACATCACATCGGACTCTCTTCAAAGAAAGACTCTACCGAAACAAAATATCTTTGTACTTTAAAGAGAGTTCAATAGTATGTAATGTTACCTCTTTGAAACTTCAACCATATCATGTCCTTAATTTTTTTTACCCACATGAATCCTGGCATCAAAACTCAGAATAAAAAACTATGGTCGACACCATAAATTCATTTGCTTTGACATTAAGATCCTAATCACTCACCAAATACAATTATTCCTACAAATCAATAACCATTTGAGCCAAAAATCAAAACTAAAAATCATTTACATTCGAAGACGCAAAAATCAAGAATAAAACAAAATTCCACCCCTACATAATGCAATATGAAAAGAGAAGTAGAGACAAATCAACTCTTAAGAACAAAATGTACAAGAGTTTGTTAACAGAGGATTGAGACAATTGAAGAGACTCCCAAAGATCCAAAAGAGAAGACAATGGAGCTTAAACAGAAAAAGTTTATGACCACAAAATTTTTCACAATCTTTTGCTATAACTGTGATGTGATAAACTGTGATTGATGAAGAAACAATAGTGGAACATGAGCAAATGATGGTTAACTACTCATAACCTGTAACGTTAAAATTGTGACAAAAAAATTGTGAAACAATTTGTGATCATAGAACTACTCTCTTAAATAAGTTACCATTAATGTAACCTTATTTTTGGTTGAGGACTGATTGGATATTTGGACGAAAGAGTCGGTCAAAATTCATACGTACATGCTCACCTTCCAAATTTTATTCTTTCTCTCGATTTTTTTTTTTTTTTTAATTTTGAAGCCATAATTACGTTAATGTAATAATGCCTAATTAAAATTGGGTTGATTGGATTCACTAGGATTTGTGTTGTGCCTCGTTCATATTTTAGATACCCGGAAAACTATGGAAGACTGTTGAAGTGAGTAATTCCTAGAACTTGAGGGGTGTTAAAGACAAAAAAACTGTTAAAATTATCATTTTTATAAGGTACTTGATGTTAAGAAAGGATATTTTATAGGAAGGCTGGCTAGAAATTTCTCGTAAAAACACTAGCCCCTTAGGTTCATAATGAAATTATTTTAATTTTTTTTATTCTAGATATTCTTCTCATTAACATTTGTTTCTTATTTTACTTCTTTCCAATTTTTGTTGTTTGTCTGTCACTTAAGGACAAAATGAGAGTACAAAGAGAAGCCTGAAGTGCCTGAACGGCCTGTGGCAAACTGGCAATTATATCTAACCATGCACGTCTCCCATATTAGTTCTTTGCTTTTGTTAGACTAAAGGCATAGTTTGGAGGATTCTGACTACGGTTGAGCTGGGTATGGTTGTATCTTGTAAAGAGGTCCGTGTGGTCAGTGGTGGTTGATATGTCATTGCCAAAGTGATAAATTATATGACAAAAGCAATGACAACGTCTGCAATATCTTAACAAATAAAATAAACACTATCTATAATATATTTATAATGACTAAAAAAAAAAAAAAAAACTTTCAAGTGTTTTTTAAGTAATAGAACCTGATGTGTATATAAAAAAGTAATATTGTAACTCTAGTTTCATCGAATAATAACAAATTTATAGTAATCTCAAATTCTCAACTTGAATATATATAAAAAAGTGAAAATAGTCAAATATCACATTTTGGCAAAATTTGTGGTAAACTAGCACTGTTTCAAAAATATTTAGCAATCTATCACTTTTTTAGTACTTGAGTTACACAAAATCAAGTTCTAAATAGTACTCGAATTCAGTGAACCCGAGTTCCTAGTGAGCCACCAACGTAGCACTGCTAACCTAGAATATATGTAATTAAAAAAAATAATGTGGTACTCAATATTAGTGAAATCGAGTACCTCTTTATAGTACTGGAAGTTAGTGCAGTCAAGTACCTTATTATTATTATTATTTTCCTTTTTCTACTTTTTGTTTCTTTTGGAATGGCTTTAATAGTCAAACTTAGTGGCTTGACATTAGCTAACAACCATTAAATGGTTTGCATGCCCATGTCAGGAAGATGCATGATATTTAAGAAGTTTCAAAGAAATGTAAGAGCTTACATTAAATGATCTTTATGAATTGTCAAAGAAAATGGCCAAGAAACGAAAAGTAATATATATAAGAAAATGAGATTGCGTGTGGCTTTATGTGGAGGAAAGTGAAAGAAAAGGTAAATAAGAAGATGAGGAAGAAGTGAATGAGTGGATGAGAAAAAAGAGAAAAAGAAAAAGGAAAAATAAAGGTTTTGGGTTTGGCTAATTAAAGCAACACGAAAGAAAATATAAGGAATAACTACACAAATTATTTCCCAATTTTTTTTTTATAACTCTGATATAAAGCAACGTGGAAAAAAATATAGGAAGTAAGAATGCAAATTATTTTACAACTGTGATGTTGCGAAGAATGTGGTGAAAAAAGAATTATGCGTACATGTATAAGTGAAATATAACTATCCACAGTTTACCACGTCAAAGACGTGCCAAAGAAGTTGTGAAATAGTTTAGTAATCCTAAAACAACTCATTTAAAAGATAAGCATTAATAAACTTTTATTTTGTAGAGATTAATTCTACCAAAATGATTGGGTTTCAACTTTTAAGATAATAATTTTGTTTTCATTAGGGAATAGAGAAAAATTATTTCCACAACATTTTCACAACAATATCATAATAAAATCTAAATAACATGTTGTTATTTTTTTTTTTTTTTGAGAATCGAATAACAGGTTGTTATTGGTTGTTATGGATGAGCAAAAAAGTAATTTAAGTAATAAGTTCAAATTAAATTCAACTTACTACATAGGCTTTGTTGTGAAAGCGTAGCGAAAATATTGTGAACGTAACATAGTCTGAAAAGAGAAATACTGAAGCCAAATATATTTTTACAAAATATTTTATTAAGAGAGTCATTTTATTATTAATATGAATTAATTATTATTAATTTTATTCCTATTGTTATTATTAATAAGAACTTTATACTAAGAGTCCGTTTGAATACCTCTTATTTTGCTAAAAACTGAAACAATAAAAAATAATAATAAAAAAGTTACTGTTCACAACATTTTTATTGTTCACATGCTTTCATGTTCTGATCTAGTAATTGACTTTTCAAATGAGTTCCATAGTTTTGGACAGGACAGGTGGAAACCAGGAGGTAAAGCGTCTCTTAAAGCAATCGGGCAAATGCGTGTATACTAGCTTATTCTTTAGTAGCTTGTGTACTAGCCTGTTAACGGAAGCAAGGGTACGCTGATTTGGGAATAAGCTGGAAGTAAATACACTATTCATGGACAATGAACAGTGCAAGAGGCGCTGAACTAAAAAAAAAAAAAAAAGAAGAAGCAAAAAACGCAAACGTGGGAAGTGCATTTTCGGTCACTAAGTATGAAATAAACTCCCTTATATATATATTTTGTTATTTTTGGTAATTTACAACTCAAAACACCACTTTTATAAGTATTAACTGAATACTTAACTTTTTCAAAAAACATTTTTTAACTGTTTTTACCAAATACTCTACTTTTTAAAAAACCTAAATTTTGTATCGCACTTTTTAAAACCGTCAATTTTTCAAAAAGCATAGAATCAAAAAGCTAAACCAAACTAACAGGAAAACAAGAGGTGGGTGTTTTTTATTTAGCTAAAATGCAAAATTGACCCCCTAATTTTTTTATACATATGTGTATTTAATGAGAAATAAAGATGAATCTTTTGACATGTTCAAACCATATAAAATTGAAGTAGAAAAACAAAAGGATAAGAAAATAAAGATCCTACGACGTGATAGAGGTGGTGAATATTTTCCTAATGATTTTTCTAAGTTTTGTGAGGAACATGGTATAATACACCAAAGTTCAGCCCCTTAAAGCCTTTCCTTTAACTTTTGTTAAAATTTTTTGAAAAAAAATATCTAGAAAATATTTTTCAATCATTAATTGAATTTTTTTAATTTAAAAAATTTGAAAAAAATTTATAAAATTGAAAAACTAACCATATCATATAACAAAAGTTAATAAAAAAGTCTTAATTAAATAAACTTGAAAGATAGAGGACTAAAATGAATAAAAGCAAAGTTAAAAAATTAAAATAAAATCTAAAAAAACACTTTAAAACCAATTTTACATTTTACCCTTTTTATGTCAATGATCAAATGGGAATGCAGAAGATGTGGTCCCCATTGTGAGGAACAAGTAGGCCACCAATAGTCATGGCATAGTTTCTAAGATGGGAACACGTTGAACAATTTTGCCCTTTATTGTTTGTGCCGTGTTCTTGCAATTTAGAGTCCGATCGGTAATATTGTTCTAATAACTTTGTTGTACTTGTTAGAAATATATGTAGATAAAAAAATGTATAAAAACGTATATTTATTGTTATTTAAACACTAAAAATCATTGCTTAAAATATTCTACCAAATAATGCCTCAGCTTTTTCAAACAAATTAAAAATATTAAAAAATGACCCAGTTATCTTCATTAAATTATCCATACTTAAGAAATAAATAATTAATTAATTAATTCCTACTTCTGGGTCCATAAGAGACTAGAAATATTAAATATATATACCCTAATGCCAAGGCCAGCAAAGCCATGACCTCACTTCTCTTTCTATTCTCTCTCTACATTATCTCAATAAATAATTGTATTCTTGTCTTCCAATAGTATTGGTCCAATATTAAAAGCTCAAACATCAATTGCACATTGTATTTCTATTGTTTTGCACATTTTCATAGGCATCTACGATAATCAAAAGAAAGGCCAGAGAGAAGAAGTTTTGATAAAATATCTGTTGAAGCAGACAATGGAGTTGATGTTCATTCCATCCCCGAGTATTAGTCACCTCATACCAATGGTAGAGCTTGCAAAGCTATTAACAGAACGAGACGACAGGCTCATGATCAAGGTCTTCGTAATGAAGCAACCATCTGACTCTAAGGTTAGTGCCTTCATTGAATCACTTAATTCCTCCTCCATCAACAATCGTATCCAATTCATTGACCTCCCTTCTGAAGACAAACCCACCACTTCTTTCGATTTCTTTTCATTTATAGAAAGCAAAAAACCCCGAGTCAAAGATGTTCTTTCCAAGCTTACTCTTGTCGAGTCAAGCTCTAATACATCTCAAGTAGCTGCAGTTGTCTTGGACATGTTCTGTACAACGATGATAGATGTGGCTAATGAATTTGGTATCCCTACATACATATACTACACCTCGGGTGCTAATTTTCTTGGTCTCATTTTTCATATTCAAACCCTTCATGATGAACACAACCAGGACATTGTTGCTTACAGAGACTCGGACACTGAGCTGGTTGTGCCAAGTTTTGTCAACAAAGTCCCAGCTAAGGTATTCCCTTATGGACTTTTTGATAACTCCATTTTTTTTATTAACCAAGTAAGACGGTTCAAAGAAACAAAGGGTATTATTATAAATACATTCATGGAACTTGAACCTTTCGCAATAAACTCCTATTTTAAAGCCAATACACCACTAGTTTACCCTGTGGGACCTATAATGAACCTGAAGGGCGAAACCCATGAAATCCAAGAGCCCCAAAATGGTTTTGATGTCATGAAGTGGCTTGACGATCAGCCTCTATCATCAGTGGTATTCTTATGCTTTGGTAGCATGGGAAGTTTTGAAAAAGACCAAGTTAAAGAGATAGCATATGCATTAGAGCATAGTGGCTGTCGTTTCCTATGGTCCCTGCGTAAGCCACCACCAAGTGGTGGGGTTGCGAGTCCAAGTGATTACACGAACCTTGAGGAAATTCTGCCACAAGGGTTCATCGAACGAACACAAGGTATTGGTAAGGTTATTGGGTGGGCTCCACAAGTGGCAGTCTTGGCCCACTCAGCAATCGGAGGGTTTGTGTCGCATTGTGGGTGGAATTCTATGCTGGAGAGCCTTTGGTTTGGTGTGCCTATTGCAGCTTGGCCAATGTATGCTGAACAACAAATTAATGCTTTCGAGATGGTGAAAGAGTTGGGATTAGCTGTTGAGGTTAAAATGGATTACGATAATAGTAAGCATATTATTGTAACAGCTAAGGAGATAGAGAGAGGAATAAAGGAAGTAATGGACCCCGATAATGAGATAAGGAAGAACGTGAAGGAAATTAAAGAAAAAAGTAGGAAAGCTTTGATGGATGGTGGATCATCGCACTCTTCATTGGATCGTCTGATTGCTGATTTGATGGGTAACATAGCTCATTGAGATCAATTTTCATGAAGCAAAGAAGACGATTATCTTTTTATTTTTGTGACAATGCAATGTTTATGGAGAATAAAAGAGCCTTTCCATATGATTTGTATACTAGTTTTGTAAGAATTCTCATTTTTATTTATTTACAAATATAGTCTATTTATCACTTTTGTTAAGGACAATTGCTAGAAAGTCAATTGCAACCTTAGAGAAAGAATCCATCTACTATCGGCCTGCCCAGTGTTGACCTCTTTAGTCTTGACATTCATGCTTAGAAATATCAAATGACTTAAACAATATGCTAAGATCTCAAGAAGAAAATATAAGAAAAAAAACTTTATGTAAAATTAAACTAGCATATAACCTTATTTTTATACATATGATGCATTTACAAATAAACATAACTAATTGGCATAGAATTTAGTTATGCGTGGGTAAAAGTTTCAAAAAATTAGGAACACAAAGTTGCACTCCTTTGAATAGAAAGCCTTCCTTCTCATAGAAACCAAGATAGGCTGCATAGTTGCCTTGCTTGATTGCAGCTAAAATAGGTTGCAACTTGTTGTCACCCATGTAATGTTCCTTGAACACATCAAAGGCAAGTACCATAGCTTGCATATGGCAAAACAAGGCTTGTCTTCAACTTAGACCATCAGCCACTTTATTTAAGATACTCGCCTTATGCCTTATGCAGAAGTTGAATTGCTGTAGATAGGCAACTGACTTGGCAAGCCTTTTATGCAGACTTAGCCGATTATGCAGGTGCTTAAGTGCCTTATGATCAGTATTAAGAATAAATTCTTTATAGGAAAGATGGTAATTACAATGCTTGGTAGCTTGGACTATAGCATAGAACTTTAAATCATAAGTACAATAGTTTAATTTAGCACCACTGAGTTTCTCACTAAAGTAGGCTATAAGCTTACTTTCTTGACTAAGAACTCCCCTAATACCATGGATTGAAGCATATGTATCCAACTCAAAAATCTTCTCAAAATTTGGGACTTGCAAAACAGTTGTTGTGGTGAGAGCCTTCTTGAGTGCCACAAAACTGCCATTAGCTTAAACTGACCAAATTAGATTCTTTTGCTTCAAAAAATAAGTCAACGGTGCTGCTATTGAACTGAAATTCTGGATAAATCTTCTGTAAAAAGTGGCTAAGCCATGAAAGTTTCGTACTTCATTGACTGATTTGGAAATTGGCCACTCAAGAATGGCTTGCACTTTAGAAGAATCCGTTTTGATACCTGCTGCAGAAATGACATACCCCAAAAATCCCACTTGATCTATTGCAAAAGTACATTTCATTGTGTTTGCATAGAATTTATACTCTCTTAACAACTCAAACACTCTTCTAACATGCTCAACATGATCATTCAAGCTCTTAGAATACACTAAAATGTCATCAAAATAAACCACTGTATAGACTCCTAACACAGGCTCTGCTGCCAAACTAGTGTGGGGAATGTGTGTAAGCTGAACTGTTTTGGGTTTGTTTAGCAATGATAGTTGCTTAGAACACTTAGTAGGTGGTTAGGCATCTCTTCAAGAACACTAAGTTCCAAAGAAAAGCACACAAAGACTTAAAACAACTAATTCTCAAAAAAATGGTTACAAAATGAGAGTACAAGAGTACTTCTACAATCCGCTCTACAACTAACAATCATTAGTATCTTGCCTAGTGTCAAACTAACACTAGTTACACAAGACTAACTAATTTAGATAAGAATGACTATCTTATAAGCTAGTTGCCTTTAGGCTCTTGTTTGGACACAAAGATAGTTGTAATTAACTGTTCTAAACAGCTAAGGCTGCTAGCTAGAACTCAAACAAAAGCATCTTAAAACAGCTTAGAAGATGTTCCTGCATCAAGGTCTAGGGGGGAGAAGGTATTTGGTATCAAATGATGTCATGCCAGCGGTATCAAAATCTAATAAGTGTGAGATATGTAAGCAAAAAATAACTAAACCATTAACAATGATAGGTTAGTTATTTTTGTATACATGTTTCTCATTTAATGGATTTTGATACAAATGATGTGGTATTATTTGATATAAAATACCTTTTCCTAGGGGAGAAATGGTTGAAGTTACAGAATTAATATTATATTGTAATTATGTCTAAAAAAAATTGGCATAAATAATTTAAAAATTAAATGAGACACGTGCAAAATTATATTCAAATTTGAGATCAAATTTGCTTTATATATATATATACACGCGCGCATGCACAATTAGCTTAAAACCGACATTAGGAATAAAAATGGGTCCAATTTTTCTCAAGAGTGTGCATCTCTCTTGAGAAAAATTTGTAATATTTCTATGACCTATCCTATGTAATAAAATTTGTAATATTTTAATAATTACTTAATTTATTGGATCTTTTTAAAAGTGGAGGAAAAAAATGTTTTTTAAAGCTTACTTGTGATAGGTTTAAGTGGCCTAGGCATAAGGCCTACGGTCTCACACCTCTCCCACATTTACAATGAATCCTATAGTGAGATCTAAAAGGAGTATCATGTTACTATACCTTGGGAGTGCCTAATAATTTTGCAAAGCATAAATATGATGGGTAGTGCTATTGAAGTGATACATTTTTTTAAGGAAAATTATTGAATACTCCGAGAGTACCATAAATAAGTATTATTATGTGAAATCCACTACAATAGCAAGGAAGCTTGAGTCCAATAAAGAGAAATTCAAAAAGATGGAATGCTTAAAATTAAAATTACCTAATAATTAAAAAAAAAATCTAATGTAGTAGCAACTTGAAACTAAAACTTAGATGTTAGAATGTACATACCAAGAACCAATCATGTCAAAAAAAAAAAAAAAACCCACAAAAGAACAGCCTTCCTGGTCCAGGACCCCATCTTGGCGGTCCAAGCGATCCTCCTGGCCCTCCAGGTCCTATTACAAGCTAACTCTTAATGATATCATCACCACTACCACTGCCACAGTCTCCACCAGAAGAAGGTGCACTCCCAGAACCTTAGAATATGTCTAACACAATATACACAACAATAGCAAAAGTTCCTAGTAGCTCCTTGGGAACTTATATAAGCCCAAAGGGGATTTTATAGGGTTTATAGAGGGAATTGCTTAGGCTAGAAGCATCCATATAAGATATAACTACTAGACATGGCAAAACGGGTTAGAATTTTCTGACCTGACTTGATTGACCCGTTTTGACCCGCAACCCAATTGACTCGACTTGACTAGCCTGTTTTTCCACATCTACCAACGTTGAGTAAATTGAGATTGAGGTGTAATTCTTATAAAATATTTACTTATTCTTCTTTACTTAATATGTTATGTATTCCATTATAGTTTGTCATTCTTTACTTGCCACCTTCATTTTCTCTTCCTATTTTAAATAGATCAAAAATTATACGAAGATTAGCTTCTAGAAAGCTGGAACAAGAGTTTCACTAAATTTGGGTATCAAGTACTTAGTGGTTATTGGTAAGTGACAATAGTATCACTAGTGAAAATCTAATTATAGTTAAGGAACTCATAAACAATTGACAGATTGCATCTATTTCAAAAAAAAAAAAAAAAAAAAACTTGTTTGAAAAATATGGGTCAAATCGACATGACTTGATACGATCCGCAAACCCAATTGATCCGACCCGATCCGCCCATTTTGCCATGTCTATAATAACTACCCATTCAAATTTACATCGAAACAAGTAGCTATCCTCCAATCTTTTTGTACATGTGACTCTATTTTCACATACTCGTCTCCAAGCTACCATTCAAGGCCAATCCTCCTTTTGTAAAGTCCCATTTTATCACGCATCTCATGGTAAATTTGTCTGTAACCCTGGACAATGGTAGTCATTATCATAGTTATTTGTGCATGCAATGCATTTTCCTAAACACATTAAGCATAAGGCCCAACACAAGCCATGCATGCCACGTAGAGCTTCCATAGGATTCTTGAGATTGTTAATTACAAAGTTTTGTTATTAAATAGCATATATAATTGCCTCAGGATTAGGTGGACAGGCTGGAAATTAGACATCTACAGAAACTAGGTTATGAAATTATTTTGAGACAGTGATGTGGCATTGTAAATAGTCTCATTTTTCTTTTTTCCTTTTCAGACTAAAGTAACTATGCCTCTGCATATTTATAGAGCAGCCTCAAGGCTAACCAGATTTTCCAACTGCATTCATTTTCTTGAAGATTGGTTTCACCATGGAATTTGATTTAGGTGCAACAATAATGTCAACTCAGGCCATTTGGGCTTTTGAAATCAACTACAAGTGAAATGGACAGATCCAATCCTCCCACTCCATTGGGTTCTTGTTAAATCCTCTTGTTTAGAAATACTGTGTGCTTTACTGCTATACAGCTGTGTTTTAATTTGAGGTTGTTTGCCAATTTCTTTTTTTCCTAAAAAAAACTTGTGTTGTCCAATTTCTTTACATTTTTGTTTATATAACTTTAATGTTGTAGTTTTTTTTATGGGTACGTACGTGTTTTTTTTTTTTTTGGGATAGAAATGGGTATGTGTTGTTGATTTCCTGTTACTGTGTTTTTGCCTAAATGCAAAATGATAGGTTAGTTTAAAGTAAATGTCATACATATTTTATAAAATGGTTTTGTTTATTGTACATTAATGTCTCAAAATAACTAACAATGATAGGTTAGTTATTTTTGCATACAGGTCTTTCATTTATTGGATTTTAATACGGATAGTGTGATATCATTTGATACAAAATACTAGGGATGTTCGCGGTGCGATGCGGTGCAGTTTTGAGCCATTTTTAGCACTGCACTTTGCAGTGCCGTTTAGCTAAAACCATAACTGCATCGCACCTTATTTTTGCGGTCACATGTGCGGTGCGGTGCGGTGCGGTGCGGTTTAAAGTTTAGCCAAAACCATAACCGCACCGCACCTCACCTCATTTTTGTAGTCACATATGCGGTGCGGTATATAAGATGCAGTTTGAATAATTTGAAGTTGGTATATTTTTTAAAATTTGGGCTTTTTTTACCCAACCGAAAACTAATTTTTCTCTTTGTTTTAGTCCAAATTTTAAACTATTGAGCTAGTTTTTCTTTATTTTAAACTAGTTTTCCTAATCAATACTTGATAGGATTATCAAACTTTTTTTGTAACTAGGGTTATTAAACTATTAATAATATATTTAATATTAAAAATAATTAAAAATATTAATATATAGAGAGGGTGCAGTGCGGTACGGTTTGTGCCATTTTTTTATTATAAAACCGCAAACCGCACTGCACCATGCGATGTGGTGCGGTGCGGTGCGGTTATATTATTTTGCGGGCGATTTTGGTGCGGTTTTTGCGGTTTGTGCGATTTATGCGGTTTGGTGAACAACCCTACAAAATACCTTTTCCTAGAGATGAAAGGGTTGAAGTTACGAGGTTAGCAATATATTGTAATTATCTCCAAAAAAATTAGCATAAATAATTTAAAAATTAAATGAGATACATGTGGAAAATTATATTCAAATTTGAAATCAAATTTGCTTTTATACACACACACACACAAATGAGCGCAATTAGCTTAAAACTGACATTACGAATAAAAATCAGGGTCTAATTTTTCTCTAGAGTGTGCATCTCTCTCTCTCTCTCTTAATACCCATTAACTATTGTAATTGATGAAACAACAATTTGTATGCCCTATCCTATGTAATAAAATTTGTAAGATTTCTATGATTACTTAATTTATTGGATCTTTTTAAAAGTGGAGGAGAAAAAATGTACAACTCACTTGTTTTTTTTTTTTTTTTTTAAGCTCACTTATGGTAGGTTTAAGTGGCCTAGGCTTAAGGCCTGCCGTGAGATCTAAAAAGAGTATCATGTTACTATACTTTGGGAGTGCCTAATAATTTTGCAAAGCATAATTATGATGGGTGCTATTGGAGTGATACCTTTTCTTAAAGAAAATTATTGAATACTTCGAGAGTACTATAAATACGTATTATTATATAAATTCCACTCATATGTGAGAAATGAGAATATGCATTCATGATTCTCGGAGAGCATTTTATAATTACTCAATTTTTAATGTCCACATAATTTATTGGTGAATTCAACTACTTGGTGGAATTAAAATATCAGGAAGATGGTAAAATACAGGAAAAAAAAAACGTAATATCAGTTAAATTAAGAAATTTTAAAAGTGATCAATTTAGCCCTTAAATCCAATTTAGTCCCTAAATAGTTCCTCATCTTTATTTTCATCACGATAATTAAGGATTAAACTGGTTTGTTTTGAACCATTTTTGCATTAGCTTTTACCTAAAAAAAAGAAGAAAAAAGTGAGTTTCAATTAGCTCAACTGGTAAAGTCTTTTACAGTTGTATAAGAGATCTAGTGTTCAATCCTTGTCAATACTAAAAATTAATTAATATCTTAATCTGATAATAAAAATATATCATCAAGAGTGAATGTCATAGCTAGAAAGAGAAAAGAGGGAAAAAAAAAAAAAAGCAAAAAAAAAAAAAAGCAATGATATCAAGTATGAATGTAGGGTAGGATTGTGTTTTTGCATTTAAAGATTTAAATTTAATAATAATAATAATAATAATAATAATAATAGTAATTGGGGATTGGGATTTGGATTTGGATGGCTCATCAATTGTACAGCTACAACCCTTCTTCTTCTACTTCTTCTTCTTCTGCTGCCACTTCTTCTTCAGTCTACGGAGCTGCCGCTACTCCCACATACAACGCCTCCTCCTATACGACGTCGTCTTCCCGTTCTCTAACCTCCGACCAGTACGTACCCAGCTCGATCCGATACTCCTCCGCCGCCGCCACTAAATACTCGACCTCTGCAGCCATGTACGACGGCGGTTTCCACTACTCCACCTCCTCCTCCACTCCCAATGCGACGTCGCATTTGGCCTCCCAATCTTCTTGGTCCGATGCCTCCGACGCCCTCGCCGCCTTTAAACGCTCCTCCGATGGTTAGCCCTACCCTCTCTCTCTCTCGCTCAACATAATCGTCTCCTCCTTTGTTTTGTTTAGGTTTTGCAGAGCTAGATTTAATTTTAATTTTAATTTAATTTAATACATTATGCGTTTGTCATATCTATGTGTGTAGTGCTTCTCCGATTATGTAATTGTTGTTTTGGAAATATTAGTAAATGTGATTGGTGGTGGTGGATTTCAATTGCATAATGATAATAATAAATGTATGGAATTTCTTATTGGTGACATTTCGATTTGTATTCTCACTAGCAATTTTCCTTGTTTGAGTTTAGAATGAATGTGATTGGTGCCACTCCGCTACCACTGCTCTTGTTTTCCTTTTTTGGTGTTTTGGGTTAATAGTTTAGATCACTTTTATATAGGAAATTACCAGACAGCATTTCCAGAGCAACAACGTTTATTGGTACTTGCGTGTGCGTTCTAAAAGTGCGTTGAGTGAGAAAAATATGTTATTACGCTTGTTAGTGCAGCTTAAAGGAAGCTTAGGTGTTACCCCTTCATGATAAGAGCATAATTGAATCTTTGGCAGCAAGGAATCTTTCTTTTGCAGGATGGCTCCAGTTGAATTAATCTGTTCTTTATAGCCTTTTGGTTTACTGGTCCAGCATCTTCATATTACACTCCCCTGTTAAAGGTTTTATGCCAGCGTAGTTTGTTTGAATGGTCTCGTTGTTGAAGTTTTACTGATTGTTCCTCTTTCTTTGAGTTTATGTTTTCTCTTAGATTAGTTTCCTGGTGTCCCTCTTCTCTATTGTTTGGTTTGTCCTTTTCCAGTTGAATTAATTAAATATTGATTTACAAGTGAACAGCAACCGTGTATCTTTATATGGTTGCTTTAGTTTTTTGGAAATTTGCACAATGTTAAAAGACCTGATGCAGGTAATTTTTAAGATAAAATGCATAAAATTGTACACTTTTTTTGTATTTTAGAGGAACTGATGTTAAATAGCAAGAGGCAGAAAGGTGTCATTGTCACGTGAATCACACGTGCACTCATGCTGGTGCAATGTATAAATAATAAAATTAAAAAAAAAAGAAAAGCAATTAACGTAAAAATTCACAGCTTGGGAATGAGAGCAATCTAGTGGAAGTGTCTTCTTTTTCTTCCTCCTCAGATTTGCAAATGTGGATTCAGTCCTTATGAATCCTGCAAATTCACGAAAAACCCATATAAGATAGAAAGCCAAAAGCAGAGTAGAGAATGTAAAAGAAGCAAAGCAAAGAGAGGCAGAGAAAATGAGTGGCTTTGCACTGGGTTTAGCGTTTGATTCCAAATCAGGTCAAATGGTAATGGGGGCTCTGCTTTTAACGGTTGGGACCTTGTATGCTAGCACCTTCTTTGGCAACAATGACCCCATCTATGTCTCCGAGCTCCCTTCCAATTCTTCTTCTTCTTTCTCTTCTTCTTCTTCTTCTCCTTCTTCCTTTTCCACTGGTAACACCTCTCTCTGTCTCTCTGTCTCTCTGTCTCTGTCTCTCTTTAACTTTAAGGGGTATCTTTTTTTTTGGTGGGTTTATGTTGTTGGTTTCGTAAATTGGGCAGCTTGAATAGTTATGCATGGCGTAGTTGGAATTTAGATCGATGGCTTATGTTTTCTTTGTGTTTCTAGGTTTTATGGGTGTTCAAATCTTTGTTTTTTTGGTGGGTTTATGTTGTAGGTTTGGTAAATTGTACAGCTTGAATAGTTATGCATGGTATAGTTGAATGTTATATGAAATTGTTTTTAATGGGGAGTGTGATGGATCTTGTTTAGTAGTGATCTTTTGGTTTATGGTGATTTTGGTGGGGGAATGTATTTGATTTCATGGTCAAGATTTTGAAATTGTATGGACATGATACATAGTGTGGTTTAAGTGAGATTGGGAAATGGCATAAGTTGGGTCTATGTAATTTTTCAAAACTAAACTTTGTAGAAGGTGTCTACATTCTCTATCTTAATCTTTTATTACACATGCAAAGCTAAGATGGAGAGGGCATACTCGATTATGAACCCAAAGCATAGCTAGCTCATTCTTATTAGAAGTTTTCTGGCTGAGTGTCTTTAGTATATGGTGTAAGAAAAATGGATGAAAATCATTCTAATGAATAATGTCGTGTGAGTTGTTTAGTGCCATACTCTTATGATACAACTCCCATAGCATAAATGTAGATTGGATTTGAATGGAAGTTCTCAATGCCATGATCTCTTAGGCCAGTACTGCATAATTCCCACAAACCAAGTATTGTTTGATGTCATTTAAGCATTTGAATGCATAATATGCAACAGATCTTATGGGTATAAATTGTGAAATTCGAACTCTTTAATTATTGCGATTGCATGATAGAAGTCTGTTCTTAAGTGCTGTACTTCAGGGCATGAACATATAATGCATATGTGCACATTGTACAGTTGGTTGGAATGTCTTAATCTATGATTGGACTTATTTGATGTATCTTGTTGATTGTTGCCACGAGGTCATCTGTGTGCTCCTTTTTTTGACGCTTTTTCAAAAGTGGCGCTGAAAGTTGTAGTGCGTGAACAGCGGAAGTTCACTTTTCATTATTTTAATTTTAACGGCTACTATAAATTTTTTCTTCATATTTCCTTCTTAAAAAAAGTATGAAAAGATTCCTAGTCTAATAATTTGTCCATTTTTCTCCTAATAATTTTGATTCATACTATGAAGATTCCGCCTAGCCTGTTGCTAAAGATTTGTCTTATAGTGAATGAATAGGTATAAAACCTATTGTCATGCAAACTCATCAACTTCTTATCATTTCCTTTTTCTTTTTCTTTTTTTGCTGAATAAGTACTTTATTGCTCAACTCGAAGGAGGGGAGAAACAAAACACTGGGCCAAATTCCATCTCTATGCAAGTGAATAATGTTGTTAACTCAAAAAAAAAAAAAAAAAAAAAAAAAAGTTGAGAAATGTGACAACTGAGATGAGGGATATCTCTACTTACCCCCTTCCCTTGGATAAAAAAACAATGTCCTTTGCTCCCAAAGATGGGCACTAATCTCTGCTCTAGCCATAACACATCTACCATACCCAAGTTTCTCCTTTGAGAGGTTCATTGTTCAAGATTCTCATGTCAATTGGGATGAGAACTGTACCTTGCCACCTTAAAGATATATACGAGTATATTGCATTTCTTGGATGTAAATGGAAATTGAGACAACTATAAACATAAGAAACTAATTTGCAGGTTTTTTTAAATTTTTTTATATATATATATAATTTTCCTAGTATGTACTATATAGATGTCTGTCTGGTTTGGCTTGCTAACTCTCAATACAGTGAGTTTGCCAAGCTGCTGTTCTAGATGGGCAGAAGAAGCGAACTCTTGAGCTCTTGCAATTCAAAGAAGGTTCACTACCAGTAAGATATTTGGGTTTCCTCTAATTTCTAGTACACTTTGTAAAAATATGCAAGCCCCTTCATGATAAGAGCATAATTGAATCTTGGGCAGCAAGGAATCTTTCCTTTGCTGGATGGCTCCAGTTGACTTAATCAGTTCTTTATAGCCTTCTGGTTTACTGGTCCAGCATCTTCAAATTGCCAAAGTAGATTATCAAGGCTTTTGAACATAAATTTAATAGTTAACTTTGGAAAGGAAAGAATGGTTCAGCTCTAGGGGCTAAGTATCCTGGCCTGGGGTATTGTATACAAGCAAAAGAGAGAAGGTGGATTAGATTTAAGAGTGGAAGAATTGAACAAAGTAGCCATAATGAGACATACATGGGATTTTTTTTTTGCAAAGGCAAGCTCAAATTGGGTAGCTTGGGTTCAATCTAATCTTTTAAAAGATGTGCTTTTGGAGTATAAACATTCCTCAAGACAGCTATTGAGGTTGGAAGAAAATTCTAAATCTTAAAAGCACTGTCAAGCCATTACTGAAGTGTGAAGTGGGATCAAGTTGAAGTATTTTCTTATGGCATGATTGGTGGAATCCAGACAGAGCCCTAGTTTAGAAGAATGGTACTTGAGTCATATATGATGCTGCCAGTGGATCAAATGAAAGGGTATCAAGTTTTTTGAAAGAAAAACTGTTTTTGGAAGCCAGTTAGATGAGATGGCCTTGTATCTATTATAGTAAACTTTGTTGGTGCATCAAAGTCCTCAAAACGTTTCAGATAAAGCCTGGTACCAATTCAAGTGCAGAGTCCTGGGAGTACATTAGAGCTAAGCTTCTCTTGTTGGTGCTTCAAAGTCCTAAAAAACTCTCAACAGTAGCATTCATTAGGTCAGACCTTGCAAAGTTTATCAGCTCATTTAATGCAACTTCAATTACATGTAGGTATACAAAATGCAAATCATGGTCCAAAATCAACTTCTGAAAACGAGCAGGTCTATTTGCATGGGGAAAAAATATATAGAAAACATTAATATATTGGACTGTCTTTTAAAAAAATTAAAAGAAAAAACTTTTTTTTTTTTTTTGATAAGTAAAATGAAAAGAAACTAAAGAGACAGATCTTAATTAACTTAAATTTTCTGTACAGAAGAAGAAAAAAGAGAGGACAGTCCTCCAGACATGAGGTCTCCTCATTCTCCTTTGCATACCCCTCTAAACCATGGGTTGTTAGATTACACTTCTTTAATATTGCACGAAAACTGAAGAAATTTGTTTAAAACAGCCTGCAGTGTGATAACTTTTATATCTTTCTTGGCCTCAGACGAATAGCTTTCATTCAACTTCAATGGAACCATCAACCTGAAATTGGAACAGTCCACCATGAGGTCTTGTATAATTGTATTCCAAAATCAAGACTAAAATGTAACAGCTCGATTTATCAATAACATCCCACCATCTTGCTGCACAAAGTCTCGACAGAACTTGCACTTTCTCTTAACCCAATTTCATCAAGATTATGCCACATGTACTACTCTTACTATAAGAGTAACTTGTTGCTGAACAATTAGGGCAAGAAAGATAAAGAGAAAAGGCAGAAGTCTAGGTAGGAAAGTGAGAAAAAGGAAAGCGTTTTTTGGGAAGAACATCACCGTATGTAAAAAACCTAAACTTTCATATAATAGAAAGCTTTAAGGAGTGAAGGATATTCTATCGTTCACTCAACCATGGATTTTCATCCCATTCCAAGAGTTTTCCACGTGTGTTACACACTTTCTTTACTCTTCTTTTTTGCCTTTACATTTTTTTAAGTGATAAAGTGTTAAAAGTTTACATTTTTATTGTTCATGAACTTTTACACTTAAATTTACCGTTAGATATATAGCTTATATTCCTTTGGAAGCCTGATACTTGATAGTTTAACTTGCATGCACATATATTATAGGAGAGAGAGAGCAAGAAACAATAACTAGAGAAAATTACATGTATATAGGATTCAAGTCACATTATCAATGACAACATCATATAATCTGAAATGTGTCAATTCCAAAAATCTGCAATGATAGGACTTTTAATAATTCAAAAGTATGTGACAATTTTTAGCACAGTACTAACCGTTTCTTTGGTTTAGCTTTTTCATACTTACCCTTTGATAGAATTGTGATAATATTAATTGAACCGTACTAGGACTAGACATGGCAAAACGGGTCAAAAGTTTCTGACCCGACCCGACCCGACCTGAAAAATACTCGACCCGAACTCGATTTTTTTTACCCGAAACAAAAACGGGTTGACCCGTGACCCGACCCGAATTTTTCGTGTTTTTTACGGGTCAACCCGACCCGACCCGCAACCCGACCCGAACCCGAATCACTTTTTTAAAACTTTTTTTTTGTTGGTAAAAAAAAAGTAAAATTAAGACAATAGTAGTTTAATTGTTTATTGTGAGTTTTAAGGAAACAATTAATACATTTACATATGCAAATTAATTGAAAAATAAAAGGTTGAGCATTCTGTAATGAGTAAAGATTTTTAGATATTAAATAACAAAGTACATGCCAAGATAATATGGTTACAGTAGAGTTAAAAATATAGATTTAAAATTGTAAACATGTGTGAGAAACGATTACAAGTGTAAAAATAGTGAAGCCAAAGTATCAAATTAGCATAAATTATAAATACTTAAACTCATTTTTTAACAATTTATGTCCAAAATAAACGACTTTTCAAAATAAATTATAATATTTCCTAAAGTGTGTGTTGCTTAACAATGATATGATATTCATAAAAGAGACCATGTATAAATAAGTAAGCAATTCAATTTTAATGTATATCTCAAATTGAAATAGAGTGTCAATCACACTTGATAATAGATTATAAAATTAATTTTCAAGATTGTAAATTTCTTATATGTTTTTATTATTTATCAAATGAGTTATCCAATAAGTAATTTGTAATTTTGTTTTGTATTTTGGAATGTTGATATTGTGTAGAAATAAAACGTGTATTTGTTTTACTTATGTTTGTGTTATTTTGTTTTAGATAGCAATGTTAGGATTTGTATAATTTTAAAATTATTGAATAAGTATTAATAAGTTTAACTGAATTTTCCTATAAAAAAAAAAAAAAAAAGTTTAACTGAATTCATTCTTGATATAGGTGGTGAAGTCAAAATAATGCATTTTACATAAAATAATTTGTTGCATAACTTTTCAAATGACAAATACATATTGTTTTAATTATAAAAAAAAAAAAAAATTCATGTGAAAAATACGGGTCAACCCGACCAGACCCGCAACCCGATTGACCCGAACCCGTTTTTAACCCGCTTAAGATGACCCGTTTTTGACCCGTGACCCGTTTGACTCGCGACCCGATTGACCCGACCCGAACCCGACCCGACCCGCCCGTTTTGCCATGTCTAACTAGGACTGCAATTTTGTATAAATTTTTGTCATAATTAATCACATAAAAAATTGTAAGCTATAAAATATAAAATTGTAAGTCTATATTTTCATCATTCACAACTCAAAACTTCACGTTTGTTGCAAAAGTTGTATAAATACTTATGATTCTACTATTTGTAACGAACTGTAAGTTGTAAAAAAGAAAAAAAGTTGTGGTTTACATTTCCATAAAAGTTGCATAAATAGTCTACTATTTTTCATATTAATAATATGTATGTATGATATGTTGGCTTTCTGTTAGGAAAAGTTGTCAGCTTCACTCACTTTTAGTTCGGCTCGGCTCCATAACAACGCACAATCTCCTTCAGCTCCTCTTCAAGCTCTTGACTCCTATCAATAGAATGATCCATTAATATGAATTAGAATATGTTCAAAATTCAAATCAAAGAAATGCTGATTTTGTTATTAAAAAAAAAAAAAAAAACATACAGACCAGGTGACAATGATCTTGCACTCTTAACGCCAATTGCCAAAACCAAATAAATATATGAGCATATATACCTAATATATAATATAATTTTATATCTAAATAAGTAAACCAGTCCTATATTTTAATGTATCTATACAACTCATACTGATTGATACTTACAAAAACCCACATAAGCGAAACATCTACACCACTAGATACAACTCACACAAGTAATTTTTTTAAATCAACTTGTAACAAAAAAAATTCTAGCATAAGACCAATCCAATAGAGAGAAAAATAGCTAGCAAAACACTTTAAAAGAGCTAAATTGGGCACTGGAAACCAAGCACTTTACGAAAAAATTTCATAGCTCTAGAATATGAAAGCTAAATCAATAACCACGCTCCCAAATTAACCATTATTACCAGTTCAACAAATCACGAGCATAAAATGAATGCCATTTTCAGTAAATTAAACTGAAATGAAGTAAATTTTTATCCACAATTTCAAAACAAAATTATATGCAATACATGCAAAATTGAAAAATAGTAAATCAATCAAATAACCAAATTCAAAAAATGAAATAAGAAGACATGCTTTGATCTGGAGTATATGAGCAATAAACAGAAACAAAAATGTGAAAAAAATTAGTCAATGATGGAGGAATCCCTAATTGATGAACCAATGGTTGCAAAAAAAAAAAAAAAAAAAAATGAAATAGTAGAGCACAAGGAACTAGGGATGGTTTTAGATCAAAAAGCCCTAACCTCTCATCAAATCCGCATCTATCAAATCCATCAGATATATAAACAATTAGTCAAATAATAGTAACAACTTGGTGAAATAAATTTGATGGCGATGATCTTTGCTAGGAAATCAAATCAAAAACCGTAAAAAATAGATATTAATTGAGTAGAGAAGTCTGTTTGGTTGCCTAGAAAATGATAGAGAAATATAAAGGGAGAGATGTAAGCTAAGAGAGAGAAGAAAATAGCTATCATATTGTACCCAAGAAATTCTAGTCTATATAGATCTTTGATTTTATTGTAGAGTATATATAAGTTCCGTGTTTTTATTTTCAATGTCTTTATAACCGTTGAGAAAATAATTTATTTATTTATTCCACATTCATCCAACTGTTGATATAACTTTTCCCTATTTAAATTATCATTTTTAACACTTATTTCAACAGTTATGCCAGCTGTAGAAATAAATTTATGAATTTCTTTGCCTTGCTCAACATTTGAGTACAAGTGTACAACTATAGAAAATTAAGTCATTTATTAACATTTTTTAGTGACTGTGGATAAAAAAATATTGAAAAAACTCAAGTTTGTTGTAGTGGATAAAACTGATCTCAAGCTTAGGTGAACCCAACTTTAACATTGTCATTTCCACAAAATCAACAAAAGGAACCATCAAATGGGCATTCCCTAAGTACAGGAGAAACGGTTACGCCATAATCTGAGAACATTAAACACCAAACCATGGAAGAAAAAGCAAAACAAAAATTCTATTAATGCTAAGGATGAGAAATTTCAATATGCATTTATATATAGAAGTTTAAAAGAGCATTGCATTTGTAGGTCACCAAAAAGAAAAGAAAAAAAAGAACATGATTTAATCAATAATAAGAGGCATTTTGACAGCTAATTTAAATATCTGACTATTTTTTGTCCTCTTCAAGGGCATCCACGATTGCCGCCACTCTTAACTCCATAATTAACTCGTCACTTCTTGGACGTGTGATCTCCTCCTTCCATTATATTAAAGTGCACAAACAAGACAACAGGAAAATTTGAGTTCAACCTGATTAAAAAAAAATAAAGAGAAAAAATTTGGCTATATGAAAGCTAAAAGGTAATGCTAATGTACAACTAGCACAATAAAATGATTTTATTTTATTTTTTAAAATGCGAGTAAGGGAAATACAAAAAGAAAAAATCTCTATTATATACTTAGTGTTGAGCCCATAAAAACCATTAAGGTCATCCATCTTAATGGATGATCATTGCGTCATTAGTAGGCCATCAAAGATAGAAGAGTAACCGCCTAACACATTCAATAACGACCATTAAAGGTCTTAAACTCTCTCATCAAGACAAAGAACGTTACAATTAGGGTAATAATCACCCTCATTTATGTCCAACAGCTACCTAAGTAACCTATAAAAGGGAAAAAATTTGTCCATTTGCTAAGGTATGTCAAAAATACTACAAAAGCACTATTTGTATAGGAAATATATGGGTTGATACTAACTTAAACATTGGAGGCTTCGCCACCAGGCATAACCCGGTGGTCTCTTTGATCTATCTCTCCTTATCTTGCAGGCCTTATAAGATCGTCTAGTGCTCCGGATTGAACGAGTGTCCCAACCGATGATTTTGGAATGGCATCATCACCTAGGACAAATTAACTTTGTTATCATGCTAAAATAATTCAAAACCCACACTTTCATTTCATTGGATTCCCTTTCCAAAATAAAGAGAACATTAAGACTTGTAAATTGTAATAGAAAGAAGAACGATGATGACTTACAAGCAACGACATCAAAAATTTGAGGTGGTTAGTCAATTGAATAGCCTTCTCCAGAAGGCCCAGCCCCATCATCCTCATCATGGCTTTGCTTATTTTGGGTACCTTTAGAGGCTGAATCATTAATAATATCATAATGAATCCTGACTTTCTCCACCTCCAAGTTATTTGAAGTACTTATTCTAATCTCAATTTTATTGGATCCATTCCCACCAATTTGATGAAAATTTTCTCCCCATTGGGAGTCGAAATAGCGAGGAGACAAATAGATCCGCCAAAGGTGACGTGAGCTAACTCTACCATAGTTTGCCCTAAAAGAAGAGCGTATTGGTGATGTGCTTTGAAATCCATTGACTTTAATCCAACATGTAAGTAGAAAATCCATAGAAGCCTTTGCGTCTGAAAAACAAACGCACAACTCAATTCCCATCAATTCATCACGCCCATAAGGCACTTGTACCTTCAATTCATGACTTCCAGATTCACATTCAAACCTTTCTGAAAAGAGACCTTCAGGAATAATAATGTCAAAGATGTCTGGTAGTTTACCACTTTGCCCCTGAAATATACAAAGCATAATTAATGTTTATATATTTTTTTTTAAGGAAAATAATGTTTAGAACTTAGAGATGGAGAGATACCAGAAGCATGCTATGGCTACTTCCAATATATCTAGCCAAGCTGAAGCAGTTAACACACTGGAAATTCAAATGGGAGTGAACTGATGTAAAAGTATAAAATTGCAGTTCTGGCAATCTCATCAGTGAGGCACAATTGTTTGCAATTACTGAATCAATAGTTGATGGAACATTTTCCAATGACTGAAGCCTATTGCAACCCTCCAAATGGAGTCTTTGAAGATTAGAGAGTTGAGACATGCTTTCAGGAAGGGAAACAAAATAATTTCCACTTAGATTTAAGTGTTCTAGTGAAGACAAGCAACCAATGTCATTGGGAATTGACAAAAGATTGAGGTCACTAAGATGCAAATATGTTAAAGATTGAAGACCTGATAAGAAAGGCAATAATAATTGAAGAGGTTGCTGGAAAACAAGTGAACTCGTACGAATCGTCGAGTTGATATGCTGATGATTTGTTATACAATACACCGAACTGATATTGTTATGTAATATCGATATGCTATTCGAATAACTTGTCGGTATTATGGGATCCACATGACTTGCTGAAATTAATGAAGGAAATACTAAGCCTAGCAGCTCAAGACTTGTTGGTAGGGAATAATATTTAGATAATTTCCATCTACAGATATATAGATGTTTGAGATTTTTAAGGAGGGCAATGGAAGAAGGAACATATCTTATGGCTGTCCAACACAAATTAAGCAACTCCAAACCATTTACATTTCCAATGTTTTCTGGCAAGTTACGAAATTTTAAGCATCCAAAAAGATCAAGAGACTTAAGCAACTTCAAATTACAAATGGAGAAAGGAAGGCTCACAAGATTCTCGCAATATCTTAGAGTTAATGAAGTAAGGTCAGTCAAACGTTCAATTGATGAAGGCAGCTCTTCTATATCTGCTTTGCTCAAATCAAGTATCTCTAGGCCTTTGATTATCCATAGGTTCTCTGGCAAGTTTTTAATTAGATTCACAATAGCAGTGCGATCCAGAGAAAGCTCCTGTAAGAATTTCGGGTTTGCCACAAATTTTGGAATTGTCTTGAGTTTTGGGCAATTAGAAATTTCAAGAGTCACAAGAGGCTCCGTTCCAAACTTGCTTGGAAGACGAATTAGTCTTTCACAATCTTGTAAATTAAGATAAATAAGTTTTTTAAGAATTCCAATAGATGGGTGAAACTCGCGTAAATTTGTACACCTTACAAGAACTAATTTCTCAAGATTTGGGACTCCAGTGAAGTCTGGAGTTACAAACATGTCCAAGGAGTCGGTCAAGTCAATGAACTTCAACTTGTCAAAATTCTGTTAGAAGAAAAAGTATTGTTACAATAATTAGCTTCTTGGTGTACATTTATTATAATTTTAAAGAAAATTTTTAAGAGGATACTTAATAACACACTTACCTTTATTCCTATCCAAAGCTGTTGAATTTTGCTTTTTTGCAAACAAAGTCGAACAAGCTCATCTAGTTGGAAACTTGATGGCAAAGATTTTGAAGGATACGAAATCCAATCAAGAATTCTTAAATCATTAGGAAGGTGTGTGGGGACAGGGAGAGTGCCATAAATTCTAAGAAATTTAAGATTATCCATCTTCAAAAAGGCCTCGGGGTTCCAACATCCATCTTGTTGTTCATTAAAAGTACTCACAATATCCATGGCTTTCAGCGCTTCCGTCCCCTAATAATCAAGAAGGAATTGGTAAATTGCAAAAATAATTATTAGCATGCAAAAATAATTATTAGCATAACTATTCAACTTCCAAATTTGTTAAACATGAAGGTAGGGAATGAGCTCAAATTTTCTAAATAACTTCTTACCTTATTTTTTTTTAACACTTTGTTAATGTCCTTATAATCCCATAGTCTACTACGCTTCCCAAGATCATCAAGGCACTCTTGACGAACTATGTTCCTGCCCATTTCTTCAAGTAAATCGTGCATCCACACTACATCATTATCCATAATTTTCAAGAGAGACTTATCAGTGAGTTCCTTCAATCCAATAATAGGGAAAAGGCCCAGAATATCTAGTATTTCTAATACATAATCTTTATTCTGATTATTAAAAAAGCATGCAATATGCAAGAATATTTCCTTCTGTGGTTTTTGGAGTCCATTAAAACTTATTTCAAGTACTTGGAGAATTGCTTCGTCAGGAAATTTTTGGAGTCTCTCTAATGCAGTTTTCCATTCAACAGTACTTTTTCCAAACAAAAAGGAACCCAAAACCTCAAGAGCTAAAGGAAGGCCACTAGCATAATTCAAAAAACGGTTAGACAACTCTATATAATCATCAAGGACATGCTTTTTTTCAAAAGCTTTCAAGCAGAAAAGTTGAAGAGCATCTTCATCATTCAATCCTTTAACTTCATATATTTCATCTACTCGATGGGCTTTAAGCACATGCGCATCTCTTGTTGTTATGATAATTCTACTACCCGGACCAAACCAATTACACTCCCCTGCTAACATTTCTAATTGTTTCACTTTATGTACATCATCAAGAACAAGAAGAACTCTTTTACAACATAACCTATTCTTGATCTTGAGAACTCCATCAAACTCCTCTACAATTTTCAAATTCTTTTCCATCAAAACTTCATTAATAATTTTCTGTTGTAGTGGAACACAACCATATTTTTCAAACGTTTCCCTAACATCCTTAATAAAACCACAAGCTTCAAATTCTTTAGAAACCATATGATAAACAACTCTAGCAAGAGTTGTCTTACCCATCCCTCCCATCCCCCAAATCCCTATAAAGAGGACATTTTTTGAACCTAGAGCTAAACATGACTCCAATTCTACAAGTCGAGAATATATCCCTACTAGATCCTTGGTAATATATGGGAATGCATCATATTTCAAGTTGAGCGATATCCAACCCACGATTTCTTGGATATCTTGTGACTCAAGCCTGCAATGAAAAAAATAGAATATGCGTTGATTGAAACAAAAAAGTGTACATTGATCCGCATAAAATGAAACATGTATATAAATCTGCTTAAGTTTCCATATATAGTTATATATATATCTGTCACATTTGCATTATACTTCAAAAGGACTAGTTACACTTGAAGCTCCTTGTATTTATTAATAAAGTCCATATTTACCAATATATGCTCGATGTGGGACTCATCACACACCCACAATCAAACAAATTGAAGCATTACAATCTTCCTCACTTAAATCCCTAACGCCCTTGTTAGAACCCAATTTATAGGATAGTGTCTCTAAGCCCACATGAAATTCTTGGGCCAGCTCTTATACCAATATATGTTCGATATAGGACTCATCACACAACCACACAATGATCACAATCAATCAAATTAGGGCATTGCAAAATGAAAAAAAAAAAAGGATAAATTACCTAGTATCCTTTAAATGCCATCCCACAAGGTTGCCCACTTGTCTCAAAGCATCTCTCCATTTACCCACCCTTGTTTTTTCCTCCTCCTCTTCATGTTTAACAAATGCCTGTGCAAAAGTTCCAATTTGTTTCCGTACATCAGATGGCTCCACATAGTGAAAAATAGGCAAAACTATCATTCCCATGTCTTCCTTGCAAGCAATGATTTTTGTAAGTTCATCTAAGCACCAAGGTGAAGATGCATAGCCTTTTGAGAGAATGACAATAGTAAATCTTGACTCTTCTATTGCTTTCAACAACTCTAGTGAAATGGGTTTTCCCCTCTCAAGTTTCTCATCGTCTCTAAAAGTGTTAATGCCTTTTACATTCAAAGCATTATATAGATGATCCGTAAAATTGTTGCGGGTATCCTCTCCTCTGAAACTGATGAAGACATCATATTTCCATTGGACAATAGAAGATGATGAGGCGTTTTCCATGCCCATTGAAGCCATTGCAAAATGCTCTACTACTAACTATTGAATCACGATATAGATCTACATACCCAAAAAAAAAAAAAAAAAAATCAATACTGAACAAATGAAAAGAAATAAACTAGGTAAGAAGAATTGATGCAACATTTTGATTTCCTCCGTTCATCAGATTGGTTAAACCTTACCATTCTTTTATATAAAATAAAAATAAAAATTATGAGATGAGAAAGCCTAGTTGAACTGAAGGTTCACAAAGTTAAGCAAATAAACTCAGTACCGCCAAATGTACATCACACACTCTGCTACTCACTGTGTCAAAGCCAGCCACACCTTCCATTAACACCGTTGAGGTCTCATCGTTCGTTATATTTTCTGAAACTAAGTAATTAAATCTTTGAACTTAGCTACCGTTTGGATAAAACTTATTGTTAAAAACTGAAAACTAAAAATACTGTAGCAAAATAATTTTTAAATGTGTGAATAGTATCGTGAGACCCATTTTTAATAAAGTTGCTGAAAATTGAAGTGGGAGACTCGTGAACAGTGCACGAATGCACTGTTTACTGCTGAAAAGTCAACAATATGCGGCTGAACCAAAAAAAAAAAAAAAATTTGAAAACGCGGAGCTTCAAAACGCAACGTGAAAACGTTGTTTCCAAATAGGCAATCAAATTCAAAAACAAATGGTAGGGATGGGTTCTGTGTCTGGTTATTTCTTAGTCAAGTCAACTACGTGTATATATTTATTAGTTGTCAAGAGCTTTATCTAAAGCTACTTTGTAAGAATTATTTATTAGTGAACCGTTTAATATTTTTTTTGGGGGGAGTGGGGTGTTTGCTTTTCAAGAGCAAAGTGCAGATGTGGGCTTTGTTATGTGTGACTTTGGCAGGGTGTTTCATATAAGAAATTTAGTAAAATGGTAAAGAGCACCTTTAAAGTTTGGAGTGCTTAAATTTTACCCCCATCAACTTTCAAAATTTAAATTTCATCCGTTGAAAAGTTGGATGTATTTGAACTTACACCGTAATATTTTTGAATTTAGATTTTATTCCCTAAATTTTAAGAATGTTTGAATTTTATAATTTAAATTCTAAAACTTTAGGGTGTAAACATCCCTAAAATTTAGAGAATAAAATCCAAATTCTAAAACGTTAGGGTATAAAATCCAAATACTCCCAAATTTCAATAAGGTAAATCTAAATTTTGAAATTTTAAAATCTAAAATTCAAACAACCCAAACTTTAAAGATGTAATTTGTAATTTACTCAAAAAATTATTAAAAGTTATTAGGCTGTTTTGTTTATTTTTTATTTTATAGAGTCATAAGTTTTCATTCATAACCATATTTTCTATAACAACTTTCATATGGTTCATATATCAAAGAAAGGTTCATATTTCATAGAAAGTCATAGTGTTATCAATTCACAATATATGTAGTTAAGAAAGTACCATACACAATATAATTAAATTGAAAAACTAATATATAAATAGATCTGCATGCAAAATTTATAAAAACCAAAAAAACAAATAATAATCAATTAGAAATTTAGAACCAAAAAACGATTAAAAAATAAATAAATTAGAGAAGAAGAAATACCTTAATCCCCAACCAGAACTGCGTAGTTTTGAAAATGCGTCGAATCCAATCTGAAATTTTGCAAATGAAGAGAGAGAGGACTGAGGAGAGAATTTAGAGAGGACCTAGAAATTTGGAAGTGATGAAATTTCAGTGCTCCTTTTAGGAAATATTACAAGAAACTTCCAACTGCCCTTTTTTTTTTAGTACTTCCACTTTCTAGAAATTTCAGTGCTCCTAAGAGGAAGCAAAGAACTAAACGATAAGTTTTTTTTTTTTTTGAGAAGAACTAAACGATGAGTAGATCTTGAGAGGCTGAAAGGGTACCGTGAGAATGGAAGAAAGTGAGAGAGGGAAGAAAAAGGTCTGGTCAGGTTAGGTCAATGAAGAAGGTAAGGAGATAAGAACGAAGACTTGAAAAGTAATATAATAAGACAGCAAAAACTGTGAAGGTCACGTTGAATGAGAAATTACAAAAAAATAAATTAAAGAAATGGAATAAGAGCCTTCCAGGAAAGTTCATAGTTTAGCTCATCCAATACCCTTGTTTCTAAAAAAATAAAAAATAAAAAAATAAAAGTTCACTTAATACCCATCTATTACAAGTGCAATCTTTTTTGTTATTTTGTCCTAAGAAAAAAAAAAAAGGGTAAGGAGGCTGACAATCCTACCCCACGTTAGTCATGTATATCTAATATCCACTATTTATATCTTCAGTCTATAATTACAAAGGTTAGGTTATTTTGTAATTGTACTTTAGTTAAATAATGTATTATTAATCTGGTTTAAAACACTAATATTATTATTTTCATGTGTGCTCTAATAAGTATAACTATTTACTCAAAAAAAAAAAAAAGTTTGAGACCTTGCTGGGGTGTAAGAAGATCACGGTGAGCCATAACTTCCCAACTTCACAAGGAACACTAATGAATCTTAAGCTGCTGAGGGAAGTAACCCAAGTGAGTAGTACAATCTTCTTTATTTGATTATTTTTTAAATAAACAATCTCGTTTCAATTGCACTAATAAAGTATATAAAGTTTGAATTTTTTATATCTTCAGTCTATAATTACAAAGGTTAGGTCATTTTGTAGTTGTACATTAGTTAAATAATGTATTATTAATCTGGTTTAAAACACTAATATTATTATTTTCGTGTGTGTTCTAATAAGTATAACTATTTACTCAAAAAAAAAGTTTGAGACCTTGCTGGGGTGTAAAGAGATCACGGTGAGCCATAACTTCCCAACTTCACGAGGAACACTAATGAATCTTAAGCTGCTGAGGGAAGTAACCAAAGTGAGTAGTACAATCTTCTTTTTTTGATTATTTTTTAAATAAACAATCTCGTTTCAGCTGCACTAGTAAATTATATAAAGTTTGAATTTTTTTAATCACCAATCTCATATTTATATCATTGTATAAGGAGTTTATTTTTATACTCCTAAAATAATTAATTTAAATATTTTATGTATATGTATTTAGCGCATAATTCTGGAATAGTGCTCCAGTGCTAGAATATTCCTTTCTTAAATTTCTCATAGCCAATCCAAAAAAAAAAACATGTGAAACAGAATTCAAAACTTTACTTCATATTGCTTTTTAACCTTTTTTGTTGCTTCCAAGTTAATAGTTTGTTTATATATTTATTAAAAAAATTAATTATTAAAATAAAGTAAAAAAATTCATACAATTGTCTTTTGAGAAGTGAGATTTTTAAAATTTTAAAAATAATGTCAACTCAAAAAAACAAAAAACATAAATATTGTTAGTTTTATGTATTAATTACTTAAATTAACTTTAAAAGTCTAAATTATAAATTATTTGCCCTTTGCATTGCAAACTATTAATACTTTAAAGTTAAACTATCTTCTTAAATTTAATGGAGAATGTACGTTTTTTGGCCTCACTTCATTTTTAACAGTTTTGTTTTTAATTTTATTTTACGAGAATCTATTTTTAATTGTGAATAAGACCCAATTTGCAATTAACCCTACTAAACAGCCCCTCAACTTTTCCAAACAAGTTAAAAATATTAAAAAATGACTCATCTCTCTTCATTAAATTATCCATATTTAAGAAATAAATAATTAATTAATTCCTGCTTCTGAGGTCCAAAAGAGACTAGAAATATTAAATATATATACCCTATTGCCAAGGCCAGCAAAGCCATGACCTCACTTCTCTTTCTATTCTCTCTCTACATTATCTCAATAAATAATTGTATTCTTGTCTTCCAATAGTATTGGTCCAATACTAAAAGCTCAAACTGAATATCAATCCAAAAAAACATGCGAAACAAAATTCAAGACATGTGTAAAGAAATGCAAGAGCTTGCATTAAATGTTCTTCATGAATTGTCAAAGAAGATGGCCAAGAAAAGAAAAGTAATATATATAAGAAAATGAGATTGCGCGTGGCTTTATGTGGAGGAAAGTGAAAGAAAAGGAAAATAAGAAGATCAGGAAGAAGTGAACGAAAGGATGAGAAAAAAGAGAAAAAGAAAAAGGAAAAATAAAGGTTTTGGGTTTGGGTTTGGGTTTGGGTAATTAAAGCAACGTGGAAGAAAATATAGGGAATAATTATACAAATTATTTCACAACTTCTTCTTTACAACTGTAATGTAAAGCAACATGGAAGAAAATATAGGAAGTAAGAACACAAATTATTTTATAACTTTTTTTTTACAACTGTGATGTTGCGAAGAATGTGGTGAAGAAAAAATTATGTGTACATGTATAAGTGAAAAACAACTACCCACAATTAGCCACGTCAAAGACGTGGCAAAGAAGTTGTGAAATAGTTTAGTATTCCTAAAACAACTCATTTAAAAGATAAGCATTAATAAACTTTTATTTTCTAGAGATTAATTCTACCAAAATGATTGGGTTTCAACTTTTAAGATAATAATTTTTGTTTTCGTTATGGAAAAGAGAAAAATTATTTCCACAACAGTTTCATAATAAAATCTAAATAATAGGTTGTTATTGGTTGTCATGGATAAGTAAAAAAGTAATTTAAGTGATAAGTTCAAATTAAATCCAACTTACTACATAGGATTTGTTGTGAAAGAGTAACGAAAATATTATGAATGCAACATTTTTTGAAAAGAGAAATGCTAAAGCCAAATATTTTTTTACAAAATCTTTTATTAAGAGAGTCATTTATTATTAACATGAAGTAATTATTATTAATTTTATTCCTATTGTTATTATTAATAAGAACTTTATGCTAAGTATGAAATAAACTCCCTTCTATATACATTTTGTCATTTTTGGTAATTTACAACTCAAAACACTACTTTTATAAGTATTAACTAAACACTTAACTTACCCTAAAAAAAAACTAAACACTTAACTTTGTCAAAAAAAAACATTTTTTAATAGTTTTTACCAAATACTCTACTTTTTAAAAAACCTAAATTTTGTACTGCACTTTTTGAAACCGTCACTTTTTCAAAAAGCATAAAATCAAAAAGCTAAACCAAACTAATAGGAAAACAAGAGGTGAGTGTTTTTTATTTAGCTAAAATGCAAAACTGACCCTCTGACTTTTTTTACATATATGTATTTAATGAGAAATAAAGATGAATCTTTTGACATGTTCAAACTATATAAAACTGAAGTAGAAAATCAAAAGGATAGGAAAATAAAGATCCTACAAAGTGATAGAGGTAGTGAATATTTTCCTAATAATTTTTCTAAGTTTCGTAAAGAACATGGTATAATACACCAAAATTCAGCCTCTCAAAGCCTTTCCTTTAACTTTTGTTAAAATTTTTTGAAAACAGAAAATCTAGAAAATATTTTTCAATCATTAATTGAATTTTTTTTAATTTAAAAAATTTGAAGAAAAATTTATAAAATTGAAAAATTAACCATAACATATAACAAAAGTTAATAGAAAAGCCTTAATTAAAGAAACTTAAAAGCTAGAAAACTGAAATGAACAAAAACAAAATTAAATGACTGAAATGAAATCTAAAAAATCTTAAAAGACCAATTTTGCATTGTACCCTTTTTATTTCAATGATCAAATGGGAATGCAAAAGATGAGGTCCCCGTTGTAAGGAACAAGCAGGCCACCAATAGTCATGGCGTAGTTTCTAAGGTGGGAAAGCGTTGAACAATTTTGCCCTTTATTGTTTGTGCCGTGTTCTTGCAATTTGGATGTCATTTAGTAACGTTGTTCTAATAATTTTGTTGTATTTTTTAAAAATATATACGGACAAAAAAATATATATAAAAATACATGTAATATTATTTATACACTAAAAATTGCTGCTTAAAAATGTCCTACCAAGCCGTCTCTTAACTTTTTCAAACAAGTTAAAAATATTAAAAAATGACCCAGTTCTCTTCATTAAATTATTGATATTTAAGAAATAAATAATTAATTAATTCCTACTTCTGAGGTCCAAAAGAGACTAGAAATATTAAATATATATTCCCTACTGCCAAGGCCAGCAAAGCCATGACCTCACTTCTCTTTCTATTCTCTCTCTACATTATCTCAATAAATAATTGTATTCTTGTCTTCCAATAGTATTGGTCCAATACTAAAAGCTCAAACTGAATATCAATTGCACATTGTATTTCTATTGTTTTGCACATTTTCATAGGCATCTACGATAATCAAAAGAAAGGCCAGAGAGAAGAAGTTTTGATAAAATATCTATTGAAGCAGACAATGGAGTTGATGTTCATTCCATCCCCGAGTAATAGTCACCTCATACCAATGGTGGAGCTTGCAAAGCTATTAACAGGATGAGACGACAGGCTCATGATCAAGGTCTTCGTAATGAAGCAACCATCTGACTCTAAGGTTAGTGCCTTCATTGAATCACTTAATTCCTCCTCCATCAGCAATCGTATCCAATTCATTGACCTCCCTTCCGAAGACGAACCCACCACTTCTTTCGATTTCTTTTCATTTATAGAAAGCACAAAACCCCGAGTCAAAGATGTTCTTTCCAAGCTTACTCTTGTCGAGTCAAGCTCTAATACATCTCGAGTAGCTGCAGTTGTCTTGGACATGTTCTGTACAACGATGATAGATGTGGCTAATGAATTTGGTATCCCTAAATGCATATACTACACCTCAGGTGCTAATTTTCTTGGTCTCATTTTTCATATTCAAACCCTTCATGATGAACACAACCAGGACATTGTTGCTTACAAAGACTCGGATACTGAACTGGTTGTGCCAAGTTTTGTCAACAAAGTCCCAGCTAAGGTCTTCCCTTATGGACTTTTTGATAACTCCATTTTTTTTATTAACCAAGTAAGACGGATCAAAGAAACAAAGGGTATTATTATAAATACATTCATGGAACTTGAACCCTTAGCAATAAACTCCTATTTTAAAGCCAATACACCACTAGTTTACCCTGTGGGACCTATAATGAACTTGAAGGGCAAAACCCAAGAGACCCAAGAGCCCCAAAATGGTTTTGATGTCATGAAGTGGCTTGGCGATCAACCTCTATCATCAGTGGTATTCTTATGCTTTGGTAGCATGGGAAGTTTTGAAAAAGACCAAGTTAAAGAGATAGCATATGCATTAGAGCATAGTGGCTGTCGTTTCCTATGGTCCCTGCGTAAGCCACCCCCAAGTGGTGGGATTGCGAGTCTAAGTGATTACACGAACCTCGATGAAATTCTGCCACAAGGGTTCATCGAACGAACACAAGGTATTGGTAAGGTTATTGGGTGGGCTCCACAAGTGGCAATCTTGGCCCACTCAGCAATCGGAGGGTTTGTGTCGTATTGTGGGTGGAATTCTATGTTGGAGAGCCTTTGGTTTGGTGTGCCTATTGCCGCTTGGCCAATGTATGCTGAACAACAAATTAATGCTTTCGAGATGGTGAAAGAGTTGGGATTAGCTGTTGAGGTTAAAATGGATTACGATAATAGTAAGCATATTATTGTAGCAGCTAAGGAGATAGAGAGAGGAATAAGGGAAGTAATGGACCCCGATAATGAGATAAGGAAGAATGTGAAGGAAATTAAAGAAAAAAGTAGGAAAGCTTTGATGGATGGTGGATCATCGCACTCTTCATTGGATTGTCTGATTGCTGATTTGATGGGTAACATAGCTCATTGAGATCAATTTTCATTAAGCAAAGAAGACGATTATCTTTTTTATTTTTGTGACAATGCAATGTATATGGAGAATAAAAGAGCCTTTCCATATGATTTGTATACTATTTTGTAAGAATTCTCATTTTTATTTATTTATAAATATAGTCTATTTATCACTTTTGTTAAGGACAATTGCTAGAAAGTCAATTGCAACCTTAGAGAAAGAATCCATCTACTATCGGCCTGCCCAGTGTTGACCTCTCTAGTATTGACATTCATGCTTAGAAATATCGAATGATTTAAACAATATGCTAAGATCTCAAGAAGAAAATATAAGAAAAAAAGCTATATGTAAAATTAAACTAGCATATAACGTTATTTTTATACATATGATGCATTTACAAATAAACATAACTAAATTGGCATAGAATTTAGTTATGCGTGGGTAAAAGTTTCAAAAAATTAGGAACACAAAGTTGCACTCCTTTGAATAGAAAGCCTTCCTTCTCATAGAAACCAAGATAGGCTGCATAGTTGCCTTGCTTGATTGCAGCTAAAATAGGTTGCAACTTGTTGTCACCCATGTAATGTTCCTTGAACACATCAAAGCCAAGTACCATAGCTTGCATATGGCAAAACAAGGCCTGTCTTCGACTTAGACCATTAGCCACTTTATTTAAGATACTTGCCTTATGCCTTATGTAGAAGTTGAATTGCTGTAGATAGGCAACCGACTTGGCATGCCTTTTATGCAGACTTAGCTGGTTATGCAGGTGCTTAAGTGCCTTATGATTAGTATTAAGAATAAATTCTTTATAGGAAAGATGGTAATTACAATGCTTGGTAGCTTGGACTATAGCATAGAACTTTAAATCATAAATACAATAGTTTAATTTAGCACCACTGAGTTTCTCACTAAAGTAGGCTATAAGCTTACTTTCTTGACTAAGAACTCCCCTAATACCATGGATTGAAGCATATGTATCCAGTTCAAAAGTCTTCACAAAATTTTGGACTTGCAAAATAGGTGTTGTAGTGAGAGCCTTCTTGAGTGCTACAAAACTGCCATTAGCTTAAACTGACCAAATTAGGTTCTTTTGCTTCAAAAAATAAGTCAAAGGTGCTGCTACTGAATTGAAATTCTGGATAAATCTTCTGTAAAAAGTGGCTAAGCCATGAAAGTTTCGTACTTCATTGACTGATTTGGGAATTGGCCACTCAAGAATGGCTTGCACTTTAGAAGAATCCATTTTGATACCTTCTGCAGAAACGACATACCCCAATAATCCCACTTGATCTATTGCAAAAGTACATTTCTTTGTGTTTGCATAGAATTTATACTCTCTTAAAAACTCAAACACTCTTCTAAGATGCTCAACATGATCATTCAAGCTCTTAGAATATGCTAAAATGTCATCAAAATAAACCACTGTATAGACTCCTAACACAGGCTCTGTTGCCAAACTAGTGTAGGGAATGTGTGTAAGCTGAACTGTTTTGGGTTTGTTTAGCAATGATAGTTGCTTAGAACACTTAGTAGGTGGTTAGGCACCTCTACAAGAACACTAAGTTCCAAAGAAAAGCACACAAAGACTTAAAACAACTAATTCTCAAAAAAATGGTTACAAAATGAGAGTACAAGAGTACTTCTACAATCTGCTCTACAACTAACAATCATTAGTATCTTGCCAAGTGTCAAACTGACACTAGTTACACAAGACTAACTAATTTAGATAAGAATGACTATCATATAAGCTAGTTGCCTTTAGGCTCTTGTTTGGACACAAAGATAGTTGTAATTAACTGTTCTAAACAGCTAAGGCTGCTAGCTAGAACTTAAACAAAAACATCTTAAAACAGCTTAGAAGATGTTCCTACATCAAGGTCTAGGGGGGAGAAGGTATTTGGTATCAAATAATGTCATGCTAGCGGTATCAAAATCTAATAAGTGTGAGATATATAAGCAAAAAATAACTAAACCATTAACAATGATAGGTTAGTTATTTTTGCATACATGTTTCTCATTTATTGGATTTTGATACAGATGATGTAGTATTATTCGATACAAAATACCTTTTCCTAGGGGAGAAATGGTTGAAGTTACAGAATTAATATTATATTGTAATTATGTCTAAAAAAAAATTGGCATAAATAATTTAAAAATTAAATAAGACACGTGCAAAATTATATTCAAATTTGAAATCAAATTTACTTTATATATATATATACACAAGCGCGTGCACAATTAGCTTAAAACCGACATTAGGAATAAAAATCTGGGTCTGATTTTTCTCAAGAGTGTGCATCTCTCTTGAGAAAAATTTGTAATATTTCTATGACCTATCCTATGTAATAAAATTTGTAATATTTTTATAATTACTTAATTTATTGGATCTTTTTAAAAGTGGAGGAAAAATATATTTTTTTTAAAGCTTACTTGTGATAGGTTTAAGTGGCCTAGGCTTAAGGCCTACGATCTCACACCTCTCCCACATTTACGATGAATCCTATAGTGAGATCTAAAAGGAGTATCATGTTACTATACCTTAGGAGTGCCTAATAATTTTGCAAAGCATAAATATGATGGGTAGTGCTATTGAAGTGATACACTTTTTTAAGGAAAATTATTGAATACTCCGAGAGTACCATAAATAAGTATTATTATGTGAAATCCACTACAATAGCAAGGAAGCTTGAGTCCAATAAAGAGAAATTAAAAAAGATGGAATGCTCAAAATTAAAATTGCCTAATAATTAAAAAAAATCTAATGTAGTAGCAACTTGAAACTAAAACTTAGATGTTAGAATGTACATACCAAGAACCAATCATGTCAAAAAAAAAAAAAAAAAAACCACAGAAGAACAGCCCTCCTAGTCCAGGACCCCATCTTGGCAGTCTGAACAGTCCTCCTGGCCCTCCAGGTCCTACTACAAGCTAACTCTTAATGATATCATCACCACTACCACTGCCACAGTCTCCACCAGAAGAAGGTGCACTCCCAAGACCTTAAAATATGTCTAACACAATATACACAGCAATAGCAAAAGTTCCTAGTAGCTCCTTGGGAACTTATATACGCCCAAAGGGGATTTTATGGGGTTTATAGAGGGAATTGCTTAGGCTAGAAGCATCCATATAAGATATAACTACTAGACATGGCAAAACGGGTTAGAATTTTTTGACCTGAGCTGATTAACCCATTTAAAAATAACTTGTTTTGACCCATAACCCAATTGACCCGACTTGACCAGCCCGTTTTTCCACGTCTACCAACGTTGAGTAGATTGAGATTGAGGTGTAATTCTTATAAAATATTTACTTATTCTTCTTTACTTAATATGTTATGTATTCCATTATAGTTTGTCATTCTTTACTTACCACCTTCATTTTCTCTTCCTATTTTAAACAGATCGAAGATTATACGAAGATTAACTTCTAGAAAGCTGGAACAAGAGTTTCACCAAATTTGGGTATCAAGTATTTAGTGGTAATTGGTAAGTGGTAACAGTATCACTAGTGAAAATCTAATCATAGTTAAGGAATTCATAAACAATTGACAGATTGCATCTATTTAAAAAAAAAAAAAAAAAAAAAAAAAAAAAAAAAAAAAAAACTTGTTTGAAAAATACGAGTCAACTCGACTCGACTTGACCTGCAGTTCGATTGACCCGCAAACCCAATTGATTCGACCCAACCCGACCCGACCCGCCCGTTTTGCCACGTCTATAATAACTACCCATTCAAATTTACATCGAAACAAGTAGCTATCCTCCAATCTTTTTGCTCTCGTCTCCAAGCTACCATTCAAGGCCAATCCTCCTTTTGTAAAGTCCCATTTTATCACGCATCGCATGGCAAATTTTTCTGTAACCCTGTACAATGGTAGTCATTATCATAGTTATTTGTTCATGCAATGCATTTTCCTAAACACATTAGCAGAAGGCCCAACACAAGCCATGCATGCCACGTAGAGCTTCCATAGGATTCTTGAGATTGTTAATTAGAAAGTTTTGTTATTAAATAGCATATATAATTGCCTCTGGATTAGGTGGACAGGCTGGAAATTAGACATCTACAAAAACTAGCTTATGAAATTATTTTGAGACGGTGATGTGGCATTGTAAATAGTCTCATTTTTCTTTTTTTCTTTTCAGACTAAAGTAACTATGCCTCCGCATATTTATAGAGCAGCCTCAAGGCTAACCAGAATTTCCAACTGCATTCATTTTCTTGAAGATTGGTTTCACCATGGAATTTGATTTAAGTGCAACAATAATGTCAACTCAGGCCATTTGGGCTTTTGAAATCAACTAGTGAAATGGACAGCTCCAATCCTCCCACTCCATTGGGTTCTTGTTAAATCCTCTTGTTTTGAAATAATGTGTGCTTTACTGCTATAAGCTGTGTTTTAATTTGAGGTTGTTTGCCAATTTCTTTTTTTCTTAAAAAAAACTTGTGTTGTCCAATTTCTTTACATTTTTGTTTACATAACTTTAATGTTGTATTTTTTTTATGGGTACGTACGTGTATTTTTTTGGGGATAGAAATGGGTATGTGTTGTTGATTTCCTGTTACTGTGTTTTTGCCTAAATGCAAAATGATAGGTTAGTTTAAAGTAAATGTCATATATATTTTATAAAATGATTTTGTTTATTGTGTATTAATGTCTCAAAATAACAAACAATGATAGGTTAGTTATTTTTGCATACAGGTCTCTCATTTATTGGATTTTGATACGGATGGTGTGGTATCATTTGATACAAAATTCATTTTCCTAGAGATGAAAATGTTGAAGTTACGAGGTTAGCAATATATTGTAATTATCTCTAAAAAAATTGGCATAAATAATTTAAAATTAAATGAGATACATGTGGAAAATTATATTCAAATTTGAAATCAAATTTGCTTTTATATATATACACACACACACAAACGAGCACAATTAGCTTAAAACTGACATTATGAATAAAAATCAAGGTCTAATTTTTCTCTAGAGTGTGCATCTCTCTCTCTCTCTTAATACCCACTAACCATTGTAATTGATGACACAACAATTTGTATGCCCTATCCCATGTAATAAAATTTGTAAGATTTCTATGATTACTTAATTTATTGCATCTTTTTAAAAGTGGAGGAGAAAAAATGTACAACTCGCTTGTTCTTTTTTTTAAGCTCACTTATGGTAGGTTTAAGTGGCCTACGCTTAAGGCCTGCCATGTATCTCACACCTCTCTCACATTTACAATGAATCCTATAGTGAGATCTAAAAGGAGTATCATGTTACTATACCTTTGGAGCGCCTAATAATTTTGCAAAGCATAAATATGATGCGTGCTATTGAAGTGATACCTTTTCTTAAGGAAAATTATTGAATACTTCGAGAGTACTATAAATACGTATTATTATATAAATTCCATTCTTATGTGATAAATGAGAATATGCATTTATGATACTCGGAGAGTATTCTATAATTACTCAATTTTTAATGTCCATATAATTTATTGGCGAATTCAACTACTTGGTTGAATTAAAATATCAGGAAGATGGTAAAATACAGTAAAAAAAAAAAACGTAATATCAGTTAAATTAAGAAATTTTGAAAGCGATCAATTTAGCCCTTAAATCCAATTTTGTCCCTAAATAGTTCCTCATCTTTATTTTTATCACGATAATTAAGGAATAAACTGGTCAGTTTTGAACCATTTTTGCATTAGCTTTTACCTAAAAAGAAAAGAAGAAAAAAGTGTGTTTTAATTAGCTCAACTGGTAATGTTTTTTATGATTGTATAAGAAATCTAGGGTTCAATTCTTGCCAACACCAAAAATTAATTGATGTCTTAATCTGTCAATAAAAATATGGCATCAAGAGCGAATACTACATAACGAGAGAATAAAAAAAAAAAAAAAGCAATGATATCAAGTATGTATGCAAGGTAGGATTGTGTTTTTGCTTTTAAAGATTTAAATTTAATAATAATAATAATAATAATAATAATAATAGTAATTGGGGATTGGGATTTGGATTTGGATGGCTCATCAATTGTACAGCTACAACCCTTCTTCTTCTACTTCTTCTTCTGCTGCTGCCACTTCTTCTTCAGTCTACGGAGCTGCCGCTACTCCCACACACAACGCCTCCTCCTATACGACGTCGTCTTCCCGTTCTCTAAGCTCCGACCAGTACGTACCCAGCTCGATCCGATACTCCTCCGCCGCCGCCACTAAATACTCGACCTCCGCAGCCATGTACGACGGCGGCTTCCACTACTCCACCTCCTCCTCTACTCCCAATGCGACCTCGCATTTGGCCTCCCAATCTTCTTGGTCCGATGCATCCGACGCCCTCGCCGCCTTTAAACGCTCCTCCGATGGTTAGCCCTACTCTCTCTCTCACGCAACATAATCGTCTCCTCCTTTGTTTTGTTTAGGTTTTGCAGAGCTAGGTTTAATTTTAATTTTAATTTAATTTAATACATTATGCGTTTGTCATATCTATGTGTGTAGTGCTTCTCCGATTATGTAATTGTTGTCTTGGAAATATTAGTAAATGTGATTGGTGGTGGTGGATTTCAATTGCATAATGATAATAATAAATGTATGGAATTGCTTGTTGGTGACATTTCGATTTGTATTCTCACTAGCAATTTTCCTTGTTTGAGTTTAGAATGAATGTGATTGGTGCCACTCCGCTACCACTGCTCTTGTTTTCCTTTTTTGTGTGTTTTGGGTTAGTAGTTTAGATCACTTTTATGTAGGAAATTACCAGACAGCATTTCCTGCGCAACAACGTTTATTGGTACTTGCGTGTGCGTTCTATAAGTGCGTTGAGTGAGAAAAATATGTTATTACGCTTGCTAGTGCAGCTTAAAGGAAGCTTAGGTGTTACCCCTTCATGATAAGAGCATAGTTGAATCTTGGGCAGCAAGGAATCTTTCTTTTGCAGGATGGCTCCAGTTGAATTAATCAGTTCTTTATAGCCTTTTGGTTTACTGGTCCAGCATCTTCATATTGCCAAAGTAGATTATCAAGGCTTTTGAACATAAATTTAATAGTTAACTTTGGAAAGGAAAGAATGGTTCAGCTCTAGGGGCTAAGTATCCTGGCCTGGGGTATTGTATACCAGCAAAAGAGAGAAGGTGGATTAGATTTGAAGAGTGGAAGAATTGAACAAAGCAGCCATAATGAGACATGCATGGGATTTTTTTTTTTTTTTGCAAAGGCAGGCTCAAATTGGGTAGCTTGGGTTCAATCTAATCTTTTAAAAGATGAGTTTCTGGAGTATTAACATTCCTCAAGACAGCTATTGAGGTTGGAAGAAAATTCCAAGTCTTAGAAGCACTGTTAAGCCATTACTGAAGTGTGAAGTGGGATCAAGTTGAAGTATTTTCCTATGGCATGATTGGAGGAATCCAGACGGAGCCCTAGTTCAGAAGAATGGTACTTGAGTCATATATGATGCTGCCAGTGGATCAAATGAAAGGGTATCAAGTGTTTTGAAAGAAAAAACTGTTTTTGGAAGCCAGTTAGATGAGATGGCCTTGTATCTATTATAGTAAACATTGTTGGTGCATCAAAGTCCTCAAAACGTTTCAGATAAAGCCTGGTACCTATTCAAGTGCAGAGTCATGGGAGTACATTAGAGCTAAGCTTCTCTTGATGGTGCTTTAAAGTCCTAGAAAACTCTCAAGAGTAGCATTCATTAGGTTAGACCTTGCAAAGTTTATCAGCTCATTTATTGCAACTTCAATTACATGTAGGTATGCAAAATGCAAATCATGGTCCAAAATCAACTTCTGAAAACGAGCAGGTCTGTTTGCATGGGGAAAAAATATATAGAAATTTAATGGAATTTTGGGTCCAGATTCTAGCAACTAAAAGGGTTCTAAATGAAATTTGTAAAATCATGGGGAAAAAAAATTCAGCAAATTTAAATTTTATTTCTCCTCAAGATTGATTAAAAAAAAATTCCTTGCTAGTCTTGAGTTTTGAAAATAGATGAAATTTACACACACCTTATCTCATACAACCGTGCACACACATAATTTGCACTGAAATCGCACTTAACCCAACTTAACTTGAAAATTTCTTGGTGTTTCTATTGTTAACGATAGCATAAATAGGAGTGTCTATAATTTTGTGTTAAAAAAAATCAGAACTAAACCTTTGAAATTGAAAAATTAAAGGCATTTTTTGTGGGGGCATACACTGAAGAAAAAAAAAAAAAAAAAGACCTTAACTAAACTTAGTTGGGTAGGACACAACTACCCAAACCAAAGGTATAAGGAGAGCTAGGTATTAAGCGAGCCTCATACTGCAACAAGGCCCTTCTTGCTAAAAGAACCTGGGCCGTATGAGGAGATTAGGGCATCACTCAAGAGGAAATGTCTCTTGAATTATCACACCACAAAACGGAAGTCTGTCATTTCATTTGGGCTTAGCTTATGTGAAACAAAGGAGAATGTAATAAGAACTCGGCCCAGATAATAAAAAAAAAAAAATTGCATGTCTATTAACGTACTGAATGACCATTGGCTAGGCTTGGGAACCACTAGGCAGGGAGGAAATGGACCTCAGACTTATGGGTATTTGGGATACACAAGAGAATTGGAATCTTGATACAATTTTTTAGGTACAAGCACTTAGCCATTACACCAAAAACTATACTTTATGGTAAGTTCCCAACTTTATTCCCTTAAAAGATGATAGTCCAATGCCAACAGATTGACTAAGATTTGACCCAACCTTACCTTTGCCTCTATGCTTGACTCGGCCCACTAAGCCTCCCCCAACACAATCCATCACTTTGTTTCAATAGATCTTAATAATCACTACCAAATCACTCTTGATGTGGCATTCCCTCATCTCAGACTTCCCTCTTGAAATGGATTTGGAAAATCAACTCCATTCCTCAAATTGACTTATCATGAGAGATTCAGAAATATCATCTTAGATGGCACTCGTTAGAATACCCCCAAGACCCTAAGCACATTTTTAAGGATTGTCTCTCTGTAAGTCAAATTTAGGAACTAATTGGGAATATATTTATTTTCTCTGCCTATGAAAGAATATGTCAAATTCCTTTATATACTTTAATTCACCAATTTCAATTAATTTGGATTCTTGATTGAGACTTGTTTTCCCCCATAACCTTGTGGCAAATCTGCAATGCCCGAAATAAGAATGTCTTCAAGGACCAAGCTTTTGAAACAATGATCATTTTTCATAGAATTAGAACTTTATCCACTGATTCTTTACTTCTCACACTATGAGTAATTTTGTGGTGACCAGCTAAGGAAAATGCTATGTCCACAACATTTTCACAACATTTTTACAACAAATCCTATGTGGCAAGTTGTTACGGGTTATTAATGGTAGGATAGAAAAGTAATTTCAGCGATAAGTTCAAATTTAAACCAATAACATCTAACCACCTTTGATTTGTTGTGAAAATGTTGTAAAAATGTTGTGGATGTAGCACCTCTCGACCAGCTAATAGCCATATGAAGCACCGCATTAATTTCTTCTTCTTCTTTTTTTCTTCAGATGCCATTTACTACAAGCTTTATATAAATAAAATAAATAAATAAATGAAGTTACTACAAGTTTTACTATATGAATATTTTTTTTTTTTTGAGAGAGAACTATATGAATATTTGAATTGCATTACACATCAATTTTGAGTTCAATTAATGTAATAAGATAAATGAAAATTTTAAAAAGGGTAAATATATATAGTCTTTATTTTTATTTTTAGTGAACATAAAATTTTCATTAGTTGAGAAAGAAAACAATATGGTATCGTTTATTTTTGTATTAAAAAAAAACTTGCCCTGGTTGGCTTTGTAAAGGGTTAAATTAATAGTTTAATACACTTAAAGAATAAATATTTCATGAGAAGATATTTGTAATAGATGAATAATTTTAATAAATGATACTACAAATATTTTAGAAAATAAATTATATATTATAATATTGCATTACAAAATAATTACATACATCACACGGGCCGTAACTATTGCTTATCAATGCCTCATGGTTTATAAGATCATCTACAATTAAAGACTCCTTGGCAAATCCAGATTATAATTTGGGTTGGCTTTAAATCCCTGGACCCATGGAATCCAAAGACCCTCCCGCATATCAATGCTATTCATATCACTTACACATCATGCACTTATTATAGCTTTTTCAAAACCTCTCCATATCAATAGCCCTTTCCCTTCAACCACCTTTGCCACTTCTTGCTATATGTCCATACTTGCCTCTTAACACTTGAAACAAAGGATGTCTTGGTCAAAAGCAATCGCATCCAACTTAGTTTGGCAATTATGGCTTGATTAAATTGTTCGAACTTTCTAAAACCCAGTTCCCCACTTTTGCTGAGGCTGCCGAATCAAATCCCATGTTTTCCAACCAACTGACCTGCCATATCCATCAAAATTTTCTGACATCAGCTCCGCTTTTTTTCACACTGCAAATTGAATAAGCAAGAGTGTATGTAGAGATAGATTGTGTCACACAGTTGCTGTATCATATATTAATTAATTTGAAATGAATTCTTATGCTGCAAATGAAACCGTGTATGCCAGCCAGGGGAACTTCAGTTGTTTTACAACTGGCATCCAAAATTCAAAGAGCTCTGTTTATACTATTTCTTTTGGTAATTAGAAACGGTTTGTTCGGGCTAGCCGAAGTTTTTGTTTGCCAAATTAGTAGATTTTAAATTTTAAATTAGATTCATGTTAACTTAATCTAATATTGAAAGGTGTATTGGTACCTTCTCAAATGATATGGCTATATTTTTTAATGTACTTGAACTGCTGCAGCTCACAATCATTTTAGAACTGTACATACCATTCAATCAACGCATTGCTAACTGCTCACATATAAAAGTCCCTTCTGTCATAGCTCCTAAATATGTGCTTCATTACAAGTCAAGATTTTAATCATTATTCACATTCCATAATATGCTCCAAGATTGACATTAGCTTCTATATGTTGTCAGTAGATTCCTTGAGCAACCTCAGCTTCTACATTGGCCTGACATGCTGATTTAATTTGAAGAAAGATAGTAACAATATAGTGGTTTGGCCATAACTATCAACTAGACAAATCCCTGAAAAAATCAAAGAAGATTACATTAACTATCAACTTGTTTGAAGCTTCCTACAATGTTTGTTGACTTTTTAATTGCAATGACATATACTAGAATGAAGACTGCATTAATGCTTAGCTAATCGTACAGCGTGATTGACAAAAAGTAGTAGCTTCTAAATGTCTACAAAATTCACAACTCATGCTCTCATAGACATTAAATCAAAATCACAATACAAGAGAATTGTGCAAAGTTAACTAAAAGTATAGCTTGTATACTATCCAATAACAGTAGGCTCAATTGAATGTCATCCTGTAGAAATCATTATAACTGGTACAGGCTAAAACCCCTTTAAAAAAAGAAAGGAAAAGACCATATTCTACAGTCATTATGAAACAAGATACAATATGTCACTTGAATACATTTCCAAATCATTATAACCGAAACTATTTACAAATTCAATACAGCATACAAGGGTTTTCAACTAAAAAATAAACAGTCGTATTGACATAAATGCTTATGCACATCCAGTAGCAGTAGCCTTAACTGAAATTCAAGCTAAGAAAATCTTCATTATTTAGTAGCCAGTCAAAGTATAAGTAAGACATGAGCGTCATCTTCTAGAGACCAAAATTGTTATCACCTACATATATGTGAAAACTTAAGTTAGTCTGGCACTATAATTAATAATAATATTTAGGGCAAATTATAACTTATCCACCTGTGATTTGGCCGAAATTTAAGTTGCTTACCTGTGATTTAAAATTTGACACTTTACTCACCTGAGATTAGCTTAGTTAAAGTTTTGTAACCTGCTTCTATTAAAAATACACTTTTATTTCTCTCTCCTCAAAAAATACAAAAAATATAAAAATACAAGATGAAATAAGATCAAAAAGAATCCAGCGGAACACTTGCATAATGAAATTTCAAATCACAGGTAGACAATTTAAATTTTGATCAAACCTCAAGTGGGTAAAGTGTCAAATTTTAAACCCCCTAGGTAGGCAACTTAAATTTTGGTCAAACTTTAGGTGGGTAAAGTGTGAAATTTCAAATCACATGTAGGCAACTTAAATTTCAGTTAAACCACAAGTAGGTAAATTGTAATTTACCCTAATATTTAACTCATGAATAATCAATATAATTGGAGTTCCTCCTTGCCCTTTCTGGATGGCATAGCACCAATGATTATATGAAGTATAGACATGGTAGAGAAGGAAGTACTATAGTAACTATACAGTCTCTAATTTTCACTTTTCAAAAATTTATGGTGAAAATCTCTCTTTATTTTGCCAGCACTACACAAGTTGAATATGAAAATTAGCATAAGACTTGAACGCTTACAAATGGGATGCCATAATAGGACTGAACCATCCACCTTATAAAAATTCATAAAATTTATAACGTTCATTATAATCATCATCTTCATCATCATCCTCATTATCATCCCCATCATCATCACCAACTGCATATATGTGTAAACCTGAGTTAGTATGATAATAATAATAATAAATCACTCATTACTAATTAGTGTAATTGGAGTTTTGCTTCCCACTGGTTTTGTTAGGCATGACACCAATTATTACAAAGAACATATATGGTAAGGAAGGAAATACTGTATAGTCTCTAGCTGTTACATTTCAAAAATTTATCAGGAAAAGTTGTATTGCATTTGCCAGCACAAAATGAATATGTAAAATAGCATAATATTTAATAGTTACAAATAGGATGCCAAATTAGGATTGAAAGATCTACATTAGCAAAATCAATAGAGAAATGTGATGGGTAAAGCTTGAGAATGTATTTCCTATCTAGATCATATTCTTGTAAGTGATGATGATATAGAGGCTTAGACAATTGGCAATAAACTCATGTGGAAAAATTTAAGTTTAATTTTCAGGAACTCAGAAAGTACAGGATGATTGGGATTGCTTGCGTATGGTGAGCCAAAATAAGAAAAAGAAAAATGATGAGACTTACTTGCCAATGACAAAACCAGATGTATATTTAGAAAGAAAATAAGATAGAGAAGGATTGGACATTAATGGGAATGATGGTTGAGATGTTCATTACCAGTTAATTTATAGATGGGTACTTCCCCAATGCTCGCAATCAAACATTGTACATTTGTTTGGTTGAACTCGTCCACATCTTTCTCATATATCAAACTGACCCCAAATTCCATCTCATATAGGTTACCGCCCTCAAATATAACTTTAATCTGACTGCATTCACCATTCCCAACAGTAGCAAACCACACATTGCGAGACAAATACAATAGATAATTATTGAAGTAAAATTCAGTTTTGACCTCAACATTTATCCAGGTAGTAAGTTCAAAGGCATTGTGATTTTGAGGCATTTTACCAATGGCTACCACACGAGCTCTAATACTGTATATGGACCTTCCAGCTAATTTTGATACCCAGAGAGTTAATCCTATCCATTTACTATTATACCAATTTGAAGGTAGCTCTATGCTTATTGAATTCTCCACTATTTCAGTTAAATATGACGGCATAATTATCTGAAACTCATTTATAGATCCATCATCTTTCCCTTTGGAAGAAGTTTCATAAACGGTTTTACGACAAAAGAATCCCTGTACCTGTACCCAAAACACAACTTGTTAACTATTATTATTTAACAATGAGAGAGAGAGAGAGAGAGAGAGAGAGAGAGAGAGAGATTACCTGTAGGAAATGGAACAATATTGTAAATTTCTCTCGACTGTGCCTCTCATTATACGGAAGCCATTGGTAGAGAGGTTGTGACCAGATACTTAGTTTGACCCGTGCTGGTAACCATTTTAGGAAATCACAACTTTCCACTCTTATACATCTTACAGTTGATGGAAGCCTTGGCAACGATTTTAGTTTTTTGCAAGAGGTAAGATTGAGTGTTTGAATAGACCTCAAATTATCCATGTTGCTTGGAAGACATTCAAGATTTTTGCAAAAATTTAGATCTAAGAGAGTAAGGGCAGTCAAACACTTGATCAATGAGGGTGGTACTGCCTTAATAGCAGTCCAACTCAAATTGAGTTTCGATAGGCTTTTCATAATTCCCGTAAATTTCGGAAATAAACTGATTTTTGAGCAATGTCCAAGTTCAAGATCTGTAAGGGACTGCATTACAGCAGACATGCAGGGAAGATCGGTAAGAGATTTGCAGCCTTCCAAATGTAAATACCTAAGCTTGCTAAGTAGTCCAATAGATGGGTGGATCTCTACCAAGCTATCGCACTCAGAAAAGTCTAGTCCCTCAAGCATCGGAACACCTGAAAAGTCAGGTGTCCTGATAAGGTTTTTGGACCAACAAAGACTAATGAACTTTAAGTTGACTGAATGCTGTTACCAAAAAAATAAAAAAGAGTTTTCGTTAAACATAGAAATTAGTATTTGTAGCTACACTTAAAAAAAGAGAGACAATAAAAAGCAATAGAAAGGCAGTCAAAAAGAACAAAATTACCATTACTCCTTGCCAAAGATATTCAATTCTGCTATACTTCAAGTCAAGTTGAACAAGCTCCTTTGGTTGGGAATCGGATGACAAAAATTTTAAAGGATAGCAGTTCCATGAAAGATGCCTTAGTTGATTAGGAACAAAAAATTGTCTTTGGTCATTAGGAACAGCAAGATGTCCTCGGTCATACACATTGTATGTCTTGTGAATTATCATCAATCTAAGATTAGACATCTTTGATAATAACACTTCAAGAACTTCTTCAAAGTTAAAATCATTTTCCTTGTATTGAACGACTATGGCCTGAATTGCTTCTGTTGCCTAAGATTTCAAAAGCAAAGGCTTGGTGATTTGCAATTTTGCACAATCAAATGACAAGAATACTAAAATTATTCAAGTTTTATACCCTTTTTAAAGCTGTAAAGGCGATTAAAAAAAAATCTACTTCCTAAATTTTCCATATATAAAACTCTCTAAAATATATATTTCTTTTAAAGGCCCTCCAGTATGCTAGGCCCAACCTCAAATTTAATATTTAAAGATAGGAAAATGTACATCAAATTATATTCCATTTGGCATTGCGATTTTGTGGAGAAAAAGAGAAATTTAAATGAAAGTGCAATAAGATTGGTGTTTGGTTTTGCATTTTTAGGAAAATTATATTTTTATAATAGAAGAAAAGTTGCATTGTCAAATAGCAGCTCATGGAAATCACTAGAAAATTGCATTTTCACACTGCAATTTTTCATATCAATAATAATTTCTACATATTTTACCAAACACTTAATTTCATTTTTAAAAACACATTTTCTAAACACAACTTCTAAAGTTTTCAAAACATGAATTTTCATAAAACTAACCCAAACGGATTCTAAAGAGTCCCATTAGTAACTAATAGATCATAGTACAACATCATATGTTGATAGTAAAATGTACTACATATAAAGGCCTATTAATAGATTGTATTACACCTTTTTTTTAAGTCTTTTTTTCTTATTAATTTGTTTAAAATTCATACATTAAAACTTCAAAGGTGCACTTCTACCTTTGAGAAATTCAAGACAAAGGGGGGGGGGGGGGGGGAGGGTGGGAAGGAAATCACAACATTACTTTTAAACTGATGGAAAAGGAAAACAAAGCCTATAGAATTTTTTTTTATATTAAAAAAAATGTTAAGATAGCCTTTTTGTTCTAGGTAGTAACCAAGAGATGAATAATTAGTTCATTACATCAAGAAAAATAAATTCAATTTCATAAACAATTACAAAGAGATAATATATGTTTTCAAAATATAAGAGATCATCATTGACAATATATTAGCATGGTAATTGGTAAATGAATGTTTTATTCTTGATTTCATTACATAAATACTTATTGAACAGAATTATTTTACTATACCAACTCAATATTATTCATTGAAATAAAATTATAGCTTTGTCATTTTTCTTACCATATCGTTCTCCAATACATGAAGCAAGTCCTCAGTAAGCCACAACTGACTTTGCTTTCCAAGCTTTCCACCTGATTCAAAACGAATAATTTTTTGACCCATTTCTAATAGTAGATCATGCATCCCAAAACATTCTTCGTCATCCACCATTAGGAGAGATCTTTCCACAAGAACACGTACACCAATTCTTGCATCAAAACCACAATTCTCTAATATTTGTATTACTTTATCTTTCTTCTGCCCTCTAAAGAAACATGCAATATCTAAGAATATCTCCTTCCACATTTCATCTAGTCCATCGTAACTTATTTTAAGTATATCATATATACTTCCTTCAATATTTACAAAACTATCCAATGCACTTTGCCACTCTTCTACTGGTCTTCCACACAAAAAGGAACCCAGAGTAACAAGAGCTAATGGAAGGCCACTAGCATATTTTACAACTTTCTGTTTGACCTGCATATAACCTTCTTCAAGTTGCTCCTTTGTGAAGGCTTTGGAACAAAAAAGTTTTGAAGCATCATCATCATCTAATCCATTAGGCTTATATATATTAAGCACTCTATGATTGACTAACACATTTTCATCTCTAGTTGTTATGATGATCCAACTCCCCAATCCAAACCAGTCACGCTCTCCAGCCAAATTTTCTAATTGGTCCTTGTGACTAACATCATCTAGGACAAGTAGAACTTTTTTATGACATAACCCACTTCTCTTGATTTTTTCAACTCCTACTTGAACATTGTGGATCTTTGTATTACTTCTCTCCAAAATTTCATCAAGCAATTGTTGTTGTAATTTATGTAGTTTACCTTTTTCTGATCTTTCCCTAACATTGGCAATAAAACTAGAACCTTCAAAATGATCAGAATACTTGTAATATATAGCTTTAGCAAGAGTTGTTTTTCCCAGACCCCCCATACCACAAATCCCCATCATGTAAATATTGTTCCCAAAACCTACATATGAAGGGATCAATTTTTCCACCATAGAATTTATTCCTATCAAATTTTTGTTACTGATTGAGGATTTAGAACTCAATTTCTTCGTAATTCTTTTCACAATGTATTGGATAATTTCAGACTCATGCCTGCAAAGAAGATAGAAAATAATAGAATGATGGTCCAAACCAATTATAAAACTTTAGGGGAGAAAGAAAAATATTAGGCCAAGATACTCCTTGGGAGATATATTTTCATGAATTAGTCCACTAATTTTCTTAGGTTAGCAATGATATTGGATCCACTAAATCCATAATCTATTTTGTCAAGAGATACATTGATCGAGCAAAAAATTAAGCATCTCATTTCATGCTTGATTGCTGAGAGAAACTTCATTGGAATACTTTAAGTTAAACATGCTAAATATAAATGTTTAAGACCCTTTGAGGTTGCTTGAGTACAAAATATGAATAACAATGGCAATACTCAATTTTCAAAGTAGACAATTGAAAAAGCTTTGTATACCAGGTAAATGAGTGAAAGAGAAGCTATTGGTTTCTATTAATTAAAAATAGAATTTAATGATTTATACCTTTGTGCCAACACAAACCCAAGCTTTTACTTCTTTAGTCGAGGCCCAAAGGTATGTTATGTTTCTCATTGATTAAAATCATTCAAAAGCACCCTAATATCAATGATAAACTCCTCAAAGCTATTCTTCTTCAAATTTAATTATGTAAACAATTGGTTTGGGAAAGGGAATAAAATGGATAAATTGGTTTGATAATTTTTTTTATAACCGAAATAATGAAGAGCCAAAATTAAATCTTTATGAAATTGGCATGCCAAACTTGAATCCAAAGCATAACTTGGCAAAAGTTAATTTTGGATGGTTGCATCATGTTGAGTTATAAAAGTGTTATAATTCTCCAAAATTTCACTTTGAATGACTTTAATTCTTAAGGGGCCAAAGAAGAATTTATAAAAGTTTTCCTATGAAATAAATGCTCCATTTGTTTTGACTAAAAATATTTGTCAGAAAATTGACTCAGTGTCATGTATTTCGTTGCAATATTGAAAATGAGCTAATAAAACATTTTGTATTTTTATGGTCATCTGGGAGCCTCAAATGTTAACATTGACCCTAAAGTTTGAATTTATTTGAAAATTTTATAATAAAAAGAGGCATTTGGGAAAAAATCCACACAAATAGTCAATACTGGTCAACTGCCAATTAATGACGATCAATAGTTGAACCGTGATGAAAGAGGAATTGTCTTTGGAGCTTGGAGAGACTTTAACATTGCAAAGTTTATTTGTAATGATTTGTTAAGTAAAATGTTTTGGAAACCTTTCTATGTTATGTTGGACGACTTTTCAAACAACAAGAAAACTTTATCCACTTAAATAAGAGGAAGCAAAAGATCTAGCCATAGGCCATCTCCAAATCAACGATTATATTATATTCAAAAAAATAATACAATATAAAAAATTAATGTCAGCAAGTTTGATTCTAAAAAAAAAAAAAAAAAAAATGCGAAACTACACTATTGATTCCTAAATATTACCCTGTGAGCGCAATTAGTCCTTCATGTTTCAAGTGAGTATTATTGGTCTCTCAAGTTTCAAAATTGAACATTATTAGTCATTTTTTTAACTAACGTTAATGTTAATGTCTATGTGGTTAACATCACAATAACCTAGTGTCTTTTTACTATAAAGTGTTTTACAAACTAACAAGTCTGTATATATTGTACCACCGAGAAGTGTGGTCTAGTGGTGTTGGGTGATGCACAAAATGTCCTGAGTGCGTGGTCCCAAGTTTGACTCCGAATCTAGAAGCGCTCAGGTTACCTCCCTCAGCAGCTCAGGATCACTAGTGTCCATCATGGAGTTGGGAAACAATGGCTCACCGTGGTCCCCTTGCACCCCAGTAAGGCCCCAGACCCAACGAGTAGAGTGTTACTATAGTAACGCCTAGATAGGATTGCCACGTTGGTTGCCCCCTCCCCCCCACCCATTTTTTATTCATTAAAAAAGCCTGTATATATTGTAATAGCCATGTTGGAAAATTTGCCAGGTTAGAAACTTAGCATGTGAGTCATTATTATTATTTTTATTTTGTTAAAAACATTTCCAAACTTCTCGTTTATTTCCTGTGACCACCCAAAGCTTCGTCTTCCTTATCTTCCAATGGGTGCTGCCTCTGTCACTACCGTTGTTGCCCCCGCTAGCCACACTCCCCTTTAATCCAAAATGGTTGTCGTTGCCACCGCATCAACCGTCAAAATCACCTTTCTGTCGTTTGCCAATCTCCATGGATCTCCAGTAGTGGCTAATCTCCAAAGATGTCTATGTTTATTTGTTTTTAAGCTTTGTTTCCGACAGATTTATAACTATAATTAACATGAAAATGTTGAAGTCCATTTCATTAGAAATCTTGAATTCTTTTTTATTTACCCTTCCTCCAACCAACATTCGTGGGGATCACCGACTGCCTTTTATTGCACAGGTCTAAGTTTGGGTGCAAGATCGCCTTTTGTTGCATATATCTATGTTGGGTTTCTTGCACCCAACCTTAGACTATTCTCATTAGCAAGAAATGACTTATGGTTAATGAATCTGTGTGTGTGTGTGTGAGAGAGAGAGAGAGAGAGAGAGAGAGAGAGAGAGAGTTTTATAAGACATTGCCTACTCAAAGGTGGATCTCTTCGATAATAATACTCACATCATAAGATTTTTGTTGGCTTTGAGGTGCTCTGGTGATTCAATTGGAGAATTGAAAGCGGCAAAGGAGAAAGGGAAGGGCAAAAGCGAATCAAATTTTTTTCCATTATAATAAATAATAATCGATTGGCTGCTGCATAAGAAGCAGTTGCAAAGCAAGGTGATTGGCTGTTTGATAATTAACTAGCAGCCTAACCACTTCTATTACTATAGATACTATTAGTAACCATCCAAAGAGAGAGAAATTTATGATGTCCGGAAGCCTGGCTACCTCAGATTAGTCACAAAATCTTCTAGTTAATCTCTGATTTCTTTTTCATTATGGGAGGCTCTGTTTTTTTCTTCGTGGAATCAAAAACTTTTGAGTTTTCTGTTGAGGAAGGTGGGTTGTTTTTCCAGCTCCGTATTTATGAGAGAGGCAGAGACTCTCTAAGATCCATTGTTATGGGAAAAGGTAGTGCAAAGAGATTGTTGTTTAATGTGGATGAACTAATTTCTGGGTAGTCTTGCGGTTAGCTTGTGAGATCTTTCCGTGAGGGTGACAAATGCTTTATTCTTTAGTTGGGAGCCAACACTTACTTTTCTTTCTTATTAATTTCTAAACTTATTAATGGTCGTCGTAAGGGGTCTATAGTGGTGCCAGAAGGGAAGTCGAGGAGTGGCTAGAGAGGTTTTGGTTTACACCTGAGAAAGGCGATAGACCCGAAGTCTCTAGCTCCCAAGCAAGCAATCACTGGTATGCCCAAAAAAGATGCCTCAAAATCCTTTATGTCGATGGTGGTAGGGAATCGGAAAACCAATGGTGGTGGAGGAGATGAAGGAAAGTATAAAACTGCCTTGGTTCAAAATATAGATACCTGCAGGGAAAGATTTCTTGGACAGAAGGCGCAACTTGGGGTGAAGATTTTGTCAGCTCCCAACCGTAATAGCCGTGTTATTTGCAAGGAAAGTAGTCTAAGACAGAGGGAGCAACTTGGGGAGAAGTTTGTGTTAGATTTTAGCCGTAAGAACCTTGTTACCTATAAAGAAAGTACTCTAGGACAAAGAGAGCAATTTGGAGTGGAGATTTTGTCATCAATAAATGGGATTGAAACTGAAGGTATAAAATCTGAGTTGACATTGGATCTCTTTATGTGTATGGCGCATGGGTTAGATGGAAAATGGGCTATAGGGTGGTCTGAGGTTGTTGAAGTGGGCCCAAATGTGGTGAAACCTTTAAAGCCCACTAACCATAATATTAATAGCTCAAACCAATTAAAGACAGCCAAGCCCAAGTCTATTTGGAGGCCACAACAAAACCAAAATGTGGTAAACCCAACCCACAACCAACAATTTAAATCAATAAGCGTAGCCCAAGTGCTAAGGGCTCAAGCTCTGAAGTCGACGAAGCTTCCGTTGAGCGAGAGTGAGGCTCGGGCTCAGCCTTCGGTTGAGAGACAAGTGGGTAAGAGCTCAAGTGCCTCTGGGTTGAAGCCAATGAGTGTTCTCGGTGATCAAGTGACCGGAACAAAACCGGCGACAAGTTGTAACTCGGAGTTAGCCAAGCTCGACTCTAGCGAGGCTGATTTTTCTGGGTTCGCGAACTCCGGTGCCGCGGTAACTCACAGGTTAGGTTCTCGGGATTCTGGTTTCACCGGTGGTATGGGGTTTAGCTCAGTAGTGGTTGTGATTGAGCCTCTGACTCTGACAGAGGTGCCGCAGATCCTTCACCGTGAACCATGGGTGGTTCAAAATGGATTTTCTCCTCCCTCTGTTTTGGGTAATGGGACGGAAGCTGAGTTTGGGGTGGATGACAGTGGTTGTGGCAGTGGAGAGAAAGATATGTTTGTGTTTGAATGTGAACCTTTATCTTAGTGGGAACCCAAGCAGCTTAGTAAGGGTTTGCTAGTTTAGGATTCGGCAGAAGGATCATAGGGGACAGAGTTTGGGCCACCTTTGAATTGGGTGTCACAGTTGATGAGTAATTTCTGTAAAATGGTGGGTTTCCCTATTGTGAAACATGAAGCTCAATGTTTGGCTCTTTTTTGCATTCTAGAACAAGAATGCCTCAAGGTGGACGATGAAGGGGTGTCTAAGAGAAATACAAACTCAGGGACACGAGGTCTCAAGGAGCTTAAGGGGCTTATTTCTTATGTTAATTATGATGGTGTCTCATCTAGGGGTAGGAGCAAAGCTTCTTCAATTGCTTTGGGCGTTGTCGGTAGTTTTAAATGACTCTACAACTTATGTCTTGGAATGTAGGGAGGGCTTAACAATCCCAGAAGAGGGAGGTTTGTAAGAATCTCCTAAAAGAGTGGAAGTGTGATATTGTTTGCTTTCAAAAAATGAAAGTATCTTTTATCGATGTTGCTTTTGTTCGTAGTTTATGGGGTAGTCCTTTCATTGATTGGGCTGGTTTGGATGCTGTGCAGACTTCAGGAGGGGTTTTGCTGATTTGGGATAAGAGGGTTTTTGAGAAGTTGGATGTCATTGTTGGACAATTTTCTGTCAGTGTATTATTGAGAGAAGTGGTGGATGACTTTGTGTGGGCTTGTACAGGCACTCATTCCCTATGGTATCTTATGCTTCAGGCTTTTGGTATTCATTGGGTTATGCCAGGCTCGGTGGTAGGTTTGTTATCTTGTTAGCATCAGTGGCTCGGGAAGCATAATTCGAACATTTGGAATTTGGTTCCAGGGTGTTTAATGTGGACTGTGTGATTGGAACGAAATCGTTGATCTTTTGAGGACAAGGAGAAGACGTTGGATGAGTTAAAGGTTTTAAGTCATCGCAGTCTTTTGGAGTGGTCTCGTTGTTTGGGTTTTACTGATTGTTCTTCTCTCTCTGAGTTTATGTCTTCCCTTAGCCTAGTTTCCTGATCTCCCTCTTTGTGTTGTGCTGTGTGCTCTTTTTTTCTTGTTGTTCATCATCATGAACATTTTGTACTTTTCTCTTTTTGTTTTATCATCAATATTATTTTTCTAATTACCTATCAAAAATAAATAAATAATAATCAATTAAGTAGTTGATGCGGCATTTGATACTTAAGTCACCACATCAATTTGTAAATGCCACATCACTGTTTTTGTTAGCCATGTAGACAATAACACTAAAGGGAGTTTAAAAAAGACTAACAATGCTCAATTCTGAAACTTAAGGGACCAATAGTGCTCACTTGAAACTTGAGGGACTAATTGTGCTCATAAGGTAAACTTTAAAGACAAATAGTGTAATTTCGCCAAAAAAAAAAATGTCAGCAAAAGTGATATATATATATATATATATATTCTTGAATCAAGTAATTCCATTTTGATCTTTTCACTGAGCTTATTCACAACCACTCACAACCACTTCTACTGTTCCTAAAAATTTAACAGAATTTTAATTAGTATACCATGATGTAGTTCAATCCATGTATATTATGATATATTCTCTTAGCTAATTATATGCTTCATGGTACATGAAAGAAGCTTATCATTTGAAATTTGTGGAAATTACCTATTTTGTAGATGCCGATCAAAGATATCAGCCACTTCTCTTAAAGTGGCCCTCCATGTTTCCACCCTCTTTATGTTACCCTCAAAGCATTTTTGGTGATCAATAAAGGCTTGCTCAAAAGGACCTGTTTGTTTCCGTACATCAGATTGGTCTACATTGTAAAAAATTGGAAACACTGTCAGTCCCATTTCCTTCCTGCATTTGATAATCTTAGCAAGCTCATCCAAGCACCACGTAGAAGATGCATAGTTTTTTGAGAGAATGATGATAGCAAACTGTGATTCTTCTATTGCTTCAAAGAGCTCAGAAGCAATAGATTCTCCTCTCTCAAGTCCTTCTTTGTCCCTGAAGGTAATAATGACCTTTTGTTGCAAAGTTTCATAAAGAAGGTCCGTAAAAGTGTTACAGATATCCTCACCCCTGAAACTAAGAAACACATTGTATTTTTGCTGACACGTCGAAGAAGAAGAAGATGGTGGCGACGACAAGGCTCTTTTACATTTCTTTGAAGCTGTTGGAATTTTAGATAAAAGAAGTACAACCAATTAAAATCAAAGAAAATAAATAATAAAATTAGGGAAGAAGAAAACGAAGTGACATGGGATTTTTATTTCAGGCAAGGAGTGAAACGGTAATAATAAAAAGTGATGATTGTGTGTTAAAATTTAAAAGTGAGAACTTACCCATAGAAAATTATTAGGAACTCCAGAAGTACCATAAATGCGTAGTCTCCCCTCTCACATGAATAGTGGGTCCAACCATGAATTTAATTAATAAGACCCACCATTCATGTGAGAGGAGAAGGTATGCATTTATGGTACAACTAGCACAATACAAGGATTTTATTTTATTTTTTAAAATGTGAGCAAGGTAAATACAAAAAGAAAAAATCTCTATCATATACCTAGGACAAATTAAATTTGTTATCATGCTAAAATAATTCAAAACCCACACTTTCATTTCATTAGATTCCCTCCCCAAAATAAAGAGAACATCAAGACTTGTAAATTGTAATAGAAAGAAGAACGATGATGACTTACAGACAAAGAAGTCAAAAATTTGAGGTGGTTCGTCAATTGAATAGCCTTCTCCAAAAGGCCCAGCCCTATCATCCTCATTATGGCTTCACTTATTTTGGGTACTTTTGGAGGCTGAATCATTAATAATATCATAATGAATCCCGAATTTCTCCACCTCCAAGTTATTTGAAGTACTTATTCTAATCTCAATTTCATTGGATCCATTCCCATCAATTTGACAAAAATTTTCTCCCCATTGGGAGTCGAAATAGCGAGGAGACAAATAGAGCTGCCAAAAGTGACGTGAACTAACACTCCCATAGTTTGCCCTAAAAGAAAAGCGTATTGGTGATGCGCTTTGAAATCCATTGACTTTAATCCAACATGTAAGTAGAAAATCTTTAGAAGCCTTTGCGACTGAAAAACAAACGCACAACTCAATTCCCATCAGTTCATCACGCCCATAAGGCACTTGTACCTTCAATTCATGACTTACAGATTCATGTTCAAACCTTTTTGGAAAGAAACCTTCAAGAAAGCAATATTCAGGAATAACAATGTCAAAGATGTCTGGAAGATTACCACTTTGCCCCTGAAATATACAAAGCATAATTAATGTTTAATTTTTTTTTTTTTTGTGGAAAATAATGCTTAGAACTTAGAGAGGGAGAGATACCTGAAGCATGCTACCACTACTTCCAATATATCTAGCCAAGCTGAAGCAGTTAACATACTGGAAATTCAAACGGGAGTGATCTGACCTAAAAGTATAAAATTGCAGTTCTGGCAATTTGATCAATGAGGTACAATTGTTTGCAATTACTGAATCAATAGTTGATGGAACATTTGCCAACGACCAAATCTCCTTGCAACCCTCCAAATGGAGTCTTCGAAGATTAGACAGTTGAGACATGCTTTTAGGAAGGGAAACAAAATCATTTCCACTTAGATTTAAGTGTTCTAAAGAGGACAAGCAGCCAATGTCATCGGGGATAGACAGAAGAGAGCAGTCACTAAGATGCAAATATGTTAAAGATTGAAGACCTGATAAGGAAGGCAATAATAATTGAAGAGGTTGTGGGGAACCATGTTTTGAGCTCATCTGATGCACTGATATTATGGGATTCATATGACTTGTTGAAATTAGTGAAGGAAATACGAAGCCTAGCAGCTCAAGACTTGTTGGTAGGGAATAAGATTCAGACGAATTCCATCTACAGATATATAGATGTTTGAGATTTTTAAGGAGGGCAATGGAAGAAGGAACATCACTTATGGCTGTCCAACACAAATTAAGCAACTCCAAACCTTTTACATTTCCTATGTTCTTTGGCAAGTTACGAAATTTTAAGCATCCAAAAAGATCAAGAGACTTAAGCAACTTCAAATTACAAATGGTGTTAGGAAGGCTGACAAGATTCTCGCAATATCTTAGAGTTAATGAAGTAAGGCCGGTCAAACGTTCAATTGATGAAGGCAGCTCTTCTATATCTACTTTGCTCAAATCAAGTATCTCTAGGCCTTTGATTATCCATAGGTTCTCTGGCAAGTTTTTAATTAGATCCACGATAGCAGTGCGATCCAAAGAAAGCTCCTGTAAGAATTTCGGGTTTGCCACAAATTTTGGAATTGTCTTGAGTTTTGGGCAATTAGAAATTTCAAGAGTCACAAGAGACTCCATTCCAAACTTGCTTGGAAGACGAATTAGTCTTTCACAATCTTGTAAATTAAGATAAATAAGTTTTTTAAGAATTCTAATAGATGGGTCAAACTTGCGTAAATTTGTACATCTTACAAGAACTAATTTCTCAAGATTTGGGACTCCAGTAAAGTTTGGAGTTATAAACAGGTCCATGGAGTCGGTCAAGTCAATGAACTTCAACTTGTCAAAATTCTGTTAGAAGAAAAAATATTGTTACAATAATTAGCTTCTTGGTGTACATTTACTATAATTTTAAAGAAAAGTTTTAAGAGGATACTTAATAACACACTTACCTTTATTCCTGTCCAAAGTTGTTGAATTTGGCTTTGTTGCAAACAAAGTTGAACGAGCTCATCTAGCTGGAAACTTGATGGCAAAGATTTTGAAGGATACGAAATCCAATGAAGAATTCTTAAATCATTAGGAAGGTGTGTGGGGACATAGAGTGTGCCATAAATTCTAAGAAATTTAAGATTATCCATCTTCAAAAAGGCCTCTGGGTTCCAACATCCATCTTGTTGTTCATTACAAGTACTCGCAATATCCATGGCTTTAAGTGCTTCTGTCCCCTAATAATCAAGAAGGAATTGGTAAATTGCAAAAATAATTATTAGCATAACTATTCAACTTCCAAATTTGTTAAACATGAAGGTAGGGAATGAGCTCAAATTTTCTAAATAACTTCTTACCTTATTTATTTTTAACACTTTGTTAATGTCCTCATAATCCCAAAGTCTACTGCGCTTCCCAGGATCATCAAGGCACTCTTGACGAACCATGTTCCTGCCCATTTCTCCAAGTAAATCATGCATCCACACTACATCATTATCCATAATTTTCAAGAGAGACTTATCAATGAGTTCCTTCAATCCAATAATAGGGTAAAGGCCCAGAATATCTAGTATTTCTAATACATAATCTTTCTTCTGATTATTAAAAAAGCATGCAATATGCAAGAATATTTCCTTTTGTGATTTTTGGAGTCCATTAAAACTTATTTCAAGTACTCGGAGAATTTCTTCATTAGAAAATTCTTGGAGTCTCTCTAATGCATTTTTCCATTCATCAATACTTTTTCCACACAAAAAGGAACCCAAAACCTCAAGAGCTAAAGGAAGGCCACTAGCATAACTCAAAAAATGGTTAGACAACTCTATATAATCATCAAGGTCATGCTCTTGTTCCAAAGCTCTCAAGCAAAGAAGTTGAAGAGCATCTTCATCATTCAATCCTTTAACTTCATATATTTCATTTACTCGATGTGCTTTAAGCACATGTGCATCTCTGGTTGTTATGATAATTCTACTACCCGGACCAAACCAATTTCGCTCCCCTGCTAACATTCTTAACTGTTTCACTTCATGTACATCATCAAGAGCAAGAATAACTCTTTTACGACATAACCTATTCTTGATCTTAAGAACTCCATCATACTCCTCTTCAATTTTCAAATTGTTTTCCATCAAAACTTCATTAATAATTTTCTGTTGTAGTGAAACACAACCATTTTGTTCAAAATTTTTCCTAACATCCTCAATAAAACCATGAGCTTCAAATTCTTTAGAAAACATATGATAAACAACTCTAGCAAGAGTTGTCTTACCCATCCCTCCCATCCCCCAAATCCCTATAAAGAGGACATCTTTTGAATTTAGAGCTAAACATGACTCCAATTCTAGCAATCGAGAATGTATCCCTACTAGGTCCTTGGTAAGATATGGGAATGCATCATATTTCAAGTTGAGCGATATCCAACCTACGATTTCTTGGATAACTTGTGACTCAGGCCTGCAATGAAGGAAAGAGAATATGCATTGATTGAAACAAAAAAGTGTACATTGATCTGCATATAATGAAACATGTATATAAATCTGCTTAAGTTTCCATATATAGTTATATATAAATCTGCCACATTTGAACTATACCTCAAAAGGACTAGTCACACTTGAGGCTCCTTATATTTATTAATAAAGTCCATATTTACTTACAATATCCTCGATGTGGGACTCATCACACACCCACAATTAAACAAATTGAGGCATTACAATCTCCTTCACTTAAATCTCTACGTCCTTGTTAGGACCCAATTTGTGAGGTAGTGTCTCTGAGTTCACATAAGGTTATTGGGCCAGCTCTTATACCAATATATGCCCGATATGGAACTCATCACACACCCACATAACAATCACAATCAATCAAATTAGGGCATTGCAAAATGGGAAAAAAAAAAAAAGAAAACGAGTTTAGATAAATTACCTAGTATTCTTTAAATGCCATCCGGGGAGGTTGGCCACTTGTCTCAAAGCATCTCTCCATTTATCCACCATTGTTTCTTCCTCTTCTTCATGTTTAATAAATGCCTGCGCAAAAGTTCCCATTTGTTTCCGTACATCAGATGGCTCCACATAGTGAAAAACAGGCAAAACTATCATTCCCATGTCTTCCTTGCAAGCAATGATTTTTGCAAGTTCATCTAAGCACCAGTGTGAAGATGCATAGTCTTTTGAGAGAATGACAATAGTAAATCTCGACTCTTCTATCGCTTTCAACAACTCTAGTGAAATGGGTTTTCCTCTATCAAGTTTCTCATCGTCTCTAAAAGTGTTAATGCCTTTCACTATCAAAGCATTATATAGATGATCCATAAAATTGTTGCGGGTGTCCTCTCCTCTGAAACTGATGAAGACATCATATTTCCATTGGATAGTAGAAGATGACGAGGCGTTTTCCATGCCCATTGAAGCCACAGCAAAATGCTCTACTACTAAATATTGAATCACGATATAGATCTACATACCCAAAAAAAAAATCAATACTGAACAAATGAAAAGAAATAAACTAGGGAAGAAGAATTGATGCAACATTTTGATTTCCTTTATTAAACAGATTGGTTAAACCTTACCTTTCTTTCATATAAAAATAAAAATTAAGAGATGAGAAAGTCCAGTTGAACTGAAGGTTCACAAAGTTAAGCAAATAAACTCAGTCCCGCCAAATGTACATCACACACTCTGCTACTCGCTGTGTTGAAGCCAGCCACACCTTCAATTAACGCTGTTGAGGTCTCACCGTTCGTTATATTTTCTGAAACTAAATAATTAAATCTCTGAACTTGGCTGGGTTTGTTTTGTTGATAACTCACATTCAAATTCAAAAACAAATGGTAGGGATGGGTTCTGTGTCTGGTTATTTCTTAGTCAAGCCAACTGCGTGTAGATGTGGGTTTGGTTACGTGTGACATTGGCAGGGTGTTTCATATAAGAAATTTAGTTAAATGGTAAAGAGCACCTTTAAAGTTTGGAGTACTTAAATTTTACACCTTGAACTTTCAAAATTTAAATTTCATCCCCTAAAAAGTTGGATGTATTTGAACTTACACTGTAATATTTTTGAATTTAGACTTTACTCCTAAATTTTAAGAATGTTTGAATTTTATATTTTAAATTCTAAAAAACTTTAGAGTGTAAAATCTAAACACTCCTAAACTTTAGAAAATAAAATCCAAATTCTGAAACGTTAGAATATAAAATCTAAATACTCCCAAATTTCAATAAGGTAAAATCTAAATTCTAAAATTTTAAAATCTAAAATTCAAATACCCCAAACTTTAAAGATGTAATTTGTAATTTACCCAAAAAATTATTAAAAGTTATTAGGTTGTTTTATTTTTTATTTTTATTTTATAGAGTCATGATTTTTCTATAACAACTTTCATATAGTTCATATATCATGGAAAGGTTCATATATCATAGAAAGTCATAGTGTTATCAATTCACAATATATGTAGTTGAGAAAGTACCATACACAATATAATTAAATTGAAAAACTAATACATAAATAGATCCGCATGCAAAATTTATAAAAACCAAAAAACGAATAATAATCAATTAGAAATTTAGAACCAAAAAAAGATTAAAAAAATAAATAAATTAGGGAAGAAGAAATACCTTGATCCCCAACCAGACCTACGTAGTTTTGAAAATGCGTCGAATCCAATTTGAAATTTTGCAAATGAAGAGAGAGAGAGGATTGAGGAGAGAATTTAGAGAGGACCTAGAAATTTGGAAGTGATGAAATTTCAGTGCTCCTTTTAGAAAATATTACAAGAAACTTCCAACTGCTCTTTTTTATTATATTTTTTTGAGTACTTCCACTTTCTAGAAATTTTTGGTCAGGTCAATGAAGAAGGTAAGGAGATGAGAACGAAGAGTTGAAAAGTAATAAGACACCAAAAACTGTGAAGGTCACGTGGAATGTGAAAGTTCAAAAAAATAAATTTAAGAAATGGAATAAGAGCCTTCTAGGAAAGCTCATAGTTTAGTTCACCTAATACCATCTCCTACAACTCTACAAGTACAATCTTTTTTGTTATTTTTTCCTGAGAAAAAAAAAATGGGTAAAGGGCCTGATAATCCTAAGACCATAGCAGCATCTTACCCCACATTAGTCACATATCTAGTATCCACTGTTTATAACTTCAATTTACAACTATAAAAGTTAAGTCATTTTATAGTTGTACTCTAGTTAAATAATATATTATAAACATGGTTTAAAACACTAATATTAATATTTTTGTGTGTGTGTTCTAATAAATATTAATGTTTACTAAAAAAAAAAGTTTGGGACCTTGCTAGGTTGTAAGCAGTGACGGAGCCAAAACTTAGAGTTAGGGGGGGCAGCTCTGTTGTTGGTTGTGTGCAATGATTTCGGCCTTCGACTTTGTTGCTATTTAGTCCTTTAGCTGCTAGTTGTTTAAAAATTTTTAAAGGGTCAGATTTTTTTTTTTAAAGTAAAATTGGTTGAGCAGGCTTAATTTTTTTTTTTTTTTTAAGTTTTACTATTGATAATTTTTGTTGTTGCACTAATTTTTTTGGGCTTGTATATTTCTTTTTTAGATTTTAGACATATAAATATTTTTTAATGGTCTTTAAAATGTGGAAAATGTTTGAACTACAAACCTTTTTACAAACTGCTAATAATGTAAGTGGTGAGCCCAAATGCGAACCAATAAAAATTTGCTACCTCAACCATCTGTAAAAATGTTATAGAAAAATTTATAACTATAACAATACTCTTAAAAGAATCAATGATATTTTTAAGGGAGCAAAAGTGTAATTTTCTAAAACAAAATTGCTAAAATTAGTACATATATATAATTATATAAAAAAAAAAAAAAATTGGGGCGGCCTTTGCCCCCCCAAGTCCAAACATGGCTCCGTCCATGGTTGTAAGGAAATCATGGTGAGCCATAATTTCCCAGTTTCATGAGGAACACTAATGAATCTCAAGCTGCCGAGGGAGGTAATCCAAGTGAGTAGTACAATCTTCTTTATTTGATTTTTTTTAAATAAACAATCTCGTTTCAGTTGCACTAATAAATTATATAAAGTTTGAATTTTTTTAATCACCAATCTCATAATTATATCACTGTATAAGGAGTTACTTTTTATACTCCTAAAATAATTAATTTAAATATTTTATGTATATATATATATATATATTAAACGCATAATTCCGGAATAGTGCACCAGTATTAGAATATTCCTTTCACAAATTTCTCATAGCCAATCCAAAAAAACATGCAAAACAAAGTTCAAAACTTTACTTTATATTGCTTTTTTACCTTTTTTGTTGCTTCCAAGTTAATAGTTTGTTTATATATTTATTAAAAAAATTTATTATTAAAATAAAGTAAAAAAAAAATTCATACAATTGTCTTTTAAGAACTGAGATTTTTAAAATTTTAAAAAAAAATCATTTTTAATTTTAACATTAGAACAAATGAATAATCTTAAACCTTCGTAACTTCTCTCTCTTACATTAAAAGTGCAATTGCCTAGTTCAGGTGCTCATATATATTGATATTGTGCATGTGCCTAGTATTAGTAATACAACGGCGCCTTTGCATGATTAATATAATAAATAATGTCAGCTCAAAAAAACAAAAAGCATAAATATTGTTAGTTTTATGTATTAATTACTTAAATTAACTTTAAAAGTCTAAATTTTAAATTCTTTGCCCTTTGCATCGCAAACTATTAATACTTTAAAGTTTAAACTATCTTCTTAAATTTAATGGAGAATGTACTTTTTTTGGCCTCACTTTATTTTTAACAATTTTTTATTTTATTTTATTTTATGAGAATCTATTTTTAATTGTGCATAAGACATAATTCGCAAGCATTGTTAAAAACATAAAATTAACATGGCTATTACAATTCTTAAGTCTAAAGTCTTTCTACTTTGATAATATTTGTAGGAATATAATTCGGCATGTTATTATTATTTTCATTTCCTTTTAATTGAACATCGTTATGATGAATTTGTTCATTTGTGACATTTTCATCATTATTTTCATTTATTTCTAAATTCTTTTGAAGTTCATTATCAAGATTTGTCGTATTGCGAAATTGAACATCATTGTTATCTTCTCGTTTCATTATCTTCTACTATTTTTGGTGAATTTTTTGCTCATTTATGATATTTTATCTAAATTTTATGTTGTATTTTGCTTATTACTAATAAAAAATTTATCCATTAATCCTTTTTGAGACTCAATTTTTTTTTTAAAGCTTTTCATATTCAAATGCAAATTTTTTAATAGACATTTCTAATAAAAAAATATTTACAAATAAAATAAACACTATCTATAATATATTTATAATGACTGAAATAAAAGAAAATTAAAAAAAAAAAAAACAACTTTCAAGTGTAAAGTAATAGAACTTGATGTGTATGTAAAAAAGCACTATGTAACTCTAGTTTCACCGAACAATAACAAATATATAGCAATCTCAAGTTCTCAACCTACATATATATAAAAACGCAAGATCAAAAATAAAAATAAATAAAAAAAATCCAAGGCTAGCCAAATGTACGAGTACGACTCCACCTACAGCCACAGAAGTCTTTTTCTTTTTTCTTTTTTTTTTTTTGGGAGAATCACAGCCACATAAGTCTTATTTGATAAGACTCCCCACACCAAAAAAAAAAAAAAAAAAAAAAAAAACACAAGATTTTTAAAGACTCCCCAAGGCCTGCCCCATGCCCTAGCTAGAGATGATACTCCCAAAGCCGGCCTAGACAATTTGGGGCCTAAGGCGAGAACTAAAATGGGGCTTTTTCTTTAATTTATGTTCTAAATTTTTTTGAAGTTTATTATCAAGATTTGGCTTGATCGTTGGTGTGGTTCTTCTTCTCTTGCAATCTGCTATCCTGATTTATATAGGATTTGTCCTATCAAAGAGGCAAGTGTGACGGATCTTATGAGGTTCACTAATGGAGTCATCCATTGGGAGATTCATTTTTGTAGGGATGTGTATAATCATGAATTAGAAGCTTTCAGGAGCTTCATAAACACCATTTATAGCAATCTTGTAAGGGGGATTGGGGTGGATAAGAGATATTTGCTGCCTGGTAAGAGTAAGGGGTTCACGGTCAGTGTGTACTACTATCTTCTAATTGGTCACGGTGAGCAATTTTTTCCTTGGAAAAGCATTTGGAAGCAAAGATTCCCTATAGGGTGGCTTTCTAGTTGGCCATAGTGAGCAGTTTTTTCCTTGAAAATGCATTTGGAAGTAGAAGATTCCCTTTATGATGGCTTTCTTTGTATGGACAGCTGCCTTGGGAACATATCTAACAGTTGACAATTTAAGGAAAAAAAAGGTTTGCATTTTGGATTGGTATTATATGTGCAAGTGTAATAGTGAAACTGTTAATCATCTATTCCTTCATTGCCCGGGTGCTTTGGAGTTGTGGGATATGGTTTTTGGTTTATTTGGAGTTTGTTGGGTTATGCCAATGTCTGTTGTTGGGCTATTTGCTTGCTGGCAAGGTTGTTTTGGTCGCCATCGTAATGGAGATATTTGGATGGTTGTTCATCATTGTTTGATGTGGTGTATTTGGAAGGAGAGAAATAGTAGGTGTTTTGAAGACATTAAGTGTTCCATGCCTGATCTTAATCTTCTATTTTTTAGAACCTTATTGGACTAGTTATCCGTGTAGAGAAACCATCCTTTTTCTTCCATTTTAGATTTGCTTGATGTTTATAATGTTCGTTTTTGATTTGTTTTCCCCTTGTATATTCCCTGTGCACTTGGATGTCTCTCTCTTTTTTATTTCAATAAAACTTTATTACTTATCCAAAAAAAATTATCAAGATTTGTTGTATTGCAAAATTGAACATCATTATTATCTTGCAATTGTATTGTATTATTATCTTCTAATTCTTTTTGGTAAATTTCTTGCTTGTTTGTGACATTTTCGTCTAAATTTTGTGTTGTATTTTGCTTATTACTAGTAACAAATTAATCTATTGAACCTTTTTGAGACTCAATTAATTTTTCTTCTTTTTTTAAGTTTTTCATATCCAGATACATATTTTATAGTAAACATTTCTAATGAATCAATATATTTATAAAAACTAGAATAAAAAATAACTTTCAAGTATAGAGCAATAGAACCTGATGTATATAAAAATATTATTGTAGTTTCACCGAACGATAACACCTTCATAAAATAAAAACTTACTCATTATATTATCTATAACCAAAATATACATATAAAAATGCAAGATTAAAAATAAAAAAAAAATTATAAAAAAAAAAAAAACAGCCAAAATAGAATTTCAAGTGTCCAAGCCCAGCCAAAACATACCCTATTACGGAAGAATCACCTATAACAAAAAAATAATAAAAATAAATAAATAAATAAAACAAACGCTAGCTTTTAAAAAAACAAAAAGAGAAAAATACTACAAGTCTTCGAGGCCCAACGGCCAGCTAGAATGGAATGTAGAAGTAGGCCCAGCGGCCCCCAGCCAGCAACAGATAAGAAACAGAACAAAAAGTAAAAAACGCATCTGCATAATCAAAAGAAATAGAACAAAACCTATACCTCAGTTGGTCTGGTCAGTCCTCAGTTCAGATCAGAGTCTTCAGATGTGATCGGATGATTTTTGATTCAGATCGGAGGAAGCCAGTAGAGAGAAAGAATGAGAGAGAGATAGACAGACAGACAGAGAGCAAGAGTGAGAGATGGCCTTATTTATGAGAAATTCGATGTTTAAGCGGTGATGTAGGAAATTTACAAAGAAACTTCATTCGACAAGATTGAAAGAATGAGCTAAGTGGTCGACCCCATGTGAGAGTCTTGGTATGAGTCAACTCTACTTTACACCACAGCAAACACATCCCGCGTGCTCAAAAAGAGGACAAAGCGTAAATTTATGGAGGTGACTAGCAACAGATGTGATAACTCTATTGTTACAAAAATGGTGGGGGCATTGAATACGTACGTGTCATAATGTTCAATGGTGTGGGGGAAAAGTTGTTGACTTTAATCCTGGAAAAGTCATCAACTTTATTTCTGGCAAGTTTTGGCCCATCTTTTTTGGATTAGGATCCGGTGTATTGCAACGGTGTCTTGGTCAGTCTTCACGCGTAACTTGACTTATGGCGTTTGTTTTCGCGTTGGAAATTTCATGTAGAAAACCTCAACTGTTGTTTACTTTCTCTGGTTTCCTTGTGGAAGGGTCTTGGTTCCCCACAGTCTGTGATTGATTGATTTCTGGAGCTATACTATTTGATATCTGCTCCTTTGCTACTATGTGCTTTCAGGTGTATAGACTTATTAATTAAGGGTGAGTTTGGTTCAGTTTTTTGTAAAAGTGCATAATGAAAAAGTTGAGTTTTTAAAAAGTGCATAATGAAAAAGTGCATTTTCAAAAAGCAGAGTGTTTGGTAAAAACTGTTAAAAGGTGCTTTTTGAAAAAGCTGAGTATTTGGCTAGCATTTATAAAAGTTGAGGTTTGAGTTGTAAATTACCAAAAAGGACAAGATATATATATATATATATATATAAGAGAATTTTTTGTTTTAATTATCTATATATATATAGACACAATATTTTTACAAAAATTTCACAATAAATCTATATGACAACATTAAATTAGTAAAAGATATAAAAATTAACTAAAATAGACTATCAATTATTTTTTTACTCACCAATATTAGCTAATAACAATCAATTACTTAAAATTTATTGTGAAAATATTATAGTAGCATTTCATAATTCCTATTTCTTAATATTAAATACCACGTATAAAAAAAAAAAAAAAAAAAAAAAAAAAAAAAAACCACCCGTTTGAATTAAAAAAAAAAACTGGATTCAGTCCCTTCGGCCCACAGAAAACTTAAGAGATAAAAAAACCACACATTTATCAGTTATCACTCAGAGAAAAGAGAGAGAAAAGAGAAAGAGAGAAAGAGAGAGAGTGAGAGAGAGAGAGGAGAATCCGAAGCTGCGCCGGTGCCGTGCCGGTGCCGCGCGGTGAGATCGGAGGAGAATCCAAAGCTGCGCCGGTGCCGCGCGGTGAGATCGGAGGAGATCGAGGTGCGCGCCGCCGTTCATCCTCCTCCCCACCACCGACTGGGTTAGATCGAACTGTTGTTGTTGTTGTTCTTCTTCTTTTTTTTTTTTTTTTTTTTCATATTTGGTTGTTCTGATCCAAATTTAAGAACTGGATTTTGTTCGGATTGTTGTTGTTGTCCAAATTTGTTGTTGTTCGGATTGTTGTTGTTGTCCAAAGTTGAGTTTTTTTTTACGTTTTCTGATGGTTGTCCAAATTGGTTGTCCGCCCGCTAGAATGAGAGGAAAGGAATGAGAGGCAATTTCGTAATTGCCGAAAATCCCCAACGGCTCTATTGAAAACGCCCACCAGCGTTTTGAATATGGACCTCTGAGCCTCCATTTTGGATTTGGGCGTTTCTTTGTTGGAGTAAAACGCAACTTTTTCCAAAAAGTTGCGTTTTACTCCAACCAAACAGAAATTTTGGCTAACTTTTTATAAAAAGCCAGCTTTTGGGTCCAAAAAGTGGAACCAAACGGGCACTAAATGTCATTCATCCAAAAAAAACTACTCCAATGATTTGTGTGAACGTAAAGTAAAACGGCTTGAATATTTTTATTCCGAAGTGTGTAGCCTTGGTGGTGCATCATGGTCTAAAAAATTCCAGCGTTAATTGCATCCATGAGCAGGGACAGAGTTAGAACTTGGAGTTAGGAGGGCAATTTTATTGCTAGCTGCATGTAGTGATTTCAGTTTTCAGCTTTACTGCTTAATCGGCAAAGGTTTATTATTATTATTATTATGATGTGTATAGAGCATGTCTTTTGTTGATAAAGACAACATTATTTTGTTTAAAGTTTTTTTAAAGGGTTAAGTTGTTCGTTTTTTGTAAAATTGGTTGATTAGTCTATTTTTTTTTTTTTTTTTTTGCTATCGCCAATCGGTAAATTTTGTTGTTGGGCTAATATTTTGGGCTTGTATAATTTTTTTTTTTAGATTTATATTTTTTTTTTACGGACTTTAGAATGAGGAAAATACTAGATCTACAAATTTTTGTTGTGTTTAATAATTATTAATAAATAAAAAAGTGATATAAGTAGAGGACTCAAATGTAAACCAGTAAGAATTTATAGAGGTGACTAGCAACAGATGTGATAACTCTATTGTTACAAAAATGGTGGGGGCATTGAATGCGTACGTGTCATAATGTTAAATGGTGTGGGAGAAAAGTTGTCAACTTTATTTCCGGCAAGTTTCGGCCCCTTTTTTTGGATTAGGATCCGGTGTATTGCACCGAGTGCATTGAATAGTACGTGTCATAATGTTCAATGGTGTGGGGGAAAAGTTGTCGACTTTATTTCTGGCAAGTTTCGGCCCATCTTTTTTGGATTATGATCCGGTGTATTGCAACGGTGTCTTGGTCAGTCTTCACGCGTAACTGGACTTATGGCGTTTGTTTTCACGTTGGAAATTTCATGTAGAAAACCTCAACTGTTGTTTACTTTCTCTGGTTTCCTTGTTGAAGGGTCTTGGTTCCCCACAGTCTGTGATTGATTGATTTCTGGAGCTATACTATTTGATATCTGCTCCTTTGCTACTATGTGCTTTCAGGTGTATAGACTTATTAATTAAATCTCATTCATCCAAAAAAAGCTACTCCAATGATTTGTGTGAACGTAAAGTAAAACGGCTTGAATATTTTTATTCCGAAGTGTGTAGCCTTGGTGGTGCATCATGGTCTAAAAAATTCCAGACTTAATTGCATCCATGAACGGGGACAGAGTCAGAACTTGGAGTTAGGAGGGCAATTTTATTGCTAGCTGCATGTAGTGATTTCAGTTTTCAGCTTTACTGCTTAATCGGCAAAGGTTTATTATTATTATTATTATTATTATTATGTGTATAGAGCGTGTCTTTTGTTGATAAAGACAACATTATTTTGTTTAAAGTTTTTTAAAGGGTTATTTGCTATCGCCAATCGGTAATTTTTGTTGTTGGGCTAATATTTTGGGCTTGCATAATTTTTTTTTTAGATTTATATTTTTTTTACGGACTTTAGAATGAGGAAAATACTAGATCTACAAATTTTTGTTGTGATTAATGGTTATTAGTAAATAAAAAAGTGATATAAGTGGTGAACTCAAATGCAAACCAGTAAGAATTTTCTACCTCAATAGTTTGTAAAAATATTGTAATTTTTTTTTTTTTTTGGTAATTATAGCATTTCTTTTATAAAGATCAATAAAGGGGACAAAATGTAATTTTATTTATTTTTTAAAAAAAATAGGGGGGGTCGTTGCCCGCACTAGTCCATGAACGGCTTCATCCATGTCCATGAGTTTAGATCAGGCAAATGGGTTTTCAAATCATCCCCTTATCAAATAGTATGTAGCCCGTTTTGTTAGGTGTAGTGGCTGAATCCATTAGTTTAACAATATTTCTTTGATAGGAAATGGGTTAATGAGAATTTATAGGGAAAATTATACTTTGTCCACCTATGGTTTGCTTGAAAAACACTTTGTCTACCTGTGGTTTAAAAATTGACACTTTATACACCCAAAATTAGTTGTGTTTGTCTCTCATTATCCATCTCTATTAAAAACAGAGATAAATTTGTATTCTTGTTACCCAGCCAAAATAGAATTTCAAGCGTCCAAGCCCAGCTAGGCAAGAATAAACCAAGCCCAGCCAAAACAGACCCCTTTTTCTTTTTTTCTTTTTTTTTGAGAATCAAAACAGACCCCATTACGGAAGAATCACCTACAACAAAAAAAATAATAAAAAAATAAAACAAACGCAAGCTTAAAAAAAAAGGAAAACTACTACAAGTCTTCGAGGCCCAACGGCCAGCCAGAATGGAATGTAGAAGTAGGCCCAGCGGCCCCCAGCCAGCAAAAGATAAGAAACAGAACAAAAAGTAAAAAACGAATCAGCATAATCAAAAGAAAGAGAACAAAACTATACCTCAGTTGGTCTGGTCAGTCCTCAGTTCAGATCAGAGTCTTCAGATGTGATCGGATGATTTTTGATTCAGATCGGAGGAAGCCAGTAGAGAGAAAGAATGAGAGAGAGATAGACAGACAGACAGAGAGCAAGAGTGAGAGATGGCCTTTTTTATGAGAAATTCGATGTTTAAGCGGTGATGTAGGAAATTTACAAAGAAACTTCATTCGGCAAGATTCAAAGAATGAGCTAAGTGGTCGACCCCATGTAAGAGCAGGGTGGATTTTTTTTAATTAAATTATAATTAAATAATATATATATATTAATTTTTATTTTTAAATGTAAAATTATTAATTAAAGTTTAAGTCTGTATAAATAAAAATTAATTTAATATATAGTTTAATAAATTAGTGTCATTATAATACAAATGAGTTGATATAATACGCATCAAATTATTAATTAATAGTATAATAATATATAATAATAGATAAAGTGTTAGATAAAAAAATAAAAAAATAAATAAAAAAAGTGAGAAAACGTGTAAGTATAACTGTGGGCTGTACTCCTAAAAAAATAAAAAATAAAAAGTGAGAAACCGTCCTGCCTATACTCCACTACTCCTATCATTCTAGCAAAAAAACGTGTCCTACCAAAACTCGTATACAGCTGAAAAATAAAAATTAAAAATATTGTAGTAAAATAATTTTTAAATAGGTAAATAGTATCGTGAGATCTATTTTTATTTTTTACTAAAGTGCTTGTGAATCCCATAAACAGTGTGAACAATGTAATCTATTGGAGAAAAATTTGAAACGTGTGAACAGTACATGAGTGAAAAAGTCAAATTTTACGGCTTAAAAAAATAAAATAAAATAAAAAACTAAAACGTAAAACTCAACAAACGTGGACGCAATCCTCGACTGTTGTCTACTTTCTCTGGATTCTTTGTTGAAATGGTTCCCCACAGTTTGTGATTGATTGATTTCTGGAGCTATACTATTTGATATCTGCTCCTTTGCTACTATGATTGATTCTACTGGTGCTTTCTTTTTTTTTTTCTTTTTTTTTTTTTTTTTGGAGAAACTACTGGTGCTTTCAGTTGTATAGACTTATTAATTAAATCTCATTCATCCAAAAAAAAAATGCTCCGATGACTTGTGTGAACGTAAAGTAAGACGGCTTGAATATTTTTATTCCAAAGTGTGTAGCCTTGGTGGTGCATCATGGTCCTAATCAATTCCAGAGTTAATTGCATCCAAGAGTAGTACGAGTCAGGACATGAAGTTACAGGGCAGTTTTATTATTAGCTGCATACAGTGATTTTGATTTTTAGCTTTATAAAATTAGCAGTTATTAGTAAATAAAAAAGTGATATAAGTAGTAGATTCAGATGTAAACTAATAAGAATTTGCTACCTCAATAGTCTGTAAAAATGTTGTCAAAAAAATTTGTAATTATAGCATTTCTCTTGTAATAATCAATAAGGGGACAAAATATAATTTTATTAAGCAAAATGACTAAAATTAGTACCTAAATATATAGTTATATAATTATATTATTTTTTTAAAAAAAAAATAGGTGGGCCATTGCCCCTGCTAGTCCATGAATGATTCCGTCCATGTCCATGAGGTTAGATCAGGCAAATGGGTTTTCGAATCATGCCCTTATCAAATAGTCTGTAGCTTTGTTTTGATAGGTGTAGCGGTTGAATCCATTAGGTTAACAATATTTCTTTGATGGAAAATGGGTTAATGAGAATTTATAGAAAAAATTACACTTTATTCACGTGTGGTTGTATCAAGTAGAAGTCAAAGCTACAGGGTGGGGTGTATTGAAAAGCCAATGAGCACAATTAGCCTGGAGGGTGTTGTATGTGTTTGTGTGTAACTTAAAACATCAAAATTTATGAATATCAAGAAAGCAATTAATGGGTAGAAACCTGAGTGATGTCACAGTATTTCTCTCCCAATCTTTGTTGCCCTGAACCAGTGGTTAACACATAATAAAGCATCTGCCCCAAAAGTTTTGTCTGCAAAATAAGAAAACCGGAAATACTATATAACAACCAATATGTTGTCCACAATGCATAACAGCAAAAATCATTTTCTTAATTGTAAAAATCGTTTTAGAGAACTTGCAATCATTTTCTTCGTGGTAAGGAAGCCTCGCTAGTACTCGTGCTCGTGCTCTCTCCGCCTGACAAATCACCCCTTCCCAATCCCATCTCTCAAATTCAACTTTCCGGTATTTGGAAACCACCAATTATTTTCTGAATCAGTTAATCCACCAATTATTTCTCCATCGAAGAACAAGTACAAACATTAAACCAAAGTGGCATAATTCTCTGAAACATTTTATCATATAGGTAGAGTGCTTCTTGCAAGGACTATCGTTACATAAAGAACGGCTTTGAGAATTACATTGTATGACAATTATAGGCTAAAATCTCCGAATAAAATTGAAAACAAGGTAAAAATTACAAAGAAAATGTTTCTCGGGAAATAAAATTTTCTTACAGACACCAAAAAGCAAACAGTTGGCGCGCAGAAAATTAAAGTTGGAAAGATAGGATGATAGCTGAGACTGAGACTAGTGGGTGTTGATTAATGAAATGGGGTTTTGGAAAAATGGAAAATTGGGATGCGAAATAGAAAGAGAACCTGTTCTGTTCTGTTCTGTTCTGTTCGAGATGATGCTAAACTTTTTGGCATTGCGCTCCGACAAACAACTCTCACTGCGACTCTCGTTTTGCCTAACCTCTCTCTGACCATCAACTGTCACGCAAGGCACATCAATTTTTTTTAAAACTCCGTGACAGGATTGGGATCCCGTGCAATAATCACTGTGCAAAACTTAGGTACAGGATTTGCAATTGGTTCTTCTTTCTAACTTTTTTTTTTTTTAGCAAAATTTGGACAAAACACTTAATTGTTGTTTGGTTAAATAAATAGTGTCCTTAAGTTTTGTCCTTTTTTTTTTTTCTTTTTTTTTTTTAAGCTTTTTTATCCGATCTTTAATATTAAAAGTAATATTTTTAACTTTTAGTCACACCCATTTAAAAATGTATTACATGATCTCAATCTTTCGGAACATACTGCTATAAAAGTACAATATTCTTAGGTGCAATACATTATAATATTCTTTAATTAAATTCAAATATATGGTTGTCTTGGAGTCTTTTTTGCCCTTTAAGCTAATTTCCCAACATATTATTTATGTGGCCAATTATAAAATAATTCTGTTATGCGACCACTTTTGGAATTCGGAGACTAGATTTTTATGAAAAAGAATCATGAGATAATATACATACATATATATATATATACATATATTAAAATTTTCTAGTGAAACTCAAATTTCATAAGCTCTATTTCTTCACATTGGAACTTGAGTCTCAAATACTCGACATCCAAAATTGGTTAAAAAACAAAAATATTTCATGACCAGCCACATAACTAATATGTTGGGGAAATTAGCCTAATGGGCAAAAGATGCCCCTATCTTGAATAGTCAAACATATTTACAATTATCTTTTTCAAGTTTAATTAAATTCACTATAATTATGTGTTTTGAATTTAGTTAGAAACCTAATGTACTATATTTTAGTGTTATCCTAAAATATCAAGATAAACGCCTAATCTAGCAAAGAAAAAAGAGACGGAAGGAGAGTTTTGCCTAACAAGATTGTAATCAACCGTGAAAAGCAAAGAAAAGAATCTTACTAGAGAAACGCAAGAGGACTCAAGATTGGAGAAACCACAAGAGAAATAAAAAAAGGAAAAGAAGGAAACATAAGGTTTTTTAAAAAAAGAATGAAAATTAAGGTGCGAAAAAATCTAGAAAGCACGCTCGCACGACCAGCCAGTAAGACAATGACGTGTGTCCACAATCTAATGGCTGAGTTACATCGCATTAAATGTGACAGATAAGGAATCTCAAAAGACATCAACAGGCAATAAGGACCCTTTATATTCCTCCAGTCGTCGTATATGACGAAAAATGAATAAAGGGGGCAATTGATAAGTAAGGAATATAATGCCATCTAGAGTACTAGACGACCTTATAGCATTTAAAGGCTAGTCATAAACTCGCTCATAACCAACGGACCACAACGGTCAAATGGTCATAACAAATGGCAATAAATAGTCATAAACTGCCTCAAAGGTGTTTTTTTGACAGTAAATAAGCCTCCAACGGCTATATAAAGCCAAGCTATATAACGCCATAGAAGAAAGACAAGAGAGGTATGTTTACACACAATCACGTAATCCTTTTGAGTATTCAAATATATCATACAACTCTAACTTAATCATCAGAGGGTCCTTGGCAGGCATCACTCCAGTGTTGTTATCTTTTGAATTGTTCTCTCTCTTTTGCAAGGAAACTTTGCTTGTTTGCCGTGATAGTGATTGTGGGTGTGGGTCGGTGGTATCAATGATTGTAGAGCTGATTTTTTTGAGGGGGGGGGGGGGTTGGTTTTTTAACTAGGTTTATTTTATTTTATTTTATTTTTTTTACTGGTTTTCTTTGGGATTCCGGTGTGATCGGTTTGTGTGGATTCCGATGTCGATCTTGTTGCACAGTGAGAGGCCGGAGGTGTCGATCTTGAGAGAGATGGTGGCTGTGTGGGTTGTGTTGGATTTGTGAGAGTGATGATAGTGTTAAAGAAATGAATATTTTATTTGAATAAATGTGTATAATAGATAAACTGATGTGAGTGTTTTGTAAAAATGAGAGTGTAAAATAGAAAAAGTAGGTTTTAGATGTGCAAAATGGAAAAAATTTTGCACTTACTGATGGGATGCTAGAGCAACCGCACTAGTCCGTCTAAAAATTTCCATCTATTTTGGCCTTAAAACCTACATTTTCTATTTTACACCACCATTTTGTAAAAATACCAACATTAGATCATCTATTTTACACTTTCTTTTAATATAATATTAATTCTTCCTTTATTTTTTTACTGTTATTTCTGTCCTTTTTTTTTTTCCTTTGTTTTCTCACCAAACAAACACAATTTAACCCAAATCACAACCTCTACGGACACAAATCACAGCCTCTCTTCCTACACCAAAACTCCCACATCCAAATCACAACAAATTCAAGCCAAGATACCACTAAGCAAATCACCACCAAAATTAATAAATCGGCAAAATCAATCCACCAAAATTAGCAAACCCAGTCACTCGCACTTTTGGCAAAGTCTTGAATCTTGGTGAGCTTGGTAGCAAAAAATAGAAGAGCACCGAAGAGGAAAATGAACTACTCTATTATGGGTTTTCAGTTGAAAGAGAAGATAATGTGCAAGAAACAAAGGAGAGCCATCAATTGGAGTTGTGGTGGTGGCTAACAGGTGATGAGCAAGGACTGTAGATTAAGGAGAAGAAATAAAGAAAGAAAAGAAAAAGAGAAAGAGGAAAGCCATAGACGGAGAGAAAAGAAAAAGAACGAAGCAAGTAACAAAATGGAATACAAAGAAAGAGGGAAATTAATTAAATATTGATTTACAAATAAACAGTAACGGTGTATCTTTACACGATTAGAGCAATCACATCAGTCCCTCTAAAATCTTCTAAAATAAAAATAACTACCAATTTTACACATTTTGAGTAAACAAACACCCACATCAGTGGGTGTAAAAGTATGCAAAATTGTGCAAATCCATCCACAAGTTACAGTAATCGTGTAAATATACACGGTTACTGTAGCTCGTTTATCCTTTATTTTATTAATTTCCGTTCGCTCCTTTTTTTCTCTCTCTTCTCCATGCTTAACAAACCCAGTTAACTGCTCATCTTCTTCTTTTTTCTCAGATGCACACAAACACACCCACATACAAACATATCCACACAGACAAATCAACACAAAGATACACTTGCTCAAAAAAAGCAAAAATACACAAACACAGATCGATGCTTGACTAGATCGGAGCTCAGAGCTCGGATCAGAGATTGAGAGAGTTGATCGAGAGGGAGATTGGAGCGGATCGGAGCTTGGGAGAGTTGATCAAGAGGGAGATTGGAGCGGATCGGAACTCGTGGAGCGGAGCGGATCAGAGCTTGGAGCTTGTGGATCGGAGCTTAGGAGAGTTGATAGAGAGGGAGATCAGAGCTCAGAGCTCGTGGATCAGAGTAGATCGGAGCTTGGGAAAATTGATCGAGAGGGAGATCGGAGTAAATCGGAGTGGAGGGAGAGTTGATCGAGAGGGAGAGTTTTTTTTCAGGGGAGAGGGCTAGTTTTTCAAGGGAGAGAGAGAGAGAGAGAGAGAGAGAGAGAGAGCAACAAACAGAAATGGGTAGAGAGAGAGAGAGAGGCGCGTAATAAATATCGGGCAGTTAAAGAAATAATAAAAAAATGTGAGGAAATTGATTATTTAATTAAAAGATGTATAGAATAGATGAATTAATGTGGGTGTTTTGTAAAATTGAATGTGTAAAATAGAAAAAGTAAGTTTTTAGTGTAAAAATAGATGTGTAAAATAAAAAGACTAATGTAGTTGCTCTTACTGTAGCTTTTTGAAAATTTGCACAATTTTTAAAAACCTGATTTAGGTGATTTTTAAGATAAAATGGTAAAATTATACACTTTTTGTATTAGAGGAACTGATGTTAAATAGCCAGAGGGAAAAAGGTGTCACTGTCACATGAATCACACATGCACTCATGCCAGTGCAAAGTATAAATAATAAAATTGAAAATAAAAAAAGCAGTTAACATAAAAATTCACAGCTTGGGAATGGGAGCAATCTAGTGGAAGTCTCTTCTTCTTCTTCCTCCTCAGATTTGCAAATGTGGATTCAATCTTTATGAATCCTACAAATTCACGAAAAACCCATTTGAGCTAGGAAGCCAAAAGCAGAGTAGAAAAGGCGAAAGAAGCAAAGCAAAGGGAGGCAGAGAAAATGAGTGGCTTTGCGCTGGGTTTAGCGTTCGATGCCAAATCAGGTCAAACGGTAATAGGGGCTATGCTTTTAACGGTTGGGACATTCTATGCTGGCACCCTCTTTGGCAACAATGACCCCATATATGTCTCCGAGCTCCCTTCCAATTCTTCTTCTCCTTCTTCCTTTTCCACTGGTAACACCTCTCTTTCTCTCTCTCTCTCTCTCTCTCTCTCTCTCTCTCTCTCTCTCTCACTTTAATGGGTATCTTTTTTTTTTTGGTGGGTTTATGTTGTTGGTTTGGTAAATTGGGCAGCTTGAATAGTTATGCATGGTGTAGTTGGAATTTAGATTGATGGCTTATGTTTTCTTTGTGTTTCTAGCTTTTATGGGTGTTCAAATCTTTGTTTTTTTGGTGGGTTTATGTTGTAGGTTTGGTAAATTGTACAGCTTGAATAGTTATGCATGGTATAGTTGAACGTTAGATGGAATTGTTTTTAATGGGTAGTATAATGGATCTTGTTTAGTAGTGATCTTTTGGTTTATGGTGATTTTGGTGGGGGAATGTATTTGATTTCATAGTCAAGATTTTGAAATTGTATGGACATGATACATTATGTGGTTTAAGTGAGACTGGGAACTGGCATAAGTTGGGACTATGTAATTTTTCAAAACTAAACTTTGTAGAAGGTATCTACATTCTCTATCTTAATCTTTTATTACACATGCAAAGCTAAGATGGAGAGGGCGTACTTGACTATGAACCCAAAGCATAGCTAGCTCATCCTTATTAGAACTTGTCTGGCTGAGTGTCTTTAGTATATGGTGTGAGAAAAATGGATGAAAATCTTGTTAATGAATAATGTCGTGGGAGTTGTTCAGTGCCATACTCTTATGATACAACTCCCATAGCATAAATGTAGATTGGATTTGAAAGGAAGTTCTCAATGTCATGATCTCTAAGGCCAGTACTGCATAATTCCCACAAACTGAGTATTGTTTGATGTCATTTAAGCATTTGAATGCATAATATGCAACAGATCTTATGGGTACAAATTTTGAAATTCGAACTCTTTAATTATTGCGATTGCATGATAGAAGTCTGTTCTTAAGGGCATGAACATATAAGGCAGTGCACATTGCACAGTTGGCTAGAATGTCTTAATCTATGATTTGACTTATTTGATGTATCTTGTTGATTGTTGCCATGAGGTCATCTATGTGCTCCTTTTTTTGACGCTTTTTCAAAAGTGGCGCTGAAAGTTGTAGTGCGTGAACAACGAAAGTTCTCTTTTCATTATTTTAATTTTTACGGCTACTATAAACTTCTTTTCATATTTTCTTCTCAAAAGAATTTCTTTTCATATTGCTTTTTCACCGGGCCTATATAGCTTTTTCTTTATAGTAAAAAAAACTAAAAATTTCAAGCACTACAATGAGGAAGACAGGAAGTAACTTCCCATTGACATGAGAAGTCCTGTTTATATTGCTATTTTTTGCCAGCTCTAAAGTTCTTTTTACATTTGCTTTTTGACCCAAGTTAAGAGTATATATATATATATATATATATTATTAAAAAATTAATTATTTAAGTGAAGTAAGAAAAATAATGTAATTGTCTTTTAAGAATTGAGATTTAAAATTAAATATTTTTTTAATTTCAACATTAGAATAAATGAACAATTTTAAGAGTCCGAATTTGATAAATACTTAGTGTAAAACTCTTGGTTTACCCCTCTAATACCATGATACTACATCAGCGTTTCACAAATAAATGAATAGAGCCTTCCATGAAATGCATATTTGGTATTCAACCTAATTTGGATCATTACACTTGCATTGTGGATCTTTGGCTCGATATGGAAAACTTAAAGAGGCCTAAGCCTTAATATTGAAAATTGTGATTTTCTAGATAGTAGGATTTGGGGTTCTCTTCTTGCAACTTGTAGAGTTCATGAAGACATAAAACTTTGGGAATATACAGTACAAAGGCTTTTAGAATGGAACATGATAATATTGGGTATCATACTCTGTTGGGTAATCTACAGGCAAGTTTTGGACAATGGAATGGAGTTGAAGAAGTAAGGAGGGTGGTAAATGAGAAGGATCTGAAGAAGAAACCAGGGTGGAGTTGCATTGAGGCTAAAGGGATGATCCATGGATTTGTTTCTGCGGTAGATCACACCGTCAAATAGAGGAGATTTATGAGATATTGGCATGTTTAAGTCAGATGATACAGGAGTTTGTATGGTAGTTTTTGCCTGAATTTATCAACTGAGTGGTGCATTCTAATACCCCAGCAGAGACATTATCCTATTTTAGATTTGGTATCCACATGTTCAAATCACTACAAAAAAATCAGCCTATCCCAGCATTTTTTTTCCAGCGTTTTTAAAAAACGCTGTAACAGATAAGCCTATACCAGCGCTTTTTGAAAGCGCTGGTATAGGAAACCCTATTACGGCGGCTCAAAACCAGCGCTTTACAAATTGCTGCAATAGGAGGCCTATAGCGGCGCTTTTCAAAAACGCCGGTACAGGTAGCCTAATTGCGCTGGAATAGGGTAATTGATTTCCCTTCTAGGGAAGACCTATCCCAGCGCTTTTAAAAGCGCTAGAATAGGGTCTACCTATTCCAGCGCTTCAAAAAGCGCTGGGACAGGTCTTTCTCCATAAGGAAATTGAGAGACCTGTCCCAGCGCTTTTGAAAGCGCTGGAATAGGGTGACCCTATTCCAGCGCTTCAAAAAGCGCTGGGATAGGCCTTTCTCCATAAGGGAATGGAGAGACCTATCCCGGCGCTTTTAAAAGCGCTGGAATAGGGTCTACCTATTCCAGCGCTTCAAAAAGCGCTGGGACAGGTCTTTTTCCATAAGAAAATTAAGAGACTTGTCCCAGCGCTTTCAATAGGTGAACCCTATTCCAGCGCTTCCAAAAGCGCTGGGATAGGGTCACTCCATTCCCTTATGGAGATAGACCTGTCCCAGCGCTTTTTGAAGCGCTGGAATAGGGTGACCCTATTCCAACGCTTCAAAAAGCGCTGGGATAGGTCACCTATAATGTATTTTTTGTTTTTTAATTATATGAGTGTTAATGGATAAACCCACTAGTACCCACTAAAAGCCATCTAAAATTTAAATAAACAACATAAAATCTAAATTTCTAGAAAATGACCAAAATACCTTTGAAACTAAAAAAATGACTAAAATACCCCCAAAATCATAAAATGACCAAAATACCCCTAAAACCCAAAAAATGACCAAAATACTTCCAAAACTTAAAAAATTACCAAAATACCCTTGAAATCCAAAAAATGACCCAAATACCTGTGAAACCTAAAAGATGGCCCAAATTCCCCTGACATCTAAAAATTACCAAAATACCCCTAAAATCCAAAAAATGACCAAAATACCTCTCGAAACCTAAAAAATGACCAAAATAACCTTGAAACCTTCAAAATGGCCAAAATAACCTCAAAGCCTAAAAATTAATCAAAATAACCTTGAAACCTAAAAATGACCAAAATACCCTCTAGAACCTAAAAAATGTCCAAAATAACCCCGAAGCCTAAAAATTGATGAAAATAATCTTGAAACCTAAAAATTACCAATATACCCCCCTAAAATTATAAAATTTACCAAAATACCCCCTGAAACCTAAAAAATAACCAAAATACCCTCAGTAATTTTCAAGAATTATTAAATTATATTTTTATCAATTTCAGTCTTTTTTAAGGTTTCAAGGGTATTTTGGTCTTTTGTAGGCTTCAAGGGTATTTTGGTCATTTTTCATTTTGCAGGGGGTATTTCAACCATTTTTTGGGTGGTAGGGGTGTTCCCGTCATTTTGTAAGTTTATGGGGGTATCTTGCCCTTTTTTTAGTCTTAGGGGTATTTTAGTCATTTTAATTATTATTAAATTATATTTTAATAATTTTGGTCCTTGAGTTTCATCTTATATTTTTATTTATTATTAAATTATATTTCTTAATTCGATGTGAATTTTGACAAATCTACCGTTAAATTACATTATCTTCATATATTTTTCATGCTTACAAAATTTCAAGGTAATCAAAACTTAATAGCCATGTCATCAATCAACTGTTTAAATTCAAGTTTTTGTAGTTTAAAATAATGCATAAAAGATGAGTTTAAAGATCAAATGGTAAAATCTGAGTCGAGCAGTGAGTTGCTATAGGGTGAGTAAAATCTGCTTCATAATATCCTACTACTCTATAATTATATGTCAAAATTACTGTTGTGGTGGGTTGTTGATTTGGAGTAAGCAGGTGGCTTACATGGTGATATAAGGTGGTCTACTTTTCATTATTGGGAGTGTTGATTGTTATTTCTTTAAAATGTGTTCTTAGTTGGCTATAGATTGAATTTTTATTTTGTGCTTGTTTTATGTCTTTCATGGAAAATATGATTTGTAAAAGTGGCCAAAAGGCCATTTGGTAATAATTGAGAAGCATGAGATACATACTTGTGGTTCCAAAAGCTATGCCCAAATGGTGGATCTCCTTGTAAGAATTAAAATTTATATATTAGTAACATGCCAAAATATAATCAAACTTAAATCATTTTGTGTTTTAAAGTAGAAGTAAATGTGTTTCAACACCGTTGCTCTATTTTTCTTAATGTAATGACATTGTTGTTAGAAAAAAAAATAATGGAAAGCCAGTAGACATGACAAATAATTAGTGATTTTTTTTTTTTGTTGTGCTAGAAAAATAAGTAAATAATAAGATGCACCATATTTTAGGGTTAATAATATGGTGCTAGACCCCCAAGGACATTAGTTGTGGTTCAATTTGTCATAATTGCATGCTTATGCAAACAAGTTGTCAATCTTTGCATTCAGTTGTCCTATATTTGCTAATTTCCTCGGGCTTAGATCACCATTCTATCACCAAAATGGCATTAGGGTTTTCCAGGCAAACATGCACCATTTTTGGCATTAGAAAGTCTAATACATTGGATTTGAAAGCTAAACTTTTTGACACTTTTGTGGTGGAATTTTCACATTTCTATTAACATAGAATTGTCAAAATTTGTTAGTAAAATGAGTCACAAACACGCACATCAAAAGCCTGTAAATGTGATGTGTGATGAATTATTAATGAGAGGAACCTTATATCTCACTTTACTCCTGATAGTGCAGTCAAAGATTATTATATATGTTTTTTGCCTTTACAGCCGCTTAGGAATTTTGGCGTGTGAGTGTATTCCCTTATCTCATCCTCCTTTCTCTATATGTGTGTGTGTGTGTGTGTGTGTGTGTGTGTGTTTCTCCAAAAAAAAGAAAAAAAGAATTAGTTTCCTTTTAGCAAAATAAGACAATTGAGTTTATTTGAATTTGAGAAAGAAGTAGAAGAGAGGGGAAGGAAGGATGGAGAGACATAAAATATTGTGATTTGTAAGGCATAGTAATTGATTGATACTAGGGAAGTTTGCTTTTATGTACTGGTTGAAGAGTGGTGTCACTTTTGCTAAGCAATTTTTAGTTGGTAAATTATGAGTGACTTTATGAGTGAACTAAATAAGTTGGATAGGGCAACATGAGAGTGCCCACTTGAAGGAATAAGTTTGAAAGATGTAGTATTTAATTGAACTTATTTAAGTGTTCTGCTAATATAGAATGTGATATCTAAAACATGTTTCTCATATAACTTAATGTATTGCTTGGGTCTTTTTAGGAGAGTTAGAGTTAAGGTTTGAACCTTTTCTCTACACTTTTTACCACACTAGTCTAAATACCTTACTGCAATTCAAGGTTATTTTTGGTGCCAGACTTGCTCATTATTTGGTCTAGACTGTGTGGTAAAAAGACTTGTTTTACTTTGTGGGGAGCTACTCTGACTTGCCTTTTATGGACCATTTCAAGGGAGATAAATTTGAGAGTTTTTGAAGGAATAGAATGTTCGAATGCTTGACTGAAATCTCAAATTTTGAGTGTGTTTTAATTGCTAATGTGACACTTGGTAGTAATACAAGTGATATTGTGTCATTTAGCTACTAACTTTGTTGTTTAGTACACTAATTCATTGTGTGTTTCTTAATTTGTAGGATGGTGATGGTGATGGTGATACTTTGGGCACCTATTTTGGAGTAGTTACTATGACATTTTGATATTTATAATAAAGTTTCAAACTTTGATATATATATATATATATATACACATCCTAGTTGGAAACTTTATTATAACATTCTAGACAATTAGAGTATTCTTTTTTTGTAGGAACTTGTACATAGTTATTTAGAATGTATTATTTTTTTTAACATTCTAGACACTTGTGATGTATTATTTTGGGTATAAAATTCTAGACATTTGAGATGTAATTATTGATATGGTGTAATTAAATATATTTAGTTTCTTGGCTTAATGTGGTATTGCATTTGCTATTGGAAAATATGAGTTGTGGTTCATTACAGTTGCTATAAAATAGGTATTGGAAAAAATATATTTTATGTACATTACAGGTGCTAAAAAAATTATTATTTTTTTAAAAAAATTATTTATTTATTTTTTTTATAAAGGACCTATTCCAGCGCTTTTGAAAGCGCTGGCATAGGCCTTTTAAATTATATTCAATTAAGACCTATACCAGTGTTTTTAAGAACGCTGGAATAGGTGTTGCCTATGCCAGCGCTTTTAAAAGCGCTGGTATAGGTCTTTTAAATTATGTTCATTCAAGCCTTATACCAGCGCTTTTGAAAGCGCTGGCATAGGTTGTACCTATTCCAGTGCTTTGAAAAGCGCTGGTATAGGTCTTGAATGAATACATTTTAAAAGGCCTATACCAGCGCTTTCAAAAGCGCTGGTATAGGGTCTATGCTTTTCCCGGCGCTTTTGAAAAACGCTGGTATAGGTCCGGAGACCCTATACCGACTGTCACTGCGCGGCGGTTTGAAGCGCCGGGGAAAAAAACGCCGGGATAGGAATTTTGACCCTATCCCAGCGTTTTTTGGGGCTATCCCAGCGTTTTTAAAAACGCTGGGACAGCCCCGTTTTTTTGTAGTGAATGGGAGGGGGCTGAATGAGAGGTAATATGCAGTTGGCAGAAAGGACCACCTGAGACACGCTTGTTTTGCTTCATTCCTCTACCAAAAGATTATATGAAACCCATAAATGGCCAACCAGCAAGGATTGTGTGGTGAAGCAATGTGAATCATACATGACTTGACAAATTGGGTGCATGAGAAGGATTGGCTTTGGTGGTTCCTAGGTGGTGTTATGCACTTTATACATGGGGTGGCTGAGCCTATTCAAAGGGACAATTGTTTGTCATACCCCTCTTTTGTTTACGTGTGTTTGCTTTCTCCAGTGGTATGACTGGCTATGTAGTTAGCATTTGATACTGCTTTTGTTTGTCATTTACAAAAAATAAGATAGGTAAAATTAAAGTCATTAATGGCATGATTTTTTTGAATTTTCTAATTAGACAAAATATCATTTATTTGGTTTTATGGTGCATTTAGTCGTGCTTTCCCTATAACCCCCTCCCAACCAAAAAAAAAAAAAAGCAACAGCCAACTAAAGAGTAAAGAGATGTAAGCCAAACTAGTGGTGGAAAACCAATAGTCCCAAGTAATGTCTTCCCCAGGAAGAGAGGGAGGAAAAAGGGAAAATAAAAGGAAGAATAACTGACATATCAAAAAAGTGGAAAGAAATGGTCCAATGAAAGGAGTGTAGATGTGAATTATAGTCTGAAACTGACATTTTAAGTCACTTTATGTTGATAATTATTTAATTTTTCCTACTACTTATTAGCATGTATGGTATTTTTCTTATTGTTTTTTTTTTAAGTGACTGAAACAAGATATCCACTTTTTTCACTAAAATTCAATTTCAACTGCAAGTTTCAGTTTGTCTATTTTGATAATCATCTTTTAATAAATACTGCCATGTACTCATGTTAAATGTTGGAGCTTTCCTGCTTCAAAAATTACAAAAGGGAATTTTATTTAATGTTATTTGTTTGAAGGAATATTTAATGTTATTATATATTAGCAACCATTATCCATGTTTTGGGAGTTGACTGCTTGAAGAATGAAGCTAACATAATTTGCTCTATTATATCCAGTCTTAGTCTAAAAGTTTGTCCATTTTTCTCCTAATAATTTTGATTCATACTATGAAGATTCTGCCTAGCCTGCTAAAGATTTGTCTTATAGTGAATGAATAGGTATAAAGCTTGTTGTCATGCAAACTCATTAGGTGTGTGAATTTATGACTTCTATATTTTGTGTCAGGGTCAATATGTTGGTTTTGGTCATATATACAAGTGAATAATGTTGTTAACTCAAGATGAGAAATGTGACAACTGAGATGAGGGATATCTCTACTTACCCCCTTCCCTTGGATAAAAAAACAATGTCCTTTGCTCCCAAAGATGGGCACTGATCTCTGCTTTAGCCACAACACATCTACCATACCCCACTTGCTCCTTTGAGAGGTTCATTGTTCAAGATTCTCATGTCAATTGGAATGAGAACTGTACCTTGCCACCCTAAAGATATATACGAGTATATTGCATTTCTTGGATGTAAATGGAAATCGAGACACAACTCTAAACATAAGAAACTAATTTGCAGGTTTTTTTTTTTTTAAATTTCCTAGTATATACTATATAGATGTCTGTCTGGTTTGGGTTTTTAACTCTCAAAACAGTGAGTTTGCCAAGCTGCTGTTCCAGATGGGCTGAAGAAGCTAACTCTTGAGCTCTTGCAATTCAAAGAAGGTTCACTACCAGTAAGATATCTCTGGGTTCCTCTCATTTCTAGTAGACTTGGTAAAAATATGCAAGCCCCTTCATGATAAGAGCATAATTGAATCTTTGGCACCAAGGAATCTTTCCTTTGCATGATGGCTCCAGTTGACTTAACCAGTTCTTTATAGCCTTTTGGTTTATCGTGCCAGCATCTTCATATTGCCAAAGTAGATTATCAAGGCTTTTGAACATAAATTTAATAGTTAACTTTGGAAAGGAAAGAATGGTTCAGCTCTAGGGGCTAAGGATCCTGGCCTGGGGTATTGTATCCAAGCAAAAGAGAGAAGGTGGATTAGATTTGAAGAGTGGAAGAATTGAACAAAGCAGCCATAATGAGACATGCATGGGAATTTTTTTTTTGCAAAGGCAGGCTCAAACTAGGTAGCTTGGGTTCAATCTAATCTTTTAAAAGATGAGTTTTTGGAGTATAAATATTCCTCAAGACAGCTATTGAGGTTGGAAGAAAATTCTAAATCTTAGAAGCACTGTTAAGCCATTACTGAAGTGTGAAGTGGGATCAAGTTGAAGTATTTTCCTATGGCATGATTGGTGGAATCCGGACGGAGCCCTAGTTCAGAAGAATGGTACTTGAGTCATATATGATGCTGCCAGTGGATCAAATGAAAGGGTATCAAGTGTTTTGAAAGAAAAACTGTTTTTGGAAGCCAGTTAGATGAGATGGCCTTGCATCTATTATAGTAAACTTTGTTGGTGCATCAAAGTCCTCAAAACGTTTCAGATAAAGCCTGGTACCTATTCAAGTGCAGAGTCCTGGGAGTACATTAGAGCTAAGCTTCTCTTGTTGGTGCTTCAAAGTCCTAAAAAACTCTCAACAATAGTATTCATTAGGTTAGACCTTGCAAAGTTTATCAGCTCATTTAATGCAACTTCAATTACATGTAGGTATGCAAAATGCAAATCATGGTCCAAAATCAACTTCTAAAAATGAGCAGGTCTATTTGCATGGGGAAAAAATATATAGAAAACATTAATATATCGGACTGTCTTTTAAAAAAATAAAAAGAAAAACTTTTTTTTGGATAAGTAAAATGAAAAGAAACTAAAGAGACAGATCTTAATTAACTTAAATTTTCTGTACAGAAGAAGAAAAAAGAGAGGACAGTCCTCTAGACATGAGGTCTCCTCATTCTCCTTCGCATACCCCTCTAAACCATGGGCTGTTAGATTACACTTCTTTAATATTGCACGAAAACTGAAGAAATTTGGTTAAAACAGCCTGCAGTGTGAGAACTTCTCTATCTTTCTTGGCCTCAGACGAATAGCTTTCATTCAACTTAATGGAACTATCAACCTGAAATTGGAACAGTCCACCATGAGGTCTTGTATAGATGTATTCCAATATCAAGACTAAAATGTAACAGTTCGATTTATCAATAACACTCCACCATTATGCTGCACAAAGTCTTGACAGAGCTTGCACTTACCCTTAACCCAATTTCATCAAGATTATGCCACATGTACTATGAGAGTAACTAGTGCCAAACGATTAGGGCAAGAAAGATAAAAGAGAAAAGGCAGAAGTCTAGGTAGGAAAATGAGAAAAAGGAAAGCTTTTTTTGAGAAGAACATCACCATATGTAAAAAACCTAAACTTTTATATAATAGAAAGCTTTAAGGAGTGTAGGATATTCTATCATTCACTCAACCGTGGTTTTTCATCCCATTCCAAGAGTTTTCTACGTTCGTTACACACCTTCTTTACTTTTCTTGTTTTGCTTTTACATTTCTTTAAGTGCTAAAGTGTTAAAAGTTTCCACTCCTCTTTTCAAGCTCTTCAAACCTATCAATAGAATGATCCATTAATACAAATTAGAAATGCTGATTCAGTTATAAAAAAAAACGTACAAACCAAGTGACAATGATCCTGCACTCTTAATGCCAATTGCCAAAACCAAATAAATATATAAGCATATATATACCTAATATATAATGTAATTTTATATCTAAACAAGTAAACCAGTCCTATATTTTAATGTATCTATGTGGTTCTTCTAGTAACTCTCCCAATGTTGTTAGTTTTTTTTTTGGTAGAAAAAGGACTTTCATTAAACTACGAATCCAACAAAGAAGCAGTACAACGTCTATAGTAATACAAGTTACTTAAATCACGAATATAACTATTTTCTAGCTCCACAGGGGGGTTATCATATACGAAAAAATCATCAATCTGCGTGACACCCTTTCTAGCGAGTCCTTTAGCGCACTTGTTTGCTTCGCGGTAGCAGTGCTTGAACTGAATGTGGTTGAATCTAGTAGCCAAGATCCTACAATCATCCATGAGGGGAGATACTGGCTGGTCTGATTGCTGAGTGGTAGTCAGTGCATCCACAAAGATCTTCGCATCAAGTTCCACTTCCACATCAAGATGGTTCTTTGACAAGCAGAGATCAAGCCCGTCCTTTAATGCCCACCACGCTGCCAAGAAGCTGGTTGTTCTCCCAATTTTCCTAGAATATCCAAGCACCCAGTTCCCTTGATCGTCACGAAGAACGCCCCCACCGCCAGCAAGACCAGAATTCCCTTGAGCCAAACCATCAATGTTTAATTTCAGCTTGCCTTGACCTGGCCTCTCCCATCTAACAGGCATACTGATTGATATTTACAAAAACCCACATAAGCAAAACATCTGCACCACTAGGTACAACCCACAAAAGCAATTTTTTTAAATGAACTTGTTACAAACAAATTCCAGCATAAGACCAATCCATTAGAGAGAAAAATAGCTAGTGAAACACTTTAAAAGAGCTTAATTGGGCACTGGAAACCAAGCACTTTACGAAAAAATTTCACAGCTCTAGAATATGAAAGCTAAATCAATAACCACGCTCCCAAATTAACCATTATTACCGGTTCAACAAATCACGAGCATAAAATGAATGCCATTTCCAGTAAATTAAACTGAAATGAAGTAAAAATGAAACAATCTTTATCCACAATTTCAAAACAAAATTATATGCAATACATGCAAAATTGAAAAATAGTCAATCAATCAAATAGCCAAATTCAAAAAATGAAATAAAAAGACATGCTTTGATCTGGAGTATATGAGAAATAAACAGAAACAAAAATGTGAAAAAATTAGGCAATGATGGAGGAAACCCTAATTGATGAAGCAGTGGTTGAAAAAAAAATGAAATAGTAGAGCATAAGAAACTAGAGATGGTTTCAGATCAAGAAGCCCTAAACTCTCATCAAATCCGCATCTATCAAATCCATCAGATATATAAACAATTCGTTAAATAATAGTAACAACTTGGTGAAATCAATTTGATGGCAATGATCTTTGTGAGGAAATCAAAACGAAAACCGTAAAGAACAGATATTAATTGAGTAGAGAAGTCTGTTTGGTTGCCTAGAAAATGATAGAGAAATATATAGGGAGAGATGTAAGCTAAGAGAGAGAAGAAAACAGTTATCGTATTGTACTCAAGAAATTCTAGTCTGTATAAATCTTTGATTTTATTGTAGAGTATATATAAGTTCCGTGTTTTTATTTTCAACATGTTTATAACCGTTGATAAAATAATTTATTTATTTTTTCCACATTCATCCAACTGTTGATACAACTTTTTCCCTATTTAAATTATTTTTCTAAAATTTATTTCAACAGTTATGCGAGTTGTAGAAATAAATTTATGAATTTCTTTGCCTTGCTCAACATTTGAGTACAAGTGTACAACCGTAGAAAATTAAGTCTTTTATGAACATTTTTTAGTGACTGTGGATAAAAAAATGTTGAAAAAACTTGAGTTTGTTGTAGTGGGTAAAATTGATCTGAAGCTCAGGTGAACCCAACTTTAACATTGTCATTTCCACAAAATCAACAAAAGGAACCATCAAATGGGCATTCCCTAAGTACAGGAGAAACGGTTACGCCATAATCTGAGAACAGTAAATACCAAACCATGGAAGAAAAAGAAAAACAAAAATTATATTAATACTAAGGACGAGAAATTTCAATATGCATTTGTATATAGAAGTTTAAAAGAGCATTGCATTTGTAGGTCACCAAAAAAAAGAAAAAGAACATGATTTAATCAATAATAGGAGGCATTTTGACAACTAATTTAAATAGCTGACCATGTGGGTTTCTCGACAAGGGAAGGCCTGATGATTGTCACCATTTTTGATGCCCTACTTAAGTCGTCCCTTATTTGATGTATGATCTCCTCCTCCATTATATTAAAGTGCACAAACAAGACAATAGGAAAATTTGAGGTCAACTTGATTAAAAAAAAATAAAGAGAAAAAATTTGGCTATATGAAAGCCAAAAGGTAATGCTAAGGTACAACTAGCACAATGCAATGATTTTATTTTATTTTTTAAAATGCAAGTAAGGTATATACAAAAAGAAAAAATCTCTATTATATACCTTGGACAAATTAAATTTGTTATCATTCTAAAATAATTCAAAACCCACACTTTCATTTCATTGGATTCCCTCCCCAAAATAAAGAGAACATCAAGACTTGTAAATTGTAATAGAAAGAAGAACGATGATGACTTACAAGCAACGCAGTGAAAAATTTTCTTCTCTTTGGAGGTGGTTCGTCAATTGAATAGCCTTCTCCAAAAGGCCCAGCCCCATCATCCTCATCATGGCTTCGCTTATTTTGGGTACCTTTGGAGGCTGAATCATTAATAATATCATAATGAATCCCGACTTTCTCCAAGTTATTTGAAGTAATTATTCTAATCTCAATTTTATTGAATCCATTCCCATCAATTTGACGAAAATTTTCTCCCCATTGGGAGTCGAAATAGCGAGGAGACAAATAGAGCCACCAAAGCTGACGTGAACTAACTCTACCATAGTTTGCTCTAAAAGAAGAGCGTATTGGTGATGCGCTTTCAAATCCATTGACTTTAATCCAACATGTAAGTAGAAAATCTTTAGAAGTATTTGTGACTGAAAAACAAACGCACAACTCAATTCCCATCAATTCATCACGCCCATAAGGCACTTGTACCTTCAATTCATGATTTACAGATTCATGTTTAAACCTTTTTGGAAAGCGACCTTTAGGAAAGTGACCTTCAGGAATAATAATGTCAAAGCTGTTTGGTAGTTTGCCACTTTGCCCCTGAAATATACAAAGCATAATTAATGTTTAGATTCTTTTTTTTTGGGAGGAAAATAATGTTTAGAACTTCGAGAGGGAGAGATACCTGAAGCATGCTACCGCTACTTCCAAAATATCTAGCCAAGCTGAAGCAGTTAACATATTGGAAATTCAAATGGGAGTGATATGACCTAAAAGTATAAAACTGCAATTCTGGCAATCTCATCAGTGAGGTACAATTGTTTGCAATTACTGAATCAATAGTTGATGGAACATTTTCCAGTGACCAAAGCATCTTGCAACCCTCCAAATGGAGTCTTCGAAGATTAGAGAGTTGAGACAAGCTTTCCGGAAGGGAAAAAAAATCATTTCCACTTAGATTTAAGTGTTTTAAAGAGGACAAACAGCCAATGTCATTGGGGATTGACAGAAGAGAGCAATCACTAAGATGCAAATATGTTAAAGATTGAAGACTTGATAAGGAAGACAATAATAATTGAAGAGGTTGCCGGGAACCACGTTCTGAGCTCATTTGACACCCCGATATTATGGGATTCACATGACTTGCTGAAATTAATGAAGGAAATACCAAGTCTAGCTGCTCAAGACTTGTTGGCAAGGAATAAAATTCATATGATTTCCATCTACAGATATATAGATGTTTGAGATTTTTAAGGAGGGCAAAGGAAGAAGGAACATCTCTTATGGCTGTCCAACACAAATTAAGCAACTCCAAACCATTTACATTTCCAATGTTCTCTGGCAAGTTATGAAATTTTAAGCATCCAAAAAGATCAAGAGACTTAAGAAACTTCAAATTACAAATGGTGTTAGGAAGGCTCACAAGATTCTCGCAATATCTTAGAGTTAATGAAGTAAGGTCAATCAAACGTTCAATTGATGAAGGCAGCTTTTCTATATCTGCTTTGCTCAAATCAAGTATCTCTAGGCCTTTGATTGTCCATAGGTTCTCTGGCAAGTTTTTAATTAGATCCACAATAGCAGTGCGATCCAGAGAAAGCTCTTGTAAGAATTTCGGGTTTGCCACAAATTTTGGAATTGTCTTGAGTTTTGGGCAATTAGAAATTTCAAGAGTCACAAGAGACTCCATTCCAAACTTGCTTGGAAGACGAATTAGTCTTTCACAATCTTGTAAATTAAGATAAATAAGTTTTTTAAGAATTCCAATAGATGGGTGAAACTTGCGTAAATTTGTACACCTTTCAAGAACTAATTTATCAAGATTTGGGACTCCAGTGAATTCTGGAGTTATAAACAGGTCCCAAGAGTCAGTCAAGTCAATGAACTTCAACTTGTCAAAATTCTGTTAGAAGAAAAAATATTGTTACAATAATTAGCTTCTTGGTGTACATTTATTGTAATTTTAAAGAAAAGTTTTAAGAGAATACTTAATAACACACTTACCTTTATTCCTGTCCAAAGTCGGTGAATTTTGCTTTGTTGCAAACAAAGTCGAACAAGCTCATCTAGATGGAAACTTGATGGCAAAGATTTTGAAGGATACGAAATCCATTCAAGAATTCTTAAATCATTAGGAAGGTGTGTGGGGACATTGTGAGTGCCATAAATTCTAAGAAATTTAAGATTATCCATCTTCAAAAACGCCTCAGGGTTCCAACATCCATCTTGTTGTTCATTACAAGTACTCACAATATCCATCGCTTTAAGTGCTTCTGTCCCCTAATAATCAAGAAGGAATTGGTAAATTGCAAAAATAATTATTAGCATAACTATTCAACTTCCAAATTTGTTAAACATGAAGGTAGGGAATGAGCTCAAGTTTTCTAAATAACTTCTTACCTTATTTTTTTTTAACACTTTGTTAATGTCCTCATAATCCCATAGTCTACTACGCTTCCCAGGATCATCAAGGCACTCTTGACAAACTATATTCCTGCCCATTTCTTTAAGTAAATCATGCATCCACACTACATCATTATCCATAATTTTCAAGAGAGACTTATCAGTGAGTTCCTTCAATCCAATAATAGGGTAAAGACCCAGAATATCTAGTATTTCTAGTACATAATCTTTCTTTTGATTATTAAAAAAGCATGCAATATGCAAGAATATTTCCCTCTGTGGTTTTTGGAGTCCATTAAAACTTATTTTAAGTACTTTGAGAATTGCTTCCTCAGGAAATTCGTGGAGTCTCTCTAATAAATCTTTCCATTCAACAATACTTTTTCCAAATAAAAAGGAACCCAAAACTTCAAGAGCTAAAGGAAGGCCACTAGCATAACTCAAAAAATGGTTAGACAACTCTATATAATCATTAAGGACATGCTTTTTTTCAAAAGCTTTCAAGCAAAAAAGTTGAAGAGCATCTTCATCATTCAATCCTTTAACTTCATATATTTCATTTACTCGATGTGCTTTAAGCACATGTGCATCTCTTGTTGTTATGATAATTCTACTACCCGGACCAAACCAATTACACTCCCCTGCTAACCTTCTTAATTGTTTCACTTCATGTACATCATCAAGAACAAGAAGAACTCTTTTACGACATGACCTATTCTTGATCTTGAGAACTCCATCACACTCCTCTTCAATTTTCAAATTCTTTTCCATCAAAACTTCATTAATAATTTTCTGTTGTAGTGGAACACAACCATATTTTTCAAACTCATCCCTAACATCCTCAATAAAACAACGAGCTTCAAATTCTTTAGAAAACATATGATAAACAGCTCTAGCAAGAGTTGTCTTACCCATCCCTCCCATCCCCCAAATCCCTATAAAGAGGACATCTTTTGAACCTAGAGCTAAACGTGACTCCAATTCTACCAGTGGAGAATGTATCCCTACTAGGTCCTTGGTAATATCTGGGAATGCATCATATTTCAAGTTGAGCGATATCGAACCCACGATTTCTTGGATATCTTGTGACTCAGGCCTGCAATGAAAAAAATAGAATATGCGTTGATTGAAACAAAAAAGTGTACATTGATCAGCATACAATGAAACATGTATATAAATCTGCTTAAGTTTTCGTATATAGTTATATATAAATTTGCCACATATGCACTATACCTCAAAAGGACTAGTCACACTTGAGGCTTCTTGTATTTATTATTAAAGTCCACATTTACCCAATATATGCTTGATGTGGGACTCATCACACACTCACAATCAAACAAATTGAGGCATCACAATCTCCCCCACTTAAATTCCTAACGTCCTTGTTAGGACCCAATTTGTGGGGTAGTGTCTTTGAGCCCACATAAGATTATTGGGCCGACTCTTATACCAATATATGCCCGATATGGGACTCATCACACACCCACACAACAATCATAATCAATCAAATTAGGGCATTGCAATATGAAAAAAAAAAAATGAAGAAAAAAAGAAGAAGATAAATTACCTAGTATCCTTTAAATGCCTTCCGGCGAGGTTGCCTACTTTTCTCAAAGCATCTCTCCATTTATCCACCCTTGTTTTTTCCTCCTCCACTTCATGTTTAACAAATGCTTGCGCAAAAGTTCCCATTTGTTTCCGTACATCAAATGGCTCCACATAGTGAAAAACAGGCAAAACTATCATTCCCATGACTTCCTTGCAAGCAATGATTTTTGCAAGTTCATCTAAGCACCAAGGTGAAGATGCGTAGTCTTTTGAGAGAATGACAACAGCAAATCTCGACTCTTCTATCGCTTTCAACAACTCTAGTGAAATGGGTTTTCCTCTCTCAAGTTTCTCATCGTCACTAAAAGTGTTAATGCCTTTCACTCTCAAAGCATTATATAAATGATCTATAAAATTGTTGCGGGTATCCTCTCCTCTGAAACTGATGAAAACATCATATTTCCATTGGACACTAGAAGATGACGAGGCGTTTTCCATGCCCATTGAAGCCACTGCAAAATGCTCTACTACTAAATATTGAATCACAATATAGATCTACATACCCAAAAAAAAAAATCAATACTGAACAAATGAAAAGAAATAAACTAGGGAAGAAGAATTGATGCAACATTTTGATTTCCTCCGTTCATCAGATTGGTTAAACCTTACCTTTCTTTTATCTAAATTGAAAATAAAAATTATGAGATGAGAAAGCCCAATTGAACTGAAGGTTCACAAAGTTAAGCAAATAAACTCAATCCCGCCAAATGTACATCACACACTCTGCTACTCACTGTGTCGAAGCCAGCCACACCTTCCATTAACACCGTTGAGGTCTCACCGTTCGTTATATTTTCTGAAACTAAGTAATTAAATCTCTGAACTTGGCTGGGTTTGTTTTGTTGATAACTCACATTCAAATTCAAAAACAAATGGTAGGGATGGGTTCTGTGTCCGGTTATTTCTTAGTCAAGTCAACTACGTGTATATATTTATTAGTTGTCAAGAGCTTTATCTAAAGCTACTTTGTAAGAATTATTTATTAGTGAACAGTTTTTTTTGGGGGGGGGGGGTGGTGTTTGATTTTCAAGAGCAAAGTGCAGATCGGTTTCAAAAAAAAAAACAAAAGAGCAAAGTGCAGATGTGGGTTTGGTTACGTGTAACTTTGGCAGGGTGTTTCATATAAGAAATTTAGTTAAATGGTAAAGAGCACCTTTAAAGTTTGGAATGCTTAAATTTTACACCTTGAACTTTCAAAATTTAAATTTCATCCCTTGAAAAGTTGGATGTATTTGAACTTACACCGTAATATTTTTTAATTTAGATTTTACTCCCTAAATTTTAAGAATGTTTGAATTTTATATTTTAAATTCTAAAATTTTAGGGTATAAAATCTAAACACCCCTAAAATTTAGGGAATAAAATCCAAATTCTGAAACATTAGGGTATAAAATCCAAATACTCCCAAAATTTCAATAAGGTAAAATCTAAATTCTGAAATTTTAAAATTTAAAATTCAAACACCCCAAACTTTAAAGATGTAATTTGTAATTTACCCAAAAAAATATTAAAAGTTATTAGGTTGTTTTATTTATTTATTTTTATTTTATAGAGTCATAATTTTTCATTCATAACCAAATTTTCTATAACAACTTTCATATAGTTCATATATCATAGAAAGGTTCATATATCATATCAATTTACAATATATGTAGTTGAGAAAGTACCATACACAGTGTAATTAAATTGAAAAACTAATATATATATATAAATAGATCTGCACGCAAAATTTATAAAAACCAAATAATAATCAATTATAAATTTAGAACCAAAAAACGATTAAAAAATAAATAAATTAGGAAGTGATGAAATTCCAGTGCTCCTTTTAGGAAATATTACAAGAAATTTCCAACTGCTCTTTTTTATTATATTTTTTTTCAGTACTTCCACTTTCTAGAAATTTCAATGCTCCTAAGAGGAAACAAAAAACTAAATGATAAGTTTTTTTTTTTTTTGAGAAGAGCTAAACGATGAGTAGATGTTGAGAGGCTGAAAGGGTACCGTGAAGATGGAAGAAAGTGAGAGAGAGAAGAAAAAGGCTTGGTTAGGTCAGTGAAGAAGGTGAGGAGATGAGAATGAAGAGTTGAAATGCAATAAGATGCCAAAAACTGTTAAGTTCATGTGGAATGTGAAAGTACACAAAAATAAATTAAAGAAATGGAATAAGAGCCTTCTAGGAAAGTTCATAGTGTAGTTCACCTAAGAGCATTACCATCAGGTATGCCAAATGCCAAATATTTGTCATTTGGCACACCAAACACCAAAAACACACCTTCATGAGGTGTGTTAAATATGCCAAAAATATGAGACATGCTACAATACCGTGATAAATTTGGCACAGTACGGACAGATGTTGTAAAAAAAATATTTTTTTATTCAACTATTTCTTTCTCCTCTACATTTTATTCAACTTTTTCTCTCTCTTCTCACAGATTCAACCCGTGTTCTCTCTCTCTTTCTTCTTTAGATCAAATTCCCTCACCCTCACCGATCCCTTACAGATCAAGCCGCCACCATCGCCTCTGGTTTGAAAACTCCATCGCCGCAGATCTGAAGCCGCCATCGCCGCCGCTGATCTAAAGCTCGCCTCTAGTTTTATTCAACTTTTTGATGCACATCTCAGCCACGCTGCTGATCTAAAGCTCGCTGATCTGAAGCTACATCGTCCTCCACAACTCTCGCTACCGATGGTTGGTTGAGTTTGGTCATTGATTGATCTGCTAGGTTGGGGTTTTGTTGAAGATTTTGATTTTTTTTTTTTTTTTCTCTTTTGTTGAGGTTTTTGGATTTGGAATTTGTTGGAGGAACCAGTGATTGTGGTTGTAGTTTGTGGCAATGGTTGTAGCGGTGGTTGTTGTTGTGGCAGTGGTTGTAGCGATGGTTGGTTCTTTGGTTGTGGCGACTGCCATTAGGCTGTGCATTTGTGTATTCGCTGGGTTTTGAAAAATATATTATTTTAATGTGTTGTAAATATTATTATAATGTATAGAATTGAAGCATAAAACATCTGATAAATGAGATATTGTAAAATGATGTGGTAAAATGAAAAAATAGGTTTTTGGTGTGTTAAAATTGCATTTTTTATAGAACAGCTAATGGTAATGCTCTAATACCCATCTACTACAACTAGTACAATCTTTTTTGTTATTTTTTCCTAAGACCATAGTAGCATCTTACCTCACATTAGTTATGTGTATCTAGTATCCACTATTTATAACTTCAGTTTACAACTATAAAGATTAGACTATTTTGTAGTTATACTCTAGTTAAATAATATATTATAAACCTGGTTTAAAAAACTAATATTACTATTTTTGAGTGTGTTCTAATAAGTATTATTATTTACTAAAAAAAAAAAAACAGTTATGGGACCTTGCTAGGTTGTAAGGGGATCATGGTGAGCCATAACTTCCAAGTTTCATGAGGAACACTAATGAATCTTAAGCTGCTGAGGGAGGTAACCTAAGTGAGTAATACAATCTTCTTTATTTGATTATTTTTTAAATAAACAATCTCATTTCAGTTGCACTAATAAATTATATAAAGTTTGAATTTTTTTAATGACCAATCTCATAATTATATCGCTGTATAAGAAGTTTATTTTTATACTCCTAAAATAATTAATTTAAATATTTTATGTACATATATTTAGTGCATAATTTTGGAATAGTGCACCAGTACTAGAATATTCATTTCTCAAATTTCTCATAGCGAATCCAAAAAAACATGCGAAACAGAATTCAAAACTGTATTTTATATTGCTTTTTTACCTTTTTTGTTGCTTCCAAGTTAATAGTTTGTTTATATATTTATTTAAAACATTAATTATTAAAATAAAGTAAAAAAATTCATACAATTGTCTTTTAAGAACTGAGATTTTTAAAAATTTTTAAAAAAATCATTTTTAATTTTAACATTAGAACAAATGAATAATCTTAAAACTTCATAACTTCTCTCTCTTACATTAAAGTGCAATTGCATAGTTCAAGTGCTCATATATATTGATATTGTGCATGTGCCTAGTATTAGTAATACGATGGCATCTTTGCATGATTAATATAATAAATAATGTCAGCTCAATAAAACTGTAGTGCCAATGGGCCCAAGATACGTACTGAGCAGGCCCAAAGGCTCTCACGAGAAAGAAAGTCCAACTCAACATCATGAAATGGTCCGAGGACATGATAAGTCCCGCTTACGAAGTCACGTGACAAAGAAATGTGCCATGCATGAGCAGAACACCACGAAACATGACGTCCGAGGATGACCAAGTCCACGGCAACATGTTGCCGATGACGAGGCGTGTGATCTGGCGGTTCAAGAGCATCCATACTGAAGACCTAGGATACAAAAACTGAGAAAAAAAAAGAATAGGGGATAAAGGGAAGTGACAGACAAATATCAAGGATAAAACTGCTACCATCGCATTGAAGGCTCCATACTTACCTCTCTGGCCGCATTAATAAGGAAGTGACGCTTGAGCATTGGAGTTCAACCTAGTACTTACCGCCAAAGACTTTGGTAGGAAGGAATAATGGGACAAGTATCCAAAAAAGAGCATCTGGACTACACGTGGAGGAAAGAAGAAAAAGATGCAGGCCTATAAAAGGCGAAGGAAGAAGAAAGAAAGTGGGAGGAAAAAAGTTACACACACACGAGAGAGAGAGAGAGGAAAATTGTAAGAAGAGGCCAAAAATAGTCCTCGGCATTAATATATGATACCGCTTTCACCCTTATACTAATTGAATGCATGAATTCTGTGATTGAATTTATCCTACTATGTTATCTACTGTCCATAAACCTAGACTAGAAGCCCATTCTTTATAAACTTATTGTTTTGGGTTCATTGGGTTGGTTCCGAAAGTGCAACTATATTCCAGCACGATTTGTGCCCATACAAAAACAAAAAACATAAATATTGTTAGTTTTATGTATTAATTACTTAAATAAACTTTAAAAGCCTAAATTATAAATTCTATGACTTTTGCATTGCAAACTATTAATACTTTAAAGTTTAAACTATCTCCTTAAATTTAATGGAGAATGTACTTTTTTGGGCCTCACTTTATTTTTAACAGTTTTTTATTTTATTTTATTTTAGGAGAATCTATTTTTAATTATGAATAAGACACAATTCGCAAGCATTGTTAAAAACATAACATTAACGTGGCTATTACAATTCTTAAGTCTAAAGTCTTTCTACTTATAGTGGTGATGTTGAGGCAATTCTACATGTTCTCCTAACTTGTTATTAGGCCGACTCTAGACATTTTGGAACCTAAGGCAACAATTAAAATAAGGTATTTTTTATATTTATGTATTAATTAAATTAATATTTTTTTAATATTTTTATATTATAATATATTTCATTTAAAATATATTTGTCTAACCTTTTGAGCTGCAAATTGACTAATTAAATTTTTGTATTTAACTTCTTTTAACATTTTTTTTCAATCAATAATATTTGTAGGAATATAATTCTGCATGTCATTATTATTTTCATTTCCTTCTAATTTGAACATCATTATGGTGAGTTTGTTCATTTGTGACATTTTCATCATTATTTTCATTTACTTCTAAATTCTTTTGAAATTCATTATCAAGATTTGTTGTATTGTAAAATTGAATATCATTGTTATTTTATCATTTTATTATCTTCTAACTATTTTTGGTGAATTTTTTGCTCATTTATGATATTTTTATCTAAATTTTATGTTGTATTTTGTTTATTACTTATAAAAAATTTATCCATTGATCTTTTTTAGACTCAATTTTTCTTTTAAGTTTTTCTTATTCAAATGCAAATTTGTTAATAGACATTTCTAATAAAACAATATTTACAAATAAAATAAACACTATCTATAATATATTTATAATGACTAAAATAAAAAATAACTTTTAAATTTAAAGTAATAGAACCTGATGGGTATATAAAAAAGCACTATTATAACTCTAATTTCACCAAACAATAACAATTATATAGCAATCCTCAGATTCTTAACCTGCATAAATATAAAAACGCAAGATCAAAAATAAAAATAAATAAATAAAATATCCCAGGCCAGCCTGATGTACGAGTACGAATCCAACCACCCCAAAAAAAAAACCGCAAGAGAGATAATACTCGTCCACCCACAAGTCTTATTAGATAAGACTATAAAACTCCACCCACAATACAAAACATCGGCAGCATCTCCATCTGCAGAGGAAAAATCATATAAGAAAGTGAGAGAATAGAACCATACCTCAGAGACCACACAGTTTAGATTGGAGATAGCATGAGCGACCAATAGAAGGATTTAAGAAGGAGAGAGCAAGAGTGAGAGATGGCCTTATTATGAGAAATTCGATGTTTAAGCTGTGAGGTAGGAAATTTACAAAGAAACTTCATGCGTTTGGGTACAGATTTTTTTTCTACGCGTTTGCGTTTCCAAACTGTGAGACCCATGCTACAGTAGCAACGCGTTCAGTGGAATGGCAGCAGTCTTTATTAAACGCAGCAACTTTTAGTATGTGATGTTACTATTAAGGAGAGGCAAGTAGTCCCTCTCAATCTCAAACGCAATCAAGAAACATAACATCACATCGGACTCTCTTCAAAGAAAGACTCTACCGAAACAAAATATCTTTGTACTTTAAAGAGAGTTCAATAGTATGTAATGTTACCTCTTTGTAACTTCAACCATATCGTATCCTTAATTTTTTTTACCCACATGAATCCTGGCATCAAAACTCAGAATAAAAAACTATGGTCGACACCATAAATTCATTTGCTTTGACATTAAGATCCTAATCACTCACCAAATACAATTATTCCTACAAATCAATAACCATTTGAGCCAAAAATCAAAACTAAAAATCATTTACATTCGAAGAAGCAGAAATCAAGAATAAAACAAAATTCCACCCCTACATAATGCAATATGGAAAGGGAAGTAGAGACAAATCAACTCTTAAGAACAAAATGTACAAGAGTTTGTTAACAGAGGATTGAGACAATTGAAGAGACTCCCAAAGATCCAAAAGATAAGACAATGGAGCTTAAATAGAAAAAGTTTATGACCACAAAATTTTTCACAATCTTTTGTTATAATTTTGATGTGATAAATTGTGATTGATGAAGAAATAATAGTAGAACATGAGTAAATGATGGTTAACTACTTATAATCTATAACGTTAAAATTGTGACAAAAAAATTATGAAACAATTTGCGATCATAGAATTACTCTCTTAAATAAGTTACCATTAATGTAGCCTTATTTTTGGTTGAGGACTGATTGGATATTTGGACGAAAGAGTCGGTCAAAATTCATACGTACATGCTCACCTTCCAAATTTTATTCTTTCTCTCGATTTTTTTTTTTTTTTTTAATTTTGAAGCCATAATTACGTTAATGTAATAATGCCTAATTAAAATTGGGTTGATTGGATTCACCAGGATTTGTGTTGTGCCTCGTTCGTATTTTGGATACCCGTATAACCATCGAAGACTGTTGAAGTGACTAATTCCTGGAAATTGAGGGGTGTTAAGGACAAAGAAATTGTTAGAGTTATCGTTTTTATAAGGTACTTGATGTTAAGAAAAGATCTTTTACAGGAAGGTTGGCTAGAAATTTCTTGTAAAAACACTAGCCCCCTTCGGTTCATAATGAAATTATTTCAATCTTTTTTGATTCCAGATATTCTTCTCATTAATATTTGTTTCTTATTTTACTTCTTTCCAATTTTTGTTGTTTGTCTGTCTCTTAAGGACAAAATGAGAGTACAAAGAGAAGCCCGAAGTGCCTGAAAGGCCTGTGGCAAACTGGCAATTATATCTAACCATGCACGTCTCCCATATTAGTTCTTTGCTTTTGTTAGACTAAAGGCATAGTTTGGAGGATTCTGACTACGGTTGAGCTGGGTATGGTTGTATCTTGTAAAGAGGTTCGTGTGGTCAGTGGTGGTTGATATGTCATTGCCAAAGTGATAAATTATATGACAAAAGCAATGACAACGTCTGCAATATATTAACAAATAAAATAAACACTATCTATAATATATTTATAATGACTAAAATAAAATAAAATAAAACTTTCAAGTGTTTTTTAAGTAATAGAACCTGATGTGTATATAAAAAAGTAATATTGTAACTCTAGTTTCATCGAATAATAACAAATTTATAGTAATCTCAAATTCTCAACTTGAATATATATAAAAAAAAAAGTGAAAATAGTCAAATATCATGTTTTGGCAAAATTTGTGGCAAACTGGCACTGTTTCGAAAATATTTAGCAATCTATCACTTTTTTAGTACTTGAGTTATACAAAATCAAGTTCTAAATAGTACTCGAATTCAGTGCACCCGAGTTCCTAGTGAGCCACCAGCGTAGCACTGCTGACCTAGAATATGTGTAATTAAAAAAAATAATGTGGTACTCAATATTAGTAAAATCGAGAAACTCTTTATAATACTCGAAGTTAGTGCAGTCAAGTACCTTATTATTATTATTATTTTCCTTTTTCTACTTTTTGTTTCTTTTGGAATGGCTTTAATAGTCAAACTTAGTGGCTTGACATTAGCTAACAAACCATTAAATGGCTTGCATGCCCATATCAGGAAGATGCATAATATTTAAGAAGTTTCAAAGAAATGTAAGAGCTTGCATTAAATATTCTTTATGAATTGTCAAAGAAGATGGCCAAGAAACGAAAAGTAATATATATAAGAAAATGAGATTGCGTGTGGCTTTATGTGGACGAAAGTGAAAGAAAAGGAAAATAAGAAGATGAGGAAGAAGTGAATGAGTGGATGAGAAAAAAGAGAAAAAGAAAAAGGAAAAATAAAGGTTTTGGGTTTGGGTAATTAAAGCAACGCGAAAGAAAATATAAGGAATAACTTATATTATTTAAACACTGAAAATCATTGCTTAAAATATCCTACCAAACAATGCCTCAACTTTTTCAAACAAATTAAAAATATTAAAAAATGACCCAGTTCTCTTCATTAAATTATCCATACTTAAGAAATAATTAATTAATTAATTAATTCCTGCTTTTGGGTCCATAAGAGACTAGAAATATTAAATATATATACCCTAATGCCAAGGCCAGCAAAGCCATGACCTCACTTCTCTTTCTATTCTCTCTCTACATTATCTCAATAAATAATTGTATTCTTGTCTTTCAATAGTATTGGTCCAATACTAAAAGCTCAAACATCAATTGCACATTGTATTTCTATTGTTTTGCACATTTTCATAGGCATCTACGATAATCAAAAGAAAGGCCAGAGAGAAGAAGTTTTGATAAAATATCTGTTAAAGCAGACAATGGAGTTGATGTTCATTCCAACCCCGAGTATCAGTCACCTCATACCAATGGTAGAGCTTGCAAAGCTATTAACAGAACGAGACGACAGGCTCATGATCAAGGTCTTCGTAATGAAGCTACCATCTGACTCTAAGGTTAGTGCCTTCATTGAATCACTTAATTCCTCCTCCTTCTGCAATCGTATCCAATTCATTGACCTCCCTTCTGAAGACGAACCCCCCACCACTTCTTTCGATTTCTTTTCATTTATAGAAAGCAAAAAACCCCGAGTCAAAGATGTTCTTTCCAAGCTTACTCTTGTCGAGTCAAGCTCTAATACATCTCGAGTAGCTGCAGTTGTCTTGGACATGTTCTGTACACCAATGATAGATGTGGCTAATGAATTTGGTATCCCTACATACATATACTACACCTCGGGTGCTAATTTTCTTGGTCTCATTTTTCATATTCAAACCCTTCATGATGAACACAACCAGGACATTGTTGCTTACAAAGACTCGGACGCTGAACTGGTTGTGCCAAGTTTTGTCAACAAAGTCCCAGCTAAGGTCTTCCCTTATGGACTTTTTGATAAATCCATTTTTTTTATTAACCAAGTAAGACGATTCAAAGAAACAAAGGGTATTATTATAAATACATTCATGGAACTTGAACCTTTAGCAATAAACTCCTATTTTAAAGCCAATACACCACTAGTTTACCCTGTGGGACCTATAATGAACCTGAAGGGCGAAACCCATGAGACCCAAGAGCCCCAAAATGGTTTTGATGTCATCAAGTGGCTTGACGATCAGCCTCTATCATCAGTGGTATTCTTATGCTTTGGTAGCAGGGGAAGTTTTGAAAAAGACCAAGTTAAAGAGATAGCATATGCATTAGAGCATAGTGGCTGTAGTTTCCTATGGTCCCTGCGTAAGCCACCACCAAGTGGTGGGATTGCGAGTCCAAGTGATTACACGAACCTTGAGGAAATTCTGCCACAAGGTTTCATCGAACGAACACAAGGTATTGGTAAGGTTATTGGGTGGGCTCCACAAGTGGCAGTCTTGGCCCACTCAGCAATCGGAGGGTTTGTGTCGCATTGTGGGTGGAATTCTATGCTGGAGAGCCTTTGGTTTGGTGTGCCTATTGCAGCTTGGCCAATGTATGCTGAACAACAAATTAATGCTTTCGAGATGGTGAAAGAGTTGGGATTAGCTGTTGAGGTTAAAATGGATTACGATAATAGTAAGCATATTATTGTAACAGCTAAGGAGATAGAGAGAGGAATAAGGGAAGTAATGGACCCCGATAACGACATAAGGAAGAAAGTGAAGGAAATTAAAGAAAAAAGTAGGAAAGCTTTGATGGATGGTGGATCATCGCGCTCTTCATTGGATCGTCTGATTGCTGATTTGATGGGTAACATAGCTCATTGAGATCAATTTTCATGAAGCAAAGAAGACGATTATCTTTTTATTTTTGTGACAATGCAATGTTTATGGAGAATAAAAGAGTCTTTCCATATGGTTTGTATACTATTTTTGTAAGAATTCTCATTTTTATTTATTTATAAATATAGTCTATTTATCACTTTTGTTAAGGACAATTGCTAGAAAGTCAATTGCAACCTTAGAGAAAGAATCCATCTACTATCGGCCTGCCTAGTGTTGACCTTTTTAGTCTTGACATTCATGCTTAGAAATATCGAACGACTTAAACAATATGCTAAGATCTCAAGAAGAAAATATAAGAAAAAAACTTTATGTAAAATTAAACTAGCATATAACCTTATTTTATACATATGATGCATTTACAAATAAACATAACTAAATTGGCATAGAATTTAGTTATGCGTGGGTAAAAGTTTCAAAAAATTAGGAACACAAAGTTGCACTCCTTTGAATAGAAAGCCTTCCTTCTCATAGAAACCAAGATAGGCTGCATAGTTGCCTTGCTTGATTGCAGCTAAAATAGGTTGCAACTTGTTGTCACCCATGTAATGTTCCTTGAACACATCAAAGCCAAGTACCATAGCTTGCATATGGCAAAACAAGGCCTGTCTTCGACTTAGACCATCAGCCACTTTATTTAAGATATTCGCCTTATGCCATATGCAGAAGTTGAATTGCTGTAGATAGGCAACCGACTTGGCATGCCTTTTATGCAGACTTAGCCGGTTATGCAGGTGCTTAAGTGCCTTATGATCAATATTAAGAATAAATTCTTTATAGGAAAGATGGTAATTACAATGCTTGGTAGCTTGGACTATTGCATAGAACTTTAAATCATAAGTACAATAGTTTAATTTAGCACCACTGAGTTTCTCACTAAAGTAGGCTATAAGCTTACTTTCTTGACTAAGAACTCCCCTAATACCATGGATTGAAGCATATGTATCCAGCTCAAAAGTCTTCTCAAAATTTGGGACTTGCAAAACAGGTGTTGTAGTGAGAGCCTTCTTAAGTGCTACAAAATTGCCATTAGCTTAAACTGACCAAATTAGGTTCTTTTGCTTCAAAAAATAAGTCAAAGGTGCTGCTATTGAACTGAAATTCTGGATAAATCTTCTGTAAAAAGTGGCTAAGCCATGAAAGTTTTGTACTTCATTGACTGACTTGGGAATTGGCCACTCAAGAATGGCTTGCACTTTAGAAGAATCCATTTTGATACCTTCTGCAGAAACGACATACCCCAAAAATCCCACCTGATTTATTGCAAAAGTACATTTCTTTGAGTTTGCATAGAATTTGTACTCTCTTAACAACTCAAACACTCTTCTAAGATGCTCAACATGATCATTCAAGCTCTTAGAATACACTAAAATGTCATCAAAATAAACCACTGTATAGACTCCTAACACAGGCTCTGCTTCCAAACTAGTGTAGGGAATGTGTGTAAGCTGAACTGTTTTGGGTTTGTTTAGCAATAATAGTTGCTTAGACCACTTAGCAGGTGGTTAGGCACCTCTACAAGAACACTAAGTTCCAAAGAAAAGCACACAAAGACTTGAAACAACTAATTATCAAAAAAATGGTTACAAAATGAGAGTACAAGAGTACTTATACAATTTGTTCTACAACTAACAATCATTAATTAGTATCTTTCCAAGTGTCGAACTAACACTAGTTACACAAGACTAACTAATTTAGATAAGAATGGCTATCATATAAGCTAGTTGCCTTAAGGCTCTTGTTTGGACACAAAGATAGTTGCAACTAACTATTCTTAACAGCTAAGGCTGCTAGCTAGAACTCAAACAAAAACATCTTAAAATAGCTTAGAAGATGCTCCTGCATCAAGGTCTAGGGGGGAGAAGGTATTTGGTATGAAATGATACCATGCCAGCGATATCAAAATCTAATGAGTGCAAGATATGTAAGCAAAAAATAACTAAACCACTAACAATGATGGGTTAGTTACTTTTGCATACATGTTTATCATTTATTGGATTTTGATACAAATGATGTAGTATTATTTGATACAAAATACTTTTTCCTAGGGGGAAATGGTTGAAGTTACGAGGTTAGTAATATATTATAATTATGTCTAAAAAAAAATTGGCATAAATAATTTAAAAATTAAATGAGACACGTGCAAAATTATATTCAAATTTGAAATCAAATTTGCTTTATATATATATATATATACACACGCGCGTGCACAATTAGCTTAAAACCAACATTAGGAATAAAAATCTGGGTCTAATTTTTCTCAAGAGTATGCATCTCTCTTGAGAAAAATTTGTAATATTTCTATGACCTATTCTATGTAATAAAATTTGTAATATTTTTATAATTACTTAATTTATTGGATCTTTTTAAAAGTCGAGGAAAAAAATGTTTTTTTTAAAGCTTACTTGTGATAGGTTTAAGTGGCCTAGGCTTAAGGCCTACGGTCTTACACCTCTCCCACATTTACGATGAATCCTATAGTGAGATCTAAAAGGAGTATCACGTTACTATACCTTGGGAGTGCCTAATAATTTTGCAAAGCATAAATATGATGGGTAGTGCTATTGAAGTGATACACTTTTTTAAGGAAAATTATTGAATACTCCGAGAGTACCGTGAATAAGTATTATTATGTGAAATCCACTACAATAGCAAGGAAGCTTGAGTCCAATAAAGAGAAATTCAAAAAGATGGAATGCTCAAAATTAAAATTACCTAATAATTAAAAAAAATCTAATGTAGTAGCAACTTGAAACTAAAACTTAGATGTTAGAATGTACATACCAAGAACCAATCATGTCAAAAAAAAAAAAAAAAAAAAAAAAAAAAACCACAGAAGAATAGCCCTCCTAGTCCAGGACCCCATCTTGGCGGTCCGAGCGGTCCTCCTAGCCCTCCAGGTCCTATTACAAGCTAACTCTTAATGATATCATCACCACTACCACTGCTACAGTCTCCACCAGAAGAAGGTGCACTCCCAAAACCTTAGAATATGTCTAACACAATATACACAGCAATAGCAAAAGTTCCTAGTAGCTCCTTGGGAACTTATATAAGCCCAAAGGGGATTTTATGGGGTTTATAGAGGGAATTGCTTAGGCTAGAAGCATCCATATAAGATATAACTATTAGACATGGCAAAACGGGTCAGAATTTTCTGACCTGGCCTGATTAACTCGTTTAAAAATGACCAATTTTGACCCGCGACGCAATTGACCCGACCTGACCAGCCCGTTTTTCCACGTCTACCAACGTTGAGTAGATTGAGATTGAGGTGTAATTCTTATAAAATATTTACTTATTCTTCTTTACTTAATATGTTATGTATTCCATTATAGTTTGTCATTTTTTACTTGCCACCTTCATTTTCTCTTCCTATTTTAAACAGATCGAAGATTATACAATACAAAGATTAGCTTCTAGAAAGCTGGAACAAGAGTTTCACCAAATTTGGGTATCAAGTATTTAGTGGTAATTGGTAAGTGGTAACAGTATCACTAGTGAAAATCTAATCATAGTTAAGGAACTCATAAACAATTGACAGATTGTATCTATTTAAAAAAAAAAAAAAATTTGTTTGAAAAATACGGTTCAACTCGACTCGACTTGACTCGTAGTTCGATTGACCCACAAACCCAATTGATCCGACCCGACCCGACCCGCCCGCTTTGCCACGTCTATAATAACTACCCATTCAAATTTACATCAAAACAAGTAGCTATCCTCCAATCTTTTTGTACATGTGACTCTATTTTCACATACTCGTCTCCAAGCTACCATTCAAGGCCAATCCTCCTTTTGTAAAGTCCCATTTTATCACGCATCTCATGGTAAATTTGTCTGTAACCCTGTACAACGGTAGTCATTATCATAGTTATTTGTTCATGCAATGCATTTTCCTAAACACATTAAGCAGAAGGCCCAACACAAGCCATGCATGCCACGTAGAGCTTCCATAGGATTCTTGAGATTGTTAATTACAAAGTTTTGTTATTAAATAGCATATATAATTGCCTCTGGATTAGGTGGACAGGCTGGAAATTAGACATCTACAGAAACTAGCTTATGAAATTATTTTGAGACAGTGATGTGGCATTGTAAATAGTCTCATTTTTCTTTTTTTCTTTTCAGACTAAAGTAACTATGCCTCCGCATATTTATAGAGCAGCCTCAAGGCTAACCAGATTTTCCAACTGCATTCATTTTCTTGAAGATTGGTTTCACCATGGAATTTGATTTAAGTGCAACAATAATGTCAACTCAGGCCATTTGGCTAAATAATTTAAAAATTAAATGAGATACATGTGGAAAATTATATTCAAATTTGAAATCAAATTTGCTTTTATACACACACAAAGATACAAACAAGCGCAATTAGCTTAAAGCCGACATCTATATCTATATATATCTAAAAGCTGAAGCGTAACATTTATTTTTGCTACACTCCAGTTGAGCCACATCAGCATCCATATCATATTTCTTTTCTTTCCAATTTTCTTGTAATTTTTTTTAACATTTACTCTCTTTTTTTTTTTTTATACTTTTACTAACCTTCTCCCTCTCTCACCTTTTCATCTCCCCACTATCCTTTACATCAATATCACTCTTTCTCTTCCACTTCATCTTCCTTTATTTTGTCTCTTCTTATTCACACCCTCATACTATAAATTTGTCATTATCTCTTCCCTTCTATGCATAGTTTCCCTCACAAAAGTTTTTTTTTAGCTCTCTCTGTCTGTCTCTCTCTCAATTTTTTGATGGTTAGCTCTATCTCTCTCTCTCTCTCTCTCAATTTTTTGATGGCTTTTTTTTTTCTTGCATCTCTACTTTAGGTTGATAAATTTGTGTTCCATAGAACCCTACTTTAGGTTAATGCGATTTAGTTTTGTGTTGAATGTTGTCCTCAATTCTTTAGGTTGTTTTTTTTTTTTGTTCTCTTTTATTGTTAAATGTTATCCTACTGTGTTATAAAGAATTAAATATAGTAATGTGATTTAGTTTTGTGTTGAATGCTATCCTCGATTTTGTAGGTTGTTTTATTTTATTTTATTTTCTTTTTATTCTCTTTTATTGTTAAATGTTATCCTACTATGTTATAAATAATTAAATATAGTATATAAAAATATAATATTATTCTATTATATAGCATAATTTAGAGAATTTGGTATTTATTATTATATCTTTTATTTTTACTTTTTTCCTTCTCATCTTATGTTATTCATAATCAAAATCCTCTAAAGTTGCTAGGGTATTTTAAGACAGATTTTGCCACATCATCCATCTGCCAAAATAACGATTTCCAAAAAAAATCAACCTTATTCACGTTTTTCCATTTAACCAAAAACAAACTATGGAGCTGTAACTTAATTTCTCCTGCATCGGTCGATTCGGTCCCACGACCAATCTACATAGTCATATTCTACTTTGGGTTGAAGGTACAAATTTAAGTATTTGAAAGCAATTCCTACTAGGAAAAGAAAAGCGTAACTGTTAAATTTCTGCATTAAATTAGTACCTACTTGAAAATTTAGAACATAAAAACCCTAGACGTTGCCCTTCTTTGAACCAAAACGTACCTTAAAATTTCCAGTATTAGATAAGCACTTGAGATTATTTGGATCAAAACTCAATCCGGCATTTTGTGCCTTTTTGGTTTCTTCTGGCTTTGATCAGTAAACAAACTCTTTTCTTTTGGTTTTGCTTCTTTCTTATATATTTGATATGAAATTTGTTCAACAAAAAAGTAGTATGGGTTTAGTTGAAATTTTTTTGTTACTTGGAGAACGGCTGTGTTTGCTTTCTTTTGCAAAACCTTCAAGTCCACGGTGGTGATTTCCTTCCATTAATATTTCCCCATAATTTTGGTAAGGTGAATAAATTCGATTTTTTTATTTATTTATTTATAGCATTCAATAATGGTTATGGTAGCGGATTGATAATATGGCAGAATTGTAGTCTTTTATTTTAAAAGAAATGTGAGGATGTAAAGAACTTTATATGGTAGACTACTCTAGAAACTTTAGAAGATCTTGATCATATTATTTAACATTTAAATTTAGTCAAATCTTCCTAATCATTAAATTATTTATATTTTTTCTCATTTTTTATTTTTAAAAAATTTATTATAGAATATATATTTTTTGAAGCCACATAGAATATTTTATTTAAAGTAAATAAAAATGTCCTAAAAAAATTGTACTCATTTTTTTTACATTTACACTTTGTCCAACCTTTCTTCTTCTCTTTATCTTTTCATCTCCCCACTAGCCTCCACTTTAATATCACTCTTCTTATTTCCCTTTATCTTCCTTTATTTTGTTTCTTTTTATTCTCATCATCATAGTATAAATTTGTCATTCTCTCTTACATGCTATATGTAATTTTCTCTCACAAAAAAAAAAATTGTCATTTCACTCTCTTTAATTCTCACTCAATTTTTTGGTGGATTTTTTAATTTTTCTTACATCTTTGTTTTGGGTTGATTAATTTTGGTGTTCTTTAAAACTCTATTTTGAATTGATGCGATTTAGCTTTGTGTATTTTGTTCCTTTTTTATTGTTAAATTTTATCCTATAGCATTATAAAGAATTAAAGATAGTATATATATATATATATAAGAATATAATAATATTTTATTATATAACATGATTTGGATAGGTGTTTATATATTGTTATATCTTCTATTTTTACTTTTTCTTTTCTTTTCATCTTACTTTATTCACCACTTAAATTCAGCCACATCTTCCATATCATTAAATTATTTATATTTCCACTCCTTTTGTTTTAAAAAAAAATATATATTTAATGTTTAACTTAAATTCAATAAATAAAGAAAAAAAGAGTAGATAAAGAAAAAAAATCAAACGTCAATTAGTAAGAGAGAGAGAGAGAGAGAGAGAGAGGTTTACGGTAAAGAAAAAAAACAATGCAAAGTAATAAAGAGTAGATAAAGAAAAAAAATACCAAACATCAATTAATAACTGTTAATTGGAAAACAAAGAGACCGTAAGGAGAACTACAAAAATTAAATAGATATGACCATACAAAGAACATTAAAATTTTTACAGTGCAATAAAATCAATTGCTACATTCACTTATAAAATTAAATCAATAATCAACATTGAAATGCAATCATATTACTACATTTAAACTTAAATCTAATCAAACTCTAATCATTGAAACCATATTTCCATTCATAACTAAAAGGGAGATGTTCTCCAGTAATCATAAATTACGTAGGAAATAAAGTTAGGACATTTTAAAATCTCTTTTTTGACATTTCATTTAACCCTTTATACACACACACACACAATCTTCATACATCAATAATTTTAAAAATCTAATGAACGATACTACATCTCATTTAATGCCTCTGTTATGCAAATCATCAACCAATAAATATATGATAATAATAAGAAATGTTACGAATAAGATCATTAAAAAAATGATAAAATTAATTAGCTACTATCATTATGTAAAGATTCACATTAAAAAAAGTATATGTAAATGTAAAAAAAAATAGAAATAAAACTTAAGTACAGTACTTAGATGTTATTCCTTAAATTTCCCTTTTAAAATTTGGTCATGTGGCTATTTTTTTATGGGATGGAAGCGTATTTTATAATTAAGTATAACCACATAGTTAAATTTTAAAAAGTAAACCTAAGAAACAATATTTAAAGTACTGTACATAAGTTTTGTCATAAAATAAAAAAGGTATAAGTAAGGTTTTTATTAATTTAAAAATAATGAAAAATCAATTGTTAATAATAATAATAATAATAATAATAATAATAATAATAATAATAATAATAATAATAATAATAATAATAATAATAATAGGCAAAAATGCAAAACTAACCCTCTAACTTTCACCTTTTTTTCATTTCAGTCCTTTAACCTTCAATTTTGTCAATTCAGTCCTCTAACTTTCAATTTTTGTCAATTCAAGGCTCTGTTAGAAATCTGTTACTGTTGCCAAAACGACTCCGTTTTTTTTTTTCTTTTAGAATTAAAAGAAAATTTTGGAAAAAAAAGAAAGAAAGAAAAGAAAACCCAAATGCAAAACGGCGTCATTTTGGCAGCAGTAACGGCAGCAGTAACAGATTTCTAACGGAGCCTTGAATTGACAAAAATTGAAAGTTAGAGGACTGAATTGACAAAATTGAAAGTTAGAGGATTGAAATGAAAAAATGTGAAAGTTAGAGGGTCAGTTTTGCATTTTTTCCATAATAATAATAATAATAATATATTTAATGAGATCACTCTAAAAAAAATTATCCCGCACAACGCACGGGTCTCCATCTAGTTACGAATAAAAATCAGGGTCTAATTTTTCTCTAGAGTGTGCATCTCTCTCTCTCTCTCTTAATACCCATTAACCATTGTAATTGATGACACAACAATTTATATGCCCTATCCTATGTAATAAAATTTGTAAGATTTCTATGATTACTTAATTTATTGGATCTTTTTAAAAGTGGAGGAGAAAAAATGTACAACTCACTTGTTTTTTTTTTTTTAAGCTCACTTATGGTAGGTTTATGTGGCCTAGGCTTAAGGCCTGCCGTGTATCTCACACCTCTCTCACATTTACAATGAATCCTATGGTGAGATCTAAAAAGAGTATCATGTTACTATACCTTGAGAGCGCCTAATAATTTTGCAAAGCATAAATATGATGGGTGCTATTGGAGTGATACCTTTTCTTAAGAAAAATAATTATTGAATACTTCGAGAGTACTATAAATACGTATTATTATATAAATTCCACTCTTATGTGAGAAATGAGAATATGTATTTATGATACTCGGAGAGTATTCTATAATTACTCAATTTTTAATGTCCATATAATTTATTGGCGAATTCAACTACTTGGTTGAATTAAAATATCAGGAAGATGGTAAAATACAGTAAAAAAAAACGTAATATCAGTTAAATTAAGAAATTTTAAAAGCAATCAATTTAGCCCTTAAATCCAATTTTGTCCCTAAATAGTTCCTCATCTTTATTTTTATCACGATAATTAAGGATTAAACTGGTTTGTTTTGAACCATTTTTGCATTAGCTTTTACCTAAAAAAAAAGAAGAAGAAAAAAGTGTGTTTCAATTAACTCAACTGGTAATGTCTTTTATAATTGTATAAGAGATCTAAGATTTAATCCTTGCCAACATCAAAAATTGATTGATATTTTAATCTGACAATAAAAGTATGTCATAAAGAGCGAATACTACATATAGAGAGGAAAAAAAAGAAAAAAAAAAAAAAGCAATGATATCAAGTATGTATGTAGGGTAGGATTGTGTTTTTGCATTTAAAGATTTAAATTTAATAATAATAATAATAATAATAATAATAATAATAATAGTAATTGGGGATTGGGATTTGGATTTGGATGGCTCATCAATTGTACAGCTACAACCCTTCTTCTTCTACTTCTTCTTCTGCTGCCACTTCTTCTTCAGTCTACGGAGCTGCCGCTACTCCCACACACAACGCCTCCTCCTATACGACGTCGTCTTCCCGTTCTCTAAGCTCCGACCAGTACGTACCCAGCTCGATCCGATACTCCTCCGCCGCCGCCGCCACTAAATACTCGACCTCCGCAGCCATGTACGACGGCGGCTTCCACTACTCCACCTCCTCCTCCACTCCCAATGCGACCTCGCATTTGGCCTCCCAATCTTCTTGGTCCGATGCCTCCGACGCCCTCGCCGCCTTTAAACGCTCCTCCGATGGTTAGCCCTACTCTCTCTCTCATTTGCTTTGTTTAGGTTTTGCAGAGCTAGATTTAATTTTAATTTAATTTCATACATTATGCATTTTTCATATCTATGTGTGTAGTGCTTCTCCGATTATGTAATTGTTGTTTTGGAAATATTAGTAAATGTGATTGGTGGTGGTGGATTTCAATTGCATAAATGTATGGAATTTCAATTGGTGGTGGTGGATTTGACATTTCGATTTGTATTCTCACTAGCAATTTTCCTTGTTTGAGTTTAGAATGAATGTGATTGGTGCCACTCCGCTACCACTGCTCTTGTTTTCCTTTTTTTTGTGTTTTGGGTTAATAGTTTAGATCACTTTTATATAGGAAATTACCAGACAGCATTTCCTGCGCAACAACGTTTATTGGTACTTGCGTGTGCGTTCTAAAAGTGCGTTGAGTGAGAAAAATATGTTATTACACTTGCTAGTGCAGCTTAAAGCAAGCGTAGGTGTTACCCCCTTGTTGGTTTCATGCAATTGGCTGCGTGAGATGATTACTGAAAAGAAAATAAAAGCTTATGATAAGGGGAAGTGTTTATGCTTGAGTTTTTCAGACTATGGGTTGTCATGACTCATGAATCTTAAAATTAAGTTTCCAAGCAAACCATTACCTTTGAGGAGCCTAAAAATCAAGTTAATCTGTGACTCCAATCTATTCAGAAATCACCAGAACGTTTGCTGGAAAGCTTTTTCATGTCATTATAAGTAGCAACAGTACTAATGTGGTGGTTGCATTATTTATCATGGATATTAAATGACACTGTAAGTTTAGGAAATGGTCTTTTCTGTAAGTTATAGTTTGGTTATGGAGATTTTTTTTTGAAACTTTTCTTGCTCATAATCATATGTGGAAGATTATTATATATATATATATATATTTGAAACTTTTCTTGCTCATAATCATATGTGGAAGATTATTATATATATATATATATATATATTTGAAACTTTTCTTGCTCATAATCATATGTGGAAGATTATTATATATATATATATATTTTGGGTGTGATGTATCAAGTGCATGACCTCTTCGTAGGAAAGTGACTAAAGGAATGTTTTCGAGGAGATATTGGGTGCTTGCCTAATATTACCTGGGCATAAGAGTTCCAAGTCTTTAATTTTTTTTTTTTTTTTTTGTAACATTGGCACTTAGGTTTATAATCGGGTGGATTGAAAGAATCTTTCACTTAACCGTGTGGCATGGCCTCTAATTTGACCGATTGATTGCTGCTATATATAGAAACTTATGCCAATAATCTTACATTTATTTTCATAATTTTGTAGTTAATAAATTTCAGTATTTGCTTATATGAAATCATCTCACCCTATTTTACCCTGTAGTTATCTTATGATTAAAAAATAATAGTAAAAAAAATGTATGATCTTACTAGATAGATCCAATATTTTCAGATGTCTATTGAACTACATAGAAATGGCTGTTTAAAGCCAGTAATATGATGCTTAATTTTGCATTTAATTCCTTTTATTTTTGCTACAAAAGTTATTCTATGTAAGCTTACTAGTAAATGTATGTTCTTATTACCAAATTAGCTTTTAAGCCATACTTATTATATAGTAACATATATGTTTCCTGTGGTTTTCTTGTATATACTTGTCTACTACGTACTATAGTGCTGTACCATCAGACTGTTTTGGGTGCCCATAACACAATTGGGCAAACTGAAGCTTGGTATTCTACAAACTCTTTAGCCAAGCGCCCTAGATTCGACAGTGCAAGCAATTTGCCTATATATCCACAGAGGCCAGGAGAGAAGGATTGTGCCCACTATATGCTCACAAGAACCTGTAAATTTGGAGATAGCTGCAGGTTTGATCATCCTATTTGGGTTCCTGAGGGTGGAATCCCAGATTGGAAAGAGGTGACGATTTTTTGCTATCTTCTATGCCTATAGTGATGTTATTTTATTGGAATACCAATATAAACACTATCATACAATAGTAGTAGTAGTAGGACAGTTGCTTGGTAAATTATATGTTCTCATAAACTATGTTTAAATGTATGAGTGAATTAATGGTGTAAACTATGCCTTACCAAGAATTATATGGTTTTACCTGAATGCATGGATAAACATTATTATGAGACTAATTTGCTTATATTTTGAATTTCCCGTTATTTTTTATTTAATTATTTTAAATTGGTATTCAATAGCTTTTATGATTATCATTTGCATCCTTTGTATAATTTTGTTGTATGCTAATCAAGTGTAACTTATAGCCAATGAGCTCTAGCTCAAATGACATCTCCTTGCCTTGTAAGAGCAAGGTGGAGGGTGAGGTTGTAATCTCAGGACCCATTGGGTGTAACTTACAGATGATAATAAATAAAACCTTATCTTTTGTATCTATAAAGTAATTTTGCTTTCCTACAATTTCAATATCTTGTATACAATGCTGTTATGGAGGCCACTGGATGTGCAACCAGTAAACTGGCATGGCACCAGAGTTGGGCTTGAAAAAAAAATTAAAATTTTATATACATGTTTTCTCTTGCCCCCCTCCCCATTTAAAAAAAAAAAAAAAAAAAAATCCTATTTTCTATATAGCAATAATTATATTAAATCTTATAAATTCATAACTTAAGTTTCCTAGTTTTTCGCTTTTCTATTTTTTTGGTTCTCTATTTTGAATGATTGGCTGTAACTATAAGTAGATGATATCTCACTTCAGTGAGTTGGTTTTACTCATTTGATCATCAAATACTGGATGGTCCCCAAGCTACTTGGAAGAAAGAGGGGTGTTTGTTTTACTTAACTTTTCTCCAGTCACTATTGTTTCTCTTGTTTGATAATTTGTGTTTTTCAATTAAATGGAAGGTTTGAAGTTACTTTTTACCTGATTATGTCTTTTTTTTTTTTTTTTTTTTAATTAATTGAAGAAGTGGGTCAAGAAGTTCAAAATGCCCTAGATTTTCTGCAAGATTTCCTCCAACTGGTTGGAATTATGGCTTTGTTGATTAGAGTTGAGTTGAGTACTTATTGTTATATTAAATATGCCATATGTAGGGATGGTTCAAAGTGCTGTTGTTCATCTCAGTTTTAGTTAGCCTGTGTTATCAATTTTATAGATTTGTTTGGAATCTCAGTTAAATTGGTGTAAGATGTCTCCAAGTACAATGGAAAGATATGCATAAAGATCTTTTGCATATTAGAGGTCAATACATCACCTCATATGGAAGATATTGATGTATAGTATCGGAGATGGAATAATGTAGAAGACAAAAAATCTATTAGAGAAGGAGCTGAAGAAAATAAAAGTTGTAAAAACATTAAATTTACTTCTAACATCTCAAGCTTAGAATATTGATAATGGAAAAGTGTGCATTTGTAATTACATCTATTCTGCACAAATTAACATTAAGTCCATGACAGTTTTGTAGGCATATTCTCTATGAAGGGTAAGGATTTTATTTTATTTTTTAAAAAATAATTAGAACAGAATTCCTGAAAAAACATAGTATATTTAATTAAAAGAATGATATGCTGATGCCTCTCTGATGCATTTCTTCTGTATGTGGTGCATGCAGTACTAGTCTACTGTTGTATATTGTTTCATGGATTCTTCTAGTTTATACGACTTCTTTCTTTGCCAATTGTGTTTGTGACACGGTAATGTGTATTAGTCTTGGCCAACGTTTGAGCTACTAGTAATCTTTCAATCCATATCTGTGAGTCTGAAGCAATAGATCAAATCCTCTAATTATATGCATAATGGAATCAGGAATTTACTGCTCGCAAATTATGAGGGAAATTATGTCTTCTAGAAATGTCAAGTTGCAGGAGTGTTGCCCATATTGAATTTTACGCATGCAACATTCATGGCCTAAGATCTTCGTACTTTTTAGCAATTAAGGAACAAAACATTAAGCACTTGGTCGAAAAGCACAAGTTAGCGAATAGTAGATGTTGTAAAGATTGTAAGGTGGTAGCTGGTGAGAGATGAAAAAGAAGTATTAGACAAAAAAATCCAAGGATTAGGTGGTGAGGTTTGAGGGAGTAGAAATAAGAAACTCAAGAATTTGGAGAAAGATGTTGATAAGATGTAGAATGAAATGGCTAATTGTATTAAAAGAATAGTTGAGGATGTACTTGTAGATTCTAAAGGACCTAGGTAATCAAGAAAGGAGACTTCACAGTGGAATACAAAGTTTCAAACAACAATTAGGTTTAGAGAGAGAGTTATAGGTGCCATCCTCGATGTCGAGGTGATTTTATGAAAATTAAGAAGTGGTGAAGAGGAAAGCAAAAAAAGGTTTTTCAAGAAGATGAATGTAAGACATACAATGAATTATATAGCAAGTTAGGGACGAATGAAGGAGAAAAGAATATTTATAAACATACTAAGTCAAGGAAAATGAAGACAAGATGTAACGACTTAAGGAAAGCGCCAGCCACATTTGCACTTGCACCCCAAGAGGACTAGTTAAGTTACAATCAAGCCCCTCAGAATCACTTATAAACCTAAAATTCACTTGGTAAACACCAATGTGAGACTCAGCACACCCCCACACAATACACACTCAAACAATCCAATCCAATTTGCACAAGTTGGGATACCCCAATCTCCCCCACTTAAATTCTTGACATTCTTGCCAAGGCCCATGTTGTGTTGTAGTGCCTTAAACCACATGGTGTTACCAAGTGTTTTTTGATGATAATCAGAGAGAGAGAGTAAAAACATAGCAATTTGAAGAGAGATGGGAAAGTTATTTTAAAAAGTTGTTTAAAGATGATAATCAGAGAGTTATTTTAAAAACTTTTGAGTGGAAGGTATGTAAAAAGATTGTCTTCTAGGTTGAATTGAGCGACCCAAATAAAGATTTTTTTTTTTTTTTGAAAGAATTAGAATGAAATGTAGATAAAAACAATTATGTATTTTCAAAGAATTAGAATGAATGAGGTAAAGGATGCATTGAGGAGGATGAAAAATACAAAAGCCATGGGATCGGTTGAAGTGCTACTTGAATTTTAGAAGTGCTTTGGTGATGTGGCTGTATGTTTGTCGACAAACCTTTTCAATAAGATCTTAAGCGATAGCAAAAGGCCTAGTGAGTGGAGGAGAAGTACTCTAATACCTATTTACAAGAACAAGGGAGATATTCGAATCTTTTGCACTAGTGATGGGTGAGCTTACTAAATCTATTCAAGAGAAAGTCCCTTGGGGTATGTTTTTTCAGATAATATAGTTTTAATAGATGCAAAATAGACGTGGAGTTAATATCAATTAGAAATATACCTAGTGGTTCTAGCACCTCTTGTAGTGTCTAGGCACTAGGGTTTGAACCTTATCAGGCCACCCCTCCCGCTCTTTACATATAAAAAAAAGGGCAAAATTTAGATACAGTTCCTTGTATACTATTCCTTAGGTTCTCTGTTTAGGATTTAGCAATCTATCTAATTAAAAAATTAAAGCAAACGGGATTAAGCACCTTTTTTTTTTTTTTTTTTTCTCCTTTTCCTTTTCTCCTTCTCTCTTTGGCCAATGAGAAAACCCCATTCACCATAGTTTCATACCTCTCAAACACACAATCTAGAAGAAGAATACCATTTAGTAAAATAAACAATCCATTAGATCCATTATTTGATCTTTGAGTATTTAACTAAAAGCAAACTAAAGAATCACGGTGATCTAATACATGAATCAAAGAACAGATCTTTGCAACCTAGTGACTAAGAGAGCAAAATTGATCTTTTGCATAAATAGGATGAGATCCAATGAATACAATCGGATTAATGGAGACAAACAGATCGAACTTGTGAACCAACCAAGCATACGATCAAATTGACCTATCTTCTCATGAAAATATTGGGATTAATAGAGAAGATCCTCACTAGCAAGGATTTCCAGCCCCTTTGTCATTCTTTGCTTAATTTCAGTTAGAAATCTGAGAGTTTGAAGCCAAGCCTTTAGATATTGTGTGTGAAGCCATGGGGGAATGGGGTTTTCTCATGGGCCAAGGCGGAAAAGAAGAAGAAAGAAGAAGAAGAATATAGAAAGACACTATTCTTAGCCCCATTTACTTTAGTTTTTAAATTAGACAAATGACTAAATTTTAAGAGGGGAACTTAAGGAACAGTATAGAAGGTATTGTATCTAAGTTTTGCCCTTAAATAAATGAAAATTAGAAATTTGGCGAGATACTTTAGGATCCAATAGCTTTTGGTAAAGTAGGACTAGAACAAAGCACATGGAATGCAAGTTTAGTAAAAGTAGAAACAAAGAGATACCAACATGTGAAAACTTTTTAGATCTTGGATTTAATAATTCATAAAAATGGAAAGATTAAAGAGGATATGAATCATAGAATAAAAGTATAAGATTAGAGCAAGTTAGATGAAGTTTAGAATTACATCAGGAGTATTTGAGGTGATTGGAATACCTATTAAGTTAAAAGAGTCTTATTATTATTTTTTTTAATATAATCTAGTTGTTACACAAGGGGGAATTCGACCTATATTCACCTCATAAACAAGACCACGCATAGGCACTGAGCTATAAGGCTCTTGGCATGTTAAAAGGAAAATTTTGTTAGACTGCTATAAGGCTAACTATGCCCTATGGTTATGGCCTATTGAGAGGAAAAGATAGGATTCGAAATGAGAAATTAAAAGATAGGGCTGACCCCCTTATTGATGAAAGGACAAGGGAGAGTTATTTGAGATTGTTTATGTTCATAGGAGAGTGATTAATGCAACAATGACAAAAATGAGTTGATTTAAGTTGTGGGTACGAAAAGAGGTAGAGGAAGGCCAAAAATAATATTAATAGAAGTAGTGAAAATGATTTGCCAATTAAGGAAGTAATAGAGAGTATGACTTTGGATAGAATAGAATGGATGAAAAGAATGATGCTTAACACAGTAGGAAAATTGAGAATAAATAGTAGCAAAGTGGAACAACATAACAAGCCCTACTACCTAGAATCTGCCTAGAAACCCTAGGCATCACCCCCTAAGGGTGTTTGACATCACCACCAAATAAAGAGAACAAAGGAAGAGACATATTCTCAACTCATCATAATAATATAATTCTTGTTCAAATAGTACTGCTGTCATAATTACAAGAGCACTATTTTAATAGGGTTTAGGAGTACACCAATATGGAAAATTCTTAATCAAATCTCTTAAAACCCTAAACATTAAAAACTAAATTCAAAATTCAAAATAAAAAATAATTTCAAATTTAGAAAGAAAATCTTAAATGAATTTGGTGCTAATGCTCCCTACATCATGAACCATGACTAGCTTGTTGTAATTAGAAATCTATTTCTGTATCTACTTTTGCTTCCTTGTTGGCACATCATTTTTGGATTATACGTTTCTGCCTATTTGCTGATCATTTCTGAAAGAGTGAAACTATAATTTGATATCTTGTTTATTCAGGTTCCACCTCTTGCTACAACAACTGAATCCCTTCCTGAGAGACCAGGGATACCAGATTGTCCAGTGAGTAGTACATTAAGCTACAGTTCTATTTTTTCTTTATATGCATTCGATCATTTGAAGTAACTATTTCATTTCCCATCCATGTGTAGTATTTTCTGAAAACTCAAAGATGCAAGTTTGGATTGAGGTGTAAGTTTAATCATCCAAAAGATAAATTGGTGACTGAGGTAGGTTCCATTCTCTCAAAATTTGCCACATCTAGCTGTTATGTGGATTGATTCCCCTTATTTATAGTAATGTAATGCATTGCCTGGTTTCAGGTTGCTTTAGAGAATGCTGGCATATCTGCATTACCTGAGAGGCCATCTGAGCCCCCATGTGCTGTTAGATATTTAACTCTTCTTTTCTTCTTGAGCATTGTTGTCTATTTGTGTTGTTAATTTGGCTTTCTTTTGTACTGTTTAATGTTAAACAGTTCTATATGAAGACTGGAAAATGTAAATTTGGTCCAACCTGCAAGTTCAATCACCCAAAAGATATTCAGATACCTTTGCTTGGGCAAGAGAATGGTAATGGTGAACAGACTGAATTAACAATTAAGGCACTAGCAACTGCAGATGCAATACTAGCTAATAGTCTTGCTTCTTACACCCCGGCATTAATATATAACTCCAAGGGACTTCCTGTTAGACCGGTAATGTAATTTTGACAATTAAGGGATTGCTAAATTCTCATTCTGCCATTATTTATATGTAATGTTCAATTAAACTTGTGAGTTTATATTAATTTCTGGGCGAAGTTTGATATTATGGTTTATTAGCTTTACCTCTTAGTATATTTCTGGACATATTTTATGCCTTTCTGCCTCCCCTTCTCTCCTTGTGCGTTTTGGGGTGTCAATTTGGTGTTCTGTTCTTTTTGCTTCACGGCCTCCCATAGAGGGGGATCTTTCTGCCATCAAAATGCTAGCTGACACTCTTAACTTTTCCTTCTTTTATTTGTTTCATTGGTTCTGCAATATAGTAAAATCTGGTTTTCCATTACTCACATATCATTTGCTTCTAACAGGGTGAAGCTGATTGTCCATTCTACCTCAAAACTGGCAGGTGACTATTCACCTATTTATGCTCAATTTTTTTTATAATTATTTTTGGATATATATGCCCAATTGACTTAAGAATTTGTATAGAATAGCAAAAGTTCTTAACTTTCTTTCATTTTTTTTGTATATCAGTTGCAAGTATGGTGCCACTTGCCGCTACAACCATCCTGACCGGCATGGTATGCCTACAAAGCTGAAATTCATTATTTCTGATTTTAGATGCATATGTGATTTATCTTATTTGAACTGTTGATTTAAATACTCGTGATTGGAAGTTTCACTGAGATTTTTGTGCAGCGATTAATCCACCTGCCGCTGCAATAGGCCTTCCCATTGTTGCCTCCCCAGCAACCAATCTGAACATTGGAGTTGTCAATCCAGCAGCTTCTATTTATCAGACTATTGACCCTAGATTGGCTCAGCCAACGGTAAATTGGAAATTGTTGCTATTGTTTCTCCCCTCTCCATCCCCCCCCCCCCCCAAAAAAAAAAGGTCTATTATTAGGTTTAGCTCTCTCTCTGCACTAGAATGAATTGGGATGGTTTGGCTCAAAGTTCAGATTCATTTTTCCATTTTACTGATTGTCCTTTAGCATATACATACTTTGCTTGCATCCGATGTCCTATGTGCATAGGACACAAGCTGGATGCATCACAGGTGCATCTGAGACATGTGGTATGTCCAGCCTGTGCCCTGTGCACACAGGCTCAGGACAAACCCTGGCCCTATATCGAGTTCTTTGCAAATGCCCTGTACTTCCATCTTTTACAAATTGATGTATTTAATTTGATTACAGAAAGATGTTCTGTTATTAAATTTGCGTCGTGGGTCATTCAAGAGTTCCTTTCAGGAGCGGAACTACATAGAAGACTTCTCAAGAATTAGATTTTTCACCTTCATATTTATGTAAATTTAAAATATATATATATATATATATATATGGTTCCCCCCCTCCCCCCCCCCCCCCCAACTGCTTCATATTTTTAATGATCTTAAATTGGTTAAATTTTTATATTTGTTTCTACTTTGCCCCCCTCATTCTTGAAATTCTAGTTCCAGCAGTCCTTTGTATGCTTTGCAAATTTTTTACCTGCCAGAAAATCATAATTTGCTGAATTTGGTTCAAAGATATAAATTTTCTTAATCTTTTTAGACACTGTGATTATGGTCATAATTACTTAAGAACTGATGCATGTTTTTTACTATAGGAAAAAAAGAAAAGAAAGACTGATGAATGTTTCTTGTTTTGCTTGCTGCAGGTGGGCCCAACTATCTACCCTCAACGACCTGGACAGATTGAATGTGATGTGCGCATTTTTTTCCTGACTTGTACTGTAGTTATAATAGAGGTCTACATTGTTGGGTTGAGTTTTGAATGCATATGATGTTTGGCTTGTCATAGACCAAGAGTTTTAGATGATTACTTGAAATGGAATGAAAATTGGGGGGTTCAACTATTAAGAAGCAATTCAACTATGAAGATGTTTGTTGATGCACCAGTAGAAACATTTACTACTATTTCTATTATTAATGGGAATAATTGCAAGAAAAACCACCCTAAACTACCACCTGATGTACCGTGTGTCTCTTAAACTTGAAAACTGAGCTATCAACCTGACTAAATTCTCAAAATTGCAAATAGTGCCTTATTATAATTATTAACTTCTGTCGAATTGTAATTATTTAATGTTGCTATGATTATCAATTTTGAGGCTCTAGGGGGTTTGACTGATTTTGTAGTGTTTGGGAGAGAAGTTGGGGGGTGGGAGTTATTATTATTGATTAGATTTTGACACATTTGGAGGCCAACTGGCCATCTAACTAGTTCTTGTTACACTGCTTGTATTGTAATGCTATGACAGGTGTCAAGGCTGTTTTATCCAGTCTACAGAATTTCTTATTTCCAGTCTGTATCTAGATTTGGTTTACTTTGTGAAAGTCAATTTTTTATTTAGTAATAAACCAATGCTCCCTTGATGATTCTATATTGTCTTTTAAAAATGTTGTAGTTCTATATGAAGACTGGGGAGTGTAAGTTCGGGGAAAATTGCAAGTTCCATCACCCTATTGACCGTTCTGCACCATCACTGTTAAAACAAGCTCTGCAACAAGCTGTTAAGCTCACTCTTGCAGGTTTACCTAGGAGAGAGGTAGGCAATGTACATGTTCTTAGAATTAAATGTAGTATATCCACATATTTCACACACAAACATTTCTTGTCTCTTCAATCTTTGCAAGAAATTTTGCACTCAGGCAAGTAGACTGTACTAGTAGATACTTAAGTGCTCAGGCAAGTGCCTCAGGTGCCAAAGAGTTCTGGCACATTAGGAAATATAAATATGCAAGAAATGGTAATGGGATGAGATAAAATTGAAAATTTCCTTTATTTATATATGTAGTTTACATGTGTTTTATACATGCATATGAATGCTGCTATATGAGAGCACTAATATGGCGACACACTCTGACAGGGTGCTGTTCTCTGCCCGTATTATTTGAAAACCGGCACATGCAAGTTTGGTGCAACCTGTAAGTTCGACCACCCACCTCCTGGAGAGGTAATGGCAATGGCAACATCACAAGGAACATCCGCAGCTGAAGGGGATGAGAAAGAGGTTGAATTGGTGCAGGAACAGCAACAGTGAGGTCACTTAACAGAAGGATCTTCTTTTTATTTTCTTTTTTCTTTTTTTTGATGTTGCTCAAATGTAATTCAGATAATGTACATGAATGACTTGTTCTATTAGCACTCTGTATGGTGTGATTTTGGTGTAAGTCTTGAGTGATGAACCCAAACGCTCTTTATTGACGTAATTTAGTTTTTATTATTATGTGTTAATTAAATTTGGTGAATATGTGGTTGGGGCTGAGTTGGATTTTCTATACCTTGGATTTTCATTGGTTGGCAATTAAATCTCATCGTTGAGGAAAGTGTAGTTTCTTTCCATTTGTAAGCTTTGTTTGCACCAGTTTAATCAATGTGAGGTCTCTTAAAAGTTATTTAGTGTGCTAGCTACTATTCAACTTATTATTGCCACTGCTTATGGGCTTCACTAAATTTTTTGATACTATTTATAGGTTTTACTATATTGTTTCAATTAATTTTTACTTTTATTTAAAGGGTGTATGAATACCGTTTATTTTGCAGAAAACTAAAAATATTATAGTAAAATAATTTTTAAATGTGTGAGTGGTATTGTGAGACAGCTTTTTTTTTAATTTTAATAAAAATGTTTGTGGGTCTTAAGAACAGTGCACACAGTCATAAACAAGGCCCGGCTACCTTGAATCAGCCATAGATTTTTGCTTGCTACATTTTTTCTTCCTTCTTGTGATCTCCAGAAACTCCATAGAGACTAAAGTTTAATTGTCTTTCAACTTCTGCAATCATGGGTGGTTTTCGTAGTTTCTTTCTTGAATCCAAATTTTTCCAACTGGTGATTGAGGAAGGAGGACGGTATTTTTCTCTAAGGATTTTTGAGCGGAGTAGGTACTCCATGAAGTCGGTCTTCATGGGTAAGAATGTGGCACAATGGCTGATGAAGAGCATTGAATAGTTTGTAGTTGGGATTACTCCGAAGACTTTTTATACGCTCAAGGAAGGTGATTTAGCTTACACCCTCCAAAGGTGCTCCAACTCTTTTGACAAGTTCCTACTCTTGACTGAGTATAAAGCTGGCGGGTCCAAGAGATCCGTTTTTATTCCAGAAGGCAGAGCTAAGAATGGTTAGAGGGTTTTTGGGTTAGAATTAAGAAAGCTGTTAGAACCTGAAAACTATGTGAATGGTGGGTCTGGTCTTTCGAAATTCGTAGCTAAGCAGCATAAGGATTACTCAGGGGCTCAACCTTTTAAAACCTTTGCTGATACGGTGCGTGGGCCTCAGGTGCAAGTCAGGGGTAGGAATCAGCCAAATTTGGTTCGTGCCTATGATAAAGGAAAATTGCTATTAGAGGATAACAAAAGGGAGAAGCAGAACCCAGGGCCGGTGATCATATCAACTCCGACGATTCTCAGAGGAAGAGAAGTGGGTTCCCGGTGCATTAATGAGGAGTTTGAATTTGGAGAGACAAATACGGAAAAAATAAAAAGGAGATCGTCGTTGAAGACCTTTTCAAACTGGAATATACACGCTTATGGAAATGAGCATGCACTGAGACATCCTGACTGGACAGGAGGAGGCCTGACCGTAAAGGTGAATGAGGAAGGTATTAGGCGTGTAGCTTGGAACTCTTATAAAGTGGGCATGAGGAATTCTATTTGGGTCAAAGGTAGTCAGAAGGATCATGTGGTGGGTCTGTCAAGTGGGTCACAGGGTCATCAATATCACGTGGTGAATAAAGGTGAGATGAGGAGATCCTTTTGGGTCACTAAGAACCAGAAGGAGCACTCACGGGTTCATCGTTCTGTGGTGGGCTCTGTCCAAGAGTGTAACACTCAAATGGGCCTTCTAGTTCCAAAGCCCATCGGCCCAAATGGGAAGGAAGTGGCTGAAAGCCCTCTCGCTAGTGCCCAGAGATCTCAGGATGCCAAAGTTTTCGCGATGTCCAGCGCACACCTCGAATCTTTGTTTGCTCGGAATGGGATATCGGGTCACACCGGTGATGCTAGACCTCTCGCCGTGGAATTTTCGGCATCTCCGGCGTCACCTGAGAAGGCCGGTACCAAGTCAACCTTCGATGGGTTCTGCGCCGAGGACTCACAGGCGACTCTAGAGCTGGTGGGTTGCCCTCCGGTGACCTCGGCGGAGATCGACGGCTGTTTTTCTGAGGGTTCTCGCGCCGGTGAGCCTTTGCTCTCTGTGCTTTCACCGGGTAAGGCAGATTTGGAGGGTGATAAGGAAACTAAAGGTATGGGTTCCGGTGACTTCGATGGGTTCTGCACCGAGGACTCACCGGCGACTCTAGAGCTGATGGGTTGCCCTCCGGTGACCTCGGCGGAGATCGACGGCTGTTTTTCTGAGGGTTCTCGCGCCGGTGAGCCTTTGCTCTCTGTGCTTTCACCGGGTAAGGCAGATTTGGAGGGTGATAAGGAATCTAAAGGTATGGTTTTGTCTATTTATAGTTTGAATTCATCGAGAATTGGGTCTGAGGAGTTGGGTATTCCGGGTGGAGATGAGGGTGGTCAGGTTGCTTGTGCAAGAGATTTTCAGGGGATAGATACCGACCACTTGGCTATTCAGTCAGATGTGGGCGTGGGTGATGTGGATTGCTCTTCCCCCCTGTCAACTATTCATCCTCTGGGGTTGGCTGTGTCGGCAGAAGTGAATGGTAATACGGAGGTGGTGAGTTTTGATAATACTTTGATTGTCTCTAGTTACGTGAAACATCGAATTCCAGGCTTCAGTAAGATGATGGGGCTTTCTTTGGGTCGACATGAGAAAATGTGTATTATGCTTTTACAAAGGCTTGAGACGGAGATTGAGGCAGCAAATCTGAGGCACAGGAAAGATGCTGCCCTCCGAAAAGCTGTCCCCAAGGATAAAGGGAAGAGGGAGTTGAGGAATTTAATTTCCTCAGTTAATTATGATGGGAGATAGTATTCTCTGACTGTGTTGTTGAGGCTGTGGTAGGGAGTTTTGAGTTTTAATGAAGTTGAAAATGGTGTCATGGAATGTTCGAGGACTGAATGATTCGCGGAAACGTTTGGTTGTTAGAAATTTATTACGGGATTGGAACTGTGATGTAGTGTGCCTCCAAGAAACTAAGCTTGCCGGCTTGGATAGACAGTTGATTTGTAGCTTATAGAGTTGCCCCTATGTAGATTGGGTAGCTTTGGATGCGGATCGGACAGCGGGTGGGGTTTTGTTGATGTGGGATAGGAGGTCTCTAGAAAAGATGGAGGTTTTGGTGGGTAATTTTTTTGTATTAGTTCGGTGGCAGGGTACGGGGGATGGTTTTATTTGGGCTTGTTCTGGGGTTTATGGCCCGAATGATAATAATTTGAGAGGGCAGATGTGGGATGAGCTGATTGGTATTCAGCAACTTTGGGAAGTTCCTTGGTGTTACATAGGGGATTTTAACATTGTTCGTTTTCCTAGCGAACGGTTGGGGGGATCTCGCCTTACCCCAGCTATGGAGAGGTTTTCGGAGTTCATTGAGGAGTTGAGTTTGATTGATTTGCCGCTGGAAGGTGGAAGTTATACATGGTCTAATGGCTTGGATCAGCCTTTGATGTCTAGGATAGATAGGGCCCTGTTTTCTCATGATTGGGAGGATCACTTTCCAGATGTGATCCAACGGGTTCTACCCCGTCCTATTTCAGACCACTTCCCCATTCTTGTGGAGGCAGGAGGGATTTCAAGGGGGAAAAGTCCTTTTAGGTTCGAAAACATGTGGCTTAAAACGGATGGGTTCAAAGATAGGGTCCACTCTTGGTGGAATCGTTATTCCTTCTCAGGTACTCCCAGTTTTGTACTTGCCAAGAAGTTGAAGGCATTGAAAGGAGATATTATTCAGTGGAACCGTAGGGAGTTTGGAAATGTAGAGCATCGGAAAAAAGAATTGCTAGAGGCTTTGAAATTATTGGATGCTAAGGAAGGGGAGTGTGGCCTTTCTGAAGTGGAGATTGGTGAAAGGGCTGTGTTAAGATCCCAAACACAGAACCTTCTCTCTTTGGAGGAAGTCTCGTGGAGACAGAAGTCTCGGATGCTTTGCATTAAGGAAGGAGATAACAATACCAAATTCTTCCACAAGGTGGCCAATTCTCGGAGAAGGTATAATCATATTGGTATGTTGGAAGTGAATGGAGTGGTTTATGAAGATGAATCTGAGATGGCAGACCAAGCTGTACAGTTTTATAGAAACTTGTACAAGGAGACTGAGGAGTGGAGGCCTTTTGTGGAAGGTATGAAGTTTGATCAATTAGAGGGGTTGGAGAGGGACAGGCTTGAAAGGAGGTTTGAAAAGGAGGAGGTTTTCCGAGTTGTCAAAGAATTGGAAGGAGATAAAGCTCCAGGTCTTGATGGTTTCTCTATGGCTTTCTATCACCATTGTTGGGGAGTTGTGGAAAGAGATGTCTTAGCTGTGTTTGAAGAGTTTTATCAACACAGTAAGTTTGAAAAATCTCTCAATGCAACGTTCATAGCCTTAATCCCTAAAAAGAATGGTGTCTCCAATATTCGAGACTTTAGACCTATTAGTCTGGTGGGGAGTGTTTACAAGATTTTGGCTAAGGTCTTGGCAAACCGCCTGAAGGAGGTTTTGGATAAGCTGATTTCTGAATCTCAGAACAGTTTTGTGGGTGGTAGGCAAATTCTTGATTCAGTTCTTATTGCTAATGAGTGTGTTGATAGCAGGGTGAAGAGTAAGACTTCGGGGGTTATTTGCAAATTAGATATTGAGAAAGCCTATGATCATGTGAACTGGGAGGCTCTTCTAGATTTGTTGAAGAGAATGGGATTTGGGTTGAGGTGGTGTAGGTGGATCCGCACTTGTATATCTACAGTCCAATTCTCTGTCTTGTTTAATGGGTCTCCAGCCGATTTTTTTGGGAGTTCGAGGGGTCTAAGACAGGGGGACCCTCTATCTCCCTTGCTTTTTCTGGTTATGATGGAGGTCTTCAGTAAGATGATGAAAAGAGCTGAAGGGGCTGGTGTGCTTCGAGGTTTTAGAGCTGATGGTAGTCGAGGTGGAGGGGTTTGTGTCTCGCATCTTTTGTTTGTGGATGATACGATTTTGTTTTGCGACGCAGATGAGGAGCAGATTCTTCATGTTCGGATGCTTCTCATTTGTTTCCAGGCGGTGACAGGTTTAAAGGTTAATGCTCTGAAGAGTGAGCTGGTCCCCATCGGGGAGGTGCCCAATGTCCACGTTTTGGCAGAGATTTTGGGATGCCGGATTGGGTCTTTGCCGATGACCTATCTTGGTATGCCATTGGGGGCGTCCTACAAGTCCCCTACTGTTTGGAATCCTATTTTGGAGAAGATTGAGCGTAAGCTGGCCGGATGGAAGAAGATGTATTTGTCAAAAGGTGGTAGACTAACGCTGCTTAAAAGCACTCTATCCAATCTTCCGACATATTATTTATCTCTCTTTACCATCCCTACGCACGTGGCCAATAAAATTGAGAAGTTGCATAGGGACTTCTTGTGGGGGGATTCCAAGACACATTTGGTGGGATGGGACAAGGTGTGTGCACCTTTGGATTATGGTGGGTTAGGGGTAAGAAAATTAACTACTTTTAATAAAGCCTTATTAGGGAAGTGGTTATGGCGATTTGGGGTTGAGGACACAAGGCTTTGGAGAAGGGTTGTAGCTCTAAAGTTTGGGGAAGAGTGAGGGGGATGGACTTCCAAGTTAGGTAGAGGGGTTCACGGGTGTGGCTTGTAGAGAAGTATCCGTATGGGTTGGCTTGTAGAGAAGTATCCGTATGGGTTGGGAGGATTTTAGCAAAAATATTCGTTTTGAGGTAGGGGTGGGTGATAGAGTTAAGCTTTGGACAGATCATTGGTGTGGGGAGTCTCCTCTTCATTCGACTTATCCGAATGTATATGGGAGGGCCTCCAATAAAGAGGCATCGGTGGCCTCTTCTCTTGAGCGTTTGGGGATAGAGAATCAAAGAAGCTGGAATGTTCATTTTATTCGGAGGCCTAACGATTGGGAGATGGGTAAGGTGGAGAATTTTCTCCACACTTTGGGTTCTAACCTTCCTCCTTCTGAGAATGGAGATTGTTTGCGATGGAAGTTATCGGAGAATGGGGATTTTGATGTCCGATCGTTTTACAATAAGTTAAGAAGACCTTTGCCCATTATTTTTCCTTGGAAAGGTGTATGGAAGGTTAAGGCTCCTCGGCGTGTTTCCTTCTTTGTTTGGACTGCGGTGTGGGATAAGATTCTTACGGGTGATAATTTGAGGGGCAGAGGGATGGATTTTGTTGACAGGTGTATTATGTGCCGTTGTAATGGGGAGACGGTGGATCATTTGCTTCTTCATTGTGGTAAGGCTCATAGGTTGTGGAGTTGGGTGTTTAGATCCTTTGAGATTTCTTGGGTCTTGTCAAGATCGGTTGCAGATACTCTCTTTGGTTGGTGGAATTGGCTCGGAAAACATTCGTCTAGCATTTGGAATTTAGTTCCTTTATGCTTAATGTGGTGTTTCTGGAGGGAGCGAAATCGGAGGACATTTGAGGACTTGGAAAGCTCGGATGACCATTTGTTGGCTTCTTTCAGTGGATCCCTTTTCGATTGGTCTAGGGCTTGGAGAATCACCTCTAGTGACTCTCTCCCTATGTTTCTTAGCTCTCTCATTTGTATTTAGTATTTTCCCTTTCTTTTTCTCTTTTCTTTGTCTTTTCTTTATGTATTTTTCTCCCTGTCTGACGCTTTTTGCATAAGGCAGTTGTTCTATTCAATATATATCCGTATTACTTATAAAAAAAAAAAACAGTGCACAAAATTTACTAAACAGTGCATAATTTTACTTGTGACGCTCTTCTTAAAAAAAAAAAAAAAAAAAAAAGAACCCAAAACGCATCTAAACGGATACAAACTACTTCTAGTATAAAATTTTCAGTTTTAACAAAATAAGTAAATTCTAAACAAACTTTTTAGAGATTTTATAGTAATCTTTCCATTTTACTTGCACTCAGAAGTAACCTTTTTCCTTCAAGAATTAAAAGGTTATCTTTTGTATTTTAATAATGACAGGCCAGCAAATCAAAGAAGGGAACAATTGTATAGATGGAAAAAAGAGAGGCTGAAAATGTAGAGAAGATGTGAGGGAGGCGTGGCATATCTTGGATCGCAAGGAGTTAAGACAAGACTTTCCCCATGAAGTGGCAGATACAGAAAATTGGTTGGTAGATAGACAGACGAGAAAAAGTTAAAAGTCAAAACTATAACTCACAGAAAGCAACCGAAAGAAGGAGATAGAGTTTCTACTTTCTAGCCTAGCCTAGGGGGCAATTACAATGTATTGGTTCAAAAATAATGGCGAAAATTAGTGAGTTATAATTTTGTAGGTTTTGCCCAGAAAAAAAGAAAAAGAAAAATGATGGGAGTTGGAGTTGGAGTAGTACAGACTCAACAAGCACAGAGTCTGTCATCCATGTGTTGCAGTTGCACAAATCAATACCTAAACCAACAGCAAAGTAAAGTAGTAAAAGTAGGTTTCTGTTTCTCTAGACATTCATCAATTATTATGTCCAGTGTTACCAATGTTGGGAGTCGACCCAGAAGTAGGAGGAGGACCAGTTTTGCACCCAGATCATCATCATCCAATGACTCTTCTTCAACTTCAACCCGAGAGTCAAATGAAAAAGAAGAAGTGGATAACAACAATAATAACAGTTATAGAAAGGGCCCTGATCTCAAAACGCTTGTGAGGAGATTCTGGAAGGTGGCAGCCCCATATTGGTATTGTGAAGAAGACAAAGTCCAAGCAAGATGGCAGTTGGCGGCTGTGTTTGCTCTCACTTTAGGAACCACAGGCATCAGTGTCGGCTTCAACTTCCTCGGCCGTGACTTCTACAACGCTCTTGCCAGTACTTTCACTACTACTTTCTAACTACCATTTTTTTTCTCTTCTCTATTATTACTGTAACTGTTTTTTGTTAACTTTTTTAGACAAGGACCAAGAACAATTCACGAAGCAACTTCTGTATTACCTCGGTGCCTTTGCTGGTGGAATTCCGGTGAGCACAATTTTGCTCCACTTTCTTAGGTATTCCATTTCCATTTCCATTTCCTCTGCCAATACCTACCTGTGTCTTCTTTTGAAAAACGATTTCCTGCAATGTTGTGTAGTATAGTTCATAATTTAACATTAGATTGGTTTTTCCTTAGCTTGTCAACAACACCCTATTGGCCTATTACTTAATGTTATGTGAGTGAGATAAACAAGGAAAAACACTCCCCCTAACTTTTAATTTCAAACACTGTTGAATTAACTTGACATTTATAATTACGTAGAAAACCCCATCAATTCAGCCCTCTGTTCTAGCTATTTGAATGCATTACAAACAACACCACCCCCCCCCCCCCCCCCCCCAACAAAAGGAAAAATAGAGCTTTGATCATAACTACTTGTTTTGAACAAATTTGTGATCTACCCTTCCTTCCTCAATTATTTTAAAGTAAAGTCTTATTTTTTCTAAGTGATCTCTATATAAATGCTAACACCCATCTGCATAAATTATTCTAGTACAGACGTAGAACTTGAAATTACCATTAGATCATGGAAACATGGGATTTGTTTATTTTGCAGTTTTTGTTTGGCTGCATATTAGAGATAAGTATCCAATTCCACATATATCAAACATATTTTTTTGGTAAGTAAAAATTTTTTATTAGAAAAGGAGATGAGAATGAAAGGTAAATGGATATATCTAACATATTCAGAGAAGTACCGGTTTGAAAATATAAATGAACCAATTGGTCCTTGGGGGTTTTCCTATGTATGAGCAGCCACTTCTATCCATTTTCTTTGCCACCATAGAATTCATGTGCAGTATCTTGCTATGTTGATGCTGTTGCCTTCCTTACCATTGATCTAATCATATTTATATAATTGTCCAATCATATGTTGTTGTTTCACAGGTTTTTGTATTGAGAGATTATGCAAGAGAAACTCTAGCTTTGAGATGGAGGTCTTGGATGACTAGATATTACATGGAACGCTATCTGAAGAATCAGACATTTTACAAAATTCAATCACAATCAATTATTGACAACCCAGATCAGCGAATTGTTGATGATCTAAGTTCCTTCACTGGGACAGCCCTTTCTTTCTCTTTGACACTATTCAATGCTGCTGTAGACTTGATATCATTTAGTAACATCTTGTATGGCATCTATCCTCCACTGTTTATCGTTCTTCTTGTGTATTCAATTGGTGGAACAGCTTTAAGCGTTTTTCTTGGAAAGGTGAATACCCTATGTTTTCAACATACAGTAGAATTTATCCCATAAAGATAATACCAGTTTGACTGACTGGAGACTGTTTCACTACTAATTTCAGGGTTTGGTGACTCTAAATTTCTTGCAAGAGAAGAAAGAAGCAGATTTTCGTTATGGACTTGTACGTGTTAGAGAAAATGCTGAATCAATTGCTTTTTACGGTGGCGAAGATAACGAAATGCAACTTCTGCTGCAGCGCTTCAGAAGTGCTTTTGAAAATTTGACTGTATGGATGTTTTCACTCTTTTCCTTATGCTGTTTCCACTTTCCTATTATTAAAAATGGCCTCAAATTCCTATTTTGGCCCGGTTACCTATTTGGGTTTTTTTTTTTTAGTGGAAGGAAAGTTTGTTCCATAGCAAAAGTAATTGGTGTTACTAGTCAAAAAAAGTAATTTTGTATTCCTCATTCACCAACGAATTGGAGTTAGAGCCTTAGATATAAGCATCAATATTGAGAGTTCTGGTGGCTTTGGCTCATATGGTTCTCTCATATAGGAATAGGAAAATTTTCTTAAAAGAACATGAGTGGGTTTCTTCGAAGAGTAGATTGGTAGTTCTTTTGGGGTTGAAAGATGAATGCATGTGTGAGTTTAGAGTTTGTCTATTGTTTGAGTGGGAGAGCCCAATTGAATGTATTGGGGCTTTATGATTGTGAGGGTCTTTTGTGAGTTTGCTGGTATTGAGAGTTATTTTTGGGTGAGTGAGATATTGAGATTTGAATTAGTTTGGGTTTATGTGGGGTTTTGAGTTAGTTTGTGTTTGTGAGATTTGGCTGAGTGTGGTTGTAATATATATTTTTGATGGTGGAGTTTGGTTAGCATTGTCGTATATGTAAACATGGAGTATGCCAAATGACGTTAAATTTCATTGTCTTATGCGGATGATTTTATATTGTTCATGTGAATGTACTTCCACTAGCCCCAAATTCCAAACCAAGTTTTGCTACATTGCAGTCATATGCTTTTGATTTGACAACTGCTTGTCTCACACCTTGAATATATGCTTACGTGATTTACATCATATATTCTTGCATGAGGTTGTGGGAGGTGGAATGCTATTATTACATTGCCAGAGTCTAAGAGTATTTCTCTGGGAAGTTCCATGATTGAAGATATCATTGATGTTAACTTCAACATCAAGGATAGTTTGACACTAGGTCTTTCTACCATGCGATTAGAGGAACTCAGGATTCTTTGTTTCCTTGGAAGGGTGTTTGGAAACCAAGGGTTCCTAAGTGAGTGGTTTTCTTTTTGTGGACAGCTTCTCATGGTCAAATTCTTACTTTGGATAATCTCATGCTTAGGGGTCGCTCTTTGGCAAATTGGTGTTGTATGTGTCATTGTGATGGCGAGTCGGTGGACCAACTTCTTCTTCATTGTCCTGTTACATATTCCTTATGGACTTTTATGCTTCAGGCTTTTAGTATTCATTGGGTTATGCCAGGTTTAGTAGCAGGATTGTTATTTTGTTGGCATCAATGGCTTGGGAATCATACTTCAAATATTTGGAATTTGATTCCAAGTTGCTTGATGTGGATTGCTTGATTGGAACGAAAATGTCGTTCCTTTGAGGACATTGAGAAGACTTTGGAAGAGTTAAAGGTTTTATACCAACGTAGTCTTTTTGAGTGGTCTTGTTGTTAGGGTTTTACTGATTGTTCTTCTCTCTTTGAGTTTATAGTTTCTCTTAGATTAGTTTCTTGATTTCCCTCTTTTTTGTTGTTTGTTTTATCCTTTTCTTGTTGTTCATCATCATGAATAATTTGTATTTTTACTTTCTATTTTCATTAATAATATTTCTTTGATTACTTATAAACAAAAAAAGGATAGTACTTATAACAAAAAACGCCACTGAGGTTAGAGTCATTTTGGTTGACTTCAACATCCATACAAGTTGATACAAGTGGTACGGTCAGCTTTATTCCAGGGACCTAGCTTTTGGTTAATTTTTTGTAGTCAAATTTTGGCCTTAATCTTATGGAACTGTTAAGTTGGTATTGATCGCCTTTCTTCCCTACGGAGGGAAACTTAATTTTTGGAGAACATGATCTCAATCTTACTAGGTAGTGTTTCCAGCCTGCAAAGCTCTTTGCAGATAGAACCCATATTCGTGCTTCTCTTTGAAGCGATGACTATAGACTTTTCCAGCCCATACACACAACTCCCCTATGTTTGTATATACATAATGTGACTATATGCCCAATATCGCCATAAAAACAACAATATTTATTGTTTTTCTTGATGAGAATTTCTCCTTTTATGAACATTTAGTGACAGAGTATAAGTGTTGTTAGAAACCATGTTACACTCCGTGACCCTCACTCAATAAGATCAAAAACTCTATCTGGTTGTAGGCAGCTAATATTAAACTTGTAGTGTGTTATCATGTTGTGATACTTATACTTTGAATATTTGTGAACTCATTTCACATAACTTTATTGCTGGATATAATTTATTTGACAATGTGTACTGTTAAGTACCCTACTCATAGACTAACCACATATGCATTTTATTTATAAAATTTTTGTTTTAAGTGATGAATTATCAACTAAAATTTTCCATACTTGCATCTATGATTTTTGCTATTAATTTTCATATATTATCAAATTGATATTGATATTTCCTTTGATATTAATACCTTTAACATTAAGTGTTCGTTTGGTATCTTGTGGTTTTCGGTAGCTTATTGCTAAATGTGAGACAAAAAGATAAAAGTTGGCTTAATTTCAATTTTTTTTTTAAACATAGACAAAAAGCAAAATGCATTTTTCTTTTTTTCCAAATGGACACTAATCAGGGCCAAAACATTTTACTCTCCCTACTTTCCATTTGATTGGTTCTCATCTAGCTTCTCATTGATTCTCAACTAATTTAAGTTTTTATTACCATGTTGAAGTCCTATTATTTAAATGAGACCTGTGGCCCACTCTAAAGGATGGAATATTTTTATTGTTTTTATTTGCAGCAATTGTTGATATCTTCTAGAAATCTAGAGTTCTTCACCAATGGCTATCGTTACCTCATTCAAATTCTTCCTGCTGCTGTTGTTGCGCCCATGTACTTTTCAGGAAAAATTGAGTTTGGTGTCATTAATCAGTCAGTATCTGCTTTCAATCATATCCTTGGAGACTTCTCTCTCATTGTTTACCAGTTTCAGTCTATCAGCGCATTTTCAGCTGTCATTGATCGACTAGGTGCTGTACTTTGGCCCTTTTTTCTCTTTTTATAATTAGGCTCCATTACATCTTTGAGCAATTACAACACTGTTAAGTGAGCTACCCATGTGGCCCATTGTCCTTGGAAATATTAATGAAAAAGGGATTAGATACAAGATTTGGGGAAACATGGGTGCATTTTTTACTCTGCTATAGATATACCATGTCTGGAAAGCTTGCTGTGCTTATTCCTATCCCTTTGTGTTCCTGGAGTTCACCATGGATATCTAGTGTAATGGGATAAAAGCATCTCAATGTCATTGTGTGTGAGATTTTTTTTTTCCTTACACATTTTTTTTTCCAACTATTATCTGAAAGTAGTGTATCTCTAGGAGATTTAAAATTAATTCACACATGTTTATCAAAAAAAAAATTCACCCATTCATAAATTTATCAATGATTCAAGGTATTCTCAAATGTGCGATCCATTTAGCATGACTTAGTGAAATTGGGAATCCTCTATGGGGTAGCTGTAGAACTTTGAATTTGAATGCTTACTTACCTAATGATAACAGACTTGGCCCTCCACATATGCAGGTGAATTTGATGACATTTTAGATAGCAGCAGCTCTAAAAGTCTTTCTGACCCCTCGGAAGAGATATGTCTTGTATACAATAGTGTTAAAAGCTCACCTGTACTGGAGTCTAATGGATCAATGCCCAAAGACAAGTATACAAAATTACTGGATATAGAGAATTTGACCCTACGGACTCCAAGCAAAGCTACACTGGTTAGAGACTTATCATTGGTGATCAACGAGAAGGATCATTTGCTGGTGAGTGGTTTGTTTGTTTTTTTTTTTTTGGTGGGGGGGACTAATCTCCGCAAGCTTATGGGTGTTGAAGACATATACTGGTATGTACCTGCCTAACAGGTAACAGGACCTAGCGGGAGTGGTAAGACTTCCTTGTTAAGAGCTTTGGCTGGTCTTTGGAGTACTGGAAGAGGAAGAGTCACATTCTATGTAGACGATGGGCAATATCCTCAGTCATCAATTTCTTCAAATGGGGATCTTCCTGAAGTAAATACAATACATGATACACACGGGGAACTTAAAAGACACATAAATAGAAATTCTAGGGGCATATTTTTCCTTCCTCAAAGACCGTATATGGTTTTGGGAACACTTCGTCAGCAATTGCTTTATCCTATGTGGGCTGAAGATGCAGTTGCCAACTCAGATAGTGCTAAATCATCTGGTATGCAATTATTTTTTATTTTTTAATTTCAAATGTTAAAAACTATAGTGTATAATATCTCTAGCATTTTCTGCTCAATTCGTTTGTAATTTGAAGGACTTTTGAACAAGAAAGTGGGAATAAAAAATTCTTTGTTAAATATATATATATATATATATATATGGTAATTGATGGATCTTTGCTATAGGATATTGGATTATGATCAGAAAGTGTTAGACAATGATTGTATGAAAAGCTTACCTTGATAAGAAATGTGTTCAACAATGCATTTTAATCTTATACATTATAATTCATCTCCTAAATGTGCAAGTACATCCAACACCATGAACTAAATGCGGGCCTTCCACAGAGTTATACACACTGAAAAATAATTAGAACAAACAGGGGTTACTTCGATTATTAGGATTCAATCTGAAGACTTCTTTGTTAACCAAGGCTCCGATGCTCTGTTTTAAACCACTTTTCCTAAAAGCATAAGCTGTTAGGAAGTGGACCAACAATGTATATCAAACACATCATACATTTATGTACTAACAAAGACCTTAAAGAGTTCAGATACCTCTATGCTTTCTATATTAGCTTATACGCTAATTGGTGAAAAACATGCCATGTTGATTTATCTAATTATTATATTGAGTGATTTTATATCCTTTGGCTACTCATCTTTGCCATGTATCAAGTCCTTTCTATTTAAGCATTCTCGGCTTTGATGTTTTGAGTGTAATCAAATTTGTTTCAGGTTTACTGCCTTTCTTGATGCGTGCACAAATCTCAGGAAATGAAATTGAGAAACCTATTAAGCCCACAAACGATGATCTAATACAGGCCTTAGAGGACGTCCGTCTTGGCTATATATTGCCTCGTTTTGGTAGTCTGGATTCAACATGTGAATGGTCTAGTGTTCTTTCACTTGGAGAGCAGCAACGACTTGCTTTTGCACGCCTTTTGCTTTCAAAACCAAAATTGGTTCTACTGGATGAATCTACCAGTGCTTTAGATGAAGCCAATGAGGTATCATGGATTTTTAATCTTCTATTCTACAATGCAAGTTTTATTTTTAGATTAGGGAATGCACCACATTGATTTATTCTCAGTATATGGGAATTGAAAGACGGATTTGTTTAAAATAATGTACCTTTCCTGTCCTGTAAATATGGATCCTGTGGACTTCTTGTTAAGTAAATTTTCTGGAGGTTCCAAGTTTTGTACGGTATGTGTAAATACTAGACAATGAGATATGGATCCACGGGAAGTCTGGAAGAAATTATAGTGGCAGAATTTCCATTTTCTTGTACTCCACACATGCAAATCAAACTTGTGTGTACATTTGAAGTCAAGACTACTAGGCTGCTAATATTTCAGGCAGCCAAGAGGTTGTTGAGTTGAGTTAAGATGGCATGATCCCTCTTCAATTCAACTTGAGATTTTAATGGTTGTGCTTCTGTTTGCAGGCTCATCTATACCGGCAGATTGGAGCAGCAGGCATCACATATATTAGCATTGGCCATCGGCGAACTCTTTATGACTACCACAACAGGAACTTGAGTATATCCACAACAGACCCCAATAGTACGCAGCGCAACTGGCACATTGAATTGATTAATCGTGACACAGTGTATAATAAATTAAAGCTATAATTGTGGGCTTCCTGGAAATTATTCAGTGTTGTCTGCTGTCTTTTGTAAGGTGGCTTCAATGCTCCAAAATGGGAAGGAGAATTCTAAATTGAGATTTGTACTTGAAAATGGCAGCTGAATTGCTTGGTCATACACGTCCATGCCAGTATATACTTATAGCCACTATGTTATCAAGCAATTATTCAAATTTTCCTCTTCCACTTTCAATGAATTCTCTATTTTCCACCTTAATATCTCTAGTGGCTTAACAGAGACCTAGATGGAGTCCCACCTTATCATTATTTCTTTGTTCTTTTTAAAAGTGAGGTGAGGATTTTGTATTCCTATTTTGGACCAAAATTCTAATGCCAAGTTTTTGTTATTGCAAATTTTGTATCATCGAGTTCAAGGGAGATGGCATGACTTGGGGTCCCAAATTCTTGCATCCTGTCTTTTCATTAGCTGTTGTAGGACAAAATTTCAATGAATCAGGGCATTAATTATGATATCCAGATTGTGAGTGTCTAAATGGATGAGTTGTGTGGTCCTGTGCTAGATCCCACATCGGACAAGCAATAGGTCAATTAAGATGAATCCTTCAGGCAAAACCATTTTTGGATATGATGCTCTCTCGTATCGAGACAAATGGTATCGAATCTGGAAGCTCAATGAGACATGGGGGTTTAGCTTACGGATAGAGGATAGAGGGTGAGGGGCCTAATGGCTCCTCGGCCTCTGAAACAATAAATAGTCCAAATTTAATATGAAAGGGTGGCCCTTAGATGGGCCTAGGACCTAGTTTCTATTCGAAATCTGTCCCTTTAACAACCATATATCCACCTCAGGTTTCTGTTTTAAGACCGACAGTAGTGGCCCCTTAAAAGGAATCTTAGGAGTCAGTTTCTATTTGGAAAAAAATGACCCTTTTACAACCATATATCCACCTCATGTTTCTCTTTCAAATCTGACACTGCTGGCCCATAAGAGGGCTGTGGCCCTGTGGTCCTAGGAACTAGTTTCTATAGAAAAAGGAAATGGCGACAACCAAATCGACTTAAATGTTTCTCTTTCAAAACTTCAAGTTGTAAAAGCTGTTCTGTTCGATGCCATGCGACTTAAAAATCAAGTAATGTTACCATTGCACATTTGCACGTACACTTCCTAGTGATTTTGATTTTGAAGAGTTCCTAGTGATTTTCAATCATGGCAAAAACGTATATTCGATTCATAACAAAATATATATATATAAAAAAAAAAGGACAAATTACAATTTACTTATGATTTGGCTAAAATTTAAGTTGCTTACCTATAGTTTAAAATTTGACACTTTACCTATTTAAGGTTTGACCAAAATTTAAGTTGCCTACTTGTGACTTAAAATTCCATAATGAAAGTGTTTCGATGGATAGTTTTTTATCTTATTTAATCTTGTATTTTTATGTTTATTGTGTTTTTGAAAGAGAGAGACATAAAAGTGGAGCAAAATTCATATTTAGCTTTGTTTTTAACGGAGGTGGTTTATAGAAATTTAACTGAGCTAACCTCAGGTAGGTAAACCACAAGTAGACAACTTAAATTTCGATCAAACCACAGTTAGGTAATTTGTGATTTGCCCCCAAAACAAAAAAAAAACGATTTGCTCTCATGTATTAGAAACTGGTCCATACATCTCTCTTTTTCTTTGCCATAGCCAGCAAGTTTGTCCTTGCGAAAATAGGAAAATCAGTCCAACAAAATTACAACTTCAGCATACACTTCTTGGAAACATAAGCCGTCATACAAAAGACATAACCACCACCCTCATCCAAAAGACGTCTCCCAAGCTAAAACTTCTACCCATCCTCAACAGCTGTACAGACAAAACCGATGGCTACCAAAAATAACTTTTGAGAGAAGGACGCGTGCGGAAGAAACTGCTATAAGAGAATCAGCAACTTCATTCCAAGTGCCCGCCATTAACATTGCCATGACCATTGCTATGACCATGACCATTACCATTGCTATGAGCATGACCATTACCATTGCAATACACACCATGTACAGGACCATTGGAAGACTTAACTGTGCCTCCATTTATGTGGGTTTTCACCATTAAGTGTCCATTACTCATCCCATTAGTCACTGACTTTCTTACGTGCCCATTGTCATGTAGGAGAGTCTCCAAGTTCTTACATGCTGCTGCAATTAGTCCTGTAAACATGACATAGAATTTACATCAGCCCATTATTACAGATGCACATTCATGAAGTAAAGCCATTGAATTCTAGCCATTTAGTGAGTAGGGTGCATTTATACTTTTATAGCAAACATAAATGATGACTAACAGTACATAACGAGGAAATATTTCTATTCGCAGATGTTACATGAGAAAAAATGAACAAGTATAGTCCCATTTTTGGGGACCAGGCACAAAGGTGCATAGTTTATATGCCAAGTGTTCACAAAGGTGCATATTTACTATGTAGATGATGAAGGTTGGAAATAATCTGTAAATCAATGCATTGTTGACATATAAGTACTGGCTTAGCCTTTTAGTAACAATCACCAACATATCAAATAATTTTATTAGTACTTGCCTTGCATCAGCACTTGGTTAAAAGGGAGAGAGATGCTAATGAAATCAACAATTGGGATTAAGAAGTACCTAAGAACAGTGCAGACGGTTTCCCAGGTCTTGACTTAAATTCAGGATGGAACTGAACACCAATGAAGTACGGATGACTGGGCAACTCAATAATCTGCATTCATTATACCAATAAAATGCTCATACTTACTATAAATAAAAATAAATATGAAGTTGAAGAACTGAAGATTCTAGAATTTGGTTCGACCCCATATAGTGAATTTATATAGAATACAGTATGACATCTCCTGCTACAATACTTACCTCCATGCGCTGACGAGTTTCATCTTTGCCAACAAATGATAGACCAGCATTTTCAAGTTGTGATATCATATTTGGATTGACCTGTACACCGTCAATAATTTCTAGTGACTACTCAATCAGGAGTGTAGTATATACTGCATCTTTTTGATAAAGAGTGTATGCCTTGACCATGCAAGACAGTGGAGAAATTTACCTCATATCTATGCCGATGTCGCTCATCAACAAAATCTACATTCCCATACCTAAACATAATTCCAAATCATATTGCCAGGTTAGAGCTGAGAATGTTTGATGAGGATCCATTTATATAATCATGTGACATGGTGTTATCATAAGTTCCTATATGGAGATAAATTGTTGAATACAAAGCACATTTATCATCATTAAAGGATACCCCAAGCAAGTTGTTAAGTGTGAGTGGCATATGAATGCATGCAATCTAAAGTCAGTCTGAAGTCCTTACAACTTCGCAGATACGCAACCAGGAACAGTGAAGTAAGTCCTCCTTGATCCCAGACGCATAGTACCTCCCATATGAGTTTTTGAACCCTAGTAAGTAGAACAGACACTAGCTTAACTAGATTGAACATTGATTACCGTACAAAGATATATACACACACAAACACACACACACCCACACACACACATTTAAACTCTTTTACAATTACTTACCTCTGGCATAAATATTACACAAGGATTTGTTGTTTCAGTATTAAACTCAGTACTGTTGGCATCATGCAAACCAAGAACAGATCGTGCAAATTCAATGACAGCAATTTGCATCCCAAGACAAATACCTAGGTACGGAACATTATTCTCTCGAGCATATTTTGCTGCAAGAATTTTCCCTTGCACTCCTCTATCACCAAACCCTCCTGGAACAAGAACACCATCAGCACCCTGCAATGGAAGACTGTTTAGAAGGGTAATGGGCAAAATAAATCTACATTAATTTAGAAATTCAATGTAATGTACATAGAAACAGAAGATTATTATAAGGCAATCAATTCTTCAAGTAGCATCACCTTCAAAAGATCCCATGCTGCTCTATAAACATCAGGGGCCTGCAAGTATTAGGAAATGATAGTCAATTTGTAAAACGTTTACAATAAACAAGCATAAGGTAAGTACAATTCAGTACCCACCTCTTTTGCAGTAATGTCTTCAAGTTCTCCTGCTGCAACCCAATCTACAACAAGCTTCCTGTGGCAAGCAACAGAGGCATGCAAAAGAGCCTGGAAGAAGAAGCTATATATTATGACCTGAAGTGTCACAACTTTAGAAGCATGATATGTAAGGTTTATTTATTGGTCACACACAGACCTAGTGGTTCTTGAACCCACAATTTCACCTTTCATCCCATTATTATGAGCTATAGCTCCATTCATTGGCATTATGTGTACAAAAAATAAATAAAGAACACTTTAGACATACAAAATGTATGCATGACATCCATATAGCATGAAAGAATGGTATATTGTAAAGGTTTATCTTTAACCCTTGCATCCAGATAACTAAGGCAAATTGTTTATACATATCTTTAACCCTTGCGTGCGTGCACAAATATGCCCAGTAGCCTTATTTCAAATGCAAATTGAAGGACAAATCTATCCAATTAAAATTAAGAAGGTTGCTATCCTGCACCAGGAGTTGGGGAGCATATAATCCCTAAACACACATCTGAAATAAGGACCAAGTAGGCTGTTTCAAAATGGTGTTACATGGATAATTGGTCCACAAAGCTACCGTCATATAATCCCTAAACACGCATATGCTGCCATGAGACAGTTTGAGTTGCATACAATAGTCACTAAACTGTTGAAACTATCTATATTGAAATATTAAATATAAATATATGACCATACAAAATGTGAAACAATTAACTTTAAATGATAATCTATACTTTAATGTTTACAAGCTTTTCTAAAAGTATAATTATGTGTGACCCATTATCGAGCAACTTCATTAGAAAAAAAAATACCCTCAACATTAACAAGCACTAAATAGAAAATCAGACAAATATTTAGTCATGTAACAAAAAGCAAATTTGCACATGCATACACACCAGGGCAGAGACACAATATGTTATTTCAAATTGTACAAGTAGTTAATGCAAGTTGTAGAAATGGAAATACTATTGCTCTAAGTTAATTAGACTGGATGCAGAACTATGATAAATGTAAGAGTATGTTTGGAACGGAGGGAGATGGGAGAGGAGAGGTAAACAAATAAGCAACACACGAATATGACATTGAAAAAGATAATTATGATAATTAATGGAAACTGGATTCCAAATCATTGAACAATAAAGCAACTTACCTTTAAAACAGAGAGGTATGCATCTGAAAGGCCAGTGTATTTTCCAACCATGGCAATTCTAACCTGTAATGTAGATGGAAGTTAGAGCATTATTCTTCACATTATTCAATAAATTAATCCAAAGCATATATGAGATGCTTGAGACCCACAGGCATCTGTAACGTGTCATAAAGTTTTGTCCTCACAGTCCATTCCTTTAAAGCAGGCTCTCTAGCAACACTGAAAATTATAGAAACGTTAATGGGCCAGAAGAAAAACAATAGACTCTTAAACACTGTTGACACAATTTTAATCCGATAAAAGAGATGCAGCGCAAGAAGCGAGAAACAGATTACACAGCAAAAATAGAGTGAGTTAGAAAGACAAACCCTAGAAGGTTCAGCTCTTTCAGGATTGCTTCATGTGCGTTCTGATTCTATTTCAGAGAGAGAGAGAGAGAGAGATTTTCAGTTTCTTGCTGTGCAACAATTATAACCACAAACAGTTTCAGAATTGATAAAAGACACTACTTACTCTTAATAGCAAGGGAATGTGCCATATGTTTGGAACATCATAGAGAGTGACAATGTTTTCTGCCTGTAAATAAGTCAGTTCTTCTTAGAATAATATTGTAACTAATGGTTTAGAGAAACACAAAGGAAAGAACATCCAGCACACACACATATGCATATGTGCAAGTATCTAGGTGATTTTACCGGCACATGGCAAAATTGAGCAAGTTTCCCCTTAACATTCTCGTCAAGTGCCTGTCAAAATCATTAAAAAAAAATAAATAAATAAAAGAAAGAAAGAAAGGATCTTTGAGACTACTGCTGTCAAATTAAGTTGCTGAAAGAAAAATAAAGGGAAAGAAGGAAACCTTTGTACTACGACAAGCAAGAATATTTGGTGTCAACCCCATTCCTCTGAGTCCCCGAACACTATGCTGGGTAGGTTTTGTTTTCTATAAATTGAAAATTTTGAGCACACTATTAATTATAGCCACACTGTTTTTGGAAAATATACGTTAGCAAAATCAATGATTCTATACTTAAGTGCAATTCACATTTACAAAACTTAGAACTAGTATGCCCCACGAATAAAAAATGATGCATTATATACCTGCTCACCAACAACATTGAGAACAGGGACGAGGCTGACGTGAACTAAGCAGAAATTACCAGGGCCTAATACCAGAAACACTTGGGTAAAACCAGCTCAAATAAACTCAATATAACAATTTTATTTACAAGAACCTGCAAAATTAGATGATGCTCTCATTGATCTTACCTACACGGTATGAAAATTGGACAAGTGCCTCAATGAATGGCATAGATTCAATGTCGCCTGCATCAAGACAAATTTATTTTAATCTTTATAATAACAAGGGAAGGGCTCATGTTGATACACATAAAATATTTTAACATACCTATTGTTCCACCCAATTCAATGACACAAACATCGGCTGGACCTTCTTGTCCATCTACAGGTATTTTTGCAACACGCTCTATCCACTCTTGAATGGCATCTGTAATGTGTGGAACAACCTAGAGTAAAGCAAAGGGAAAAACAAAATTCAGAATCCATACAATAAAATGGAAAGCTCAGTACAAGGAAAGAAGTTGAATGTCAAAAAGACCTGGACAGTCTTTCCAAGGTAGTCTCCTTTTCTCTCCTTCTCAAGAACAGACTGTTAAACATCAAGACAAAGAATTAAAGATAGCAATAATTCTCTGGGATACTGAGCTCACATGATTTTTCATACTAACTCAAATTGGTAGACTTCACTACAAACAGTGGGAGAATTCATTTCAGTATACCTGATATATTTTCCCAGTTGTAATATTGTTGTCACGGGTTAACTTAACGTCTAAAAACCGTTCATAGTTTCCAAGGTCAAGGTCCACCTTCAAAACAAAACAAAAAACCAGTCATATTCTTTCTATAAAATGAAAACATGAAACACACACGCACACCCTCCTTAAAGAAAGCATAGTAATCAGAACATCAATGCATGTGCTTTCAACAATAGGAGATGAACACAGATAACCCATAAAACCAGCGAAAGCAGAATCAGAACACTCTTTGGCTTGCATTTATAATTCTATTTAGGAAAAGCTGATATTTGGTATGCATTTGTTCTTTCCCACCTTGTATGATAATAGACGAACAGAAAATAATCCAGAATTTAACTTACCTCCCCGCCATCGTCTAAGACAAATACCTCCCCATGCTCAAAAGGGGACATGGTACCCGCATCGGTGTTCAGGTAAGGATCTGCATGTATGGAACCAATTTAGAACATAATAAGAACAATGCAAATATATAGTTTGAACCTTTTCAAGCCACCTCCCTCCCAATACCTCACTAAGGTTTGGACCAGCAATGAGAAATGACCCTTTTAGTGACATGTAAAAGAAAGAGTGCATTGACCTGCATAACTTCTTTTTTCAAAAATTTGGCATTCAAGATGGTAAATTTAAATTAAGTACCAGCACTTTTAAAAAGATAATGGCACTAAAAGGATTGCCATTTCTATGAAAAATTAAGAATTCGATTCCTTACAATAGAAACATTGGTTTATATTATAAGCAAAATAGCTGCTTAATATGGTTGTTCAGCCAATCCAATAATTAAAAAACTTCATTAGCAATCAAAAATTAAATAAGAAAAGGGGCATAAAAATCAACCTTATTTCCATTATAATTAATATATATATATATATATATATATATAATCCCATTTTGATTAAAATCCAAATGCAAGCAAAGGCTGTAAATGAGAAAATGAGGAATGAAAGAGTGGTATACCAATCTTAATTGAAGTTACACGAAGTCCACAAGCTATAAGCAGAAGTCCAATACTACTAGCAGTGACCCCTTTGCCAAGACCGCTTACTACACCACCCGTCACCAATATATACTTCATTTTCTCTCTCTCTTTTTATATCAATTCCTTCCAAACGAAACCAAACAACAACAACAACAATCACAATAACACAAAATTAATTATATTACACAAACTCAAAAGCGCACACAACCCAAAAAAAACAAAAAATGGTATTAGAATAGCAGTGGTTTTAATTAATCCAGAAAGACCCAGTTCTCCTTTTGGGATTTTATATACAATATTATCAAACAGACAGTCTGAACGGAGAGAAAAATGTAACCTTGTTCACAATGGCGATTTTTACAAAGCCTATACTTTTTCTTTTCTTTTCTGGGATTTGTAGTGGGTGTCTCACTCTTTCTCTCAAAAAGAAAAAGATTCTGCTTTTGAATAAAGATTAATAAAAAAGAAAGACCAGAAAATGAAAGAATGAGACAAGAAAGTAGAATTGAATTCAATGAAAGTAATCTTGGAACCGTGTTTTTTTTGTGTGTTAAAGCTTAGTATTGTACCAAGAAAGAGTTTGTCATTATTGCACAAACACAAACCTACCTTTGTTTACCTTTGTTTCTGTGTCTTTCAGTTTTTTTGAGTTCAGAGATGAGTTCACAATCTCTCTCTCAGGCGGCGGGCTCTCAAACTCTTAGCTCTTAAAACTCTCTCTTCGCTCTCTTTTTATGCCTCCTCTTTTCTTTTTTCTTTTTCTTATAAATAAAAAAAAAAATTTAATATCAACCTCTTGATTTTTTTCTCCTTTTTGTTTTTCTTAAATAAATCTAAAAACCGCAGAAATATCTACAAAATATTTCGTTGACTAGTTATTGATATAATGAAAAAATAATATTATAATAATAGTCCCAAATAAGAACTAATAAAAATCTATTAAAACTCCCCATATGACATAAATATTATTAATATAAATAGTAAAATAATATTGTAATAAACCTAAATAAGAATCAATAAAAATCTATTAAAATTTTCAGGATGACATTATTATTATTATTAGTCATTTTAACTTACTTTATGTGTCATTTTAACTTACTAGGGTTTCTTTTTTTGGTGTTTTTATTTTTTATTTTTATAGCTTTTCTATAATTGGTCTTTTCCTAAAAAGATTTTTCAAAGTTGGAAGAATCAAAGCAAAAGGAAGCAGATAGTGTTAAAGTGTTTACATAGAAAGGCAATTAGAGGATGTTATGTTAGTCACACAGACAAATTAGTCATTGATTCACACGGGACAAAAAGCAAACATATAAAGTTGGTTCCCATGCCTTACTGCTACCTATAAAGACTTTTTATATTATTATCATAGACTATATAGTATATAGTATTTTTATAAAAACAAAATAGCATATAGTATATAATATTGTTGGCTCGTTGCCTATCTAATCTAGTCCAATCCAATGATGCCTACCCCCACACGCACACACCAAAAAAAAAAAAACCAACGAGCCAAAGAGGCCATACCCCATGCTTTGCCACTTGCCAGGCCCTACATTTTATTTTACATTAGTTTTTAATGATGATTTTCTCTACTTACGTATTAGGTTACATGATGCTCACCTTTTCATCGCATTCTTATATTACATAATATTTATTTATGCCTCTTTCTTGCAACTATTTGGATTGCCCTTGCCTTCCATGTTTCTTTTTTTTACTTCTTATCTTCAATTCCAAATAGTTTTTCTTTAGTTATTACTTGAAAGAAAATATATTTTTTAAAAATATATATTGACAATTTTTAATGTAAAAACCTACCCTAAATCTCATCTCATCTTTTATTAATCAACTAAAAAGTAAAAACCCACGCGCATTTGCAATATTAGCCATTAGTTAAAGTTAGTGAATGTGCCATTATCAAGTTCTATGTTGAATATTTTATTAATCAAAACTTATTGAAAAATTCAATTGATACGAAGCTTTGATTTTCATAATTATTTTATGATTTTTTTAAATGTTCTTTTGATACTTGGTTTATGTTAACTACCTAAAAAATTCAACAATATCTTAAGGACGGTTATAAATTATAAGAACTATAATTTTAAAAGTATCAAATTAAACCGTGAAAAAGACTATTACATATTACTTTTTATAGTTTGGTTTGTTCTAAATCGAACCTTAAACTTTTAAAATTGTATCAATACAAACATTGCGTTTTTATATGGAGGAGGGTTTAAATGTGGAAATATGAATTGCAATAATTTTTTATTGAATATCTCAAAAATATTGAACTGAGGCATAAAAATTAGTGCAAATATTTCTGAGGTAGTCTGTTTATAGGTTCATTCGGTCTCTCGATATTAATAGCCTAATTATTCAGATGTTGGAGTTATATGTTTTAATGGCTTTGAGGAGTTTTAAAGATTTTTTTTTTTTTTTTGAGAAACACACACAAACACACACACACATATACATAGGGGAAGGGGGATGAGATAAAAGAATACACTTACAGCTTTAAAGAAGTTAAGAGGCCCAATCGCTAGTCCAATTAGTTGGTCGATGGTTGTTTATTTTTTTTAGATCATGGACCTCCCAAGATTAATTAACCAATTAATTAGATGTTGGAGTTATTTGTTTTAATGAGTCTGATGAGGAGTTGGTTAATAATAAATGACATTAAGTTTAGTGTTTGAAATTTCGATCAATTGCTTTACTCTCATGTAAGGAGAGAATGTAATTCTATTGCTCATTGTTTAGCAAGACATGCTTTTGATATTTCAAATTTTTTAGTGTGGATGGAAGATACTCCACCACAATTTTCAATTTACTTCAGGCTAATTTAGCCGACTCTCTTTAATCAAAGTTTAGTCTGGATTCTCAAAAAAAAAAAAAAAAAGAAGAAGAGTGATGAGGAGTTTCATTGGAGTTAAAAAGGTTCAATGGTCATGTTTTAATTAATGAGTGTGATTAAGAGTTTCAAAGGAGTTAACAGGCCCAACAACAAGTCCAATAAATGGGTCAATGGTCATGTTTTAATTAATGAGTGTGATTAAGAGTTTCACAGGAGTTAAGAGGCCCAAGAACTAGTCCAATTAGTGGGTCAATGGTCATTTATTCCCTTAACTATAGTGTGTAAATGGTATTTTCATACCTCCTCCTCCTCACATTCCCCAATGTGTATGGGTTAGAGTCGTTAGACCCATTTTCTCCTGCATTACACAAACTCAATAAATCTTCACACTTACAAATAATGACTCTCTCTCCCTCTCTCTCTCTCTCTCAATGTGAGATTTAGATTAAAATATTAACTCTTCAATAACCATATGTGTAACTCTCACATTTTTCTCATTTTATATGCTAATGTGCCGTTTAATTTATTTATTTAAGGCTAAATTATAAATTGCATCCTCTAACTTTTCTTAAAATTCAATTCAGCCCTCTATCTTCACTTTTTATTCAATTCAATCCTCCAAGTTTCAATTTTATTCAATTTAGTTCTCTTGTTAGCTTTCGTTTAGTAACCCTCAAAATGACATAATTTCATTTTTTGGTTGTTGATTTTCTTTAAATTAAATCACCAAAAATCATTTCTTATTGCTATTAGAAGAAAAGAGGAAAAAGGAAAAAAGTAATTAAACAACCAATCATGTAAACAATAATTGAGTACCCGCTAGGGAGTGTTTAGCTAAGAAGTGAGGTGAGTTTACTCAAGCTTGTTCTCGATGCTCTAGGCCGGAAACCACAATCATTGTTCTCTGGCCGGTACTGCCTTTGGGCACATGAATTCTGGACATCCCTCTCGGTCATTTTTTCCTGGGACCTTTTTCAATTTCCCTCTATTTACTTGGCTCCATAACAATTTAACAGCAAACTCCAATTGTCATATTTACATACTTCGGAACATGATTTTTTTACCTTTGGGAATTGGCAGGTTTGGAAATCAAGAAATGAATATGTTTTCGGGGAAACAAGTGCTTAATATCCCCAGCTTTCATATCAAACAATCCATAAGCACCTTTTATTACAATCAATATGGTAGTTAGTGTTGTAGGAAACCAGGGAAAAGCCAGAGGTGGGGGCATCCTCCAAAACAAGTGGGTCTATACGAAAAAGTGTTCATATACATGTTTTATAGAAACATTTCCTATGAAATGCTTCATATATAGCCAAGAGTCTATATAGCACATATCTTATGAAAACATTTTATGAAAAGCATGGCCTTATGAAGAGACCAAGTGTTCAAGTATGAGTTTTATAAAAACATTTTCCTATGAAATATATTATTGGTCTTTAAGGCGTAGCAAAGTGTATGAAATGAATGGCCTTACAGACTTAGCCAAGTGCCCACACATCTCTTATGGAAACATTTTATGAAATACACATGCCCTTATAGGCTTAGCCAGGTGTATGAAATGCATGAGCTGAAAGGCTTGGTTAAATGTATGAGCTTAAAGGGCTTATCCAAGTGTATGAAATGCATGCCCTTTAAACTTTAAAGTGTAAGAAATGGACGGCTAAAGGCTTGGACAAATGTATGAGCTTAAAGGGCTTAGCCAAGTGTATGAAATGCATGGCTTTAAAGGCTTAATTAGCCTAGTGGTTCATCCACGTCTTCTAATGGAAACATTTCCTCTGAAATGCATAACTAAGGCTTTGCCTAGTGTTCATATAGAGGATTTATAGGAAAATTTCAATGAAATACATGGTAGCCAAGTGTCCATGCACATATCTTATGGAAGCATTTTATGAAATGAATTGCATTAAAGACTTATCCAAGTGTCCATACACATCGCCTTAAAGGCATAGCCAGGTGTATGATATGCATGGCCTTAAAGTTTGTTATCATATTCTTCATCAAAACTTCATTAAAATAGCAAGATGTGCGTGAGACAGAAAGATGATTGTCGTGAAAAAATAATCAGTAAAATACTTACTCTTTTCTGTGACTGTCATGATTTTCTGTGACTGTCATGATAAACATGTTTGGTAACTTTTTTTTTTTTTTTTCTTTCCTTATTTTCTATTTTTAAAAATAATTTTTTATTTGTAAGACTTAAAAATTTGTTTGATAACCTAAAATGGATAGAAAATAAAAATTATTCTCAAAACTCAATTTGTGAGGAAAATTGAAAATATGCAAAATTTGTTACCAAACATAGCCTCTTATTTCTTTCCTTGAGAAAAAGGTCTTTGTTGCCATTGCCAAAAAGTTTGTAAGTTAATGGTCAAGAGAAGAAAATATGTCTTATAATAGAATGCTATAATAGGACACTCTTTTTGTAAGTTAATGGTCAAGAGAAGAAAATATGTCTTATAATAGAATGCTATAATAGGACACTGGCTATATAAATAGAGAGATGACTTAGAGATTTAAAAGAGGGGAGTGAATGAGAAATATAATGCTTAATATTTGTTCTTAAAGGGTGAGGTTCTCTAAAGAAATTGTAACATTATATTGTTTTGTGGAAAAAGGCCTAAATGTTAAAATTATTGTGTAAACTGTGATATAGAAGGATGATTTAAGATTTGTCACACATTACAAAGTTTTAAAGAAATATAAAGGGCAACAATAAAATGTTTGAGGGAATCTGAACATATGAGGTGTATGATTAGGATCATGTGTGTGTGTGTGTGTGTGTGTTTTTTTTTTTTTTAAATAAGATGGGTAAGAAGAAAAGGAACCAAAAAAAGAAAAAAGAAAAAGAAGAGAGCTTCGTTTCTTAATTTCTTAATTTGAAAGATTAGCTAATTTAATTAAACGTTAAAAATAAATTAGTCCTTAATGCCTGGGGAAAAATACTTTTCCTTAAGTGGATCATTGATTTTTTATTTTTTATACTATTATCTATGCTACTAGCCTCTAAGCACGCGCTCACGCACGTGCTCAAAGGCTCTTTTATTTTTTTGGGAAAAAGTTAATAATTTGCATCAATTATAATTTGGGATTACTATATTTTCCAATTACAAAAAAACAAAGAAGTGTGATGAAAAATTATTTTACCTGCTAACACATAATACTCATCATACTCCTAGTTTTTTTTTTTTATTGGAAAATATAGTAATCTCAAATTATAATTGATGCAAATTATTAATTTTTTCTCAAAAAAATAGAAGAACTTCTGAGAACGCGCTCATAGTTGTGATTAAAAAATGCATTAATCCCGAATTATGGTGAATTAAAAATTGTCTTTAAAAAAAAAATAGAAGACTATTTCAGCACACACAAAGCAAAAGTGATAGTTTTAAAATAAAATAATACTTGACACAAAATCTAAAATGGACTTTTTTGGGGCAATCAATCTAAAATGAAAGTCTCTTAATAATGCAATGCAATAAATAAACTTTGGACTCTTCTGTGCGATTGAGATCTCAAATTAATGGGTCTACCAAGTTGCCTTTGTTATTTAAAAGTACCATTTTATTGAACATGTTCTTTCAACTTTACTAAAGATTGGTTGTAAAACCTTCGAAGTTCAAACCATGAAATATTGATTGATAATCCCCTTCTTCTCATCATGTATGCTAATATTTTTGTCCAAATTTAACACATGAATTTTTATGCCATGAGCCAAAGGAAACTTTATCTTTAATATACAATGGAAGGGTCTACTTAACAGGTACCCTTCCGTCACATCATCGGCTTTCAAATGCATATACATCTCTCTCCAAATACTTCACATCACTTTCTTCAAATGCAATACACTCTATTTTTTGTTTGAATATTAAGTATAAAAGGTTTTATTTCCCACAGCTAGCCATTAAGGACAAACAAAGTAATCCATTTTTCTCATAAAAACACTTATAACTTGCATTGCCCTCGTGTCTTTTCCACTAGTGTTAACTTGCATATTTGTAGTCTTGACTCTTGAAGCATTGTTTTAGCCAAATCCATTATCTGCTACGAGTGAAGCAATTTAACTTGTTTCGACTTGTCCAGATTGCCTTGACCAGTACTGCCCCATAGCTCCCCTCCTCTCTCCATTCCATTGCTAATTATTGGAAAAGGCTAGAGAAATAAATCTTCATATCAGTAAATCATGTCTGTAGTCTTCCTAGATCTCAGGCCATTGGACATTCCCACAACACATGCATCATTGTTTCAGTGTATTCATTCTATGCCCCAAATTCTTTATGGATGAACTTGCATAAAATTATTTTGTTGGCATTAAATTTAAATCTCCCTCACCGCCATAATGTTGGGGAAAACAAAACATAACAGGGTTATAACTTTACCTGAGGGGGGAAAATGTCAGATATAGCATTGGAGAAATAAATATTTAAATGAATAAGTTCATTTAAACATACATACCTTATAAAGTCTATCACATATGCACACTTAAGTAAGTACGTTTCCACAAATCATATATAGCCTATTGGAAGGATCTTTAGGCTACAATTTAACCATGGATTTAGGGCAATGAATTAATAATTTCATACAAATATATATACCTTATGATGAGAACATTTCTTGACTCGAAGGGGTGTTGTTGGTTTAGTTTGCATTGATTTGGTATTCAAAGAATATGTAATCTCCCTCCTGTAATCCAAATAAAAAATGAACAATCATAATCGAAATCTTTTCAAAAATGAAAATAAAGAAAATAGACCCAAGATATAGAGTGACCTACCCAAATTGGTTGCCTTTATTTTTTGTTTTAATTTAATTTTTGGAACCACAAATTGTAGCAAAATAGAAGTGGAGAAACAATTATGTAGCAATTACTTGAGTTTGCTATTATTACATAAATTTATACATGCACATGGAAGAAGAAAAAGTACCTCGGCAAGTCCAAAAAATCACACAAAAATCCAATGCAATATTTTGTAGTAGTTCAAGATTTAAAAAAATAATATAAAAAGACATCAACCAGCGTTTTTATTTTATATGTATAATTTTTATTTTAAGAATATAACTTATAACTAGATAAAACAATTTAAAAATTAATAGGAGAGTGATCCTATTTTTTAGGCAATGTTTTAGTGGGAGTTAGAGTTGTATTTTTACCAGATTGTCCTTTAGTTTTGTCTCTACTTAAACATAGGGGGTGTAGGGGGTGTAGGGGCATTTTTGAACTAAAAAATATGGAATCCAAACAGGGGAAGCCCCTTAAATAATAGTATGGGATTCCTCTGTTTGGATTTCACATTTTAGATGCCTAAAATACCCTCATCATATCCACTTACAAGATTTTAACTAACGAGATTAAATATGTAAATTGAAACTCCTACACTTTAAAACCCACAAACCCACAAACTCACAAATGCTTTGCAGTTTCTATCTCACTTTCTTTCTCTCATTCTTCTTTAGATTGGAGACATTTAGTTTAGCTCTACATCCTCCTTTCTTTTTCTTGAAATTAAATACATTTATTGTCAGAGGCTCCAACAAATTTCCATGAATTGTCATTTCATGTTGTAGGTATTGTGATCCAAAGACAGGGCTGCCTTATGCTACAAAAGAAACATCTAACTAACAAATTTTTCGGTTCTGTCTTTTGTAAGTTCCTCTTTGTTTTGTTTTCTTTTCTTTGATTTATAATTGACTTTCTTTGAGTTCTACTTTTTTTTTTTCTTTTTATATGTATCATGTTAACTTTTTTTTTTAATGTAATTTTGAAAATTCGAATTGAAATGAAAATAATTACTACAATACTCCCTGATTAATGATCAAAATATAAATGATCAATTACTATTTCCTCACTTTTTTTTTTTCCTTCATTGTATTTTTTTGTTCTTTTTAAGAATATTTTTTTTACCATCATTGTATATGTTTTTGGTGTTAAAATTTTTTTATTTAGTTATTTATTTAAATAGTTGATGATGTGGTGATTACATTTTATCTATGATAGAGTTAAATTCTAAAAAATCTTTATCTTCTATTTCCTCACTCTCTTTTTTTTTTTTTTTTCCTTCTTAATTCGTATTTTTTTTTCTTTTTAAGATTTTTTTTTTACCATCATTGTATATGTTTCACCAACAGTTTCATGATGTTTTGGAGACTGTTCGGTGTAGTCTTGCTGATGGGGATGCCGATGCCTTGGTCTTAAAGGTTTGATTTTTACTTCATATTTTTTTTTTCTTAGCTTTTTCTGAATGGCTTTGTTATTTTATGATGAATGTGTTACAGCTTTAATAGGAATAGAAACAAGTTCTAATTTTTTTTTTTTTGTTTGATCTCTCTTGGATTGTTTATAGGAATAAGAATGAGATAATAGGGAACAATGTAGATAATAGCATTGTCTTTTTTCCTTCTTCGTATTTTTGTTTTCTTTTTAAGAAAATTTTTTTATTTACCATTATTGTATATGTTTTTGGTGTTAATTTTTTTTATTTAGTTATTTATTAAAATAGTTGATGATGTGGTGATTAGATTTTAAAGAGTCCATGATCGAGTTAAATTCTAAAAAATCTTTATTTTCTATTTCCTCACTTTTTTTTTTTTTTTACCTTCATTGTATATGTTTTTGGCATTAAAGTTTTTTAGTTTTTTTTTTTTTTTACCATCATTGCATATGCTTTTGGCGTTAAACTTTATTTTTTTTATTTAGTTATTTATCTATACTACTATTTAAGAGGCTTCCCCTATTTTGATTCCTCAATTTTTATGCCCTTAAATTGATCTGTTTGTATGGCTTAAATAATAGGGTTAGACATGTAAAATTTGTAATTTAAAAACTCCTAATTTTTAGCTAAATTAAAAAAAAAAAAAAAACAGTTTTTTCTCCCCTCTCCACATTTCACTCCCACGTTAGTAGTCATGTACTAATACAACTTCTTCTTCTTTTACTAAATAAATAAATAAATATAAAACTGTTTTATTTTCTCCTATAAACGTACTATTTTTTTCTTTCTTTTTTTTCTAATTGCCAAAATGAAATTGTCTGCAACTTTTTATCACTAAACGGTTTAACAAATCTCAAAAGTTTGACACATCTTTTTTTTCCTAAAAATTCGCATACATTATCTCTATTTAGATAGAGAGAAGTTACGTCTACAACATTTTTACAACAAATCATAAGTGGTTAATTATTATTGGTTCAAATTTGAACCTAACACTAAGATTACTTTTTTGCCCCAACAATAACAACCAATAACAACTTGCCATTTATGATTTGTTGTGAAAATGTTGTGAACATATCATTTTTCATTTAGATATATTCCACACACTTTTTACATGTCCTATACATATCCTAAATTTTAAAAAAATAAAAATAAAAATCAAATCCCACGTTCACCCCTCTTCCTAAAATTTAGCATACCCCTTCAAATCCCAAGGAGAAATGCTACGTTCTCCTATTTGAATTCTTTTTTTTTTTTTTTTCTAATTTCAGTTGAAGCTTTATTCTTAACTTCTAATCATTATCTTTTATTTTTATTAAAAAAAAATTAATTGTTCAAAATTCTTTCTTATTCCTTAACTAACCACCAATATTCCCAGCAAAAAATTTATCCAAAAAAAAAAATACACACACACACACACACACACACATATATATGTATATTCCCACCCAAAGAAGAAGAAGCTAACAATTGGATAAGATAAACTACGATGAACTATCTCTTTAAAAAAAAAAATCTGCCTACAAATTCTCACAAACATAACTTCAAACTTCCACCCATTATCATTACGCAGTTACTAGCCTCTAAGCACACGCTCACGCGCATACTTAGAGGCTCTTCTATTTTTTAGATAAGGGTTAATTTAGAGCATTTTTTATAATTTGAGATTACTACATTTTTCAATCACAAAAAAATCTAGAGGTGTGATGAAAAATTAATCTAAACACATGATACTCATCACACCCCTAGAATTTTTTGTGATTGGAATGTAGTAATCCCAAATTATAATAAATGCTCTAAATTAACTCTTACCCCAAAAATAGAAAAGTCTCTGAGCACGCGCGTGAGTGCGTGCTCAGAGGCTAGCAGATTATTAAAGGGCTTTTCCTGATTGGATTCCTCATTTTTTAGTTCAAAAATGCTCATATACCCATATATTTAAGTAGAGATAAAACTAAAGGACAATTTGATAAAAATGTAACTCTAACTCCCACTAAAATATTGCCTTAAAAATAAGACCACCTTCCTGTAAATTTTCAAATTACTTTATCTACTAATAAATTATATTTTCAAAATAAAGATTATATATATAAAATAAAAAATATATAGATTTTTTTTTCTACTAAATAGGACCACTAAAAAAAAAACTTCATTGCACGCACTTTGCGCACTATTCTCTAATCTATACTACTATTTAAGGAGTTTCTCCTGTTTAGACCGGATTTTTTTTTTCAAAATACCCCTACAACCTATGTTAAAGTAGAGGCAAAACTTAGTAAAAATAATTTTTTAACTCTCACATAAAACATTATCTACAAACAAAAACTACTTTTGAATAACTTCCTTTCCTCACGTCTTCAACTTCACACTAAAATAAAAAATTCCTCCCAAGACTTACATACAATCCCACCGTAGAATACAAACTTCCCACTAAACTACTATGAAAATTCAATCTTTTTGGTCCTGGACAGTTACAAGTTTTACACCTTTCATAGTCCTTCCCACTCAAAAAATCCACTTCATTCTTATTTTATTTTTATTTTTTATTTGCTTCTCTCGCTCTTCCTCTCTCTGATAATTTATTTTCCAGCACAACTTTGGTAAAATTTCTCCATAAAAATTTTCCTCTATTTGCCAAAAATACTCATAAGACTCTTCAAGGGGATCTCACGAATGTCTCTTCAAGCTATAAAATTGGAACACTGTAAGTTGCATGTTTCACTTTTCTTTTTGGTGAAAAACATGAAAAATAAATATTAAATAAAGTTTTTTTTTTTTTTTTCGTTATAATTTTTCTAACTCATTTGTAGAACCAAGTGGAGGAATGGTGGACACAACAAGCATGGCTATGGCCATGTCAATTAAGTTTATCAAGATCTGAATTTTTTTTTTTTCTAATCACTGGTATTTTTCTTTTTGCTAATTTGAATTCTATTTTTTAATTTCTTAAATTTGAGTCCCAATTGATTCAAATAACTTCATGTTTAGGATTATTGTCTCCACAGAATAACAAAGACTGCCACTCCTGTAAGAGTCTCTCCTCTATTTGTCTCTCTCTAATTTCTTCTTCTTCTTTTCTAATTGAATTTGATTGGTTTGATTTAGATTTTTATTTTAGATTTTTCAGTGATATACATGGGCCCCAAAGCCACACAGCAGAATGCAACAGCCAAGTTATTCAAATAATTGCAGCAATTTATCCCTATCATCTAGCAGTAGTTTTTTTTTTTGGGTAGGGTCTAATAGTAGTAGTTGGACTTGAAATAAACTTATTCCATAAAGATTAATAATTTGCATCCATTATAATTTGGAATTACTCTATTTTTTAATTATAAAAAAGCCTAGGAATGTGATGAAAAATTATTTCATTTGCAAACGCATAATACTTATCACATCCTTAGGTTTTTTTGTAATTAAAAAATATAGTAATTTCAAAATATAATTGATACAAATTATTAACCTTTATCCAACAAAATAAAAGAGCCTCTAAGTATACGCTAGCTTAGACGCTAGTACATCTAAGGGCCCGTTTGATAGAGAAGTTTGAATAACGTTATTTGGGTGTTTTTGATAAATGTGTAGATAAAAAAAATGTATTAAAATATATATAAGGTTGTTTAAAATATAAAAATATGTGTTAGAACCATACAACCAAACAGCACCTAAATAACTGGTTGGTAAAAGATGTACGTTTGAGTGGAAGATGGAAGACCGTTTTGGGAAACTAAGATTTTTTATATTTTTTTAAACCAAAGAATTCCGGGCCGTACACTTAGGCAAACACATAAAGTCCGGTCCCATACCTTAGTGTTACCTATAGAGACTTTTTGTATATATTATCATAGACTATATAATATATAGTATTTTGCTCAAAAAAATATTGTTTATAGTATATAATATTGTTGGCTCGTTACCTATCTAATCTAATCTAATGATGCTTACCCACACCAAAAAAAAAAAAAAAACCCAGTCAGCTAAAGAGGCCATACCCCATGCTTTGCCACTTGCCAGGCCCTACTTTTTATTTTACATTGGTTTTTAATGATGATTTTCTCCACCTTTTTATACATTATTCCTTACTTAAGTTACATCATACTCACCTTTTCCTCGCATTCTTATATTACATACTATTTATTTATGCCTCTTTCTTGCAACTATTTGGATTTCCCTTGCCTTCCCTGTTTCTTTTTTTTACTTCTTATCTTCAATTTCAAATATTTTTTCTTTAGTTATTACTTGAAAGAAAATATATTTTTTAAAAATATATATTGGCAATTTTTAATGTAAAAACCTACCCTAAATCTCATCTCACCTTTTATTAATCAACTAAAAAGTAAAAATTCATGCGCATTTGCAATATTAGCCATTTGTTAAAGTTAGTGAATCTGCCATTATCAAGTTCTATGTTGAATATTTTATTAATCAAATCTTATTGAAAAATTCAATTGATACGAAGCTTTGATTTTCATCATTATTATATGATTTTTTTAAATGTTCTTTTGATACTTGGTTTATGTTAACTACCTAAAAAATTCAACAATATTTTAAGGGTGGTTATAAATTATAAGAACTATAATTTTAAGGTATCAAATTAAATCGTGAAAAGGACTATTACATATTACTTTTTATAGTTTGGTTTGTTCTAAATCGAACCTCTTGAACTATTAAAATTGTATCAATATAAACATTGCGTTTTTATATGGAGGAGGGTTTAAATGTGGAAATATGAATTGCAATAATTTTTTATTGAATATCTCAAAAATATTGAACCGAGGCATAAAAATTAGTGTAAATATTTCTGAGGTAGTCTGTTTATAGGTTCATTCGGTCTGTCGATATTAATAGCCTAATTATTCAGATGTTGGAGTTATATGTTTTAATGGCTTTGAGGAGTTTTAAAGATTTTTTTTTTTTTTGAGAAACACACACACACATATATACATAGGAGAAGGAGGATGAGATAAAAGAATACACTTACAGTTTTAAAGAAGTTAAGAGGCCCAATTGCTAGTCCAATTAGTTGGTCAATGGTTGTTTATTTTTTTAGATCATGGACATCCCAAGATTAATTAACCAATTAATTAGATTTTGGAGTTATTTGTTTTAATGAGTCTGATGAGGAGTTGGTTGATAATAAATGACATTAAGTTTAGTGTTTGAAATTTCGATCAATTGCTTTACTCTCAAGTAAGGAGAGAATGTAATCCTATTGCTCATTGTTTAGCAAGACACGCTTTTGATATTTCAAATTTTTTAGTGTGGATGGAAGATACTCCACCACAATTTTCAATTTACTTAATGCTGATTTAGCTGACTCTCTTTAATCAAAGTTTAGTCTAGATTCTCAAAAAAAAATAAAATAAAATAAAAAATAAAAGAAAAAGAAGAGTGATGAGGAGTTTCGTTGGAGTTAAAAAGGTTCAATGGTCATGTTTTAATTAATGAGTGTGATTAAGAGTTTCAAAGGAGTTAAGAGGCCCAACAACTAGTCCAATAAGTGGGTCAATGGTCATGTTTTAATTTATGAGTGCAATTAAGAGTTTTATAGGAGTTAAGAGGCCCAACAACTAGTTCAATGAGTGGGTCAATGGTCATTTACTCCCTTAAATATAGTGTGTAAATGCTATTTTCATACCTCCTCCTCCTCACATTCCCCAATGTGTATGGGTCAGAGTCGTTAGACCCATTTTCTCCTGCATTACACAAACTCAATAAATCTTCACACTTATAAATAATGACTCTCTCTCTCTCTCTCTCTCTCTCTCTCTCTCTCTCTCTCTCTCTCTCAATGTGAGATTTAGATTAAAACATTAACTCTTCAATAACCATATGTGTAACTCTCACATTTTTCTCATTTTGTATGCTAATTTGCCGTTTAATTTATTTATTTAAGGCTAAATTATAAATTACATCCTCTAATTTTTCTTAAAATTCAATTCAGCCCTCTATCTTCACTTTTTATTCAATTCAATCCTCCAAGTTTCAACTTTATTTAATTTAGTTCTCTTGTTAGCGTTCGTAAAAAAGTGCTATTAGTAACCCTCAAAATGACATAATTTCATTTTTTGGTTGTTGATTTTCTTTAAATTAAATCACCAAAAATCATTTCTTATTGCTATTAGAAGAAAAGAGGAAAAAGGAAAAAAGTAATTAAAAAAACCAATCATGTAAACAATAATTGAGTACCCACTAGGGAGTGTTTAGCTAAGAAGTGAGGTGAGTTTACTCAAGCTTGTTCTCGATGCTCTAGGCCGGAAACCACAATCATTGTTCTCCGGCCGGTACTGCCCTTGGGCACATGAATTCTGGACATCTCTCTCGGGCATTTTTTCCTTTGGACCTTTTTCAATTTCCCTCTATTTACTTGGCTCCAAAACAATTTAACTAGCAAACTCCAATTGTCATATTTACATACTTCGGAACATGATTTTTTTACGTTTGGGAATTGGCAGGTTTGGAAATCAAGAAATGAATACGTTTTCGGGGAAACAAGTGCTTAATATTCCCAGCTTTCATATCAAACAATCTATAAGCACCTTTTATTACAATCAATATGGTAGTGTTATAGGAAACCAGAGAAAAGCCAGAGGTGGGGGCATCCTCCAAAACAAGTGTTCATATACATGTTTTATAGAAACATTTCCTATGAAATGCTTCATATATAGCCAAGAGTCTATTTAGCACATATCTTATGAAAACATTTTATGAAATGCATGGCATTATGAAGAGACCAAGTGTTCATGTATGAGTTTTATAAAAACATTTTCCTATGAAATATATTATTGGCCTTTAAGGCGTAGCAAAGTGTATGAAATGAATGGCCTTACAGACTTAGCCAAGTGCCCACACATCTCTTATGGAAATATTTTATGAAATACACATGCCCTTAAAAGGCTTAGCCAGGTGTATGAAATGCATGAGCTGAAAGGCTTGGTTAAATGTATGAACTTAAAGTGCTTATCCAAGTGTATGAAATGCATGCCCTTTAAACTTTAAAGTGTAAGAAATGGACGCCGGCTAAAGGCTTGGACAAATGTATGAGCTTAAAGGGCTTAGCCAAGTGTATGAAATGCATGGCTTTAAAGGCTTAATTAGCCAAGTGGTTCATCCAGTCTTCTATGGAAACATTTCCTCTGAAATGCATAACTAAGGCTTTGCCTAGTGTTCATATACAGACTTTATAGGAAAATTTCTACGAAATACATGGTAGCCAAGTGTCTATACACATATCTTATGGAAGTATTTTATGAAATGAATTGCATTAAAGACTTATCCAAGTGTCCAAACACATCTCTTATGGAAACATTTTATGACATGCATCGCCTTAAAGGCATAGCTAGCCAGGTGTATGATATGCATGGCCTTAAAGTTTGTTATCATATTCTACATCAAAACTTCGTTAAAATAGCAAGATGTGCGTGAGACAAAAAGATGACTGTCATGATAAGATAATGAGTAAAATACTTACTATTTTCTGTAACTGTTAATAAACATGTTTGGTATCTGTTTTTTTTTTTTTTTTCCTTATTTTCTTTTTTTCAAAATAATTTTTTTATTTTTAAGACTTAAAAATTTGTTTGACAACTAAAATGGATAGAAAATAAAAATTATTCTCAAAACTCAATTTGTGAGGAAAATTGTAAACATGCAAAATTTGTTACCAAACATAGCCTCTTATTTCTTTCCTTGAGAAAAAGATCTTTGTTTCCATTGCCAAAAAGTTTGTAAGTTAATGGTCAAGAGAAGAAAATATGCCTTATAATAGAATGCTATAATAGGACACTGGCTATATAAATAGAGAGATGACTTAGATATTTAAAAGAGGGAAGTGAATGAGAAATATAATGCTTAATATTTGTTCTTAATGGGTGAGGTTCTCTAAAGAAATTCTAACATTATATTGTTTTGTGGAAAAAGGGCCTAAATGTTAAAATTATTGTGTAAACTGTGATATAGAAGGATGATTTAAGATTTGTCACACATTACAAAGTTTTAAAGAATATATAAAGAAATATAAAGGGCAACAATAAAATGTTTGAGGGAATCTGAACATATGAGGTACATGATTAGGATCAAGTGTTTTTTTTTTTTAAATAAGATGGGTAAGAAGAAAAGGAACCAAAAAAAGAAAAAAGAAAAAGAAGAGAGCTTCTTTTCTTAATTTCTTAATTTGAAAGATTAGCTGATTTAATTAAACGTTAAAAATAAATTATTCCTTGATGCCCGAGGAGAAATACTTTTCCTTAAGTGGATCATTGATTTTTTATTTTTTTATACTATTATCTATACTACTAGCCTCTAAGCACGCGCTCACACACATGCTCAGAGGCTCTTTTATTTTTTTGGAAAAAAGTTAATAATTTGCATCAATTATAAGTTAGGATTACTATATTTCCTAATTACAAAAAAACCTAGAAGTGTGATGAAAATTTATTTCACCTGTTAACACATAATACTCATCATACTCCTAGGTTTTTTTTTTTGTAATTGGAAAATATAGTAATCCCAAATTATAATTGATGCAAATTATTAATTTTTTTCCAAAAAAATAGAAGAGATTCTGAGCATGCGCTCATAGTTGTGATTAAAAAATGCATTAATCCCGAATTATGGTGAATAAAAAATTGTCTTAAAAAAAAAATAGAAGACTAGTTGAGCACACACAAAGCGAAAGTGATAGTTTTAAAATAAAATAATACTTGACACAAAATTTTAAATGGACTTTTTTGGGGCAATCAATCTAAAATGAAAGTCTCTTGATAATGCAATGCAATAAATAAACTTTGGACTCTTCTGTGCGATTGAGATCTCAAATTAATGGGCCTACCAAGTTGTCTTTGTTATTTAAAAGTACCATTTTATTGAACATGTTCTTTCAACTTTACTAAAGATTGGTTGTAAAACCTTCAAAGTTCAAACCATGAAATATTGATTGATAATCCCCTTCTTCTCATCATGTATACTGATATTTTTGTCCAAATTTAACACATGAATTTTTATGCCATGAGCCAAAGGAAACTTTATCTTTAATATACAATGGAAGGGTCTACTTAACAGGTACTCTTCTGTCACATCATCGGCTTTCAAATGCACAGACATCTCTCTCCAAATACTTCACATCACTTTCTTCAAATGCAATACACTCTATTTTTTGTTTGAATATTAAGCATAAAAGGTTTTATTTCCCACAGCTAGCCATTAAGGACAAACAAAGTAATCCATTTTTCTCATAAAAATACTTATAACTTGCATTGTCCTCATGTCTTTCCCGCTGGTGTTAACTTGCATATTTTTAGTCTTGACTCTTGAAGCATTATTTTAGCCAAATCCATTATCTGCTGTGAGTGAAGCAATTTAACGTGTTTCGACTTGTCCAGATTTCCCTGACCAGTACTGCCCCATAGCTCCCCTTCTCTCTCCATTCCATTGTTAATCATTGGAAAAGGCCAGAGTAATAAATCTTCATATCAGTAAATCATGTCTGTAGTCTCCCTAGATCTCATGCCATTAGACATTCCCACAACACATGCATCATTGTTTCAGTGTATTCATTCTATGCCCCAAATTCTTTATGGATGAACTTGCATAAAATTAATTTGTTGGCATTAAATTTAAATCTCCCTCACCGCCATAATGTTGGGGAAAACAAAACATAACAGGGTTATAACTTTAACTAAGGGGGGAAAATGTCAGATATAGCATTGGAGAAATAAATATTTAAATGAATAAGTTCATTTAAACGTACATACCTGATAAAGTCTATCATATATGCACACTTCAAGTAAGTACGTTTCCACAAATCATATATAGCCTATTGGAAGGATCTTTAGGCTACAAGTTAACCATGGATTTAGGGCAATGAATTAATAATTTCATACAAATATATATACCTTATGATGAGAACATTTCATGACTCGAAGGGGTGTTGTTGGTTTAGTTTGCATTGATTTGGTATTCAAAGAATATGTAATCTCCCCCCTGTAATCCAAATAAAAAATGAACAATCATAATCGAAATCTTTTCAAAAATGAAAATAGACCCAAGATATAGAGTGACCTACCCAAATTGGTTGCCTTTTTTTTTTTTTTTTTTTTTTAAATTTAATTTTTGGAACCACAAATTGTAGCAGAATAGAAGTGGAGAAACGATTATGTAGCAATTACTTGAGTTTGCTATTATTACATAAATTTATGCATACACACGGAAGAAGAAAAAGTACCTCGGCAAGTCCAAATTTGATATTTCACATTCTCTACATCCATGATCGCTCTCTTCTACTATTTCTCAAATGAAGCTGCATTGACATGGCATGCTGGCCAATGATGATGCTGAGCAACTGGCATTGATTTCATTGACAGCTTCACTGAAGTTGATTTCTCAATAGTTTTTGAATTTGGGGGTTCTGTTGCGATTTTGCATACGCTTTCACTAAAATAAAAATAACAACCAATATCTAGTTCAAGAAATATAGAAATTTGAGAGAGAGAGAGAGAGAGAGAGAGGAGTACCATTTGCACTGAGTAGCCGTGGGAAATCATAAAACATAGGCTTGAAGAATTGTGGACTACAGAAGTATATACGTGTGAATGGAATAACTAATAAGGTGGTTGCTTATGGTTTTTGAACTTGGGTAAGGATGATAACTGATGAGGATGATGAGCTATTTTAATTTGAGGTTAAAGAGTGGAGGAGCGGGGAAAGTGCAAGACGTTAGGTGAAGAGTTGAGAAAAATGCAGATAAGAAACTGACGGGATGAGAAATATTAACTACTCATTTGACCCTATTATTTAAAATTTTGTGAGAAAATTTTAAAATCACACAAAAATCTAGTGCAATATTTTGTACTAGTTCAAGATTTAAAAAATATATATAAAAAGACATCAACTTGCGTTTTTATTTTATATATATATAATTTTTATTTTGAGAATATAACTTATAACTAGACTAGATAAAGCAATTTAAAAATTAATAGGAGAGTGGTCCTATTTTTTAGGCAATATTTTAGTGGGAGTTAGAGTTGTATTTTTACCGGATTGTCCTTTAGTTTTGTCTTTACTTAAACATGGAGGTGTAGGGGCATTTTTGAACTAAAAAATGTGGAATCCAAACAGGGGAAGCCCCTTAAATAGTAGTATAGATTATTTAAAGAGCTTTTCCTGATTGGATTCCTCATTTTTTAGTTCAAAAATGCTCATATACCCCTTATGTTTAAGTAGAGAGAAAACTAAAGGACAATCTGGTAAAAATGTAATTCTAACTCCCACTAAAATATTGCCTTAAATATAGGACCACTTTCCTGTAAATTTTCAAATTACTTTATCTACTAATAAATTATATTTTCAAAATAAAGATTATATATATAAAATAAAAAAACATAGATTTTTTTTTCTACTAAATAGGACCACTAAAAAAAACTTCATTGCACGCACTTTGCGCGTGTGATGAAGCTAGTATTTTTTAAAAATCTTAGTAACTATTCTCTAATCTATACTACTATTTAAGGAGTTTCTCCTGTTTAGACTGGATTTTTTTTTCCAAAATACGCTTACAACCTACGTTAAAGTAGGGGCAAAACTTGGTAAAAATACTTTTTTAACTCTCACATAAAACACTATCTACAAACAAAAACTACTTTTGAATAACTTCCTTTCCTCATGGCTTCAACTTCCACTACAAATCAAAAACTCCTCCCATGACTTACATACAATCCCACTACAGAACACAAACTTCCCACTAAACTACTATGAAAATTCAATCTTTTTGGCTCCTAGGCAATTACAAGTTTTACGCCTTTCATAGTCCTTCACACTCAAAAAATCCACTTCATTCTTATTTTATTTTTTTTTATTTGCTTCTCTCGCTCTTCCTCTCTCTGATAATTTATTTTCCTGCACAACTTTAATACAATTTCTCCATAAAAATTTTCCTCTATTTGCCAAAAATACTCATAAGACTCTTCAAGGGGATCTCACGAATGTCTCTTCAAGCTACAAAATTGGAACACTGTAAGTTGCATGTCTCACTTTTCTTTTTGGTGAAAAACATGAAAAATAAATATTAAATAAAGGTTTTTTTTTCGTTCTAATTTTTCTGACTCATTTGTAGAACCAAGTGGAGGAATGGTGGACACAACAAGCATGGCTATGGCCATGTCAATTAAGTTTATCAAGATCTGAATTTTTTTTTTCTTCTAATCGCTGGTTTTTTTTTTTTTTTTTTTTGCTAATTTGAATTCTATTTTTTAATTTCTTAAATTTGAGTCCCAATTGATTCAAATAACTTCATATTTAGGATTATTGTCCCCTCAGAATAACAAAGACAGCCACTCTTGTAAGAGTCTCTCTATTTGTCTCTTTCTAACTTCTTCTTCTTCTTTTCTAATTGAATTTGATTGGTTTGATTCAGATTTTTATTTTAGATTTTTCAGTGATATACATGGGCCCCAAAGCCACACAGCAGAATGCAACAACCAAGTTATTCAAATAATTGCAGCAATTTATCCCTATCATGTAGCAGTAGTTTTTTTTTTTTTTTTTTTTGGGTAGGGTCTAATAGCAATAGTTGGACTTGAAATAAACTTATTCCATAAAGATTAATAATTTGCATCCATTATAATTTGGGATTACTATATTTTAATTATAAAAAAAAGCCTAGGAATGTGATGAAAAATTATTTAATTTGCAAACGCATAATACTTATCACACCCTTAGGTTTTTTTGTGATTAAAAAATATAGTAATTTCAAATTATAATTGATACAAATTATTAACATTTATCCAACAAAATAAAAGACCCTCTAAGCACACACTAGCTTAGACGCTAGTACATCTAAGGACTCGTTTGGTAGAAAAATTTGAATAACGTTATTTGGTGTTTTTGATATATATGTGGATAAAAAAGTGTGTTAAAATATGTGTAAAATTATTTAAAATGTGAAAATATGTATTAGAATCACACAACCAAACAGCGCCTAAATAACTGGTTTGTAAAAGATGTACGTTTGAGTGGAAGACCGTTATGGGTAACTGAGATATATATATATATATATATATATATATATATATATATTTTTAATAAACCAAAGAATTCCGGGCCGCACACTTAGGCAAACACATAAAGTCCGTTCCCTTGCCATAGTGTTACCTACAGAGACTTTTTGTATATATTATCATAGACTATATAGTATATAGTGTTTTGCTCACAAAAATATAGTATATAGTATATAATATTGTTGGCTCATTGCCTATCTAATCTAATCTAATGATGCTTACCCACACCCAAAAAAAAAAAAAAAAAACCCAATCAGCTAAAGAGGCCATACCCCATGCTTTGCCACTTGCCAGGCCCTACCTTTTGTTTTACATTAGTTTTTAATGATAATTTTCTGTACCTTTTTATACATTATTCCTTAAGTTACATCATACTCACATTTTCCTCGCATTCTTTTATTACATACTATTTATTTATGCCTCTTTCTTGCAACTATTTGGATTTCCCTTGCCTTCCCTGTTTCTTTTTTGTACTTCTTATCTTCAATTTCAAATATTTTTTCTTTAGTTATTACTTGAAAGAAAATATATTTTTTAAAAATATATATTGACAATTTTTAATGTAAAAACCTACCCTAAATCTCATCTCACCTTTTATTAATCAACTAAAAAGTAAAAACCCATGCGCATTTGCAATATTAGCCATTAGTTAAAGTTAGTGAATGTGCCATTATCAAGTTCAATGTTGAATATTTTATTAATCAAATCTTATTGAAAAATTCAATTGATACGAAGCGTTGATTTTCATCATTATTATATGATTTTTTTAAATGTTCTTTTGATACTTGGTTTATGTTAACTACCTAAAAAATTCAACAATATTTTAAGGGTGGTTATAAATTATAAGAACTATAATTTTAAAGTATCAAATTAAATCGTAAAAAGGACTATTACATATTACTTTTTATAGTTTGGTTTGTTCTAAATCGAACCTCTTGAACTATTAAAATTGTATCAATATAAACATTGCGTTTTTATATGGAGGAGGGTTTAAATGTGGAAATATGAATTGCAATAATTTTTTATTGAATATCTCAAAAATATTGAACTAAGGCACAAAAATTAGTGTAAATGTTTCTGAGGTAGTCTGTTTATAGGTTCATTCGGTCTCTCGATATTGATAGCCTAATTCTTTAGACATTGAAGTTATATGTTTTAATGGGTTTGAGGAGATTTAAAGAAGTTAAGAGGCCCAATGGCTAGTCCAATTAGTAGGTTGATGGTTGTTTATTTTTTTAGATCATGGACCTTCCAAGATTAATTACCCAATTAATTAGATATTGGAGTTATCTATAATACTATTTAAGGAACTTTATTTGTTTGGATCAGATTTTTTTTTTTTTTCTAAAATACTCTTACATCTCTATATTTAAGTATAGACAAAACTAAAAGATGATCTGGTAAATATATAACCCTAACTTCCACTAAAATATTGCCTAAAAAATAGAGTCACTCTCCTGTTAATTTTCAAATCTATTTATCTACTTATAAATTATATTATCAAAATAAAAATTATATATATAAAATAAAAAAAACATCGATTTTTGTTTTTTTTTTTACTACAACCACTAAAAAAAGAAAGAAAGTTTCATCGCAGAAGCACATGTGATGAGGCTAGTTTGTTTTAATAAGTCCGATGAGGAGTTTCATCGGAGTTAAAAAGGTTCAATTGCTAGTCCAATTAGTGGGTCAATGGTCATGTTTTAATTAACGAGTGTGATTAAGAGTTTCAAAGGAGTTAAGAGATCCAACAACTAGTACAATTAGTGGGTCAATGGTTACTTATTCCCTTAACTATAGTGTGTAAATGGTATTCTCATACCTCCTCCTCCTCACATTCCCCAATGTGCGTGGGTTAGTCGTTATCATATTCTACATCAAAACTTTGTTAAAATAGCAAGATGTACGTGAGACGGAAAGATGACTGTCATGATAAAATAATGAGTAAAATACTTCCTATTTTCTGTAACTGTCATGATAAACATGTTTGGTAATAGTTTTTTTTTTTTTTTCCTTATTTTCTATTCTTAGAAATAATTTTTTATTTTTAAGACTTAAAAATTTGTTTGATAACCTAAAATGGATAGAAAATAAAGATTATTCTCAAAACTCAATTTGTGAGAAAAATTGAAAACATGCAAAATTTGTTACCAAACATAGCCTCTTATTTCTTTCCTTGAGAAAATGATCTTTGTTCCATTGCCAAAAAGTTTGTAAGTTAATGGTTAAGAGAAGAAAATATGTCTTATAATAGAATGCTATAATAGGACACTGGCTATATCAATAGAGAAATGACTTAGAGATTTAAAAGAGGGAAGTGAATGAGAAATATAATGCTTAATATTTGTTCTTAAAAGGGCGAGGTTCTCTAAAGAAATTGTAACATTATCCTGTTTTGTGGAAAAAAGGGCCTAAATGTTAAAATTATTGTGTAAACTGTGATATAGAAGGATGATTTAAGGTTTGTCAGACATTACAAAGTTTTAAAGAAATATAAAGGGCAACAATAATATGTTTGAGGGAATCTGAACATATGAGGTGTATGATTAGGATCATGTGTGTGTGTGTGTGTGTTTTTTTTTTTTTAAATAATAATAAGATGGGTAAGAAGAAAAGGAACCAAAAAGAAAAATAAAAGAGCTTCATTTCTCACTTTTTTAATTTGAAAGATTAGCTGATTTAATTAAATGTTAAAAATGAATTAGTCCTTAATGCCCGTGGAGAAATGCTTTTCCTTGAGTGGATCATTGATTTTTTTTTTATTTTTTTTTACTATTATCTATACTATTATTTAGAGGGTTTTTCCTGTTTGGATTTCTCAATTTTTTTAGTTAAAAAATGCTCATATACCTCTACGTTTAAGTAGAGATAAAACTAAAGAATAATCTGGTAAAAATGCAACTCTAATTCCCACTAAAATATTGCCTAAAAAACATGATCACTTTTTTGTAAATTTTCAAATTACTTTATCCATTAATAAATTATATTTTCAAAATAAAGATTATATATATAAAATAAATAAAAAATACAGTTTTTTTTTTTCTACTCAATAGGACCACTAAAAAAAAAAACCCTCATTGCACGCGCTTTGCGCGTGTGATGAAGCTAGTCTATACTACTATTTAAGCGGTTACACCTGTTTGGACCGGATTTTTTTTATTCCAAAATACCCCTATATCCCTAGGTTTAAATAGAGACAAAACTAAAGGATAATTTGGTAAAAATACATGTTTAACTTGCACTAAAATATTGCCTATAAAATATGAACACTCTTCCACTAACCCACTTCTTCAAAGTAACTATATATTTATTGTTTTTTTTTTAAATAGAAAAATAAGTTAAACACTCCATGTTTATCCAAAAACAAATCTAAAAATATATATATATAAAAAAAAAAACTAAAGGACAATCCGAAATTTTTTTTTTCTAAAATACCCTTACATTCTTATGTTTAAGTAGAGACAAAACTAAAAGATAATTCGATAAAAATACAACCTTAACTTCCACTAAAACATTGCCTAAAAAATAGGGTCACTTTCTTATTAATTTTCAAATTTATTTATCTACTTATAAATTATAAATAAAAATTATATATAATAAAAAACATAGATTTTTTTTTATCCACTTTTAAAATTCTTAGTAACTATTCTCTAATCTATAATCTATACTATTGTTTAAGAGACTTCCTTTGTTTGGACTAGATTTTTTTTGTTTTAAAATATCCTTACATTCTTGTGTTTAAGTAGAGAAAAAAAAATGACAATTCGGTAAAAACATAACCCTAACTTCTACTAAAATATTGCCTAAAAAATAGAGTCACTCTTTTGTTGATTTTCAAATTTATTTATTCACTTATAAATTACATTATCAAAATAAAAATTATATATATAAAATAAAATAAAACACAGATTTTTTCTTTGCTACAACTACCAAAAAGAAAAAGAAAGCCTCAAGACACGTGCGAAATGGATATGATGAGGCTAGCCTATATTACTATTTAAGGGGCTTCTCTTATTTGGACCGGATTTTTTTGTATTCCAAAATACCCCTACAGCTTACGTTTAAGTAAAGGAAAAACTTGAGAATAACAAAGTAAAAATATATCTTTAACTCTCACCTAAAACATTTCCTACAAAATAGGATCACTCTTCCACTAACCCACTACTTTACAACAACTATAAGTTTGTTATTTTTTTTTTCCTTATAAAAAAAGTTATCTTCAAATCAATTTATTTTTTTAAAAAAAAAAACATCCTCAATTTTATCCAAAAAAAAACTAAATAGATATATATTACAATTTATTTAAACTATTTTCTTAACTTCTTTTTAAAAATTAAAAACAGAAAACCTAATGACAAAAAAACCCCCACATTTCTATCAAAAAAAAGTTATCTACCCTGTTATTAAGGTTTATCCTTTAATTTTCTTTTTTCTTTTTTTCGTTATCTATTTCATTTTTTTTAAACCCATGTCTAACTTCCCTAAAGTGGGGTTTTTTTTTTCACTCTTTTTTCATTATCTCTCTCTCTCTCTCTCTCTCTTCCTTTTTTGGATTCACGTCTCCCTTACTCATACTCCCTTCACTTCTTTTTTTTTTTTTTTTCAAATCAATTCTTCTTTATTTATTATTTTTTATAACAATTCTTTTTTTTAATTATAAAAGTTCTTTATTTTTCATACAATAAAACTATCATTATAACTTTTCATCCATATCTCTTAAATTTAGACACTATTACTCTCCTGTTGGTTTTCAAATTGTTAATCGTATCACCACAATTTGGTTGGATCATTTTTCTAAATGAAAACTCTCACGTAAAACACTATCTACAAAACAGAATCACACTTCCGATACACTCACGTTGATTTTCAAAGTCAAATTGCTTCTTCTTCAATTTTCCAATTCTCTCAATTCTATTAATCTTCTTTTCACTATTATCATCATTTTTTCTATTTGCTCTACTCAAATTTGCTTCTGCTCCAACGGTATGTGTATGTCAATATACTTTGGTCTTTTCTATTTTGATTTTCTGATTCATGATTAACTTCTTATTTTCTAGAAACAAATCAAATATTTGTGTAAAATAGCCCTTATTTTTTAACCTCACCATTAATTTCTTTCACATATTTCTTCAAGGAACGCACGCTGGGGGTGCCTATCTTTAAGATTTTGGTATTTAAACTTTAAGGAGCATGCACTAGGGTGTTTATTTTTAAGATTTTGGTATAACCTCAAGGAACTTCCACTAGGGTGTTGATCTTCAAGATTTTCGTGTGTTCTGTCCACCATTTCCAACGAACTATTTGGACTTTGGACTTGAAGTGTAGTCAACAACAAAAATGTAAGTATCTTTTATGACCTCTATTTAGAACGCCTCATGCGTATTGAATTCTCTCTATTACATTTGCTTTTATGAGTTGTCATTTAATATTTGCTTTCCTATATTTGGTTTCCTTACTTTGTTATCATTATCTTTTTTTATAAAAAAAAAAAAAAAAAAAAAAAACACTTTCACCTCATGTTTTCTTATATTCCTATTGTTTTGTTCAAATATAACTTCTTATATTCACCTTTTCAAGTCTTATAACTCATATTAGCATGAAAACGTTTTGAACTTATATTAGAACTCATATTGAAAACGTGAATATAGAATATGAGTTCTATTTGGACTAAAATTTTTAAATATGAGTTCATATTTTTAAATGTGAATTTTCTTATATTTCTAAAAGTGAATTTTCTATTTGAACTTTCTAAGCGTGAATATTTCAAAGAAAAAATATGAGTTCTATTTGAACTCAAATTACTTTTTGATATTTTTTTTCAACAAAATATTTAGTTGAACGCTAACTTAGAGTTTAGAAAAAAAAAAACAAAAAACCTTATTCTTTTATGTAATTTAGAGTTTGAAAGAAAAAAAAAAATCTTTTAACTCCCACGAAAATACTGCGTATAAAATAGGACCACACTTTTCATTTTTAATATTTTCTTTTATTTGGTCAGTCTGATAATTGTTTAATATTTTCTCTAATTAATGACTCTTTTTTAAAGAGTGGGAATGATATATATTTTTGTCTATGTTTTTTTTTTTTTTTTTTTTTTTTTGTGGTTATTGGGTTTGATTAATTATTTTAGTGTATGTGTTTTAAGTGGTGCTTTGTCTTCCTCCTATTATTTTTTTTTTGGTAAAGGTTAATAATTTGCATTCATTTTAATTTAGAGCATTTATTATAATTTGGGATAACTACATTTTTTAATTACAAAAAAAACTTAGGGGTGTGATGAAAAAATTATTGCACTACACATAATACTCATCACACCCCTAGGTTTTTTTTGTGATTGAAAAATGTAGTAATCCCAAATTATAATAAATGCTCTAAATTATAATGAATGCAAATTATTAACCTTTATCAAAAAAATTGAAGAGCCTTTAAGCACGTTCGTGAGCATGCGCTCAGAAACTAGTACTATTTAAGGAGCTTCTTCTATTTGGACCGAATTTTTTTTTTCCAAAATACCCCTACAACCTACGTTAAAGTAGGGCCAAAACTTGGTAAAAATACTTTTTTAACTCTCATGTAAAACACTATCTACAAAACAAAAACTACTTTTGAATAACTTCTTTCTCTCACGTCTCCAACTTCCCACTACAAAAAAAAAACTCCTCCCACGACTTACATACAATCCCACTACAGAATACAAACTTCCCACTAAACTACTATGAAAATTCAATCTTTTTGGCTCCTGGGTAGTTACAAGTTTTACACCTTTCATATTCCTTCCCACTCAAAAAATCCACTTCATACCACCGCATACCTTTAGTACGATGATCACTCCATAAGTATAAGTACTTGTGGGGTGTGGGGGGTAAGGGCCAGGGTTCAAGTCTCTAAGAAAGAGTTTCACACACATATACATTTAGATTAGGTTAGAGTAGAAATTCTATGTATAAAAAAAAAAAAAAAAATCCAATTCATTCTTATTTTATTTTATTTTTTTATTTGCTTCTCTCTCTCTTCCTCTCTTTGATAGTTTATTTTCCTGCACAACTTTGATACAATTTCTCCATAAAAATTTTCCTCTATTTGCCAAAAATACTCATAAGACTCTCCAAGGGAATCTCACGAATGTCTCTTCAAGCTACAAAATTGGAACACTATAAGTTGCGTATTTCACTTTTCTTTTGGGTGAAAAACATGAAAAATAAATATTAAATAAAGGTTTTTTTTTTTTTTCGTTCTAATTTTTCTGACTCATTTGTAGAACCAAGTGGAGGAATGGTGGACACAACAAGCATGGCTATGGCCATGTCAATTAAGTTTATCAAGCTCTGATTTTTTTTTTCTAATCGCAGGTATTTTTTTTTTTTTTTGGCTAATTTGAATTCTATTTTTTAATTTCTTAAATTTGATTCCCAATTGATTCAAAGAAATTCATGTTTATGATTATTGTCTCCTCAGAATAACAAAGACTACTACTCCTGTAAGAGTCTCTCCTCTATTTGTCTCTCTCTGATTTCTTCTTCTTCTTCTTTTCTACTTGAATCTGATTGGTTTGATTAAGATTTTTATTTTAGATTTTTTAGTAATATACATGGGCCCCAAAACCACATGGTAGAATGCAACCACCAAGTTATACAAATAATTGCAGCAATTTATCCCTATCAAGTAGCAGTAGGTTTTTTGTTTTTTTTGGGTAGGGTCCAATAGCAGTAGTTGGATGAGCTGTGATAAAAAATTATTTCATTTGTAAATGCATAATACTTATCACACCCTTAGGTTTTTTTGTGATTAAAAATATAGTAAATATTCCAAATTATAATTAATACAAATTATTAACCTTTATCCAACAATATAGAAGAGTCTCTTAACACACGCTCACTTAGACGCTAGTACCTCTAAGGATCCATTTGGTAAAGGAGATTGAGTAATGTTGTTTGAATATTTTTTATATATATATAGGTGAAAAAATGTACTAATTATGTAAAATTATTTAAAATATAAAAATGTGGGCTACAACCTCAGAACCAAACCATTCCTAAATAATTGGTTTAGAAAAGATGTTTAGGATTGAGTGGAAGACCGTTATGGGAAACTGAGATATTTTTTTATTTGTTTTTTAAACCAAAGAATTCCGGGCCGCGCACTTGTTTTTTGTCCCATGAGTTTTGCTTTTTATCTTTTAATTTCTTGAACACCTGCCCCGCCCCCTGTTAGTTTCTTTTTTTTTTTTAAATAAAATAAAGTTTAAATGTATTATATTTGCCTAATAATATCAATATATTACAAATTCACTAAAATATTTTGAATAAATTATCTAATCTTTGCAACAAATTAGAAGAAATATCACCTAAACTTCAATTAAGATATATTTTAACATCTTTATATACCATTTTTTGGTTCAGATTGCTAATTTTTTCACATTTATTTTATTTATTTTCATAGTAATTATTATTAAAATAATTATTTTTAGACGCTAGTATATCTAAGGGTCCGTTTGATAGAGGGGTTTACGTAACATTGTTTGAGTATTTTTAATATACGTTTAAGTAAAAAAATATATGTAAAATTATTTAAAATACAAAAATGTATGTTAAAACTACACAACCAAACGTTTCCTAAATAAACAGTTCGTAAAAGATGTACATTTGAGTGGAAGATAGTTATGGGAAATTGAGATTTTTTTTTAATTTTTAAACCAAAGAATTCCGGGCCGCTCACTTGTTTCTTATCTCATGACTTTTGTTTTTTCTATACTACTATTTAAGCAGCTGTGCCTGTTTGGATTGGATTTTTTCTTCCTAAAATACCCTTACACCCCTAAGTTTAAGTAGAGACAAAACTAAAGAATAGTTTAGTAAAAATACATGTCTAACTTGCACTAAAATATTACCTACAAAATAGGAACATTTTTCCACTAACCCACTTCTTCAAAATAACTATACGTTTATTGTTTTTTTTTTTTAAATAGAAAAATAAGTTAAACACCCCACGTTTATCCAAAAACAAATCTAAATATATTAAAAAAAAAAAACTAAAGGACAATTTGGATTGTTTTTGTTCTAAAATACTCTTACATTCCTACATTTAAGTAGAGACAATACTAAAGGACAATCTGGTAAAAATAAAACTCTAACTTCTACCAAAACATTGCCTAAAATATAGAGACACTTTCCTTTGATTTTCAAATTTATATATCCACTTATAAATTATATTCTTAAAATAAAAATTATATATATAATAAAAAAAACGTAGATTTTTTTTTTTTTTGCTACTATCACTAAAAAAAAAAAAGTCTCATCTCACGTGCAAAGCGCGTGGAATGAGGCTAGTAGTTTTTAATTTCTTGAACACCTGCCCCAGTTCTTGTTAGTTTTTTTTTTTTAATAATAAAATAAACTTTAAATGTATTACATTTGCCTAATAATATCAATATATTACAAATTCACTAAAATATTTTGAATAAATTATCTAATCTTTGCAACAAATTAGAAGAAATATATATCATCTAAACTTCAATTAAGATATATTTTAACATCTTTATATACCATTTTTTGGTTCAGATTGCTAATTTTTTCACACCTATTTTATTTACTTTCATAGCAATTATTATTAAACTTTCTCTTTTTTCGATTCTTTAAATAGTTTGGGTTTCAAAAGATGTAAAAGATATGTTATCTACAACTCATTCTAATATCTAAAGAGTGGGATGAAATATTTTTATTTGTATTAAACATGATTGTGAACAGAAAGTAAATGAAAACAAACAAACAAGTTAATTAATACAACTGAGAAAACAAAAAGAAGCATAATTATGAATAATGAGTTCTTAACAATTTGAACTTAAGCGTATATACATTTTGATAAAAACTCTTAATTAAATTAGAAGGGATAGAATCTCAACCAAATATAAAGTAGCTAGGACTATGGCTAATAAAAAGATGTCCATCGAACGTACTGCTTAGGATAGAAAAACTGTGGAACAATTCACTTGGAAAATTTCAAAATATCAGTCTCACAGCCAAGGTATTGAAACGGGAATTTCTGGTGATGAGTTGAAGTGCCCACATGATCGGCAAGTTGAAGAGATGAAGGGTGGCATTTGGTTTGGGGATGCTGATGCTGATGCTGATGATGATCCATCTGAGTCTGATGTGATGCAAGGAGCTTGTCCAAGAAAGACCAGTCACCGTTGTACCTCTCTTGTTGCATAAGTCCACAACCGCTTGCAGTTGTTAGCCTCAACAAGTTTTGAGAACACTCGATGTCCATGTTGTTTAAAGACATTGGTGATATGAAGGATGGAGGAACAACTGACTCAGGACTGAACAACTGTGGGAGGTGCATGGAGCCATCAAAGGTCGTATAATCATATAGTGCTTGTATATTATTTTGTTTTGGCTCCTGTAGTGGTGGTGCAGAACCACTTGCCTTCATATGACTGCTCAAGTGTTCTTCTTCAGCTACTTCCGGCAATTGGTAACCTCGATTATGACTTTTCTTCTTGAAAACCCTACAGACAACCCAGCCATCTTCCTGCAAAAAGTGAAGACTATTATTATCATTAAAAAAATGACAAATATTCTATAATTTTTAGCATATAACATCCACAAATTGATTGATGTGTCAACACAAAAAATGATTGAGAAAATTATTGCCACAATTAAGTTTGAAAGCGTTTTAAAATAAGATTGATATTAGCTTTGCCATTTTCTATGCATTTATTATGTTGTTGATGTATTATCAATCAAAGTCATTGTCATCATCCACCCTGTGCACTCTTGGTGCGGTGGCCATTCTACAAGAATAAATACTTGTGAAGTATGGAAGGTAAGGGCCGAGATTCAAGTCTACATAAAGGAGTTTCATAAATATATACACTTAAATTAGGCTAAAATAAAAATTCTATATTGTATAAAAAAAAAAAAAAAAAAGCCATTGTCATCATCCAAGTGGTAATGAATAACTTTAAGTTTTTCCTAATTGTAATTACCTGAATCTCGGCATTGTCATCATCAAGGCGATACTCATGCATGATCCAGTCAGTCTTTTGGCCATGAGGAGCACGGCCAGTGTAGAAGACAAGGGTTTTCCTCATGCCAATCCTTTTAGTGTTGCTGTGATGGATGGCCTTGTCTCTCCCTGTTGCCTTCCAAAAACCAGCTGTGGTTGCCCGGTTTGTTCGAGTTCCTGTTGGATATTTCTTGTCCTTGTGGCTAAAGAAATACCACTCATTCTGAGGACCTGATCCAATTCTACATTTCTCTGCAAATTTTTAACAAATATTCATCATTTTATGCTTAATTAACCAATAAAATATATGTTATCATTTTGACTGACATATTCTGTAACATTTAGGTGTTAGAATAACAATTATATATAAAAAAAGTTAGAACAATGATTAAATTAATAATTTTAAACAGTTTAACCTTTTAGGATCAAGTGTATATTTATCATGCATTGTTGATACTAGTGGGGAGAGAGAGAATGAAAATTCTCCCTCAGATATACGTCTCTGAATTATCCATCTTGTCTTCCTTATACCATGCCAACCCTAACCCTACCAAAAGCCTTGCATTAAGATGCTTGTCTGAAATTAAGTTAAAATGAAGTCCATTCAACCCCAGATATGCGGTTTGACTTTGACAAATTAAGTACCTGCCAAACTCAACTCTAAATCGTATCTATAAGAAACTATATTAATTATACACTAGCTAGCTAGAAAGGAGGAGGAGGAGGAGGAGTAGGAAAAAAGTGATGTAATGTAATTACCTTTAAGGTCCCAAGGCTCGAGTTTGTTTAGATCCACCTCTCTAATAACATCAAGGTCGATGGCTTCATAGGAGACCTTCTTCCTCAGATAATAGTAGAGAAGCTCTTCATCTGTTGGGTGGAATCGGAACCCTGGGGGAACTGTCACTTGTCCATTACCCGCAGCAGACATCATTCTCTCTCTCTCTTTACTATATCTCTAGTTTTAATCTGATCCCTGAAAATTCAAAGGAAACCATGACACAATAAGAAGGCAAATTACATGCATGCACAGTCTAGGACTCCACAAGCTTGGAATAAAGATATGTATATGGTGTACAAATTAAGAGCTAGCTTGGATCAGGCCCAAAGATTTATCTTTTCATCTAGATCTTTTATGAAAATTTTGAGCCCTAAAACATCATGTTCATATATTTGTGCATGACGAACCATAGAAATTACATGGAAACCAAAAGGAGCTTGGCAGTCTTCTCCCTAGCTCGTACTACTACCCGATATATAACAGAAAGTACAATAATAAAAATAAATAAATATATAAAAGTGACTCTTCTTTTTTACATAGAAATGGAAGATAGGTGATGAAAAGGATGAACATGAATAAAGCCAAGGTTTTTTTTTAAGAAATGATGATATCATATGGAAGTAAATATATAGTTGAAAGTTTTCATGCATGTGTATAACGTTTTTTTGACACTCAAATAGAAGGAAACCTTTAAGTATTAAATAAATTAGAGTTAAGATCTCTGCTAATATATAACCTAAAAGCTTAAGAGATGCTCTTTTAGAACTATTTAACAGAATAAGAAAGAACCCTAAATTTCAGAAACCAATAGCACTTATTTCTTCAAAGACATATACAGATCCTGCACCATCCACACTTTATACATAGGATGGGACAATAAGGAAGAACAAAACAAAGTAGAATAAAAAACAAAAAATCTATTATGTTTCCAGCTGAGGAAACCAACTAAAGAAGAAGTTGAAATAAGATAGATATATTTTCCAAAAAAGAAGGTTGACTGAGAGAGAAGGGTGTGAGTGGGAGAGGAGGCAAAAAAAAAAATGCAAGGCTCTTAGTTCATCTCTTCCAGTACTACTACTGTAGATGATCATAGAAACAAGTTTAAATCTTATGAAGTAGTAGTAAGTAATCAAGATTGAAGAGAGAAGCCAATCCAAAAGTATTCATTAGAAGATATAATAAGAAGCAAAGGGAAGAGTAATAAAGAAGAAAAACAAACCTGTACAGCTCCCTCTGAGACAAAGGAAAAAAGACAACAGGGCAGGCAGGAAGGAAGGAAAATAATAAGCAGACAGCGGTGGTTTGAGGTTTGCCAATTTCTTGGCTTCAAGGGCACGACGTTCGTGAGTTTAAACACACAGAGAGAGAGAGAGAGAGAGAGAGAGAGAGAGAGAGAGAGGTATGTGGATTAGTGCAAATCTTTGGGACTGACTAAAAACCCAAGATGGGCACAGAAATAAAGGAAAAATACATTTTTATATATTATTTTTTGCTAAACATATATATTTATATATTGTAAAGATAAAGAAGAAAACAAGTAAATTAAGGAAAGGTGTAGTGATAGAATTGATGAGCTATGCATGTATGTGTCTTGTTGTGAAGAGGGTATTGTGATGGAGGAATGGTATTGGTAAATGTTCGTTGAATGGGAGACCTTATTCCCGAAAATCGCCATATTACGATGAAGAAAATCTGCTCAACTGTCAATGACTACTAATTTAACCCCATTTTTTCAATCTATTCTCTTTGTTTTTATTTTTTTTATTTTCTGTCTTTTTCTATCCATTGTAACCCATCTGTCTTCAATTATGCACACACGCATGGTCATTGGTCAGAGTCAAAGAGGAATGAGCCCAATTCCCTTTTATTCCATTATTCCACCCTTTTATTATTTTTATGTTATTTTTCTGATATATATAGTATATAGTCTTAGCCCTCTTTTTTTTTTCTTCTTTTTTTTTTTTCCTTTTTTTATAAGAGAGTTTGTTCTTCTTATAGTCTAGATATCTTAATATATCAATTTATCACTTATTCTGCAACACTAATTGCCGCATGCAGTTTTGGTGTTGGCGTGTGAATGTATTCTCTTATCTCATCCGTCTTCCCCTGTATATATATGTGTGTGTGTGTTTCTCAAAAAAAAAAAAAAAAAAAAAATCAAGTTAGACTAAAATATACTTTTAGCCCTAAAAAATTTGAGATTATTTCCATTTTGATTCTATATGTTTTAAAAATTTTATTTTGGCCCTTTATGTTTTATTTCGTTTTCATATTAACCTTGTCACCCATTTCTATTAATATTCTAGTGATACCTAGCATTATATTGGTGAAGTGACTTAATATACACCACTTATCTAGCACTTAAACAATCAAATTGCCAGCAAAATCGGATGATAAGGTTCATAAGAAAACAAAATCATTAATTGTGAAGGGTTAAAATGAAATAATTTATAACTTAAAGGGTCAAAATGAAAATAAACTCCAAATAATGGTCAAAAGTGTACTTTAATCTTTTGCTTAAGTTTTGTCAAATAGTACTAATTTGATCACCCAAAATTTAATGAATAGTGATCTTTGAACCATCTTAGGAAGAAAGAAGAATAAAGAAAATTAGATTTATCTTGCATTTACCACCTCATGTAAGATGTAAAAGTTGATAAGGTAAAAAAGTAAAATTTTAAAGTTAACAAGGCTAAAAAAATTTACCCATAAACTTTTACATCTTATATAGGATAGTTATTATATAGTGCAATTAGCCTTAGTTATTGCACTGAATCTAAATCCATGGGGAGGAGCGGAAGGTGCGTCACATACCTTTATTTCAAACCAAAAACTATGTAGGAGTATGGGATATGTAGAAACTAGTCAACTACTCGGATTAGGTACCTAGACTCATCAATTTGGCTTTCTTTTTCAATCTTCGCTCTAGTGGTTGGAGCCGAGATGTCACCTTATTACTTTGTGCCAAGATGTTAGTTCATTCTCTTGATTAAGAAAATATTTTTTAACTCAAAGAGTGTTTTTAACCATAAGAAAAGAGGTAGTTTCTACCGATTGGATTTGAATCCCATGTAATAATTGGTGTTGTAATCTCCATGTAATTGTGAGATATAAAAATTAGATAAATAAAAAAATAAAATTAAAACCGTAAGGTTAAAAAATTGTTTGACCTAACAAGAGCTGATCCATGTAATTAATACTTGATGGTGCAATCTTACCCATGAATTCAATATTACATGCTGCAATAACCTTAACTATTTTTCTAAATCTGGATCCCTATAATTAAACTAGTTACCAATGAACTAGTTACCAAAATTAAATACATTTCGCTTTTGTATTTCTCAGAAGCTGCGGTCAAGTCAAAGGATGATGATACGGTAAAAGCTACCCCGAATCATGTTCATGAAAAGTGGCAAATTGCATCAAATTCAGTGTAAGTGTGAAGCACGGGTTCTTTTAGTATTTAGTATTTACTTATTTCTTTAACATTCATTTTGTATTATTATCTTTTTTTTTTTTTTTTGGTTATGGATTCTGCGAATGATGAATCATGATTCCGGATCCTAGGTAGAACTTAAAATATCAGGGAAAAAGACCATGAAGCCCACAAAGATGGTCTTGATCGATGGGGCCTCATCAATATTCCATGAAAGATGGTCTTGATCGATGGGGCCTCATCAATATTTGATGAATCAAGATAATGAGATTATGTGATTTTTAATGAAACCACCTTTTTCTATAGTGAATCAGTGATCCAAGTAGACAAGGTTCTCACACGCATAAAATTGATGGGTGATCAAAATCTTACCTCGTTAAATGTTCATCTGGAAATTCATAATTTTTAAGGGTAAAAAATGACAATAACATGTACAATAATAATCAAATCTTAGCCCCAAAATTTGAGGGTCAGGAAAAACCCAAATGACGCCTTAGAGTTGGATTGACCTATCATACAAACATATCTCTCTCTTCTTTTTGTATAAAGTCACAGATAGATCATGTACTAAATTAATGGCACAAGAAACTTGGACACATTGAAACTTAAGGTACCCACCCCAAACAATTAACCAGAAAGTATTTAAAAGAATAATGTTAAAAAAGATACAAATAATTTATAATATTTTATTTTAACTACTTAGTGTGTTTTTGGCATGGATACTGTTTATTTGCTGAAATTAAAAATTTATTGCTGAAAATACTGTAACAAAATTATTTTTAAATGTGTGAATGGCACCGTGAGACTCAAAAATGCATTGGTATGTGCATTTTTGTGTTTTGGCTGAATCATGAACAATACCGCGGGACCCAACAAAAAACGTAATGCGGATTGCATGCTGGAAACGTGCAATCCCAAGACACACTTATTATGACAAATTGTGATTGAAGTAACACCGTTATATAAATTCACTGTATATTAACATTGTGTACTAATCACAACAATTTACAGCACTAATATGGAAAAAAATAAAAATGATGTTACTAAACTTATTTGAAAAGGCAGTGTGGGGACAAGCAATAAGAAAACGAAGGAGTAGGGTGTGCTTGACAATTGATGAGATAGGTCGGTTTTGCACGTGAGGAGATCGAGGGAGAAGGATGATGAGAAAGCAAAATCCTGAAAGTCCGTGGCATATACACGTGGTGATGAAACACAAGTACACAATTCAAGGTCTCGATTAGCTTAATCAAATCAAAAATAAACAAATAAAAAAAGCCCGATATATAGCTAGGCTAAAGCTTTTTTTGTTTCAGTTCAGACCCAAACCAAACCAAACCAATCCAACGAAGGGATTCCCACGCAACCTTTCATATATATTCATATTCATAATTAAGGGTGGCTATTGCTGGTCAAACACGGTGATGATGATGATGGTTGAAAAGCCACATTATCGTTAATATGGCATATGCCAAATACTATTACTTCCACGTACTACTATTGTATTGTATTGTACAGTTATTATTTGCATTATTTACCCAAAAAAAAAAAAAAAACACAACTGGCGCCGTTGCCTTTACGAATACTACATAACATTAATTCGTAGCTTAATGAGAAAGGGAATCCAATGGTTTAAGTCATTACCATAATTATCATATATATCTTCATGCATGCATGATATATGAGCTTCAAAATGGAACATATATATAATATAATGTATGGTATTTATCTCTATTAATTTACGAATGATATTGATGCTTAATTAACACATATCCAATTGTCATTTGCAATTGATCATGTGCTGTGCGTTGACAACATCTTTAATCTCACTGTACCTCCCTCTGATCACATCTTAAATCTTAATATATATACTACTAAGCGTTCTTCCATTTGATGAACCTTCTCCCGCCGTTGGATAGCCGCAACCGCAAGTACAATGCCTTTTGACCTGCTCTAACCCTCGATTTCTATGTATCATATTATTACTTATAAATTAGCCTAATTAATTAAGCTCAATATTATTTAAAAGTTTACAATTGTTCATTTAATTTTAGGGAAAATTACAACTTATCCACTTGTGGTTTGTTTAAAATTTAAGTTGACTACCTGTGGTTTAAAATTTGACATTTTATCCACTTGAAGTTTGACCAAAATTTAAGTAGCTTATCTGTGATTTGAAATTCCATAATGTAAGTATTCCAATGGATAGTTTTTGCATACATGGTCAGCCCATGTGCAATAATGTCTTCAAGTTCTCCTACTGCAACCCAATCTACAACAAGCTTCATGTGGCAAGCAACAGAGGCATGCAAAAGAGCCTGGTAGAAGAAGCTATATATTATGTCCAGAAGTGTCACAACTTTAAAAGCATGATATGTATGGTTTTTTATTGGTCACACATGGGCCTAGTGGTTTTTGAACCCACAATATTACCCTCCATCCCATTATTATGAGCTATAGCTCCATTCATTGGCATGATGTACAAAAAATAAGTAAAGAACACTTGATACATACCAAATGTATGCATGACATCCATATGGCATGAAAGAATGGTATATTGTAAAGGTTTATCTTTAATGTGTAGAAATATTAAAGATATTATTTTTTGTGAGAGGGACAAATCTTTCCCCAATCAGGTATTGTCCGCTTTGGAAATGAGCCAAAGGACGATGCCAACCTCATGGATTTGTTCAATACCACATCGAGGAGAGACGCCTCTCACCCTTGCCTTATAAGCATTAAGCCTAAGGAATGGAGTACCAATCATGTGTAGTACCAAAGAATTATAAGGACCAAAGAATCTGTCAGCCTGGATCCACTTAGAATAGTGGGCTAAAAAATTCAACCTTGGCCCAAATCAATAAAATTTGTAAAAGAGGGAAACAAACAGCAAGAGTGGACTCTATCTGAGGATGAGAACAAGGAAGAAAAGATTGATTTTATTAAATGGATGAGTCACTTTTTCAATACCAATTGGCCCGAGGAGGCCATATTTGCCTATGAAATGTCACTGTTCACTCTCTTTTCTCTCAATGTTCTTCTCGTTTCTTCTCTCTCTCGCTTGGCACTTGTGTCTCTCCACTTGGAATATCTCAGAGTCCTATGGCTTGTCCCTTCCTCTCCTCAGATGTCCTTCCTCCTCGGGCTCGTGGCCCGTGGCATTCCTACACCAATATTGCAACTCTTCAACTTTACCCTCTGTCCTTAGGCACCCACATGACTAATTTGCTAAATAAATGAACATAAATAAGTTTTTTTTTTTTTTTTATTTATCAAGTTGAGCTCAACTTATTCTTTTTTATAATTTAATAGTTACAACTTACAATGAAAAAGAGAGTGATTTGATGTTTTCATTGGAATTACCAGAGTATGACAACTAATTAAGTTACAAGGCTCTTGACTGAGCTCAACTTATTCGTAAATAGTTTTGATTCATTTACATCTTAATATGAATATATATATATATATATATATATATATATTTGTCTTAATCTATGCTAAACCACCAAGTCACACATCCCTAGTTCCTACATCTTGATAAATAAATAAAAATTTGATGAAAGGGTTAATTTTTAGCAAATAAATAAGTAATAAAAAATTTGAAGGGATTTTTTTTTTTTGAGAAATTGAAGGGGCTAATATTACTGTTATTAAAAAAAAAATTGCATCAAATGTAACACAATTACAACCTAATATATATTTGTATGGGCAAGATTTAGGTACAATACTTAGGTGCAATACTTGGGTGCTGTTCCTTAGATTCCCCTTTTAAGATTCTGCTATACTGATTTTTTTCATGGGATGAAAGTATATTTTTTAGTTAAGTAGTCACGTGGCTGAATCTTAAGAGGGAAATATAAGAAACAACACATAAGGTATTTGTAAGGACACAAAGTAAGCCTCTGGCCCAAATGCATGACCGGGTCGGCCCAAGTGGCCTACACAATAGAATTTGTAGAGAGTGGGCTCTAAGCCTAGATTTCCTGGGGCCCTAGAAAGCTATGGGGTAAGGGCTAAGCTCACTTCTGGCATGCAGCGAGCTGGTGGAGCGACCTTTTCTCTTCTCGGACGTGGGCCGAGGAGCTTATATCCTGGCTTCCCTTCTGTTCTCTGGGAGAGAGAGAGAGAGTGAGTCTTCTTCTTTCCTTAGAGGAAATCCGGATCCCTTCCCAATAATTCCTCCTTCTTTATTTATACTTCACATTCCTAGTTCCCATCTGTCTTTTCCTTGAAAACGCTCCCCAATGCCTATAAGGCTGACCACCGTCCCCTCAGAAGTCATTTCTCCATTAATGCGGCCAGGCGGGTAGGTGAAAGGCCTTTAATGCGATGGTAGCAGTTTTATCCAATGCACGTCCCACTTGTTCCCCTCCTCGGCGTCCCATTAAAGCTTGGGATGACTCGCTGAGCTTTAGGAGCTTTTCCTTGGACGCCGTGCCACCCCCCTTGGTCCCTGACCCTTCTGTCCGAGGAGACCTTCTCCTCGGATTCTCGTCCGACAGTCTGACGGTTTGGTAGGCAGGCCTTTGGGCCCCCGTTTTTAGGAGGCCCCATCGTCGACTCACAGCCCCTTGGGCGAAGTCCACGTCCTCGGACCAGGCCCTAGGCCCATATGGTGTTTTGACGTCTTTACCCCCCACAGTATTGTATCTAAGTTTTGTCCTATTTGTATATTCACGGGACATAAGCTGTGATCCTCTTGCCTATTGGGAATGAAAGTTTCTACTAATCTAACCCATGAAGCATAAGTAGAACACTTGGCAACTTGTATTAGAAAACTAAATTACAACACAACACTTGGCAACTTGTATTAGAAAACTAAATTACAACACAACACTTGGCAACTTGTATTAGAATACTGGTGGTTAACCCATGCGATGCACGGTAAAAGTTTTAAATTTATACATTCACATATCACATGCATGCAATTATATTCAATATTATAGTGGGTTCTAGTTAATACTGATGATTTGAATAAGAGATTTGAGATTCAATCCCCGCTTACACCAAAAACCGATTGGTGTCATGGATGATGATAAAAAACTATCATTAGGAGTGGATGTCATAGGTTGAAACTTTCTCAAAAAAAATATTCAATATTATAAATATAATTCCTTAGTTCCACTTTTTTTTTTTTTTATTCTACCGATCACAGCATATCATGTTTCTTTTTTTTCTATTTTTAACTTTTTAACTTTTTTTTATAAGAAAAATCAAATAAATACATGGTAGGTTGTTATTGGCAAAGGATTTATATTCCAATATTGCATTATAACCGCATGGATTGCATTTGTCTCATACATCCCAAAGAAAAATAAAATAATTACAATACTTTTAATATCAAATTGACATTTAAATAGTATATTTTATTAGCCAAAATAAGTTGAATTCTTTGCTTTTTTTTTTTTTTTTTTTAATTTGGTTGAAGCTCCTAAGAAGACAGTCCAAAAGATATACAACACTCCAAATAATACTAAAGAATAAAATACTTAGATATGCAAACATTTAAGCAATTGTACTCAAGCTCATTACTTTGTTAGAGCATCCTCATTGGTAGAGCCATAAATTTCTTAATTTGGCTCCACCAAAAACTACTTTATCTATTTTACCATTTTACTTTACAAAATACTCAATATTAGTGGTTTTATTTTAACTTTCAGCATAATAAAATAATATAAACAATAGAATAAAATAATAAAAAACAAACACCACAGCCACCTCCACCAACAGCCATAACCACCTCCACCACTCTACTCTGGCAACCTCAACACAACATAGAAAAAAAAAATAAAAACAAAACAAAAAAAAAAAAACAAAAAAACAAAACAAAACAAAACCACAACCACAATCATTGCAATATTTTAAAATATTGACGATGATTAAAATATTTTAAAATCTCCAATGATGATTCTTCTAAAATTTATTCAAACCTTTACTAATAGATTTTCAATTGAAATAAAAATATAAATTTCTAGAACTTTGGCAGTAGAGTTTCACCTAGAATATAATCAACTTAGTAATTTTTAAGAGTTTGACTTACCTGTAGTACTTTTTTAACTGAAATCTCCTTTTGTTTTAATGAGAAGCTGCTACATCACCCATTAACTAAACAAAAGGTAGAGATTAAAATTCACTGCCACTTGCTATTGTATATTTAAAACAAAAGGAGATATCTAGTTAAAAAATCACTGAAAATAAGCCAAACCCAATTTTTAAATGTGCTTATAGTGAGGTAAGGACTCTTTTGTTATATGAATTGTTATGCGGCATGAGAGAGAGAGAGAGAGAGAGAGAGAGAGAGAGAGAGAGAGAGAGCATCCCTTTGAGCAACTACAATGTATACGAAACAAGTTTAATTTTTCAAACCTTAGTGATAGAATTTTAATTTAAATAGTAAGTTAAACTTGTTAGCATTTTTGTAATGGAGTTTTATCTAGAGTATAATTAGATTAATAATTTTTTTATAAGTAATAAAAAATTTATTGCAATAAAAAAACAGACCCAAGAACACAGGAAATCTATTGTGGGTGTAATACAATTAAGATCCCAAAAAACAATGGTCAAACAAAACAAGAAGAGAAGAAAAAGAAAAAGTTTGTAAAGCTAAGCTCCACTTGTGCAAAGAATGGATGAAGAAAGACTTAATCTCAACAATAGAATGTTCACATCCCTCAAAACATTTAGCGCTTTATTCCTTCAATGCTGCACAAACCTCCAAAAAGCTATATCGTGATGCTAGTCGAAATTGCCCTACCAAGAAGCAAACAACTCACTAACCCTTGGCGGCATAACCCAATGAATACCAAACAATCTAAACACCATTGTCCACAACTCATATGCTATAGGACATTGAAGAAAAAGGTAATCCACTGCTTCCCTAGACCATTTGCACATACAACAATAGTTTATCACAATAATTCTTTGTTTCTGAAGATTATCTATATAATTAAAATCTTACCCAAAGCAGCAGACCATGAAAAGAACGCCACCCTAGGAGGGACCTTCACTTGCCAAACTGTTTTCAAAGAGAATGGCATGACATTAGAAGGGGATAGCTGACTTCCAACAACTTTTGTCTAAACCACTGCCCCACATGGACGTTGAATAAATCATGTCCATAAATAAGGCCAAAGATTCTAATTCCCAATCTTGCACTCAATGAAAAAATTGAACATCCTAGTGAAGCCTACCATCAGAGAAACCCATGGCATTCGCTCTCTTTAGACCAACTAATGTTGTAAAGTTCCGGAATAGATTAGAATGATTGTGACACAATAGTTGCATTGCTTCAAATAAAGGACCTCTTTGGAAGACCTCCACTAATGCCTAAGGACTTGCATCAATTAAAAGGCCCATTCGGATTGAAAAAGGAATTTTAGTTGAGAGTCTATCTTAGTCATTTGGCACTCACTGGTTCAAGTGTTATTACAATAATTACAAACTTACATGTAGGGTTAGAATTGACTTAATAAAAGGATTAGGATTAGTTTGAATTCGACCTCTCATATTTATAAAAAGGCCTCTAACTCTTTTCCTGCAATGTAATTAGACTACAACTCAAACTGATTCCCTTGAAATTTGCCATACCAGGAGTATTATGTAAGCTGGATTTAGAGGAGGCCTATGATTACATCAATTGGAATTTCCTTATATATATGCTGAGACAATGTGGCTTTACTAAAAAATGGAGCTGATGGATTTATACTTGTATATCTATAGTTAGATTCTTTGTTTTGGTAAATGTAGCATAGTATATTATATGGAACTCTACAACTTTGACAGCCAATGATGTCGAATTAAGGGAAGCATATTCACCAGCCAATAAATGCCTGTGACATTCCTTCAGGAAGTGCTCGGGGGATAAATCTAGCAGTAGTTGGCTGGGCATTGAGTTCTAGAAATTTTACCATTTGAGCAAAGCTAACCAGACCCTGGAGGCAAAATTTGAGCTGGTATATGGCAAGATAATTCTTTGCCAAAAGCACATAGTTACAGAAATACCCTACCATTTCATAAGTTTTTTGGAATTTAGCAGGCAAATCCATCATTGTCCTCTACCATTCATTTAATACCGCATCTACGAATTTATGACCAATAAGCTACTGATTTCACCGGTTTCAACACAACCAGAAGTCCAATTTATACAAGAAGGTTACATAAGAGTTATAAAACCTATTAAGTTAAAGAAAAAAGATGTAATAACACTGATACGAGGTCAACTATGATTTATGGTACTAAATGTTAGGCTATTATGAAGTAACATATTCACAAAAAGAGTTAAACTAAAATAAGAATGTTAATATGGATGAATATAAATTTAAGGAAAAATAGGTTATGAAATATAAAAATTTTGTTGAAAGACAAGGGTAGATCCAATTGATGAAAAGATGCAGGAGAGTAACTTGATATGGTTTGATCATGTGCAAAGGAGAACAATAAATGCACCAGTGAGAAAGCGTGATTTGATTCAAGTCAACAAAACAAAAGAGGTAGAGGAACACCTAAAATAATATTGTTACCATTAACAAATAAATAAATAAAAACATGTATCCTGAGATAATGAAATAATTGTTCCAGTGTTCCCCAATGTTTAATGTAGATTGGTGGTCGGCTTTGCAACACCAACCGTTTCTTGATTTATGTAATTTTGGTCTTGATTAGTTAAACCTTGTATACTCTCTTGTAAAAACATGTTGGTTAAGAAGGTGTTAGGAAGTATCTATGCCATCCCTAATCCGAAAGCTGACTCACGCGTGTTTGAACTCAAGATTGAGTTATATTTTTGGGTTTTGATGAGCTGGAATTAGGTTGGGCTATGTGTTGGATTGTGTTGAAAATTCAAAATAGTAATATAACTTATATGAGATGATTTATCAGGTGCTTTGATGTTATCTCAGGTAGATATGGGCTTTTATGTGAAAAGCCACTCTATATATATGAATACAAGAGAGATAACATAAGCTGTGAGCTCTGAAACTTTGCTTACACTCAATCATGTAGTGATGTTGTGGGTCATGACTCATGAGCCTAATTGATGAAGTATAAGATCCATGTAATAAAATATAGGTTCTTTTAGGCTTTAAATGAGATTTATCCAAAATCCATAATAATGTTGTTGTAGCATAAGTTGCCAATAAAATAGTACCATTTGGTGTGAAAAAATTGTTCTCAACAATAGTTACTTAAAGTCCAATTTGTTACAAACATAGTTATTAGGCCCGGACCAAACATTGACAAGATCTATGAGCCAGGTCATGGGTCATTGATTTAACCAATAGGTTAACAGTCAAACTACATGGTCAAATAAAAAGATTTTAGAAATTAAATAGATATATAAAAATAAGTTTAAGAAATCATAACATGAATATGTAAATTAAAAAAAAAAAAAAAGATATATGCCTAAATTAAACTTGCAATAGTATTAGAAATTCTATAAAATTCACAAGCAAAATAAGCAAATGTCATAAGACTGCAACAAAATTTTTGCTAAATAAAATCTTGTTACATGTCTTAAAATTTTCTATATTGAAAAAAGGAAAATTTCAAACTACATAAACAAAAGAATAGAAAAAAAAAGGGTTAAAGGCTTAAACTTAAAGCAATAAACAAATAAAGCACAAAAATAAAAAAATAAACAAAAAAGGCAAAAAAAAAAAAAAAAAAAAAAGAGTTTAAGCAACAGACTATATAACATATGCTCATTAACTTATACCTACGTGGTAATTGGCTACATGAAACTGAAAGTACATGCTTTTTAAAAAAAAAAAATTTCTTAAGGTTTTCTTTTAATTAAATTATCATATATCATACATTAAATAGTAAAAAATTCAAAAGAATGAACCTATTGATGTAATTTTACACAATTCACAAACCCAACTGGGTTATTAAAACCTAGTTGAGTCACACAGTTAGCTTAAAACCCGCCGAGTTTTACCGGTTTCGACTGGGTCTTGTGCACATCCGACCCAATTGATGACCCAAACCGCTCAATGTGCTGGGTCACAAGGTTACCAGTTTAACCAACTGGGCTGGGTTTAATAACACTGGCTGTGATCCTCTGCATTAGAAAAGTAAATTACAACATAGCACTTTGGCAACATATTACAACCTACTACTTATTGCATTTAAAATTCATCTCCTTAAGAACTGGAACAGTGGACTTTTAAGCAGAGGATGGGTACAGAAAGAAAACGGTATAACCACTAGATAGAACCTCAGAAAACACAACTCTCTTTTATGTCACATAATTCATTGTGGTTTAGTGAAATGACTCCAAAAACAGCGCAAGGAGGTTTCAATGCAACTTTGATTGTGAAATGTATTTAGTCTCACATTTATCACAAGCCTAGAGCAGGCTTTCATGAAAAGGTTCCACAAGGCTTCCATTGCTTTACTGCTGTCCTCAGTGGATCTGGGACTATAGCAGACCATGAAATCAAATCTGGCAAAGGTCCTGTGAGTGCAAGATAATTTTCACCTTCACTGTTTGGCAATCTCTTCCAGCTTAACTGTCATTCAATTTTCAAAATGTTAGTTTTCTTCTGTCTTAGGGGCACTGGACAATAATAACAAGAAACTCAAAACTTACAGAAAAGGAAAAGTGCATCATAATTTAATACACACTCCTTTATAATCAATGTTTACAATCAATTGGATGATTAGTCAGACTATGCAAGCTAGGAATGTCTCACTGACACCAGCTTGAGCAAGAAGCTGCAAGCATTACTCCTCTGTCACATCTATATATTACTAAAAGCTGAAGCATAGCATTTAATGTTGCTACGCCCACATTGAGCCACATCATCATTTTTTGTTTCCAATTTTTGTTATATATATTTTTTAAAACATTTTCTCATTTAAGGTGACTTAAAAAATTCATTATTTAAAAATTAAAATATCTTTTAACCATTATTTTTATTATTAATTTTCAAAAACTCTCCCTCCCTTTGACCTCTTCATCTCCCCACTACTTTCTACCTTAATATCATTCTTTCTCTAACTTTTTTGTCTTCCTTTATTTTGACACTTCTTATTCTCGACATTTTCCTTTTCATTCTATGCATAGTTTTCTCACACAAAAAAGATTACCTCTCTCTCTCTCTCTCTCTCTCTCTCTCTCAATTTTTTCATTTTTTGTTTGATTTTTTTTTCATTACATCAATTCTTTAGGTTGATGAATTTTTATGTTAATTAGAATTCTACTTTAGGTTAATGCAATTTATTTTTGTGTTTTAAGTTGTTATCTTTTATATTTTCTTTGATTAAATATTATCCTACTACATTATGCATATAGTATATAATAATATAATGTCATTATATTACATAGAATGACTTGGATAATTTGATGTTTATTTCTATATAGTTTATTTTTAATCTCTTTTCATCTCATCTTATTTTATATAACATTTAAATCAAGTCACATCCTTCATACTGTTAAATTATGCGGCATAAATCAAGAAAATGGCTAGACACAAACTTGCTTTCCTTCACCATACGTTGGGGGAATCAATATATTTGTGTGATAAAGGGTCATATAATTTATAATTTAGATAGCACCATTTGAATGTGAATAGGCCCATAGATTGAGCAATTTGTAGACTTAAAAAGGCTATTGAGAATGAACTTTTAGAATTAAGTCTAAAAAAACATGAACCACTATATATTATTTAGATAAAAACTTTTATCATAGATACATTAATATTTTTTTTGCCACATTTTTAAATCACACAAACTTAATAATTTTATATTATGTGTTAGCATAGTCTCCATTTCTTCTTCTTCTTCTTCTTCTTCTTCTTAGAAATATTATGTATCATCTTTAAAGGATGCCAACAATATTGATCTTATGGTAAAAGTTACATAGAATATTGAGAAAAAAAAAATTTATATTACAATCTACTAAAAATGTTTTACACGTTCATCTATTTTAATTTAGATTTTTTCCAAAATAAAATTTTAATTTAGATATTTACAAGTAAACAATGAAATAATAATTCATGAATAAAAAAAAAATATCTATACATATTTATCTTGTGCAATTGTAACTTTGCATATACTTTTGCATTTACATATTCATATACTTTAATTTAGATGTTTATAACTTAATAATGAAATATATAACCAAGGTGATTAAAACAATTATATTTGTACAATTCAAAAAGTCACAATTTCTTTTTTCAAAAAAGGCCTTTTACATTTCCTTGGAATTATTTTTTAATTTTTTTTATAAAACCTTTGACATACCACTTAACCACTTCATACATTAAAAAAATTTAAGGCTCATTGTTACTTCCGTTAATATATTATGGATATCTTAATTGATTGAGATCAAACTAGAGAAATGTCTTTCATATTTTCTTGAAAATTCAAAAGAAAAAAAAAAAAAAAAAAAACCATTTAACATACCACTAACGTAACTACATATATAACTATTTAAGCCATCCATGATATCTATTTACAACTAGTAAGGGAACATACAAAGTAATAAAGAATAAATGAAGGAAGATAAAAAGAAATGAAATCAAACGTCAATTAATAACTATTATTTGGAAAATAAAAATGTGGTAAAGAGGAGTAAGAAATAAAATAGAGATGGCTATACAGAGGACATTAAAAACTTTATAGTGCAATGAAATCAACAATTAAATATAATAATACAAAATAGTAACTTAAAATCAATCAAATTCTAACTAGGGAAATTATATATATATATATATATATATATATGTGTGTGTGTGTGTGTGTGTGTGTGTATATAAAATCATAATCTTCATACACCATGACTTAAAAAAATTATTGAATAGTTCTACCTCTTATTTAATGTCTATTTAATACAAATCATCAACCAATAAATATATGATAATGGTAAAAAATATTATAGACAAGATTATGAAAAATATGATAAAACTATTTTTTTTTAAAAAAAACTCTTTATAAATTCTAAGGAGTAAAATAGTATTTTATCTAAAAAATTATCACGCGCAACGCGCAGGTCTGCAACTAGTTTGGATAAAATTCATAACTTCAAAAATATGTAATGAGAATTATGAGTAATAAAGAACCCTACAAAAATCTTATTATTTCTGTCCCTGTTCACACGCCTAGCCCATTGAAGCTTGATATTCTTGTTTGAGAAGTCCTGAGTCCTATTAGTATAAATTACTTAAGGTGTCTTCAAGAAATCCTATTATTCTGTCCTGCACATCATTTTTATCCCTAAATCCACTCCATTATCATCCTTAATGAGACAAAAATTATACTGGTACTGTCATCTCTGATCTACCCTTAACAGTCCTCAAGCAAACCACCAGAGGTTCAGTTTTGGTAACTACTAGCCATCAGCTAACCATTGATTCTCCATTCTCTATAGATTCTCTACTGTTCTAATCAAGTATCAACCTATTATTAGCTTCTTGAGTGAAATTATGCTATTATCAAACAATTCATAAGATGGTCCACAATTAGAGTCTAAGAGTCATATCTATGGCCACTAAAACAAAGATCACCTTTTCTTTAATTTATTGGCCCCGCAGCAAAGGGCCTGTTTGAGTGTCCAATGAAAATTAAAATGTTTTATTGTGTTTTGCATACAATTTTATGAAAGGATTTGATTTTCAACCATCAAAGATTACCTTTTCTACTATTTCTTAACACTAAATTGGCCAGGCAGCAAAGGGCCTGTTTGAATGTCCATTGAAATTAAAATGTTTTATTGTGTTTTGTGTTTGCAAAATATGATTGGAACCATTGAATAATACTGGACAACTAAACATATCCTAAATTCCTTTCTGAACTTTCTCTTCAATGCACTGTAAAAGTCGCTCATCCTTTTGGATATTATTGTAAAAGTACTATTCAATTTCAGATTTATGCATTTGTACACTCAATCCATGCACTAATGTGTAAATTACATGGACATTCTCATATGGTATACAAGTGATTATGTATATATGCCTCGGCCAATTGTTCCAAACTACTAGCTGTTTAGGTACAATTAAAAATCAAAAGCACTATATGAAAGGGGGAAAATAATAAAACTGATAGCACAACTGATAGCAACACTTAATCCTTTTAAAGAAATAATGACTAATAGAATAACTCAATAAAAAATTTAGGCAACCATTATCAGATGATAAGCATGCACTAACATTCCTCTCTTAATTCCAAGCAGAAGGAAACATCTTACCTTAAATCCTTATGTGTGATGCCATATAGAGCATGTTGATGACCAAGTACTTGTCCATGCTGAAAAAATCGCTACAACCAGGCAGCCTTTGTCTATGTACATTCAAGTTTCATGTTACTAATTAAAGTACATTTCAAAGACCTGGATATTATAATAGTTAGAAGGACACTTAGGACCATAGAGACCATCAATTCCCAAAGGATTTAGAGAACAAAAGGATTCCACCATGACAAGCTTAAGAAGCAATGATGATGTCACTGAAATAATACTAGTAGGGAATCAGCATTATGAAAAATCTGTTCCAAATGGGCAAAGCACATTGGTCCAAGACACCAATGTCTTATTCCAAACTAGAGAGAAGGCGAGTGTAATAATGGAAAACCTTAGGGGATGTTAGTGCAATTTTCCCCCATTCCTAATGAGCAAACTATTGTGTTCCAGTACTAACATAGCAACTCTCTGAAATCCAGAAAGCTGCTCCAATGTAGAATTGATGATTCTGTTTGGCATCTTCCCCTTACATGCTCTGTTGTGAACTGGAAAATTATAAAGATAGCTTAGTCGATTCGAGGTGACTAGCCTCCTGAACTTGAGAGAGATAATAGAGTTTTTTGGTTTAATTTCTGCTTGCTTCATTCATAATTCCTACGTACATAAATACTAGTGAGGAGATAATACTAGTGAGGAGATAATCCTCATCACCACAAATTCCTAAAACATAGGACCCAACTCCTACTTGAATTGAAATACAAATATTAAATCTAAACCTAATCCTAATCCTAATTTATTGTAGAAATTCTAATCCTAATCTGCTGCAGATAAACTGCAGAAGCTTATTTGAATTCAACTTGAAAACCATCATCCTTATCTTCTTATATTGTTATCCACGTGCAATGCAATCTCCTTTTGGTGTTGGCTGAACCATAGCATTCCCTTCCCCTTGAAGGCGAATCTTGTCCTCAAGATTCTGGTGAGGGAATAGTGTTTTTTCCTCCATACGCATCTGCTTCATCGAGAGTATCAAGTAGGAAGACTTGTGGGGTGGTCTTACAACGGTGTCCAGGTCCGAATTTTTCATCGCAATTATAGCAAAGTCCCTTCTAACGTCTGCCTTGCATCTCGGACCATGATAATTTTTTGAATGTTGCTGAAGGTAATATTTGTGAGTTACTTGTTGGATTTGGACTGGCTCTTGGCTGGGGTAAAGGAATGAGACCGGTTTTGGGTGGCGGTTCACCAGTGCGTTGGAGTTTCTCCTCTTGTAGTCGAGCTAGGCTGGTAGCATGAACAAGTGTTGTAGGACGAAATCACTTCACCTCTGATCGTATTTCATCCTTTAATCCTCCTATGTAACTCCCTATCAAAGCTTTCTCCGGCCATTTTTGCACTCGAGATGCTATTCGCTCAAATTGGGCTTGATATTCTCTAACTGTTCCTGTTTGGCAAAGTTTGGCTAGAGCCTCGTCAAAGTCCTCATAATCAGAGGGTCCAAAACGAACACACAAGGCATGTGTAAATTCTTCCCATGAAACATTTGTTTGTGTTTTCTCAAACCATTGGTACCATTGGAGAGCGTCGTCCTGTAGGTGGAAGGAAGCGAGTGCTATATTTTCCTCATCTGCAGTTTTCTGGTACTTGAAAAAATTTTCTGCCTTGTAAATCCACCCGGTGGGATCTTCACCATTAAATTGAGGAAAGTCTACTCTGGAAATTCGGGTTTGTACACCCCCAATTGTCCCTCCTTGGGTTCCCTCTGAGCCGCTGTTACGATTGGGTGAACTTCCTTCAAGATTATGATTCTGGCTGGTTGAGCCTTCTTCATGACGGCTGTTGTGAGGAGTAGTATTATTCTGGACGTCCATTCCTTCAATTCTTCGTCCCATTTGAGCAATAACATTGGAGAGAGCCTCCATGGTTTTCTTTATATTAGTAAACTCTTTAACAAACTCTTCCCTTTGGGCTTCAACTTGCCTACAAATACAGTGATTACTAACTTCCAAGGCTGATATGCGGTCATCATTGGTTGTGGAACGTGTGGATGGTGGATTGGGGTTGTTCGTCATCTGGCTCTGATACCAAATGTTGTGAACTGGAAAATTATAAAGATAACTTAGTCGATTCGAGGTGACTAGCCTCCTGAACTTGAGAGAGATAATAGAGTTTTTTGATTTAATTTCTGCTTGCTTCATTCATAATTCCTACGTACATAAATACTAGTGAGGAGATAATCCACATCACCACAAATTCCTAAAACATAGGACCCAACTCCTACTTGAATTGAAATACAAATATTAAATCTAATCCTAATCCTAATCCTAATTTATTGTAGAAATTCTAATCCTAATCTGCTGCAGATAAACTGCAGAAGCTTATTTGAATTCAACTTGAAAACCATCATCCTTATCTTCTTATATTGTTATCCACGTGCAATGCAATCTCCTTTTGGTGTTGGCTGAACCATAGCATGCTCCTTTGTTTTTTTTCAATTCTTCTCAAAAGCTTGTTTGCATCTAGCAACTAACACCACCTGGGATTACTTATATGGGTATATGCGCAGCTGTGCATTTCCCTTCACTTAATAACTGGGAATTTAGGAAACCTTAATGAAGCTTAATCAAGAAAAAGCTAGTAATAAACTGTAGGCTCATAGTTAGATTCACAAAAAGGAAGAAAAAAAAAAAATATATATATATATATATAGCCCAAACATTAGAGAGAAACAGCACAACCAAATACTTCTTGAAGCCTACATTTTTGCTGTAAGACCTACCACTTCAGGAGATTCAGAATATATATATTCAGCTAGCATAACATGTAGCTCAGGAGATCCACTCCTATGCGCTCCAAACTCCACAGACCACCTGAAAAACAGAAGATCTTATTTTCCAGAGACATACACCAGCAAGAGGTACAATATTGGCAGCTTTTAACAATATTTTGAAACACATAAACAGTCACACCATCAAAGAGATTTGGAGAAAAAATAGAAATCTTAAAGTACACCAAAAGAACAGGAACAATCGGTAGAGTAAACAGAACCATAAAATCTTTTCAAACCAAGAAAACAAGTCCATAATGTCTCACTTTAAAGCAGCTTTTAAGAATGATGAGCAGCCATCTACACTTATTTTTGCTGCCCCAAGTGCTTCAGAAATTTGTTCCATTTCATCATCATCTGGCAAGTGTTGCGGCAGAGGAATCTGACGAAACATCTTGTAAATTTCCTGACACGGTCTAATATAGAAATTTTGTGATAATCACAAAGAAAGGCATGCATCCAAATTATCAGAAAGCTATAGATGGCCAAGTAACTATAAAACTAGTTAAATCACATAACAACAAAAGTTATTGCACATGTAGAAAAAAACAAAGCCAATTTAGTGGAGGTGGCCCAAGAAGAGTCGATAAGCAAAAAAGATCACACGAGAAGTAAGGAATGACCAGCATCAAAAATTACATGAAAAGTAAAGAATAAGTCAACTGACCAAGGGCATCACTGTCGTTAGGAATTTTCCCTTTAACAAGTGTCTCCACAAAAAACACAGCAAGCTCCGCCCCACAAGTAATCTGAAATTTTTTTCAAGTGTATCCAATGGAATATAGTTAAAAAGATACAGAGAACAACTACGACTTTATGACAAATCAATAATATCAATCTTTAAAAACAAAATTATAATAAACCACATTAACAAGGATTTGGAAAAATCCATAAACATTTGCCCAACGGGCCATTTATGGGCTGGCATACCTTTCTATCAGAAAAGATTGTGCTTCAGTCTTGGTCAATACAAAATTACTAAATCCCATGGTTAGGTCCAGTTATTTGCAACCCCATATCTAAATTATCTAAAGTTCACTGGGCAATAGGAAAAATGAATGAGATCTTCATTTAGTGCCCTATTATTATCTGTATCCAGCATTGATAGTATCATAATAAATCCATGGCCACTAGATATAAATATAACCCAGTGTCATGTTTGGGATGCAAAATCATTATATAAGTCTCTCATCCAAAACATTCACACACTAATTATCAATCCCATGCCTAATGTGATTACTTCTAACACACATTAAGTTGAGAAAAGTCTACTCAACAACATAGGAATATAGGACTTTGAAGAAAACAACCTGCCCATGTTTCAATTGGATGCATGCACCAGATTGAAGGATGTCCAAGGCTTCAGAATACCACTGAGCAGATACGTATCTATGAAAAAGCACGCATATTTCATCAGCACGCATGCCATAAATTGACCAACAAGAGTAGTTCACTTTATATGTTATAATGCTACTGACAAGCCTTTAAAAACGAAGAAATCGAGTTCTTAATAGCTATACCTTGCACTAATTGATTTGTACATTTGTTGAGCTCCCTAATAATTACATGGGCTTGTCGACAGTGGGCCTGAGTAACTCTTAGAATTACCCACCCAAGATGCATGGGCTTCTGAAGTCCGATAGTCCATTCCCTTAATAACCTCCTGGGCAGACTTGGCCCCACGTGCTACCCACTTTACAGCTTGCTTATCACCCCTATAACGTTGCCAAGATACCCGCCTCTTTCCAAACTCATTTACTTCCACAATCAAACCTTTCCCTATCCAGCTAGACCTCCTAGCTTGACGTTCCCTTCCAAAATCTCAAATTATTCAAAGGAAACTTAGGCTTGTACAGTAAAGCTTTTGGACCACCCAACGTATAATGAGAAAGTTCCAACATTCTCCTTAATTCAATCCCAAAAACCCTCCAACCTTGTTGTACCTTACCTGCAAGAATAATGATAGATCTTCGCATCCTACCTACTTTGAGCTCTGTTACTAACAAATATTGGCCAAACGAGTTAGAACCCCGTTGCACTGTGTAGGCAGTGTCTCCTTCCCTGAGCGTGAAGAAGTGTTTGGGGTTAACCCCAATCACCGTGTGTTCCAAGCAATGCATTAACCAACGTGCTGCATTCTTACCCATAAAAACTGATTGCATGAAATACTTCCCCCTTTCAAAAATCTTAAGGGAGAAAAAGTTCCCCCCTTCCTCAACCACCAACTGACACAACTTTGATTCAATAAAAAAATTGCAACATCCACCCATACCGATCCAAAACAGAAGTAAAAAATAACTGAGAACAGTATTTTTGACTAATTTGAGGTAGTCGGGCCTTTAGATACAAAATGGAATTTATTTTGCAAAAGTAAATTAAATTATGTTATATGCTTTCAGAATGATTTTTGGCAAGCTTCTTTTAGCTTCCCTTAAAAGACATTTTTGTCAAAAGAATTTTCACAACCCTCTATTCTTCATATCCAACAACAAATCCCTAGCCTCATTCAACCTCCCTTTTTTACAAAACACGTCCAATATTGTATTATAACTCACATTATCAGCCGAACAACCAAACTCACTCATTTTATTAACCAACCCTAAAGCATCACTAAACTTGTTCTCCAAGCAATACCCATAAATCATAATATTAAAGCTCTCAGTATTCAAATTCACACCTAACTTAATAGCATGCTCAAAAACATCTCTACAAAACGAAATCGAATACGTGGACGGGTGTCTCACCAGAGCATTGAGGAGTGTGTTGCAAGTAAGCAAATTCGGGGCGAGATGAAGATGCTTCATCTTGTGGAAAATCTGCGCCGCGTGGTGGGGCTGCTTGGATTGGACATAGGCACCAATGGAGGTGTCAAGAAGGGCTTTCGAGGGTTTGGGAGCGAGGCGAGGTGGGTGGAGGAGGAGGCGGTGGAGCTCGTGGTGGTGGTCAGAGGCGATGAAGGAGAAGAGGAGGGACTTGGCGTCGGAGAATTTGTTGTGGGCGAAGAGGGAAGGGAGGAGAGAAATGAGGGAATGGGGAGAGGAAGTGAGGGAAGGAGAGCGGGATTGGAGGAATTTGAAGGAGAGGAGAGTGGAAGGGCATGAGGATAGGGTTTTGGAGGAGAGCAAAGAGAGGAAGAGGGGTTGGGTCAGGTTTGGGAGATGTGGGGTAAGGGTTTCAAGTGGTGTGTTTGGGGTTGTGAGGATTTTGGTGATGGTTTCAAGGAGGACTTGAGGTTTGGTGGTGTTGTTCATGGTGGTTGGTCATAATGGCTATGTCTGTGTCTGTGTGTGTTAGGCCTAAGGTTTAAGCATTTGGTGGTTTTTCAAAATTTTTGAGAATTCAGGTAGATACTCAAAGGAGGAAATGGAAATGGAGGTGCTAAGATAAACGACACATCGTATTCAGAATGGAAGTTGGGACTGCTAACGACGAAGAAGAAGAAGAAGAAGACAAGGCTTTAAGTAGGGACCACCAACCACCATCTTCTATGATGATAGTTTGGAACACCGCATGAGACATTTCTTCTTCTTCTTCTTCTTCTTTGTTTGGATACCGAGAAAATTACATTGATTTGGGTTTTGATGTAGGTGGGAAAGTTGAAACACTATCTGAGTCCGAGAGAGAGAGCACTGAGCAACCCAATTCAAAAGCTGAGACTTGCGCGTGTTAAACTCAAGGCCGGGTTATATTTTTGGGTTTTGATGAGCCGGAATTGGATTGGGCTATGTGTTGGATTTAGTTGAAAATTCAAAATAGTAAAATAACTTATATGAGATGATTTATTATGTGCTTTGATGTTGTCTCGGGTAGATATGGGCCTTATGGGAAAAGCCACTTTATATGAATATGAGAGAGAGAATATAGACTGTGAGCTTTGAAACTTTGCTTACACTCAATCCATGTAGTGATGTTGTGGGTCATGAGCCTAATTGATGAAGTATAAGATCCATGTAATAAAATATGGGTTCTTTTAGGCTTTAAATGAGATTTATCCAAAATCCATGACAATGTTGTTGTAGTGAGAGTTGCCAATGAAATAGTAACATGTGGTGTGAAAAAATTGTTCTCAACAATAGTTACTTAAAGTCCAATTTGTTACAAGCATAGTTATTAGACCCGGACTAAACATTGACCAGATCTATGAGCCGAGTCATGGGTCATTGATTCAACCAATAGGTTAACAGTCAAACTACATGGTCAAATAAAAAAAATTTAAAAATTAAATAGATATATAAAAATAAGTTTGAGAAATCATAACATGAATATGTAAATTAAAAAAAAAAAATATATATATATATATATGCCTAAATTAAACTTGCAATAGTATTAGAAATTCTATAAAATTCACAAGCAAAATAAAACAAATCTCATAAGATTGCAACAAAATTTTTGCTAAATAAAATCTTGTTACATGTCTTAAAATTTTCTATATTGAAAAAAGGAAAATTTCAAACTACATAAACAAAAGAAGAGAAAAAAAAGGGGTTAAAGGCTTAAACTTAAAGCAATAAACAAATAAAGCACAAAAAAAAGTAAACAAAAAAAGCAAAAAAGAAAAAGAGAGTTTAAGCAATAGACTATATAACATATACTCATAAACTTATATCTATGTGGTAATTGGCTACATGAAACTGAAAGTGCATAATTTTTTTTTTATAAATTTCTTAAGGTTTTCTCTTAATTAAATTATCATATATCATACATTAAACTGTAAAAAATTCAATAGAATGAACCTATTAATGTAATTTTACACAATTCACAAACCCAACTGGGTTACAGTTAGCTTAAAACCCGCTAGGTTTTACCGATTTGGACCAGGTCTTATGCACATCCGATCCAATTGATGACCCAAACCGGTCAATGTGCCGGGTCACAAGGTTACCAGTTTAACCTACCGGGCTGGGTTTAATAACATTGGCTGTGATCCTCCGCATTAGAAAAGCAAATTACAACATAGCACTTTGGCAACATATTGAGCTACAACCTACTACTTATTGCATTTAAAATACATCTCCTTAAGAACTGGAACAGTGGACTTTTAAGCAGAGGATGGGTATAGAAAGAAAACAGTATAACTACTAGATAGAACCTCAGAAAACACAACTCTCTTTTATGTCACATAATTCATTGTGGTTTAGTGAAATGACTCCAAAAACAACAGAAGGAGGTTTCAATGCAACTTTGATTGTGAAATGTTTTTAGTCTCACATTTATCACAAGCCTAGAGCAGGCTTTCATGAAAAGGTTCCACAAGGCTTCCATTGCTTTACTGCTGTCCTCAGTGGATCTGGGACTATAGCAGACCATGAAATCAAATCTGGCAAAGGTCTTGTGAGAGCAAGATAATTTTGACCTTCTTTTTTGTTTTTCAATTTTTTTCCACCTGCTCCAATTGCTTTACACATTCAGCAGATTTAGGATCATCAGAATGTTAACATGAGCACAAAAATCCCAGAGATAAATTTCTTTTAGTTTTTTGTTCTTCCATCAACTTAAGGACTCATCAATTACCTTCTATCCTAAACTGGTACAAGACATCAATTATGTGAAAGTAGTAACAACCAAATTTCTTCCAATACTAAACAAATGAACTCCTAGATAGTACAAATCCACACCAAAATCTGTGCCTGAGCAATATGATACTAAAATAATTGTTTCTTATTTTTTTTTTTTGAAACTTCAACCAACTAGAATAACATTAACACACTAAAAATGGGGTACAACAAAGCAAAGAAAAAACTCAAGCCAGAACAAACTAACCACAATCAGCTTGGACAACATGCACTATCATGGGAGGACAAACTCCCTTCCAAACCTGAGACATTTCCCTCTGCCTTGCATACTTCACCAACTCATGAGCTGCCTTGTTGTAATCTCTTTTCACATGTTTAATTTTCCAACAGTTAAAAGAAGAAAGCAAGCCCTGAATACCTTGATATAAATGACCAAGACAGCCATTAGTTTCAGCTGCTAATATTCTATTGACAGTATTTAAAGCATCAGATTCCAAAATAATTTGAGAAAGCTTCTGCTCCCTGGCTAGAATTAGACCACACTCCACAGCAAGCACTTCAACCTCCTCCACCGAATATTGTCCCTGAAGATATTTACAACAAGCCGTTAGAACAAAACCAGAAGCATCTCTTATAACAGCTCCCACGCTTGAATTTCTATCATTTTCAGATGTTGCACCATCAACATTAATCTTGAAAACCCCTGGAGGAGGCACAGCCCAATTCTCTTCTGTCTGAGTCAATTGTTGAGAGTAAGCTTTTGAGACACACTTGAACTCTAGTATATAACTCCTCGCAAAACTCCAAATAAGCTCAGGAACCTGACAAGCATACTCATGCACAATTTTATTCCTGTTATACCAGATTGCCCAAGCAGCCCCAAAGAAAAACTCCAAATCTCGAGACGTACCAGCCTCATAAATTAACAATGCAATGTCTGTCACATCCATGTTTACATTCAACAAGTCAACAGGACCATCCTCCCAACATTTCCACACTCTCCTAGCCAAATCACACCTAACAAGAGCATGGAGAATTGATTCTGGCTCCTTCCCACAAGCCGGACATATTTCATACAGCTTCACTCCTCTTCTACGCAAGTTCTCAAAGGTAGGAAGAGCATTCATACACATTTTCCAAGCAAAGATTTGCATCTTTGATGGAATGTTTAGGTGCCATAACTTCTTCCAAAGAGGACACCTAGGATCACCCAAAGAGCTCTCACCTGCATCCATTGTATCTAAGACCCCAACCACAATATAATACGCGCTTTTCACAGTGAATTCTCCCTTTTAATTACCAGCCCAAATGATTTTGTCTCCTGGGAGGTTGTAACTAATAGGCATATTCAGAATAGTCCTAGCCTCAAAAGGCAGAAACAGAGACCTCACTACATCGCCTTTCCACCTCCTAGTGTCTTTGTCAATCAACACCGAGACTATAGGAAAATCATCAATGGGCTTTGGAGGGGAGATCACTTTGTACGTAGTTGGGGTAGGCAACCATTTATCCTCCCAAATATGTATCCTCTTCCCATTGCCAACTCGCCACCGGGTTCCTCTCTTCACAACTTCCAAACCATTAAAGATACTTCTCCAAGCATAGAAAGGCTTTGAACCAAGTTTTGTTCTAAAAATATCACCATGCGGATAATATCTTGCTTTGTATATTTGGGCCACCAAAGAGTTAGGATTCGACAATAACCTCCAACCTTGCTTAGCAAGCATAGCAAGATTGAAAGCCTGAAGATTTCTAAAGCCCATTCCTCCCTTCAACTTTGACTTACACATACACTTCCAACTAACCCAGGCCATTTTTGATTCCTGACCCCTTTGACCCCACCAAAATTTTCTCATCATACCTTCAATCTCATCACAAAAGCTTTTTGGGATTTGGAAACAGCTCATGGTGTACGTTGGAATTGCTTGAGCAACAGCTTTAATAAGAATCTCTCGGCCACCCACAAATAGCATCTTCTCCTTCCACCCCGATAGCTTTTTCTCTACCCTTTCTCTAATTTTTGCAAATATTTCAATCTTTGACTTGCCAATGATTGAGGGTAGGCCTAGGTATTTTTTATGCGGAGTAACCTGCATTGGACCCAGCTTATCCAACACTTCACTTCTTCTCTCATCAGGGGTATTAGCACTAAAGAAAACTGAAGATTTATCCGCATTAATTTTTTGGCCCGAGGCAGCTTCGTATAGCTGGAGAATCTCAATAAGATTTTGGCATTCTCGTATGTTTGCTTTACAAAACAGCAAACTGTCATCTACAAAAAAACAGATGTGTGATCTTGGGACTTCCTTTACATATTGAAATTCCACTAATTCTTTGGTTCTTGGCAGCATTCTTAATAAGGGAGGAAAATCCATCTGCACATAATAGAAATATATAAGGTGAAATTGGGTCTCCTTGACGGAGACCCCTTGAGGGAATAATACTACCATAAGCAGTACCATTAATAAGGATAGAGTAAGAAACTGTAGTGATGCAATGCATGATCAAATTAACCCATTTTTCATCGAACCCCATTCTTTCCATCACTTGTTTAATAAAACCCTATTCTACCCTATCATAAGCTTTATTCATATCCAATTTTATCGCCATAAAACCCTCCTTACCTTCCTTCTTATGATCTAAATAATGCATAAGCTCAAAAGCAACAAGCACATTGTCTGTAATTAATCTCCCCGAGAGAAATGCACTCTAATTTTCAGATATAACTTGGGGAAGGATAGTTTTGAGGCGATTGGCTAAAACTTTTGGTATGAGTTTATAAACAACATTACATAAACTTATAGGTCTAAAGTCTGACATTTTTGTGGGATTTTTTATTTTTGGCACCAGAGTGATGTTTGTTTTATTAATTTCCGCCATAGACATATTTGAGTTTAGAACATTTAAGACCATGCATATAATATCATTACCAACAATATCCCAATATTTTTGAAAGAAAACAGTAGACATACCATTAGGGCCCAGGGCTTTTGTTGGGTGCATCTATTTTAGTGCAGCCTCAATTTCCTCCCTTGTGAACTCTTGGATAAGGAACCGATTCATAGCCGACGTGACTTTAGTTGGGATTGAATCAAGGACTTCCAAAATACAAGATGGATAGGAGGTGGTATATAGGTTTTTAAAATATGATACAGCCACCTCCGCAATACCTTCTATAGAATTATGCCAATTTCCATTATCATCCATAATACTATTGATAGCATTTCTTTTTCCCCTATCTGAGGCCTTAGTGTGAAAGTATTTCGTATTCCGATCCCCAAGGCCTAACTATTGCACCCTTGATCTCTGATGCCACATAATTTCTTCACTATCTAATAAATCATTAATTTCTTTCCTTAGCATGTTGATCTCACTGCCCAAGCTGCCATCTTTATCTCTGAGAACTAGTGAACTAAGGGCCTCCCTTTTCTTCTTAATTCTTCTTAATTTGCCTTGGAATTTGCCCAAAGACCCTTTTGTTCCATCTAGAGAGTTTTTCAGCACAACAATTCAACCTTTTCGTTATTCCGATTGGAGAGTTTAACTCATGGCTACCCTCCCAGACTTCTTTGATAATATCTTTGCATTCCTCCCTTTTAGTCCACATAGCTTCAAATTGAAATCTTTGTCCATTTGAATACTTCTGAACAGTAGCATTGGTTATCAACAAAGCATAGTGGTTAGATGTGGACTCCAACAGATGATGTACTTTAACATCCTTATAATGCTCAATCCACTCAGGAGTGGCGAAGGCTCGATCCAATCTAAGGTATGTTCTGCGATCACCCTCATGCATATTACACCAAGTAAAGTTAGGACCACAATAACCTAGATCCTTGAACTTACAATGGTGTATTGCTTCTCTAAAATCATCCATCTGCCTTTGCGCCCTTGGAGGCCCCCCCAATTTCTCCTCTATTGACAAAATTTCATTGAAATCACCAAAACATAACCAGGGGAGTTGAAACTTTTGGCTAAGGCTTTTCAAAAGATCCCATGTTTCTTTTCTACGATGGGTTTCAGAATTCCCATAAAAGCCAGTAATCCGCCATTTAAATTCTGATTCCGAGTCAGTCACCACTGCATCAATGAAATTTCTTGAATATCCTTGGACTTCCACCCTTAAGTCCCTACTCCATAACATAGCTAAACCCCCACTTCTCCCAACACTAGGAACAATTAAACAATTTAACAAACATGTTTTATACTTCACTTTTTCCATCCGATTCTTCATCAACTTTGTCTCCGAGAGGAAGACAATCTTGGGCTTCCAACGTTGCACGAGCTCATGCAACACTCGAACTGACTAGGGGTTCCCAAGCCCCCAGCAGCTCCATCCTAACGCATTCATTGATCCAGGCGGTGCTGCTCAGCAGTCACCGCCGTTTTAGAAAATAAGTTCTCATCACCTTCCCCTTTCCCTCCACAAAAACGTATCTGAGCACTACTACCAGAAATAAAAAAAAAAAACAATTCCTAAGTACCTTTTCTTTTTTTACTTACCTCGTGGGCTTGTCCATCCTTCTCAGCAACTTGGGCCGCACCTTTCTCCCTTGCAATCTTTTTAATTCTGCCCTTTGTTGCATGTTTAACAATACATACTGGGCCTTGATGATACATACTCTCTTCTTTATTTAAGTCTTCTGCCTCTTTTTGTTTTTTTGGGCTTGCCCCTTCATGCTCTCTTATAACCGGCCCAACGCTATTTTCAACTTCTATCTCAACTACAGGATTACCCTCCACTTCATTCCTAACCGAATTAGCTCTAACCCAAATTTGCTCCTCACATGCTTTCTGATCCAGCTCTATTTTCAAACTTCTAATCCCCTGTTACCCCTCCTGATTTGCTCTTGCTGCTCCCTATGATTTGACCAGGACCCCTCACTGTGTCCAAGGGAGCTGCTTCCATCATAGTCTCATTATCGGCTTCTTCATTGGCTCCGTCGCCGACCACCATAGACGGCAAGCTCTCACTTACAGCAACAGCCTCTTCATCAGCTCTGCCCCCCTCCATCAACGATGACGAGCTCCTCCTCTCAGCCACCGGTTGCTCTTTCACCTTTTCCTTTTCGCCTTCATTTTTAAACACCCCTCCTGCCTTTAACCATTTTTAATTGTTTCTTTAAAGCAAACACATGTTCGAGTCATAATTATGTCTAGGAGTCTAGCTAAACAAGAAGGCCAAACAATTTAAGGTAAACCCGGTTCCTGGTTTGCTCTTTTTGCCAAAAAGGCAACCCATATGAACAGTTTCCAAGTAGCTTTCAAGTGATAGCCTTACTTTATTCTTTTTCTTCTCGCCCAACCTAACTTCATTAAAATTTCTTAACTTCCACCTCCTTTAAAAACCAAAACAATCTTAAACTTCCAACTATTTCTCCAAAAAATTTACTAACTTAATAAACATAGACAATGAAAAATAAGGACACATAATTTTGGCCAAAATTCTCAATTTTGAATACATTTTTTCCACCTTAAACAGCAATTCACATAAGTTGTCCACCCCAAATCCAAAACTTACACTTTCAATGAGATACAAAAAGTAACATTCTGAGTCAATACAAGCACCAAACAAGTTTCAATTTTTTTCTTTCTTTTAAGAAAAAGCCCTAAAATTTGATTTGATGCTCAAAACCCAAAATACTATAATAGCCGAGAACAGTAAATCACCAATCCTAAAACTTTCTAATCAAACAAAAAAATACCCAACACCACACTTCAAAGAAATAAATAAAGAACAAAAGAAAAAGGGGAGGGACTTACAATTTGCAAATATAGTGCATTAAAAGACAAGTCACAAATTTTTTTATACAATAATAAGTCAGCAACACAAAACTGTTTGTAACAAGAGAAGGTAATAAACATAACAAACCACCAAATAGTACGGTCATTAACATACATATTCAAATATAGTAATGTAATTGCTCCTTAGCACAATACAATGTGCCCCCACTAAACCATACAAGCTGAACAAACAAAAGGTGGTAGTGGTCATTAACTTAGTAAACATTAACTACTTTATCTGAAACTCCACAAATTTTTCCCTTCACTTCCTTCCCTTCCTTCACCAACTCCCCTAGGGTAAACTAGCCACTTGCTCGATCCAGCCCAGTCGTCTTTTCGGATTCAAGATGATGAAAGCTTGCCTACATTCGGGAGGCAAAGTCCTACCTTTATCTTAGCGTGTTTTTGTTCACTAGCTGCTTCATTGCCCAAAAGTCATATATACCCTTCTTTCTTTCTTTTTTTTCCTTTTCATTTTTTTTTACTAGTGCATTTTTTTTATTTGAACTTTTTTATATCCGGTCTAAATTCTTGGGTAAAAGGACCTAGGTGCATTTTTTAACAAAATTAGTTTAATTGCCAAAATACTGTCATTGTATTCCGATCAAAATTCTTGGCCAGAAGGACCTATGGAGATTTTTGAACAAAATTTAAACGATTTTTTTTTTTTTGCAATGATTGAAATTTTTATAGTTTCATCAAAATTACATGTTTCATCTTATATTAGAGTCAATCCAGCTTTCAATAATTGAAATGAGAGAAATGTTTAAACCTGAACAAGTTAACATTTGGTTTAAAACAATCTTGTGCATCGCACGGGTTAACGACTTGTTATATATATGTGTGTAATAATTTTAGCAATTTTAGTAGTTTGTTTAAAGTAGCAAATTCTTATTGGTTCGCATTTGGCACATCACTTACATTATCAGCAACTAGCTTCTATCCCCAAAATTCTTACAATAGTAGGTACCCAACACGTTCAAAAAGTAAAAGGCAACCCAGTGATATGCAGACAACATGTTTACGATATTTTTACAGCAAATATTAATAGTATATTGTTATTAGTTTTCACTTGAACTCATTAGTAAAATTATTATTTTTTCATTAATAACAATGTCACTTTGTTTTTTTTTTTTTTTAAATACTATAGACTAAACGTTTCTCTACACAAATTATACAATACTAGTCTGGAACCATCAATTACACACATGAAATTTCACATTTACAAATTCTGCAGATACATGTCAGCCTAATCTGATGAAACCTCACAGCAGCTGTCAGACTTTCTGTATAACATATCTGGATAGAACTAGGACCAACCCACCAGTTGCATTGACCATGACTCAAATAATAAGAGAAGAGTAGGTCGGCAAATCTTTTAACCACTATTTCCATACCAGGGACCTTATAGGCATGAGTAACACCAGTCACCAAACTTTCTTCATACCATAACATATATGCACATAAACACAAGGAAGACTCTGAAACCAAATATTTACACATCTCAGAGCCAACATAGAGGTCAAGCTGAAGGACCAAATACTAATACAGATTCTAAACCCAATACTTACGGGGTCAAATTTACATTACAAAAGAAAATAAAAAAATAACACAATCAGAAATGGCTAGGGTATTAGCATCTTTTAGCCAGAAAATGCATTTTTTATTGATAAGAAGAATTTTCAAATAGCCTAATCACTAAAATCTATTGAGCAATAGTATATGAACAGAAGATGCAGAAAAAGATCTCACCTTAGAATAACAAAAACTGGATACAAAATTGAAGCTGTGGTAATGATTATATGAAGTACAACAACAACCTGTAATATTAAAGTAGAAGTTAACTTTTGAAGAGTCCGGTGTGTCAAATCTCAAACTTAATATGTAAAGAAAACCCAAGTACCCAAATGGCAAGAAAAATTCTGTGGCTACAATTCATTTTTATTGTAAAGAAAAACTGTTGATTTGAAATAATTAAACTTGAATAACTTACAGGTTCAGAGATATACTTCTGTTGTACTAACTTTTCCACAATAAAAGCGGCAGCTGGGAATATTGGCAGTTTAAGACTACAATAAAAGAAATATAAACAATAAAAAATAATACTAAACATGCAAGTATAAAAAATCATAGTGATCCACAAACCATCATTATCCCACACGACTGGAGGGGTGGAATCTAAAAATGCAAACTATTTCTGAAGGCAGTCAACAGTGCACAAACATGAGGTCACTATTTTATATGATTAAGATAAAATTAAGATCCCCATCATTGCAGCAGAGTACATGCACTTGATCAGATATACAGATGTATATATAGGTGATACTATATGATTGCTGCCATGGTTACAATCATAAGTATATATCAGTCTTTGATTCCTGTCCTTAGATTCAAATCTCACAACTGTTATAAGCCTAGGAGAGGTTGAGCTTGACGAAAATCTGTTTATAATTTGTTTCATATAATAGAAGTTTTACCAACGTCAAGTTGGAGATATGAGATACAATACAACCAATTTGATGCAAAGTCAGGGAAATTCTCTATGGAGATATGAGATACAATACAACCAATTTGATGCAAAGTCAGGGAAATTCTCTATGGAGTTCCATTCTAGGCAATTGGCTACACTAGCATGCAATGTGATTTAACTTGGCTTATGATATTACACAGGATGTGATCCTATAAGCCTTAGCTGACTTATAACCCAGACCAACCATAAGCATGCTCATAATTACCAAACAAGAAGCTTATAAATTTACACACGATTATCTGGAATTGGGGATGTTAATGTTTCTATCAATCCAATCAAAGAAAAAATGTAACTAAATAGTAATTGCCAAAGAAGATTAATACCCTGGATGAGAGGAAAATCATGAAAACAATATATTATAGAAATATGGTGAGGACAACTTCCACTAGATTGTTACCTATTGCATAGTATTAGTTAATATTCAAGCAATCAAACATACAACATTTGATAATAGTAACAAAAGGCAGAGCTACAGACTAACTCTTGCCAAAATAATCTCATCAGGCAATGTTGTGGAAAAAAAAAAATAAAACTAGGAAAAAGTAAACTTGAGTAATGTATATTTGTGTTTGGTAATGACACACCAAATCAATCAAAGCATCCATCATGCCTCTTAACAACATCAGTTATGCAGCAACTTAAGGTAAGCATTATTGCCACCAACTATGAGTATTGATCCAGTCAGCATAAATCCTGAAAATCAGCCACATATAAACTAGTTGCTATCGCTAGTGAAATTCAATAGAGTGAAAAACCTAACTTGGGCATTATATAATACAATAGATAGAAAATAGATCATGTATTTTTTTTTTCTTTTTTAATTTCTAGTGAAATTTGAAACCTTAGTACCATAACACATTACCAACAAAGCACTGAGCTATGGTTTTGCCATTTCATCACTCAAAACATCTAAAATTGATACCAACATAGGTCTTAACAAATCCGTGACACCAATTGGAAAAAAAAAAAAAAAAAGCATGCCCAGCAATAATATATTTCACCAAATCAAACTGAAATCATAGCAATTCATGATTTAGATACACCCTGTCTAAAGTGGCGCACTCCTTTCCATGTAAAATTAACCATATTGAACAAATAAGGTCCTCTCTATAGCATATATATAACATTCCTATAGTTCTCTCTGTTCAAGAAATTGTGCAGTGAGCTAGTGAGGCAAACTCTAAAACCGGCCAAACCTCTAAGATAATTGAGCTTAACAGATTCCATTTAAGTCCTCCCCACATTCTATGCCCCAAGTAAAAATTAATATAATAGATTTTTAATTGCCACACTATAATTATTTTAACTCTATCTAAAATTGCTATGCTCCTGGGCATGAGCATAGACTCTTCTTTACCGATTGTCCAGCATGGGAAATTTTTTTTAATAAAAAATGAGATTACTTGAACAACTAAGGGCGGATTGCAGTTCTTATTTCTCCCCCTATTTCCTATTGACTTAATGAAGGCAGAAAGCTCCTGTCATGATGAATCCTGCAATGTATTGGTGATGCGTATATAATGCGGCTACTTTTATCCACAAAAGCTTAAAAAAAGCTGCCAGCTTTGGCTACATAATAACTAATAACAGCAATCAATCCAAATCCCTTAACACATACAGAAAAAATTAGGTATCAACAGATGCATGACAATATAGCAAAATAACAGTGAACTGAGTTGGTTACAATTGGGATTTAAGATAAGTATTTATTGACATGGTTACATAGTGTGATAATTGATCAATTTATTATTTACATTGGGTATCATGGGCATGATGTTAATAATTTTAACTAAAAGGATAAGACAAATGGCCCCTATGGCCTATGCCCTCTTACAATTCACCCAACTATCAAGTTTTTTTTTTTTTTTTTAAACTTTATTCTCTAATGAGTTGAGATTATCTCAGAACAATTTAAGCATTCAAAATATACTCTTAAAAAAAAAAAAAACTGAGATGGATTAAATCATTCAATCCAATGGCAAATTGGTGATACTATAATTGGTTTATTAACTATAATTGCATTAAAGGAAATGTAATTTCCAAGATAGTTTGCTAAATAAATTGGTTTATTAACAAATATATATATTATATATAATAATTATTGAAAGCTATGCAATTTTAAGTAAAAAGATAAGGCAAATAACCACTATAGCATCTGCCCCTAAAGTTTTAACTCTTTTTGTGAAAACAAGAATTTCACTTGATTCTCTAATAAGTTGACACTATCTCACAGCAAATGAAGCATATAAAATATACCCTGAAATCTAATTTCTGATTAATACTTGCATGAGTTGCTAAGTTTTAAAAAAGAGTAAATCATTCAAAGAAATGGGAAATTGGTGATCCAAATATATCTGTGCATTAAGGGACTTGTAAATTTAACTAAAAATAGTGGTGCGTAAGAGTAAAAGACCACTCTGCCTAGTTACCAGAAGCAGAATGATTTGTAACTACTGAGGTATTTGTTGTGGTCCGCAGAGGAGGCAATGCTAGTGACCCTGTTTCAATATAGATTAAAAATATAACTCAATCAGTCCATTGTTTAATCATTGTTTTGCTTTCTAGGATAAAACTGATAAAGCAAAGAGAAAAGGAACAGAGTGCAAGTTTGAAAACGGAAATTGTGCAGAAAACAGATATTGTGCCGAAAACAGAAATTGGGCAGAAATAGTGCATTAAAAGATAAGTCACAAGTTTTTTTATACAATAATAAATCAGCAACACAGACTGTTTGTAACAAGAGAAGGTAATAAACATAAGAAACCACCAAATGGTACGGTCATTAACATACATATTCAAATATAATAACATAATTGTTCCTTAGCACAACATAATTGCCCGAGTTGGCGTCGCGTCAGCCCGAGTCTGAGCTGCGTCGGCGCGATTCATGAAAAAAAAAACAAAACAAAACAAAACTAGACACGGCACTGATGCATAGGCAGTGGCGTCCCTCAGACGAGGGTGCAGTGGCCGTTTTGCTGTGTCCGTGCTTCCTAGCATTTCTCCCACAGGATGCCCTCTATAGCAACCATGGATAGAGCAACACGAACCACTAGACGAGCTGTTTGTGGTCTCCCAAAACACAACTCATTTGAAACTCTTATGCTAAACTGACAGAAAAAGGATCCAAAAAAAAAAACATACATTGGTACAGAAAGATGCAGATATTAGAGGTACTAATGCAATAGCCTAATTGAGCTCAGATTCACCTTGTTGTACTACCCAGCCCCAGGGGTAACATATTAGCCAATGCACGTGTTAAAGCTGAAATACATCACAGCTGGTTAGTACATAATGAAATAATTTTTGGAAACACTTTTCATTAGCAGGCAATGTTCATAGAAGCAGTTTAAGTAGCACAAACCTGATTGACATCACTGATGTTTCAAGCTTTGGATTAGGGAGAAGGCCAGATAAAAGAACCATCATTTCAAAAGACCAGATTTCCAAGCTGTTCCACAAAATTAAATCTAGGAAAAACATATAAATAAGTACTATAACAGTTAGAGTCAGAAACTTACGTATTCATTATAGTTGAGGGAATTGATATTTTTAGAAACTGATAGATTCCATAAAAGGCCTCCTTTGAAAATCCAGCCTATGTGTTCTTACAAGAAGGAGATGTTTGAACATAAGCCATCAACAAGAGATGCCATTCGCCAAAGTAGCACCTTAACTTCCAATGCCGCACTTAAATACAAGAATCCAACAAGTGAATAAGTGTGATAATGTTGAAATGCCTGTGCTAATCATCATAGGAAGTACATTATTTTGGGCTTGTATGAATCTGACATGACATTGAACGATCGCATAACCAAAAATGCAGGGTATCATGAAGCGAGCATAAAGTCCAGCTGCAGCTGAAATTTCTGGATCTTGTCTCAAGAATATAAGGATGTGACGAGCTTTGGCCCATATAAGTGTAATGGGAATGCAGGACAGTAAAAGAACAATCATGGCTCTCTGCGTATGTATACCAAGCATTCAATACTGTTTTGCACCATAGGCCTGACAACGGTATGTGTCTAATGCACTTCCCATTCCAATCTATCAATCAAGGATGAAGCTAGGAATTTAGTTCAGTTTAGTTAAAGAGGTGGACAAGAACTAATTGATACATCTTTCTTGTTACATAAAAGATTTGGATTGGCGCTCAGTCAGTGTACCAAAAAAAAAGCTATTAAAAAGTTACATATCTCCCAAGAACGATTATTATCAAATTTTTTTTTTTTTTCCAAAGTAACAATGTGAATGTCGCTTATGTTAGATTGGCAAAATATAACTCAAAACTTCAAAAGATAATTAGTGAGATGATATTCATACATACTAAAAAACTGTAACCAGTGACTGTTGCAAAGGAAGTGGCCATGGCAGCACCAGAAAGTGTTAGCTCTCCTAAATGACCCACACACATAACTGAAATCACCTGTAAGCAATTCACCAGCAGATTAACTGACACTAGTGGCCGTGCTAACCACAGCTGCTTCTTCGCCTCCTCTACAATCTCATCTTTGTTGATTCTCTTTGTAAATTTTACACCATTTTCTTCAGCTATTGGAATTAGTGGTGATTGAAGACCAGCTGTCTGCTCTTGCATATCCATCTCTTATTTTTCCCAGTACATATAACTTTGCCTTAGAGTGGAGTCAAAGGCATCAAGTTCAATAGAAAGAAAGAACAATAAGTGTTGTCAAGAAGAATTATTCAAACTAGTTTGCGTGAGAATATATATATATATATATTGTAATTATACAATACATAACATGATGTCATGGTGCATTATATAAACAAGCCATCAAACGGGGAAAAGATTGTGAAAGAATATAACTTATCGCTTTTTAAATGTGAAGGTGGCAGATTTTTAGATGGGTCTTTTTGCTATGAATTTTGATTTTAGGGTTTGGCAGAGAGTAGAAGTAAGAAGCATGGAGGCCATGGTTTTTTTAACGTGCGTTGTTGCTTGGGCTTGGCAGAGAGAGAGAAAGAGAGAGAGCCATGTGAGAGAGGGCTGGAATCTGGAAATCATATTATTCATTGCTAGAAATACAGATTCCAATAGAAAACTTTTCAAGAAGGAGATTAGTGAAAGTCAAGTGAAATAAAAAAAAGGATAATTACATCAACAACAACAAAGGCCTTAGTCCCAAAAAATAGGATAATTAACTGATCATAAATTATAATGGTCCGACACTACTCACTTAGTGTAATTATCATATTAGTGAAATTCTGCTTCTTTGTCATGTGAAGCAAGCAAGCATCACAGTATCTTCTAGCTAGCTATCCAACACAATTAAAGCAGCCAATTAGCAGAAGCTCAAATGTAAAAAGGATACTCAATGATGGTCTGTCTTTGAAGTTGGAAAACTCCCACAGTACTCAAACTCAAAGCCCTCATTGCTGTAAGGATGGCCAGAGTTCCCCTTACTTACCTCCTCATAACTGGCTCAAGCGGATGCAGATTCAGCATTGGGTTCCAAACCAACAGGTCCATGCATTGTGCCGATGAAAATAGTAGTGGGTATTTTTGAGAGGGCATCGAATGAGTATGATATAACAAATATCTACAAATCTGCCAGAAACTAGAAATAGCTGCAGGCTGCAGATGAGGACTACGTAGACCAAGTTGTGTGAGTTCATTAGGGTGTGCAGAAAAGACCAACAACTGCATATTAGAAGCCAATCACTCTTAAGGAGCTACAACATAGTAAGGTCAAAATTGTGAGATATGACTAAATAAGCTATCAATGTGTTGATGACAAAGAAAGGATGCAGGGATATCGAGAAGGGAAAATGAAACTTACAATGTCGTCAAAGACTAAGGATGAAATCCATGGAGGAAAGTCAGACTCATTGAAACTATTGTTGCTCATATCCCTGCAGAATACAAGTACAATCTCAACAAAATAACATATTCATAGCAGTAATATTAAATAAATTTAACCTAGAAAAATGAAAATGGCAAATAGTGAGTTCAAAAAAAAGGATTATTACATCAACAACGACAAAGGCCTTTGTCCCAAAAAATAGGATAATTAACTGATCATAAATTATAATGGTTTGACACTACTCACTTACCCCTGCAACACAAATGAAATTCATAGTCTTTCAGTAATATTATTGCAGCTTACACATATTGGAAGTTGTTCATGCTAGTAAGGTCAGGTATAGGACCAGTCAGCTTATTGTTGGACAAGTACCTGAACAAAGAGCATCAACAGCTCAATTTGTAAAGTGAAATTTCCAGCAAAAGATTATTTAAAAAAAATAAAAAAAAAATCATTACAAGTGCTGTATTTGATATGTCTATCATCTTTACTTACAACTCGCCAACATTTACAAGATTATTGAGGTTCAAAGGTACAGGCCCACGTAATGAATTCCTATCAAAGCGTCTGTAGCCAAAACAAGATATTCAGTACAAGAACTTGTAAGAGGTTCACAGCTCACAACAATCTTAGACTGAATTCACTTCAGCATGTGAGCTAGATGCTCACATCACCTCCAAATGCGTCACAAATCCGAGGGTTTCAGGAATGTTGCCGGTGAGAACATTGCTGCTAAGAAGCCTGTAGGGGGGGCAGGGGTAGAAATAACTACTAAATTGACAGTGTTTTGCTATGCAACTGAGAATATCAAAGTGAACTTCTTAGCTTCTATATCCAAGACGTTTGAGTTCATATTTGGAATTTATAGGTGGAGACTCTAAAAATGAAAACAATGTTGTGTGTGTAACCAAATAATAGTGGTTTGTGAAAAATAGAAATTGTAAAAGAAAAAAAGACAATCACACAGGAATACAAAGATTTACGTGGTTTGGCTTAGGCCTATGTCCATGGGCAGCATCTAGGAGAAAGTTTCACTAAGAAAATAGGGATATTACAAAGGTGCCACAAAAGCATGCTCACAAATTAAAACCTTAAATACCACACAAATAACTCTCTATCTAAAACATCAAAGAATAGAGAAACACCTATTCTCCACATATAAAACATGAAAATGGATGTAAAAAAGTGGATGTCAAAAAATTAAGTGTGAGAGTATCATTGCCCTAGATTATCTATAACCCAAGTCAACAATCTGAAAGTCCAGTTAACACCTTTGAACATGAAGTACACAGAATTGAATTCAAGCCATACATGTGAAAAACAAATACATAACCAAGAGAGGTCTGTGACATATTTCAAATGCCATACATGAAGTCTCATAAAGTTTGCAACATAGCTGTACCGACAAATTTTAGACAATGGCTTGGATTCAAGAAGCTTACAAATGTTTCAGAACCATCTTTGAGCTGAAAAGTTTAGATGGAATTTCGCCTGAGAACTTATTCTTTTCGAGATGGCTGTAGATGATGAAAGAATCTTAGATTGTGATTAATTGGAGAAAATGAACTATTTAGCTTGAAATTACATAGACTTGACATACAAGTGCTTTGCCTTAACTAGCATATCGAGACCAGGTGTATTCCCATCAGAGGCTGGTAGAGGTCCATCAAGCTGGTTTTCAGCTTGGTCTAGCCAATAAAGTTTGGAAAGACGACCAATAGAAGTAGGAATATGTCCATTGAAGCTATTATTATTCAGAGATCTGCATTGATAGAGAATGAAAAGTTCGAGAAAATTTGGTGCACATTGGCCCAAAAATGAAACTGTAATAGATATAGCTTCATGTGGGAGATTTACATGATGCAAAAATAGATCCTTCATCCAGAACAGTGTGCTAAATGGATGTTAACTTAAGAGCCATAAGTAATCACAGACATGCATTAAAAATTAAAACAGTGGGAGAAAACCAAGTCAAAGCCTCACAGAGTAATTAGCTCCTGTAGATTTCCTTTGTGTCTGGAATATAGCCAGAGAAACTGCAACCAATCAGGTTTCTAGTGTGCAAGCAAAAAGCAACAGGTTAACTGCAAGGATCTAAAACCCAAGTTTAGTATGAGCTAATCCTCTGACAGCAATTGGAAAAAAAAAAAAAAAAAACAAAACAAAAACAAAACAAAACAAAACTGATAATTAGGAATGAACTTGCAGATGACTAACTGAAGAAGCAACTAGTGAATACTGCATCATATAATGGAGTAATTGATTTCATCTATTTGTGAAATAAAACAAAAAATAAAATTTCGTAGTCACTATTTTTATGATAATAATCCCATGAAATAGTTGATTTCTGGGATGCATGTCTCAAAGAAAAAGGGCACCCAGGCATGAGGTATGTGATGCCTCAGATGTTGTTGAGTATTCAATATTTAGACATCTGAGTACTGAAAGCCTATGAAAACAGATGGTAGCCAAGTTTTTCCTCAACACAATAGTTAAATTGGATTACATAAAAACAGAAGCAGCCATATGCAAATAAAAGCAAATAGATGACCTACAAAGTCATCAACTCAGACAACTGGCTAATCTCACGAGATGGTTTCCCCATCAAATTCATGCTTGTCAATATTCTGGAATAAAGAACGGTCCCATTAATATATATAAAAATAAATAGAACGGACAGAATTGAATACCTTAAAAAATCATTATACGGTGAAATTACAAGGAGGTCACATGTGAATTGGTGCACCTAATCCCTTCCAAATTGCCACAAGGATCAGCACTACCCTTCCAATTTGGTGTGTTCTTCAACTCATCCTGGAGAGACAGTAGACCTTTAACTGCAGCAAAAATTATAAAACAGTATTAATAATTGAATCACCAAAAAGGGTGGTGGAATAGAAACAATATGAATAGTCAAATAAAACTATACAAGGATTATATATATATTATTGGATGATAAGTTACACATGTAATTATTGGAGAAGGAAGCGCCATTTGAGGTGGAGTTCATTAGCAAGCATTACATTTGAATATGTACTAAACTGAGAGGAGGTTTAGGACTAGCTTTATTCCAATTTAGGCAAGCAATTTTCAGGACATGGTCGCAATCTACTGTTATTTCAGCAACCCAAAGAACAAAAATAAAGCCCCATCCAAGAGATGATTTTCTTGTCAACGTTGACTGAGTACTTTCCAATTCTAAGTGCTGCAAATTAACTCTAAAAGTACCTAAACCATTATATCATGGGCTAAGTAACTGAATCAAACTACACAACACTATCAAATCCTAATTTATGAATGCTACCAGATAAATGTGCCCTGTGCCTGTAGAAGAGGGAGTGTGTCAATCTATTGTCATATGCAGTTAATGGAACAAAGGGTAACTCTCCAAGGCACTGATCCATAACCTTCACACTGGAGATCAATGATAATCACCTAACAAAAACAGTAACCCTCCATGTGCTGTGGAGGAATTGCATATCGCGCATGAACCACGTTGTAAACATGTTAGCCCTTTATTGTGCTAAAATCAAGGGATGCTCATAGGTAAACTCTTGTAGACAGAGGCTGAGTACCAAGCCCTTGCCAGTACAATTTAGAACAATTTTGTTCTTTCTCCATCTGCTTACTACAACAGGAACAAATGAAAATTCATCCCAGGTGGGTCAAATTATTGTCCGAAGGTCAACAAACTGAATGTATTTTTAAGTTTTGTTGATAATGATGCATTTTTCTGTTTGCTTAAATTATTAAGTAGAAGAAATTTCAAGAATCAAAAATCCAATTTATAGTCTTTGCCATGTTTCTGTCTCAGCAATTTATTCACATATGAAAACAACGAAAAAATGATTAACAAAGAAAGAAAAAGGAGAAAGCAATTGAAGTGAACTTACAGTCTTCGTTTGAAGCATCGTTGGCTGTCAGTGCTATAACCAAATATTGCATGAAAAGGCTGCAACTTATTAAATGGAGATATAGACATATATAATATAATATAGGGAAAGGGGACCTTCTCAGAAATATCTAATTACATGCATAGGAGGGAAGAGGCCAGGGAAGTTAAAAAAGACAAATTTAGTTAACAATTAGCAAGGATTTAGTTAACAATTTTTTAATGCTAATGCACAATTGACCCATTTGAATTAAGACTAGTCCCTACTCTAACACAAGTAATGATGGCATACCTTTTGCACCCTGCCTTTCATTGTGGCGTAGCAAAACTACCAAAATGATACTGTAAACATGATATGGGATTTATAATGCTGCATAAACAGATTAAAATCACATTTCCATTTTTTTTTTTTTTAATAAAAAAACCAATCACTAGGCACCCAATAACTTAAACTGCCAAAGAATTAGTTACAACAAAAATGGTATCAAAACCAAATGCAAACTAAAATTTCTATACAATTGAGGCCACCTAAGGAAAAAATTTCTTAACTACAAACGTCTATTGTCCAGCATCCTCCAAAATACTATGGTGTCAATTCTAACAAAAAAAAAAAAACAGAAAGAAATACATAGAAAACCTTTTTAAATGAAGTGGCAAACAACTATTCAAGATAATTCAAAAAAATCCTTAACCACACATATATCACAAGTAACTAGCAAGTAGTTTTGCAGAAAACACTGAAAAGACCAATGAGGTAGCAAAACATATACTACATTACGACTATTAAACAAAAAAGGCATCCCCCTGTTTTTCTCATCATTATCAAATTTGCCCATTTTTGGACCAAGAGAACTCATAGAAGTCTGCATCAATACAAAGCAGATACTATAGATAGCATCTATTTCCAAAATTTAATTATAAGAGTTGTTTTTCAAGGCATCTACATTATACAAGTAGTACGAAAACAAAACCTAGACGAACCATATGAATTCTCCAACTAGTTGAGCAGCTCCAACTTACATGTCCATCCCCATTTTACGTATATCCCATCAGTGTTGTGACCACTAAATATCCTTAATGTTGATCCCTTCTTTCACCATCTCATAAAGGGGACTCATTTCCCTCAACTTCTCCACTTGATGCACTATGAGCTCAACCGCCTGGTCAATCAGCCTCAGTAGTAAACCTCCCAATCCCAAATCGAATTGACGTGTGAGCCATATCCTCATCAACACCCAATGCCCTCAACACATAGGAAGGCTCCAAGCTAGCACTAGTGCACGCACTACCACTCGACACTGCCACTTCCTTCAACCCCATCAACAAGCTCTCCCCTTCTACATAAGCAAACGAAAGATTCAAATTCCCAGCATACCTCCTCTCCTCACTCCCATTCACCACAACCCCATCTAGCTTTTCCCTAACACCATACAGCAATCGCTCTTGCAACGATTTAATTCGTTTTTTGTCATATTGCATTTCCAACTTAGCCAACTCACATGCAGCCCCCATCCCCACAACAAGCGGAGTGGGCACGGTCCCACTCCAAAGCCCTCTCTCTTGACCACCGCCGTTCATTTGCGGCTCCACGCGAATCCTCGGCCTTCTTCTCAAATACAAAGCCCCCACGCCTTTGGGACCGAAGATTTTATGCCCACTCAATGACATCAAGCTCACATTCCACTTCTTCACATTCATCGGAATCTTCCCCAAAGCTTGAGTAGCATCAGTATGAAACGGAACATTGAATTCCTTGCAAATTTGGCCGATTTCCTCCATCGGTTGAATCACTCCGATCTCGTTATTGACCGCCATAGCTGAAACGAGCCCCGTATCAGGCCGAATAGCGGATCGGAGCTGATCCAAATTGATGATCCCGACAGACCTCACCGGCAAGTAGGTGACTTCAAAGCCTTCTAGCTGGAGGTGACGGCAGGAATCGAGGATGCACTTATGCTAAATCTGCGTGGTGATGACATGGCGCTTCTTGTCCTTACAGAATTTTAAGACTCCCTTGACAGAGATATTGTTGGACTCGGTAACGCCGGAGGTGAAGACGATTTCTTTAGGGGAAGCAGCAATGAGTGAGGCGACTTGGGAGCGAGCAGTTTCCACGGTGTTTTCGAATTCCCAGCCATAGAGATAGGTCCGGGAGTGAGGGTTGCCGTAATGAGAGAGATAGAAAGGTAGCATAGCGTCAAGGACACGCAGGTCCACTGGTGAAGTAGCTTGTACGTCTAGGTAAAGTGTCTGCCAGTTTTATCACGGCTTCGCTTATTTCCGCTACCATCTGCAATTGAATCAGCAATATAATGATGGATTATGATGCTGCTGTTGTTGATGCATCGTGCCATAGTTTTACTGGGATTTTTGATGTCTTGCCGGTATATGAATCGGACCCCAAATTTCTCCACCTCCAAGTTTCGGGAAGATGCTCTAATCGTAAGAGGATGAAATCCAATCCGATAGGAATAATAGGTCAGCCAAAGGTGATGTGATTCAATTGAACCATATTCTTTCCTAGAACCAGAAATTTCTCCCTCATTCATTGGAAATCCATCGATTCTAAATGAAAGCTCCCAATCACGAGGGCATTCACGCCACTTGTTGGGTACAAAAACAACACAAAATGCAATTCCAATTGGCGCATTAGACAAATTAGAAGGCACTTGTACTTTCAATTCATGGTTAAAATATTTCGGAATTTGTTAAAGATTGTAGACCTAACAAGGAAGGCAATAATAAGCCCACTGGAACCGGACTTGTTTGCAGGGAAGAATATATAAATGAAGGCAAAAATATTCTTTCCGTGGTAGGACTTGTTGGCAAGTAAGATAATGAAATCCATAATGGTTCCATCAACTCAAGACTTGCTGGCTGGGAATAAAATTCAGATAACTTCCATCCGCGGACATGAAGCTGTTTGAGATTTTTAAGGAGAACAATAGAAGAAGGAACCTCTTTTATGGCTGTCCAACACAAATTAAGTAGCTCCAAACCTTCCGTCTTTCCTAAGTTCTCTAGCAAGTTGTCAAATTTTAAGCATCCAAAAAGATCAAGAGAATTAAGCAACTTCAAATTACAAATGGTGCTGGGTAGGCCCACAAGATTCTTACAATCTTTGAGAATCAATAAAGTAAGGGTTGTCAAACCATCAATTGATGAAGGCCGCTCTTTTATAGCTGTTCCACTCAAATAAAGCTCCTTGAGACCATTAAAATTCGCTAGGTTCTTCGACAATTGGTCAAAATTTGAGCACCCATCAAGACTAAGCCATACAAGCAAATTCAAACTACAAATGGTGCTAGGAAAACACAAGATTCTTACAATGTGTAACAGTCAATGTAGTAAGGCTCGTCAAGCCTTTAATTGATGGAGGCAACTCTTTTATAGATGTTCCACACAAATCAAGATTTCTCAAACCTTTAACAATCCCCAGGTTCTCCGGCAAGTAATCAAAATTTGAGCACCCACAAAGATTAAGCTGTTCAAGCGAATTCAAACTACAAATGGTGTTAGGAAGACACACAAGATTCTTACAATCTTGGAGAGTCAATAAAGTAAGGCTCGTTAAACCATCAATTCATGAAGGCAGCTCTTTTATAGCTGTCCCACTCAAATAAAGCTTCTTGAGACCTTTGAGATTTCCTAAGTTCTCTGGCAAGTCGTCACAATTTGAGCACCCAGAGAGATCAAGACATTCCAGCAATTTCAAACAACAAATGGTGCTAGGAAGGCACACAAGATTCTTACAATCTTCGAGAGTCAATAAAGTAAGGGTTGTCAAACCATCAATTGACGAAGGCAGCTCTTTTATAGCTGTCCCACTCAAATAAAGCTTCTTGAGACCTTTGAGATTCCCTAAGTTCTCTGGCAAGTCGTCACAATTTGAGCACCCAGAGAGATCAAGACATTCCAGCAATTTCAAACAACAAATGGTGCTAGGAAGGCACACAAGATTCTTACAATCTTCGAGAGTCAATAAAGTAAGGGTTGTCAAACCATCAATTGACGAAGGCAGCTCTTTTATAGCTGTCCCACTCAAATAAAACTTCTTGAGACCTTTGAGATTCCCTAAGTTCTCTGGCAAGTCGTCACAATTTGAGCACCCAGAGAGATCAAGACATTCCAGCAATTTCAAACCACAAATGGTGCTAGGAAGACACACAAGATTCCTACAATCTTCGAGACTCAATAAAGTAAGAGCTGTCAAACCATCAATTGACGAAGGCAGCTCTTTTATAGCTGTTCCACTCAAATAAAGCTGCTTGAGACCTTTGAGATTCTCTAGGTTCTCTAGCAAGTCGTCACAATTTGAGCACCCAGAGAGATCAAGACATTCCAGCAATTTCAAACCATAAATGATGCTAAGAAGACACACAAGATTCCTACAATCTTCGAGACTCAATAAAGTAAGGGTTGTCAAACCATCAATTAATGAAGGCAACACTTTTATAGCTGTTCCACTCAAATAAAGCTTCTTGAGACCTTTGAGATTCCCTAGGTTCTCTGGCAAGTCATCACAATTTGAGCACCCAGAGAAATCAAGACATTTAAGCAATTTCACACAAGATTCCTACAATCTTCGAGACTCAATAAAGTAAGGGTTGTCAAACCATCAATTGACGAAGGCAGCTCTTTTATAGCTGTTCCACTCAAATAAAGCTGCTTGAGACCTTTGAGATTCCCTAGGTTCTCTGGCAAGTCGCCACAATTTGAGCACCCAGAGAGATTAAGACATTCAAGCAATTTCAAACAACAAATGGTGCTAGGAAGGCACACAAGATTCTCACAATCTTCGAGAGCCAATAAAGTAAGGGTTGTCAAACCATCAATTGATGAAGGCAGCTCTTTTATAGCTGTTCCACTCAAATAAAGCATCTTAAGACCTTTGAGATTCCCTAGGTTCTCTGGCAAGTTGTCACAATTTGAGCACCCAGAGAGATCAAGACGTTCCAGCAATTTCAAACAACAAATGGTGCTAGGAAGGCAAACAAGATTCTTACAATTTCTGAGAGTCAGTGACGTAAGAGCTGTCAAACCTTCAATTGATGATGGCAGCTCCTTTATAGCTGTTCCACTCAAATCAAGCTTCTCGAGACCTTTGAGATTCCCTAGGTTCTCTGGCAAGTTGTCACAATTTGAGCAACCAGAGAGATCGAGCCATTCCAGCAATTTCAAACAACAAATGGCGCTAGGAAGGCACACAAGATTCTTACAACCTTTGAGAGTCAAAAAAATAAGGGTTGTCAAACCATCAATTGACGAAGGCAGCTCTTTTATAGCTGTTCCACTCAAATCAAGATCATAGAGACCTTTGAGATTCCCTAGGTTCTTCGGCAAATTGTCATAATTTGAGCACCCAGAGAGATCAAGACATTCCAGCAATTTCAAACAACAAATGGTGCTAGGAAGGCACACAAGATTCTTACAATTTCTGAGAATCAATAAAGTAAGGGTTGTCAAACCATCAATTGATGAAGGCAGCTCTTTTATAGCTGTTCCACTCAAATAAAGCTCCTTGAGACCTTTGAGATTACCTAGGTTCTCTGGCAAGTTGTCACAATTTGAGCTCCCAGAGAGATCAAGACATTCCAGCAATTTCAAACTACAAATGGTGCTAGGAAGACACACAAGATTCCAACAATATTTGAAAGTCAATAAAATAAGGGTTGTCAAACCATCAGTTGACGAAGGCAGCTCTTTTATAGCTGTTCTACTCAAATAAAGCTTCTTGAGACCTTTGAGATTACCTAGGTTCTCTGGCAAGTTGTCACAATTTGAGCTCCCAGAGAGATCAAGACATTCCAGCAATTTCAAACTACAAATGGTGCTAGGAAGGCACACAAGATTCTTACAATGTCTGAGAGTCAATAAAGTAAGGGTTGTCAAACCATCAACTGATGAAGGCAGCTCTTTTATAGCTGTTCCACTCAAATCAAGGCTCTTGAGACCTTTGAGATTCCCTAGATTCTCTGGCAAGTTGTCACAATTTGAGCACCCAGAGAAATAAAAACATTCCAACAATTTCAAACAAGAAATGGTGCTAGGAAGGCACACAAGATTCTTACAATTTATGAGAGTCAGTGAAGTAAGGGTTGTCAAACCATCAACTGATGAAGGCAGCTCTTTTATAGCTGTTCCACTCAAATCAAGCCTCTTGAGACCTTTGAGATTCCCTAGGTTCTCTGGCAAGTTGTCACAATTTGAGCACCCAGAGAGATCAAGACATTCCAACAATTTCAAACAAGAAATGGTGCTAGGAAGGCACACAAGATTTTTACAATTTTTGAGAATCAGTGAAGTAAGGGTTGTCAAACCATCAACTGATGAAGGCAGCTCTTTTATAGCTGTTCCACTCAAATCAAGCCTCTTGAGCCCTTTGAGATTCCCTAGGTTCTCTAGCAAGTTGTCACAATTTGAGCACCCAGAGAGATCAAGACTTTCCAGCAATTTCAAACAACAAATGGTGCTAGGAAGGCACACAAGATTCTTACAATCTCTAAGAGGCAGTAAAGTAAGGGTTGTCAAACCATCAATTGATGAAGGCAGCTCTTTTATAGCTATTCCACTTAAATAAAGCTTCTTGAGACCTTTGAGATTCCCTAGTTTCTCTGGCAAGTTCTCAATATTTGAGCACCAAGAAAGATCAAGATATTCTAGTGATTTCAAATTACAAATGGATGGGTGAAGCTCACGTAAATTTTGACAACGTGAAAGTGTTAATTTCTGAAGATTTAGGACTCCAGTGAAATCTGGGGATATAATCAGGCCTGATTCTGACAAGTCGATGAACTTCAACTTGTCAAAATTCTGTTTTAAGAAGAAAAAAAAAAGTTAAAAAAGAAGTCAAGTCGATGAGTTTGCTAGTGTCCGATTGATTGAAATTTAAATGCAAAGTTGTGAGGATATCGAATAACACACAATTACCTTTAGTCCTATCCAAAGTTGTTCAATTCTGCTCTTTGGCAAACAAAGCATAACAAGCTCATCTAGCTGGAAAGTTGATGGTAGAGAATTTGAAGGATAATACCTCCAACATAGAACTCTTAAAGAATTTGGAAGATGGTGAGGGTCATGGAAAATACCATCAATTCTAAGAAATTTAAGATTGTACATCTGCGAAATGGCCTCAGGTTTCCAACATGTCTCTTTTACTTCATCTTTATCACCATAATAATTACGCAAAATCTGCATGGCTTGAACTACTTCTGTTCCCTAATAATCAAGAAGGAATTGGAGAATTGTGAAATATCTTATTAGCAGAAATATTTAAATATCAAATTTGTTGAACAAGAAGTAAGGAATGAACTCAAATTCTCTAAATAACCTCTTACCTTATTATTTTTCAACACATTTTCAATGTCCTCATAACGCCACAGTCTACTACGCTTCCCACAATCATTAGGGCACTCTTGACGAACTATGTTCTTACCCATTTCTTCAAGTAAATCATGCATCCACAATTTATCGTAACCATCAATTTTCAAGAGAGATTTATTAAAGAGTTCCTTCAATCCAATAACAGCGTAAAGGCCAAGACTATCCAGTACATCTACTGCATAATCCTTCTTCTGGTGATTAAAGAAGCATGCAATATGCAGGAATATTTCCTTCTCTAAGTCATGGAGTCCATCAAAACTTATCTGAAGTACATTGAGAACTTCTGTATTAGGATATTCTTTGAACCTCTCTAACGCATATTTCCATTCAATGGTACTTTTCCCAAACAAGAAGGAACCCAAAACCTCAAGAGCTAAAGGCAAACCAGCAGAATATTTTAAAAATTCTTTGGACATCACTAAATAATCTTTTGGGACATGCTCTTTTCTAAAAGCTTTCGAGCAAAAAAGTTGAAAAGCATCTTTATCATACAATCCTCGAACTTCATATATTCCATCTACTCCATGTGTGTTCAACACATGCACATCTCTTGTTGTTATGATAATTCTACTACCCGGACCAAACCAATCATGCTCCCCAGCTAACATTTTTAACTGGTCTAATTTATCTACGTCATCAAGAACAAGAAGAATCCTTTTATGACATAACCTTTTCTTGATTTTGAGAACTCCATCATACTTATCTCTAATTTTCAAATCTGTTTCCTCCAAAATATTAGAAATAAGTTTCTCTTGTAGTCCAACAAAACCATGTTTTTCAGAATTTTCCCTAACATCCTCAATAAAACTACAAGCTTCAAATTTTTTAGAAACCATATGATAAAAAACTCTAGCAAGAGTTGTCTTACCCATTCCCCCCATTGCCCAAACCCCTATAAAGAGAACATTGTTTGACCCTATAGCTAAAAACGACTCCAATTCCTCCATTCGAGAGTATATTCCTACCAGGTCCCTAGTAATGTAAGGGAATGCATCATATTTCAAGTGAAGTGATATCCATCCCATGATGTCTTTGATGTCTTCTGTCTCATACCTGCAACGAAAAAGGTACTATATGCATTGAGTTTGAACCACCAAGAGTTCACGCCCAAAATATATATAAATGATGTTCAATTCGGTTGAGTGAAACAAAAATATGTAAAGCAATCCAGTCAGGAAAAAATTGAAAGAAGTAGAATGAAACATGTACGTAGATCTGCTTAAGGTTCCAAATAAAGTTATATATATGAAGTGGGTCATTTGAATATATCTAATATAAATAAATAAGTAGTCAAGTTTAATTACCTAGAATTCTTTAAATGACATCCAGCTAGATTGCCCACTTGTCTCAAAGCATCTCTCCATTTCTCCACCTTCTCTTTTTTCTCCTTTTTTTCATGTTCAATAAATGCCTGCTCAAAAATTCCCAGTTGTTTCCGTATATCGGATGGATCCACGTAGTGAAAAACAGGTAGAATTGACATTCCCGTCTTTTTCTTGCAGTGAATGATGTGTGCAAGTTCATCTAAGCACCAAGCTGAAGATGCGTAGTCTTTTGAGATAACGACGATAGCAAATCTCGACTCCTCTATTGCTTTCAACAGCTCTGGTGAGATGGGTTTTCCTCTGTCAAGGTTTTTATCGTCTATAAAAGTGTGAATGCCTTTTTGTCTCAAAGCTTCAAAAAGATGACCCACAAAATTGTAGCGGGTGTCCTCGCCTCTGAAACTGAGAAAGACGTCATAATTCCATCGGGCAGCAGCAGAAGAAGAAGAAGAACCTCGGAAAGATGACGAGTCCGTTTCCATGTCCACTAACGCCATTAGAAAAAAACGATCTGCATTAAAAATTAAAAAAAAAAAAAACAAAAAACAAATAATAATCAATTAGAAATTTAGAACCGAAGAAAGATTAAAAAGAAAATGAATTAGGGAAGAAGAAATTACTTGATCCCCAACCTGACTTGCGTGGTTTTGAAAATGCGTCGAATCCAATCTGAAATTTGCAAATGAAGAGAGAGAGAGAGAGAGAAGACTGAGGAGAGAATTTGGAGAGGACCTAGAAATTTGGAAGTGATGAAATTTCAGTGCTCCTTCTAGGAAATAGTACAAGAAACTTCCACTGCTCTTTTTTATTATATTTTTCTGAGTACTTCCATTTCCTAGAAATTTTCAGTGCTCCTGAGAGAAAACAAAAAACTAAAGCATGTGTTTTTTTTTTTTTTTTTTGAAAAGAACTAAACGATAAGTAGATCGTGAGAGGTCGAGAGGGTACAGTGAGAATGGAAGAAAGTGAGAAAGAGAAGAAAAAGGTGCGGTCAGGTCAGGGAGGAAGGCAAAGAGATGAGAAAGGAGACTCAATAATATATGAAAAGTTGACGAGCACCAAAGACATCAAAAAGACAAAAACCGTGAGAGTACAAAATGAATTAAAGAAATGGAGTAGGATTTCGTAGTTTACTTTGCCCAATACCTACGAGTACAATCTTCTTTATTTGATTATTTTTAACTAAACAATCTCATCTCAGCTGCAACGTGACATTGCCTTAAAAATCAGTTTTTTTTTTTTTAAATAATATTTTTGAATACTATTTATAAATCTTACTATCTTATTTTAGCTACATTTTAGTTTTATCTACAATACTTTTAATAAAAATTTTTCAATTCCAACTAAATAAACTCTTTCCAAACGAATTTTAAGTAACATCAAGTTTGAATTTTTTTAACAATCAATCTCGCAATTATATCATTGTATAAGGAATTTATTTTATACTCCTAAAATAAGTAATTTAAATAATTTGTGTGTATATATAGATATATCCAGTGCTTAATTTATCAGATTTTAGAAGAATAGATTAAAACAAGTTTATCTGATTTTTGTCTCTACATGCCTCCTTTCTCCTAATTTGACTAGATTTGTATCTTTATGATTTTTTCCATATTCTTTTGATATTTTTATGTATTATTTTCCGGTTGGATTGTTTGGTTTGCTGAAACTTCAACTTATTGCTATAATTGATTAATGATTGAAGGAGCATTTGAAGTTTTTAAATGCGTGGTTCTCAACTTAGTTTTTTATTATTATTATTGATAAGTAGCACTCAAGATAGTTTTGATGGAAATGGTATATTATATTGAGGGAATTTGAAGGATAGATTTATAGTGTCCCTAAATTTAAGATTTTCCAAACTTTTCTTTTCTCTTCTTTTGTGGTTTTTTTTTTTTTTCCTATGCAGTCTTGAACTTTAATTTAGTTACATTGTTTGAAAGTAAAAAATCTGTATTTTTTAAAGCAAAAAATTTCCAACTAGTAACTAGATTCAATATTGTCTATTGTGTGTGTATTTTCCATTAAATATCATTTAATATGCTTTAAGTTGTTAAAAGCAAAGAAAAATGTGTTTTGAATTGTTAACAAAAAGAGAACTTGCTCTGAATGTTTAGTTTATGGTTTCTAGTATTTGTGTAAAATGACCATCTAACCAACCTTAAATTTGTTTTGCAATTTGTCAATTTGCAATTTTATGACATTGGTAAACGGGAATGGAAGTTGAATAAGAAATGAGAGTTGATAAATTAAGTTGCGCAGCCATGGTGGTTAGGGACTGGGAAGGTAGTATTATTGTTTTTGGTACAAACACGGACACAAAAGCCTCAAGGAGTGACGCTGAAGCAAAAACCATAAGATGGGCACTAATTATGGCAAAATTGTTAAAGCTAGTTATGGAAGAAGACTCAAGGATCTGTTTCAATGCACTAAACAAATACTAAAGGAGACTCAAGGATCTGGTTCAATGCACTAAACAAAGTAATACTAAGGGAGCATGGCCATACAAATCCGTGGGAACTGAGGACTATGCTTGAAGACATATTGGACTTAGCAAATAAGATGAACTAAGTTTAATTTGGATGAGGAGAGATGTAAATCAAGTGGCTCATGAGTTTGCTAAGTGGGTCTTAGTTAACAATTAGAATAGCTTTGTAAATTGTGGCCTAACCTGATCATTTGCTATATGTGGTTAGGAAGGATGCTTTGAATTGTACAGTTGTAGTTTAGTTCTTTTTAATAAAGCTTGGTTTATTGTTAAAAAGATAAGTCTAATGGGTGATTTGGTTTGGTCACAAGGTCCAAGATTTTTTTGGTACTTCAAGAAACAAAAAAAGAGAGAATATGCATAATTTATTGATAAATACAAACCGAGAATTATTAGAAGTGAAAATGAATAGTGGTATTCATATTAATATATTAAAAGAACAAATGTGGAGCTTTTGCCCAGAAAATAACAAATCTCCTACTCCCACTTGTAATAAAACTAATTAATTTGCTGCTTGTTTTCTGTTTCTTTTCTCCTTTTCCTTTTCTTGTAATTGTTAGTTTGCTTTGTGCTTTTCTTGCATAGAGCAGGGAAACTGAGAAGATTGGTATTATAAAGCCGCATCAGTCAATCAAATAAGAACAAGACTGAATGGTATGATTTTCATATGGACAAAAATTTAGTTGAAGCCAAGTCAACGAAATAATGCTTGACCTGAGCTCTGCAGGACTTGCAACAAACCCAATTGGAGCTGACTTGAGGAAAGAAAGCTCAGCTTAAGTTCTGTGGAATTGGAACTGACAACAAGATTGGTTTATTTTATGATGCTTATTTTGTGAAAACAATGAAGTTGGAGACAATATCAAAGTGATTCAGGCACTGATTCTATTAATTTGATAATGCAATCCAATGCCTGTTCAAATTTGCTTTCTTCTAAAGCAATTGGGAAATTGCAATAGCCAGGAATCCCAGTCCATGTGCTGCTGTTGATGCATAAACCGGTGGCTTTGAAGATGGCCTCCCTGATATTAATGTCATCAAGCTTGACTCCATAAGTGCATCATTTTCTGTGCTTCCACCGTCTTTAGGTGAATTCTTGAGCTTAACAATCTTGTTTAGATAGGCAGAGAGCTTGGCCACCATGGAAACACCGGCGAGGATTCAATAACATCCCACCCACAGTTTTCAAGTGTCTATAGCATTTACATGATGAGAAAGGAAGTTAAGACATAAAGTGTTTAAGGGGGGAAAAAAAAGAGGAAGAGAAAAAAAAAATGGAATAGAAATTAGGTCCTGGATTGGATAACAACAATACAATTGCTTGTTTTTAAGAGAGAGTACTAAAACAACTAGTTTGAATTTAGCTTTCTGTTTGGCATTAGGAACAATACTCAGATTCCTTACCTGTTCAGCAACTCCATCCAATACGTCTCCTGATTTCCACTCTCCCAAACCCAACAGCTTCTTTATAGCATATTTAACAGTACTATGAGGTTTGCTTAATCCAGGGAAATTATGAAATGTGTCAACCAAGAGAGTTTGGTTTAAAACAAGCAACCTGAAATTGAGTGCTCCAGTCAGCATCTTAAGAGACAATCCACCAAGCAGAGAGACACCAAAAGAGGGATTTGCAGAAGAAGTAAGCTTTGACAAGCTTCCATCCAAATCCCAGCCACCCTAACTTTCAGAGTCAAATTCCAAACCTGAAAATGAAGTATCAATTACAACTCTTGCCCCAAATTTAGCACAAGTAGACAAAATATTTCCTATCTTTTTTTGTTATAAAGCAAGCCAGTTAGGTTGACTATTGGTCCAGAAATGTATACCCATGGCTTGCTTATTTACAGTATCAAGTACTTCATAAAGTATCTTCTCTGTCAGCTTTCACACTTAGTAGGTATATTTACAATGTTTGCTTTTAAAAATTTGGCAGCAGAAACATAGTTTCCATTCGAGCCTGCTGGGAAGCATAAAGTTCCACCCTCTTGAATACGGCAGAGGACTATTAAACAGAGCTAGCGAGCTGTCAGCAAATACAAATTCTGTGCTGCTATCAGTTGGAAACCCATTATTGCTCTTGATAAAATGTTTGATGCTAGAGGTGACTTCTATTTCTGAATCAGCCATGTTTTGTCTTGCAAAACTTTCGAAGATCGCGGCCTTTACAGCAGATGGTATGGGCAAAAAGCTTTGATCGACATCCATATGAATCAGGGCTGTGTTCTCTGCCTCATTGATTGACAACTCTGAGTTATTTAAAACTGAGATGGTGGAACAGGCAAATCCGATCATCTCAACCGAGTCGCATTTTTGACTTTCCCTCTGAAGGACATGCATCAAACATCAATTTGATGAGCAAACTTGCCTCCGGTGACAACAAAATGCACATCTATCGAGCATTAAAAATAACAAATCAAGACAACCATGTGACCTACTTCAACGTGACATTTATAGCACTTCAGTTAAAGTGAGGAGTGCAAAATGAGAAACTCCCAAAAGGCCACCTGTTATAGTACTACTCTTCTCAAGCATGTCTAATTGTGGAGTTCTGAACATTCAGAGCACATTAAAAGAATTAACAAAATTAAAGAAAGATCACATCCTAAAGGAGGAAAGTGATTGCTTTTCTAGTGGTGAATCCCGAGTCCCCAGAGGATTTCATGTTCAAGGCTCCCAAGTAGTCAGGAAAATAATAAGATAAGCTCTAGAGATCACGATAGCCTTAGATAATGAAATGATGCACATGAATTAAAATTTCCTGCTATATGTCTTTTTCTGTAGGCAGGTGAGTGCTGCAATCAAGTGCTTTTTCAATAACTCTTCACTGGATTTTTTTTTTTCACCATAAAATAATTGAATGTATCATTTTTTTTTAATCCTTTTTATCATAAAAAGAATATTTCCTGTTATGCCTGTTAAACTTATTACATGCCACATTATATGATTAAATTTCCAGATAATCTTCATGCCATGAATGGAAGAGCTACTTCATCAAAGTCTGTATGTTTTCACAAAATAACATACTCAAGTGCATTTAATGGGAAGGATCTTAAGAAGTAATTTAATGATTAACAAACCTCAACAGATGGACGTCAGTCAGCAAGTTGAAAAGATAGAAGCTCATGGAAAAGACAACCATATTAATATTGATTAAATGGTGCAGTGATCCCCTCTAGCAGTTCTACAGTCTTGGACAATGCCCTGAAGATGGCCTCTTCTTCTGAAATGATGAAAGCTACTTCCTGATCTGAATAAACCTGGGTAAAGGTGATTTGACTACCACTAATTAAAAGAAGAAAGAACAATAATCTAATGATAAGATGATAAAATTGAATCTGAAGTTCAATAATATGGCTTGTTAACTTGATCAAATACTTGTTAACCTTCATACATAAGAGCTAGACTAAGTTATTCAATGGATTATATGAAGTGTGAACCACTCGCTTAACATCAGTGGATTTTATGGTTGGGAGCCAGGGGAAAGTGTAAATGGGTAACATGTTTTTCACATAATTTCTGTCACTTCTGCTGTGGCAGATTCAACTCTCTAGAGGCGTGCATTCAATATAATTTGGTAGAACTTATCAAAAAAATAAAACTTAGGTAGATTCAACATGCTGCTAGAAGTTCCACATTCCAAGTTATGAAATAAAATAAAAATTACATGCTTCAAGTCCTTATTGAACACCAAACCAGAAAGGGGAATGCTGAAAGAAAAGAACGCCCAAGCTTCCTTTCACCAAGAGCCCATCTGCAAGATTAGCTATTTGTCAAATAATCAATTTACAAAGAACATAAATTATTTTTAAAACACCAAAACATAAGTAAGAGCAGTTTGGTTATCTCTTGTTTGCAACAAGCTTTTTCAGGTAGCAAATAACTTGGCCATGTTATAGCATGTACAGAGGTTAAGATATTAACTAAAAGGGAAATGTTTCTTACACAAAAGCCTGTTACACACTTTTTAAAACTAAAATTGTGACTTCAAGTTATGATTTTTTTAAAATATATAAATAACTTGAAGTCATGATTTCTAACTTGGAAATCGTGACTTCAACTCATGATTTATGTGCAAAAGTGGTGTGCATGTATGGTGTGTGTACCAAGTGAGTGTAATATGACATTCGTTCCGTCAAATGAGCCTCCCCCTCCCCCCCTCCCCCCTTTTTTTTCCTCTTTTGAGATGCTCTTGCAGTGCTGCTTGCTAGGGCATGTGACAAACTGGATTCTTGGAAAACACAAGTCACAACCAAAAATATGATATTCACTCTGTCAAATTCTATGGTTAATTTTCAGCATCTATACCGTCATATTACAACGGGGCTCTCGTTGATTCTAGGAATACCATAATTCAATTCATGCATAGGAAGGCACTGCCAACAGAAAACATGTACAAGATTTTTATTTCTGTTTTATGAATTGGTAGTGGGTTTTGAATCCACGAACTTGCACTCCACCCTTTCTTATGGGGGGAAAGAACTGCCATTTCAGCCAGAGCTTATTAGCATAAAAGACGTACAACATATAAGTATATTAACTATTTGATTATAGAAAAGTGAATCTCAACCAGAAAATGAGTTCTAACTGATATGGCACTTCCTTCTCCTATAAAAATGAGAGGATGGTGAGGTGCTGAATCCACTAGATGCAAGTGTAACTCACCAATCAATAAATAAATAAAAGCAAGACTCAACTACAAGGTAAAAGTTCATTTACATTGGGAAAAACCATGCCAGGAGTATACCATTTCAACTACATAATGAAGATGATAAGAAGGAAAGATAGACACACCAAACAAAAGCAACAAAAAAACATTTATGATAACAATGTTGATGATATATCATGACATTTCATTTATTAGTAGCCAAATCACCATAGGATGTGCTGATTATAAACTTTAATGCTAAATCATCTACTAACATTACTATAGTTACTCAAAACCACAGCAAGCTAGACATTCTATAATTCTTTAGGTGGTGGTGAGAAGTAGACCTGCTCGCCGACGAGGTAGCGCCGAAGGCAACGAGGGCGGGCGGTGCCGAGGACAGGAGTAGCGCGCCGGAACTGATTCTTCAGCATCGGGTAATTCCTCCACTCGTCCCTCCTCTTGAAGAACTCTCCCGTGGGTCCCAGTGGCTTCTTCGCCATTCCTCTCTCTCTCTCTCTCTCTAGTCTCTACACTGTTTGTTCTTTTTCTTCTTCTTTCTTTTAGAATGGAATAGAGAATTGTTAGTGGATGTTCGTGGTGACATCTATACTATACTAGGTAAGCATGTAGTTTTGTTAATTTGGTTTTGGGCTTTGCTTACTTGATTGGGCTGAACAAACCCAATGAATTCTTTTTATTTATTTATTTATTTATTTGCACATTTACCAATTATAACATTTAATTGTGATATGTTTTCATATAGTAGTTAGAATTTTATTTATTTTTTCCACTTTATAATTTAAATTCAAAGTTTTTTCAATTAATCCTTTCATTTATCCAACCTCAACTTTTTTTAGTGATAGAAAGACGATAAAGAGAAGGATATAAAGTTCGATTTACATACATGAGACACCATAAATAATGTTATTACTATTAAGTTATCACTTGAATTTCAGCCTTAATTCCATTTATCTCCAACATAATTGAGGATTTATTTAATTTTGGTAATAGGCTCTTGGAAATTTTTTTTGTTACTCAAATAGTCCCCTTGATATATTGTATAAAGATTTTCTAGCTCAATTGAATAAAATTGATCCATTTCGAGAAGCTAAGTTTATTTGTGTCAAGGAGAGACAAACATGAGACACCATAAATAAACTTATTACTATTAATTCCATTTATCTCCAACATACTCGAGGATTTATTTAATTTTGGTAATAGGGGCTTGCAGTACTGGGTGTTCCAACTCGCACAACTCTTCGAACTTTGAAGAGATAAAGAAAGAGGTTCTTCTTTATAACCAATTCATCTATTGTTTGGGTTGTACTCTAAAGCATATTTTCATTTCATTTACTGAAGGAAGCTAAAGGGTAAGGTCTGTCGGGTAGTTTTCATTTATATGCCAGTGAAAAACAAGAAGCTTCATCCTTTTGGACTTGGTACAATACTTTCTTGATCTCTTTTTGTGGGTTGCTTATAAATTTTACCCCTCTCCTTTGCAAAAACGTTTATAGAGTTAATGTAAACTTTACAGGTTTTGATAAATCTGAAGTTGATAATAATTATAAGACAAAGTTTAGTTACAAATTTTGAAAATCTAACTGTTAAATTGCATGTTTATTACGCTCTTAACACATATGTCAAATTTTGTACCAATTGAATGTTATTTACTATATGATTAATAAAATTCATTATTTATGCATAATTTTATATTATAAAAATTTGCAATTTAAACAATTGATTGATGGCATAACTATTGATTTTTTATCTTATATAAAATTTGTAGGCATGGACATAAGTAAAAAATATAATCTAATGGTGAATTTGTCAAATTTCACATTTAATAAAAAGATATTGAGTGAAGTTGTAGCCAAACTTTATCCATAATTATATACTTGAAGTTCCTTATTTCATTTAGGCATAAAAAAATACGAATTCATTTTGACACAAAATCTTACTAAAAATTGATGTTTTTTCTTCTTTTAATTATTTTTAGCTATCAGTAGCATTACATTTTATTTTGAAAGTAGTTTTTTTTTTTTTTCCCAGGATTTGAACATGATATGTTTAAATTTCAAGTGCCTAGCAAAAACACAATGACAATAAGATGATTGCACCACATCACAAGAGGCTAAAAAGGCATTTGCTTCCATAGCTCCCATGTATTGTTTGAATTCTTATTATAAGATTTTTTATATATAAAATATTTGATTGCCTCTGGATGAATCCTATTTGGCCTTTCAAACTTTCAATATATTTTTTATAAACGTGTAAAAAACATTTATTGATCAATTTGATCACTTTATTATAGACGTGTGTTTCTACTCAAATATGAATGAGAGCCCCCAAAGAGTTGGCTATCTAATTTGTGTAGTGCATTTGTGTTAGGGTCTTCAAGGATCATTCAACCTCAAGACTAGAATCATTACAGACAAGGAAAGAAAAAGGCAAGAATTAAAAACTTATATCCTTGAAGACAAAAGAAAAAGAAATAGAGAAAGCAAGGAACAAGAGAGACAAAAAGAGAGAGAGGGACCTAGCATGTAAATTAAAAAAGGGAGCAAATTTCTTGCTTATATATAATTCATTTAAGGGATAGTTTGGATTGGAGACACAGCAAATTTAGATTTCATCTACAAAAGTGGCCCAAGGTCTTCAGTGCCTTCATTTCATCTTTCAGTGGCATAACAAAGTTCTATTGTTTTAGAAGGTACTTCTCTCTCTCTCTCTCTCTCTCTCTCTCTCTCTCTCTCTCTCTCTCTCTCTCTCTCTCTCTCTCTCTCTCTCTCTCTCTCTCTCTCTCTCTCTCTCTCTGAGTTATGGTTATTCCATTCTCTATTATTGATTTAATATATCCAAATATCTCTAATGTCAATACTCATTCATTGACTACAACGTACCCTTAGCATGATGATTACTCTACAATTATAAATGCTTGTGAGGTGTGTGAGAAGGAAGGGGAGGATATGGGCATTAGTTGAAATCCACGAGGGAGCTTTATACACACATATACTTAAATTAAGTTAGTGTATAATTTCTATCTTATATAAAAAAAAATTTAAAAAAAAAACTCATTTTTTGTAACTTGTAAGCTAACGCCAAAAAAGATAATGTATATATTTTGTATAGCACAAGTTATTGGTTTAAGTGAGCCTATGAACCAAAATTTGATTGATTTCAACCTTTCCATTAGTCGTTAAGATTTATGGAAACTTAAAATTTAATTCTTTTTATCAAAATTATCCCACTCTTGCTCTTTCTCCGTGCTCCTATTTTTCACTTTCTCGAAGCTATAATAATAGAAACTTTAGACAATGGGGTCTATGAAAATAAAAGTGTAAATCTAATACATTGGTAAATAAATCTGTTAAGTTTCTAGGGTTTAAATTCCGTTACTCAACATAAATCTTTCTATATGTTTATAAACAGAATTTTTCTTACCACTAAAATTCATCATTATTAGCTAGCAACCTCTGTAATACGCAGGAAAGTTTGATAAGATATAAATTATTATCTTCTTTATTTTTTGATTAAATATGAAAATGATAATCATGATTGTTATTAATAAACGTATACTTTAATTATGCTTGTACATGGAATTCTATTTTCTACTATTTAAAGAAAATATGATGTATTAAGATTCTAATATAGGGTTTAAATATATAATAAAATATAAAGTAAAATAACATATAGATAATAACATGTAAAATAGTGAGGTCTCAAAAGATTATATGACACAATATTAGAAGATCAACCAAAATTCATCTTCGGTTTTGTACATATTATAGATAACAAGATTTGGTTAAATATTGGGGTGTGCATAGGTTAGGTTGGGTTGGGTTGGGTTGGGTTAGTAGGTTTTTTGAATTCACAAGTTGAGAAATTCCCAATCCTACTCATCATATGTGTAGAGACCAACTCAACTATCCCATGTGTGATGGAGGATAGGTTAGGGCCCTGTAGCTATTGCAAAACAATGCAACGGAATGATGTGCGAAATGGAAGTCAACGATATGACTCTACTTTGATCTATAGTTTGTCAAGCCATGATCAAGACAAAGAGAAGAGATAGAAGAGGGCTACAGAAACTCTTGATAAAAACCTACAGGTTTTCATCATAGTAATCAATTTGATAATACATAAGCTCCCTTTTCCCAAGGTCCCCTTACACCCTTTCATAATAGAACCTAGATAGACCTTATGGCTAGAATTCCTAACCTAGATAGGAAACATAATAAAGATAAAGATAAACTAGGAAAGCTAATAAATCTAAATCCTAATTCAAATTTAAATACAAATAATACTCCTAAGTCAAATAAATACTAATAAGGGATAAATATAAAAGCAAATCAATTAGGGATGTGATTTGCTGCTTTCTAACTTCTACGTGTGATCTTCTGCCAAAGATAGACATCATCATTGATCTGGATCTGCTGCAGACTTCTAGATAACTCTGTCAAACATACTAGAATATCTTCCACAAAACTTGTGCATGATTGGCATATTAACCTTAAATAAGGAACATAATCTTTTGGATATACTGACCTCCTATTATTTCTCCCTAATTCCTGCCGTGGAGTGTTATCAATCCTTTGGTCCTTGATAAGTGCCAAATCTCGAAAGTTGCTACTGCAGAATGCGTCATCCTTGTCAGATGTCCCTACATCAGTGTGGGTCAGGTTAAGTGGGGTTGGACTAGTGGATTGTGATTACATACTTCATGTTTTATAAAAACTTAGACTTTCATTAATTGTTTAATTACTTTCTTAATAATAAATTATTACTATTCACATAATATACCTAAATTAAATTACAAATTTCCAAATTCATCAAAAATAAAGAATTTCATTAAATAATTATTAAATTCATAAAAAATAATTCTTAGACAACCAAAATAAATCAAAATAAGATAATAAAACAATCAACCTAAACCTAACTCAACCCAAGACTCAAAAGAAATTTTTAACCCAATTATCCTAATCCACCAACCCACGAAAACCAACCTAAGTGGTTGGGTTAAGTTGAGTTGAGTTGGGTTGGTTTTGTCAAGTTGGTGGATTTGATGCAAAACCCTAGTAAATATATAAGGAAAACTAGAACTCATGTGGCATGTAGTTATTTGTTAAACAACAACAACAGCAACAACAACAACAACAACAACAACAACAACAACAACAACAATAATAATAATAATAATTGTAAGGACACAAATCGAACCTTGGGCCCAAATGCGTGACCGGGCCGGCCCAAGTGGGCTATACAATAAAATTTTAGAGAGTGGGCTTGAAGCCTGGACCTCCTGGGGCGATAGAAAGCGATAGTGTTTGGGCTGAGTCTACTATTAGTGCACTTCAAACTGGCGGTGTAACTTTGGCTTTCCTCGGACATGGGCCGAGGGATCTCAGTCCTTGCTTCCCTTGTCCTTTCTAGGAGGAGAGAATATACTTGGTGGAAAAAATCTGGATCCCCTCCCAATGATTCCCTCTTCTCTATTTATACTCCCCATTCCTGGTTCCCATCCGTCTTGTCCCTGAAAAGGAGTCTGCTGACCAAGCGTTGGCCCATGGGAAGAGAGAGTTTGAGGAGAGGGTATCCTCGGAAAATAGCATCAAGGACCGAGCAGCGCAGCATGGCGCCCTTATTGGACTTGGGTGGATGGGTTTTTGACCTGCGAATCCTTACCCGCGTGGCCTCTTAATTGTTACACGTGCGAAATCCACCCGCGCCTTCTGGGAAGGCCTTTGAAGCTTCGTGTTACGCAACGCCTGCATTAATTGCACTGAGTAACTCCCTATCACGCACGTTCAACAGTGAGATGTGGATCTAACAGTTCGGGTTTACTCCCAAAAATTTGAGCAGGATGTTTCTCACTAGCCGTCGCCCCCCCAATCATCCAAAACGCTTCGATAGTCGTGATGTTCACCATTTCTTCCAAGGAGCAAACATATCCTGGAGTTATTCGATCTCTTTCTCTCTCTTTCAAGAAGCTCTTAAAAGTTCACGCACCTTCCTCCTATAAGTTCTTCCTCTTTTCGAACCTTCCTCTCCTCAGCTGTCAATTTTCCTTTCTTCCTTTTCGCCGTAACTCTTTACCTTGATTTTCAACTCAATGGGTAGATTTAAGTGTCTAGTTGATACAGCTTCTAGCATGGAAGGATTCTGAGCCAAATACCACATTCCTCCGGATGTGGGCCTGAAATACTGCCCCCTAGAGGGCGTAGCAGATTCTAGGCAAGAGGGTCAAGTAGTCATCCCCATAATCGCCTTCCTAGAGGGTGGGATGACTCTCCCCATACAGGACGTGACCAGCAAGTACCTTTGTAACCATAAGTTGTGTCTAGATCAGTGTACACCCAACATGTTTAGGATATTAGGCTGCGTCGATGCCCTGAACGAGCAGATGGGTCTGCGCCTTACATGGCACGATGTCGTTTACATGTACGAGTGCCACCGCTTGAGAGACGCCGGCTATTACCTTAAGTCGAGGTCTAACACCGTCAGGCTTATCTCCTGTCTACCCAAGTCCAATAAGGGTATGAAGGATGAATACCTCATCGCCACCGGGCGGTGGTATGCCGTTCCCATTGCCCAATGAGCGAGGGGTAACCAGGTGTGATTTCCCAAGACTAAGGAGTTTTTGGTTCTTCCCCCTTTTTCTTTTTTGTTTTGCCCCTTTTATGCTCCCCTTGGTAGATTCGTCGCCATTTGCTGCTTTTCTCTACTGGATTTACCATTAGTATCTAACCATGTCTGGCTCCTCTATTGTCTTCCTTGCAGACAAACAGCATACTTCTCCTCGCTTAGGCGACGTCAACATCTCTGACCTTAACAAGGTTCTGAGATCCGAGGTTTTTGTAACCGGAGATTTGCAGGTGAGGGCCGCCCACCTCATATTGGGGTACGATCCTATATCGAAGGTTTTTGGCGAGGTTGAGGACACCATCCTTGTGGGTGATCGTAGACGCATGAGGATAGACGTTCGCTACCCCGAATTCCTCGCCCTACGAGCCATACCAGACGCGCCATCCACCATCCTGTACGATTGGGCCATTAAAGCCGTCCCTTTGGCGGCACAGTAGGAGGACTAGATTGTCTGATAAGAGTCTGCGGCTTCCCCCCCATCCCTTGACGAAGAAATAGACCGATTCCGCCTAGAGGAAGCCGAGAGACCATTGGAGGGCCACGTGGTCAATATCTCAGACGAAGAAGAGGGCAATTCGGATAGGAACTCCGGCATCAAAGGCCTAGTTATTGCCCGACCAGAGGATTCTTTCGAGGAAGACGACGACATGACATCTTTAAAACAGCTTTTTGCCAGAAAGAGGGGCGCCCCAATCTCCAAGGTGGACGCTTCGAGGTCCCAGCCGAGGTTGCCTCCACCTCCGCCTCCCCCTTCCTCTAATCCACTCCCTCCTCCCCCTAACATTCCAAAGAAGAGGAGGAACGAGAATGAGGAGGTAGACAGGGAGAGGGAAAAGAAGCAAAAACACCAAAGGCAGCTACAACAGCAACAGCAGCAAGCTGCTAAGGGTGGGAGGCGAGCCTTATCCGTCAAGAGCAAGGAGATCCGCGGGCAAGCTGAGGTTCGCCGAGGGGAGTCCAGTTGGTCCCCCGTTCTGTAGGTGGACGGGGCTCCGATACCACCTCAGGCGAGCATTAGGGACTACCAGAGGGGTCATGCCCTTCATCTGGCAAATGCTCTAGAGCAGCCCCTCCTCCTACCAAGGGACATAGAGGAGTTGGGGAAGATGGGCTGGACGCCCCTCTTTCTTTCCCTCAAGAGGAACTTGGGCCTGGTACTCACTTTCCTCATAGTTTGTGGTTGTTATTTGACCTTTGCGTATGTTACCTTCATATTTACTGTGTATCCGTTGAAATTCCTCTCTGCAGGCCATCCAGGAGGTTTTCAATGCTAAACTGAGCAAGGAGCAGATGGAGAGAAGGAGCCTGGACGCGGGCATGAAGACGGCGGAGGCCCAGTTAGAAAGCCAACGCAAGCTCCTGCACCAAAAGGACAAGGCACTGTCTAAAGCAGGCAGGAGATCTTGGACTTGAAAAGTCAGCTTACGTAGGCCAAAGAAGCGGCTCACATCATTAGGGAGACCGTGGAGGCTGCCACCAAGGCCGCCTACAATGAAGGGGTCGAGGCGACGGAGACCCGCCTGACCGAGGAGTTGGCCGAGCTGTGTAGGGAGTACTGCCAGCAAGTTTGGGCGGAAGCCTTAAATGCTGCAGGAATCCCTGCCAACTCTGAGTAGAGGGCAGCAGAGAAGGTCTAGTATCCCGAGGATATCAAATTTTTCGAAGACGCTCCAGCTACTCTGGTCGCTCCCAAGATTGCGGCCCCGACGCTGCCTCCTTCCTCCCAGGATCAAGCTCTGCCCCCCCGAAGAGGTTGCTGCCTCTAAGGAAGGGGCCGAGAATGGGTCAAGCAAGCCAGCCAGCCAGGTCGTACCTCCGCCCAAGGCGAAGGACAAAGGGAGCAGGTCCAGGACCCGTCTGAGGCTGAACCAAAGTGAATTGAGGCGAAAGGCCGGACTAAAGAGCCCTCAACTAAGTCGAGGAAGGACCCTCATTTGAAGATAAAGGAATAGGCAATCTTGGGCCCCCTCCTCATGCAGCTTTGTTGTTTTGTGTAGATTTAGTGTAGATTTTTAGTATCTCTCCTTGTAATTCCTTTCCTTCAGCTTTGTTTCAAACAGTTTTTAATGAATTCCAGTATTTAATGAATTCTAGTATTTTGCTTCTGATAACATAACTTTTGTGCTTGGCTATGTTTATTGTTGCACAATCTTCCTTGTTGCATGTAGACCCCGACGTAGTTAGGTTAATCAACAAATAGCTAATTGCGCGTAAGTGCGCTCGAAAATTAAGGTGGCGGTGGCCTTTACATGAGAGTGATCAAATCATGTTCAGTTCAACAATTAACACTAAGATTTAATGAACTTAATGAAAACGAATTGCATGGCTTAGCCTGGGTTGACATTAACACTTAATGAAAATGAAATGTGTGTTAAATTTTCCCAAGGCAGAAGGTCCGAGAGCCTGGCATAGCCTAGGTTGACATTAACACTTAATGAAAATGAAATGTGTGTTAAATGTACCCAAGGCAGAAGGTCCAAGGGCCTGGCCTAGCCTAGGTTGACATTTACACTTAATGAAAATGAAATGTGTGTTAAATTTTCCTAAGACAGAAGGTCCGAGGGCTTGGCATAGCCTGGGTTGACATTAACACTTAATGAAAATGAAAAGTGTGTTAAATTTTCCCAAGGCAAAAGGTCCGAGGGCCTGGCATAGCCTAAGTTGACATTAACACTTAATGAAAATGAAATATGTGTTAAATTTTCCTAAGGCAGAAGGTCCAAAGGGCTAGCATAGCCTAGGTTGACATTAACACTTAATGAAATGAAATGTGTGTTAAATTTTTCCAAAACAGAAAGTCCGAGGGCCTGGCATAGCCTAAGTTGACATTAACACTTAATGAAAATGAAATGTGTATTAAATTTTCTCAAGGCAGAAGGTCCGAAGGCCTGGCATAGCCTAGGTTAACCTTAACACTTAATGACAATGAAATGTGTGTTAAATTTTCCCAAGGTAGAAGGTCTGAGGGCCTGGCCTGGCCTAGCCTAGGTTGACATTAACACTTAATGAAAATTTAATGTGTGTTAAATTTTTCCAAGGCAGAAGGTCCGAGGGCTTGGCTTAGGTTGACATTAACACTTACACATAGTTCGGTGATAGAGATCGGCATATTTAATAATTAGCATGATACAATGACATTCAAATCCTTGGTGTGTATGCCTTTCATTATTTACAGGTTTGTCTTCTGAGTCAACGAGATAATATAACCCTATGCCGGCCACGGAGGTTACACGGTAAGGCCCTTCCCAGTTCAGTCCTAACTTTCCCCACGTCGGGTCCTTAACGGTCCCGACAACTTTTTTCAGGACTAAGTCTCCCGGGTCAAGGGGCCTGGATCTTACATGAGAGTCGTACCCCTGCTTGAGCTTTTGCTGGTAGCAAGTTAGCCGGACCATATCGTTTTCCCGCATTTCTTCCACTAAGTTCAACCCTTTCAGCAGCATGTCATTGTTATCATCCGGGGTGAAAGACTGCGCTCTCATCGTCGGTAACCCCATTTTCAAAGGGATCACCGCCTCGGCTCCATACGCCATCGCGAAAGGCATCTCCCCTGTGGACCTTCGCGGTGTAGTTTGGTAAATCCACAGTACGTGTGGCACTTCATCCACCCATCTGCCTTTCGCATCGTCTAGTCTCTTCTTGAGCCCGTTGACTATCGACTTGTTGGTCGCTTTGGCTTGGCTGTTCCCCTGCGGATAGGCTGGGGTGGAGTATTTGTTTGTGATGCCGAAGTCTTCACAATACTTTCTAAAGGCTTTGCTACCAAACTGCAGTCCGTTATCCTAAATAAAAGTACGTGGGATCCCAAACCTGGTGATGATGTTTTCTAGACGAATTTCTTTGCATTCACGTCTCGAATATTCGAGAGGGGCTTGGCCTCTACCCATTTGGTGAAATAGTCTGTCCCGACGAGCAGCCACCTCTTGTTGCCTGCTGCCCTCGAAAATGGTCCTACTATGTCTAAGCCCCATTGTGCAAACGGCCAAGGGCTGGCTAAGGGGTTAAGGACACCCCCCGGTTGGTGGATGTTGGGAGCGAATCTTTGACATTGATTGCATTTTCTCGCGTAATCTTGCGTCTTTCTTTGCATGTTTGGCTACTAGTACCCCTGTGTAAGAGCTCTATAGGCTACTGACCTTCCGCCCGTGTGGCTACCACATATTCCTTCATGCAACTCCTCCAAGAGCTGCTCCGTTCCTTTCGGATGCACACACAGTAGGTAGGGCCATGAGAATGAGCGTTTATAGAGTTTCTCATCTTCGGATAGCCAAAATTGCGGAGCCTTTCTATGGATCTTGTCGGCCTCAGACTTCACCTCTAGAAGCGTGTCGTGTTTAAGGAAAGACACTATAAGATCCATCCAATTAGGTCCCGCTTTGACCTGGTGGATCCGGAGGGTATGGCAATTTGGCCTAGTTGGCCGAAACAGGTCCTCAATAAGAATGACCCAAGGGAGGCCTTGAGCCGAGGAAGTTGCAAGTGTGGCCAGTGAGTTAGCGTGGGTATTACTACTCTTGGAGACATGCGATAGTGTGAAAGACTTGAATTTGGCCTGCAAGTGCTTGGCGCTAGCTAAATACTCTCGCATTCTCGGTTCCTTGGCTTTTAATTTCCCTTCCACCTGGCTGACCACAGGCTGTGAGTCTGAGAATGCCTACACCGACTTTCCCCCCATCTTTTATACCATGTCTATTCCCACTAGCAAAGCTTCGTATTCGGCCTTATTATTGGTAGCCGAAAACGCTATCCTTAAAGACTTTTCCACGACAATTCCATCCGGAGATATCAAAACTACTCCTACGCCCGAACCTCTCTGGTTGAAGGCTCTGTCCATGAAAAGCTTCCACTCTGGAGGTTTCTTACACGAGATTTTGCCAACTGGTCTTCTGTCTATGCCCCATCCCTTTAGGCTTTCTTCTATGGAAGGCTCAGCGAACTCCGCCACTAGGTCGGCCAGGACTTGCCTCTTCATAGAGGTGCGGGGCATGTACTTGATGTCAAAGGTTTCTAGGATGGTTCCCCATTTAGCGATTCTACTGGAGTAGTCAGCACTCTGCAGCACGGATCTAAGTGGGAGCTGGGTCAGTTCGACAACAGTGTAGGATTAAAAGTAGTGTGGGAGCCGGCGCGTCGCGTGCACCACAGCTAGAAATGCTTTCTCTAACGGCAAATACCGAATTTCGGCCTCCTGTAGGGACTTACTGACATAATAGACTGGTCTCTGTATACCATCGTCATCCCATATCAGAACCAGGCTGACGGCGTGGGCGGTCACCGCTATGTATGCGAACAGTACCTCATCCAAATTAGGGCAAGACATTATGGGCGGCTGAGAGAGGTATTCCTTCAGCTGCTGGAAGGCCAAGGAACATTCCTCGATCCATTTGAATCTCTTCCATTTGTTCAATAGCTGGAAAAAGGGTCGGCATCTATCCGCGGACCGAGAAATGAACCTACTGAGGGCAGCTGTCATCCCTACCAGCCTTTGGACCTCCTTCGGGTTGCAAGGAGGTTACAAGTTATAAATAGCAGTGATCTGGATGGGGTTGGCCTCAATACCTCTATGAGTGACCATATAGCCCAAAAATTTGCCAAACCCTACACCAAAGGAGCATTTGGAGGCGTTCAAACGTAACTTGTGCTCCCTCAAAGTCTGGAATGTGCTGTTTAGGTCTGCCAAATGCTTCGATACAGCCCTGCTCTTCACAACCATGTCATCCACATATACTTCAATAGTTTTTCCTAACTGTGCTTCGAACATCCGGGTCATCATCCTCTGATAGGTAGCCCCTGTGTTTTTCAAGTCGAAGACAATTACCTTGTAATGGTAATTATCAATGGGGGTAACGAAGGCCATTTTCTCTTGGTCCTCCAAAGCCAAGGGTATCTGATGGTACCCTTGAAAGGCGTCCAGAAAACTCATTCGAGGGTGGCCTGTCGTCGCGTCTACCAACTAATCTATGCAAGGTATTGGGAAGGAGTCTTTGGGGTAGGCTTTGTTCAAGTCCGTGAAATCCACGCAAACCTTCCAATTCCCACTCTTCTTCTTTACCACGACTGTATGTGCTAGCCACTCGGGATAGAACACCTCCTTGATAGCCCTAGCTTTCTTAAGTCTGATGACTTTTGCTTTAACGACTTCTGAGTGCTCTTTGGAAGAGTGCCGAGGGGGCTGCCTCTTCGGCATGGCAGCCGGGCTAACATTTAGGTGGTGGCAAATGAAGTTCAAGTCGATCCCAGGCACCTAGTATGCGTCCCATGCAAACACGTCAATGTTCTCCTTCAAGAACGCGACCAGTCCCTCTCTCTTCTCGACTGGCAACTGGGGTCCTACTTGGAAGAACCTATCTGGTCGTTATCCACGAGAACTTTGTCTAGCCCCTCGCACGCGGGCTCTTTCGCCACTGTCCCCACCATTGTGGCAGAAGAGGCTAATTGCTATTGGGTCGGCGTAGTCAGGGCCGCGGATTCAAGTTCCGGCCTGCGCATAACTACAGCCGTTAGGCATTGCCTCGCTAAGGATTAACTCCCAATAATTTCTTCGACTTGGCCGCCAAAAGGGAACTTCACCTTGGCATGGAGAGTAGAGGAGACAGCCCCTAGAGCGTGTAGCCAAGGTCTCCCCACAATGGCCATTGTGCGTACCCACTGTTCAACGACTGGGCCTGGGATAAGTTGGGCTCACAATCTATTTGTATGGTGGGCTTTAAGTGTTTCCTGCAATGGGGTGATTCTTTTCAAGACTGCCCTTGAGTCTTTGTCTTCTTTTTCTTCCTCCTCCTTCTTTTCCTTTTTCTCATGCGCCCCTATTTCTGATATCCCTTCGACTATTTATAGCCACAGCTTGCTGGATTGCTGCGGCCATCTTCTGGTTTAGTGAATGGAGAGGTCCAATGTCATCCTCTCTAAGTGGTGAGCAATTATGAGCGTAGAAGGGGACAACGGTGGCATCGGAACTTGATTCCATTGTCACGTTGTTTCCCGGCAGAAAAGCTTTCGAGGTGGGCGGAAATGCACGGCATGGCAACACGGGCAGATGATCGGCGAAGCTGGCGGGACCTCGGTCATCAGGTGCAGACGATACGCGGCTCGTTTCTGCCGACCATACCTAAGGTGGACTCGCTTTTGGCTTTAGGGGTACTTGATTCGAGCTAGGTCGGTTTTAGGTGAGGCCCTTTAAACTGATTGGGGCCGGGGCCCACGAGGAGACGGTCGTTCTTGTGGGCCTAAGATTAAACGGGCTTGGGGCATGGCCCGTTCGTGCAGCTATGCTTGTGGGCCTGAGGGTGGAGGGCCCAGGGGCACGATGCCCGTACAGCCATGTAAGGAGAGTAGGCGTCGACCACGATGAAATCCACTTCTGCCACTGCTAGGCCTGACTGTACAGGTAACCTGATCTGCCCCTTCAAGAGGACTGCCTTTCCCTCGAAGCTTATCAGTGGTGAGTCGTAGGCCGAAAGGTCTTCTTCCCTCAGGTTCAACCCCTTGTATAGGTCAGGGTACATAATGTCTGCGCCACTTCCTTGATCCACCATCACCCTTTTCACATCGTAACCTCCGATTCTTAACATTATGACCAAGGCATCATCGTGTGGTTGGATGGTTCTTGCCTTGTCCTCGTCCGAGAATCCCAGCATCGGGGGTCCGTTATCCTTAAACTTCTTAGGCTCGGAGCTAGGACTCTCGGTAAGGGCTTGCGCCACGGACATCACCCCGGAAATGCAAGAGCCAGCCCTCCTAAGAGTGGCGAGGATGACGTTGATGGTCCCCAAAGGGGGCCTGGGGGTGTGACGGCCGTGATCTACTGGCCCGAGATTTTCTTCCTGCCCATCCGGCCGATACAAGAACTGCCTTAACTTTCCCTCCTTTGCCAAATGCTCTAGATAGTTTCGTAAATTTCTGTAGTTCTCCGTCGTGTGGCCGTTTTCTTGGTGATACTAGCAGTGGAGATTCTTGTTACACTTTGCAGGGTCTCCTATCATTTTGCTGGACCACCTGAAGTAGGGTTCATGACGGATTTTCTCAAACACCCACTGTATGGGTTCGCGGAACACAGCGCCGACCACCTGCGTAGGTGTCGGATGAGGTTGCCCAATGAACTCTCTCCTTATCCTATTATTGCTGTATCGGTCCGACCTGAAATCCCTTATCTCTTGAGGGATAACCTTCGCCTTCGCCTTTACTTGCATCTGATCCTCCTCAACCCGCGTGTATTCATTGATGTGATCCATGAGTCAACGCACACTCTTGACAGGCCTTTTGGTCAGCGACTTCTTCAGGTCGTGCTCATTCGGGAGGCTGACCTTGAAGGTGCTTAAGGCAACTTCGTCGAAGTCCCCATCGATTTCGTTGTATATCTCCCAATACCTGTCGGTATACGCTTTGAGGGTCTCTCCTTCTCTCATGGCCATGGACAACAGTGAATCCAGCGGCCGAGGTACCTTACTACACGTGATGAACTGCGAGCCAAATGCCCTGGTGAGCTCCATGAAGGAATCGACAGACCCTGCCTTCAGGCCATTGAACCACCTCATCGCGATAGGTCCTAGACTAGAAGGGAAGACTTTGCACATCAGGGTCTCATTCTTTGAGTGCACCGCCATCCTCTAGCTGAAATGGCTCATGTGTTCTACTGGGTCCGTCCTTCCGTTGTAAATGGTGAAGGTTGGTTGGGTGAACCGCCTTAGAAGCTTTCCCTTCTCAATCCTTCGAGTGAAGGGCGACTTGAAAATCTGGTGGAGCGTCTTGCTTAATACATTGTTGGCCAGACCTCTGGAGGATGTCCTCTTATCATTAGGTTCACGATGGCATTCGTCCTCGTGAGAGGAGGATTCGCTGGGGGGGTTATTGACTTGGAGCTGCAGAAGCTACTGCCAGAATCTGCTGAAGACCGGTCTGAAGGAGAAGGCGTGCGTCGTCATTTTTCCCGGCGTAATTTCCTTTTCAGATGGTCAATCTCCCTCTGTAGGGTCTAGACACTTTTCTCGCGGGAAGTTCTACTTCCATCCCGTGCGTGACTCCTCTCGCGCGTATGTCCAGTGTGCATGTTGGCTTCGCGATCCCTTTCTCGCTCTAACTGCAAGAAGTGATTCTCGTGTTGGGATCCTATGGACTCTGCACGATGTAAACCCGAGCCTTCCATGACACTTCACGTCCCTTTCGTCGAGGCTTCCCACAGACGACACCAATTGTAAGGACACAAATCGAACCTTGGGCCCAAATGTGTGACCGGGCCGGCCCAATGGCCTATACAATAAATTTTTAGAGAGTGAGCTTGAAGCCTGGACCTCCTGGGGCGGTAGAAAGCGATGGTGTTTGGGCTGAGTCTACTATTGGTGCACTTCGAACTAGCGGTGTGACTTTGGCTTTCCTCGGACGTAGGCTGAGGGGTATCAGTCCTTGCTTCCCTTGTCCTTTCTAGGAGGAGAGAATATACTTGGTGAAAAAAATCTGGATCCCCTCCCAATGGTTCCCTCTTCTCTATTTATACTCCCTATTCCTGGTTCCCATCCGTCTTATCCCTGAAAATGCTCCTCAATGGCTATAAAGCTGACTGTCGTCCCCTCAGAAATCACCTCCTCATTAATACGGCCAGGCAGGTAGGTGAAAAGTCTTTAAATGTGGTGGCAGTAGCTTTATGTAGGGCATGTCCCACTTGTCCTCCTCCTCGGCGTCTCGTTGAAGCTTTGTACGACTTATTGGGCTTTAAGAGCTCTTCCTTAGGCGCCATGCCACGCTCCTCGGTCCTTGATGCTGTTGTCCGAGGATACCCTCTCCTCTGACTCTCTCTTCCCACGGGCCAACGCCTGGTCAGCGGGCTCCTGGCCCCCCCCCCCCGTTCTAGGAGGCCTCATTCTAGATTTATGGCCCATCGGCGAAGTCTGCGCTCTCGGACCAGGCCCAAGGCCCACGTAGTGCTTCAACATCTTTGCCCCTCCCCCCCACAATAATAATAATAATAAAAGCTATCATTCGCTATTTGAAACTGGTTTTATTTTTGCCTTACAACCAATTATTTGGTATCACTTGGATTTTTTTTTTTCTGGTGCTTTCTTTATATTAAACAAGATATTTAATTTCATTCTATAGGAGTAATTTTTTTTGAGAGATAGTTAGATGCTATCTTTTTGTGAATTATCTTGAAAATTGGTCAGAACAATGTTTTTTTTTTTTGAGAGATAGCTAGATACTAAGGTGCCAATGATATTTGGTTTTGGTTCCTCTTAAACTAAATACCGCTAGCAACTTCATATCTAATCTTAGGGGCTACTTTATACTTCATGCATAGATAGATTATTATGAGTTGTTATTATCATCATCTTCAATGGTTTATCATAAGTTGGTAATTCACTTGAGTTAGGTAAAAATTTAAAGGGGTGGGGGACCTATTTGGCTATTTCTGTACTTAAAGGTAAAATATTTATTTGAAGTAATGGTTAGATGGTGATGTAGGTTGATTTTTTTAACAAATAATTAGCTAAAGGAGGTTATTGTAAGGATCAAAATATTAAATGAGGAAACTAGTGGATTTTGAAACTAAGAGATTCAAAATGTAAGTTCCAATAAACTTCAAGGAAGTTTTGTAGCTTTATCTAAAAAAAAATCACAACACACCCACACCCACATTTTGAACATATTAGATTAGACAATAAGAAATGTTTGCTGAATGCTTAGTAGACCACGATATGTGGTAATCATGTTTATCGATGAGGAGCATTGGTAAGATCACTTTTATTTTACGTGTTTATTCAAGGAGAGGTTCTTACTTCCTAGCATGAAATTCAAAGGGTAGCCAAGGTCCTAAAGCTAGTAAACAATTGGAACAATAAAGAGGTTTAAAGTCTGTACTGTGTATTTAAGAGTTAGGTTATTTTGAATAAACACTATTGTTAGTTTCTTTAGGGTTTTCTCCCCTCTTCTTGTGTGTGGGTTAAAATACATAGTATTCTAAAAAAAAATTTTGAAAAAATTTATTTAATATTTATAATGCTAGTGAATGTTGTTTTCTCATTAGGAAAATCAGAAAGTGAAGTTTATAGGTGGAAAAAATGAAGTCAGCAAAGACAGAAATTCAAAGGGGATTAAGTTCATCAATTGAAATTCAACATCAATGTATACACGTGGTAAATGAAATTCAAGAAACGTTACAAAATTTGGAGCCTCCCGTATCACTTGAGTGTTGCATCTATAGGGTTCCACCTTATCTTTGTAAATTGAAGGTGGAAGACTACACTCCTCAGGTTATTTCAATAGGGCCCTTTCACCATGGCAACGCAAAATTAAGAACTATGGAACAACACAAATTGAGATATCTCAAGTATTTCATTCAACGTCTTAAGGTTTTTAATATAAGCTTGGAGGATTTAGTGAGGACTATAAAGGAGTGTGAAGAAAGTGTTCGATGTTGTTATGTTGAGACCATCCAACTTCACAGTGATCATTTTGTAAAGATTATTATAGTGGATGCCATCTTCATTCTTGAGTTGTTTTGGAGAGACTACTTCAATGATTAGGCGAGAGAAGACAATGGTGCATGTATAGAGATGGTTGACGAGTGCTATAAGGTATGACTTGATTTTACTTGAAAATCAACTTCCATTCTTTATTTTGGAGAAATTATTTCACCATGCATTTGCCTCTCATCCAAGCTACTTTAGGTCCTTAATTCAAGTCATGGCATTTAACTACTTTGATTATTACAACACTCAAGGCATAAGTTATAGTCCGCATTTGAAAATGAAACACTTTCTCGATTTGCTTAGAACCTTTTGGCTACCTCCGTCGGAAAAGTTACCAAAAAAAGGCAATCACGTAGTTAAGCATTTGCACTCTGCAACAGAATTGTATGAGGCTGGATTAGTGTTTAAGCAGGGTTCAAGCAATTGCTTATTTGATATAAACTTCACAAAAGGAGCGTTGAAACTGCCACCTTTAACATTAGACAATTCAAGTGAGACTATTATCTGAAACCTTTTGGCTTTGGAGCAATGTCATTATTTTGATAAAGCATACATTACAAATTATTTTATCCTATTAGGTTTCCTTATTAAGACTAACAAAGATGTGAATTTACTTGTTCGAAAGGGGGTCATGCTTAATTTGCTAGGCAACAGCAATGAAACTAGACATTTGGTGAATAGTCTTACCGATAATGTGATATATGCTGACATGAATGATTATTATTGTGCTTGTATTTTTTGCTCAAAGTTTGATTGGGGCTATTTGTGGTAAATGGTAATTTAAAAAATGCATTTTATCAACCAAAAAGATTTTTTTTAAAGCACTCGTGGCTCTAATTCTGCCACATGTTAGCATCGAGATCGTGATCTCCCCGAGTCGGTGATCACTTTCCAGCCCTAATCCTAAATCCAATCCTTCCAATCCATTACACCATTTACCCTCTCATCCATTTCCTCTTCCTCCAAAAAAAAAAAAAAAAACTATTAATAATAAAATATCTATTTGAGACTGAGAGTCTCAAAACTCCTTCACCCACACCACTAAGCAACAACACACATTAAAACAAAATTTCCAAATTCCACCATGGCCTCCAAGCTTCTTGTTTCCACTCTCCACCAAACCCTAATATCAAAATTCACCATTACTCACAACGTCCGCTCCCTCTCCACCGTTGCTGCTGCCATTGCCGCCGATTACTACGAGGACACTGATGGAATTACAATGAAATGAGTCGAAATCTCTAGAAGGCCACTTTACCTGGAAGTACAAGACACGTCACAAATGGACCCGCATGTCCTCAATGCTATGCTTCCTTTCTATCTCTCTCGGTACGATAACCCTCATTCTCGGACCCACATTTTCGATTGGGAATTTGAAAACGACGTCGAAGCCGCTCACTCCCAAGTCGCCTCTCTCATCGGCGCCACCTTTAAGGAAGTCATCTTCACCTCAGGTGCCACCAAGTCCAACAACATCTCTATCAAGGGAATCTTGAACTTCTACAAGGACAAGAAGCGCCATGTCATCACCACGCAGACTGAGCACAAGGGCGTCCTGGAAAACTGCCGTCACCTCCAGCCAGAAGGCTTCGAAGTCACCTACTTGCCAGTGAAATCCGACGGTATAATCGATTTGGATTAGCTTCGATCCATTTTTTGGCCCGATATAGGGCTTGTTTCCGTTATGGTTGTTAATACTAGTGGTTTTCAGTTTTGCTTGAGGGCTCTATCTTGTAATGCGGTTTCAAACTACACTTTTTCAAACCACAACTTTTTCAAGCTTTAGGTACAGTTTTTTCAAACAACCCCAATATTAAAAAAAAGAATTGGAAAATGAGTTGTACTGAACAGGCACAAACCAGTTGCTGTCTTTTCAATTTTCGATGATAGTAATAGTTAGATGAATGTACATCAAATGTTGTTGCTTTATTTACTGAATTCATGGATCTGAATACCAGGTCAGGCATTGAATGGGGTACTAATGAAGTTGAAAATGAGGACAATGATTCCGTTGAGCTAGAGAAGAGCAATGTGTTGCTGATGGGTCCCACTGGCTTAGGTATTTATTTGATGTCATTTTTTTGAGGTATTTAGTGCGGGGAGGGCTAAGAGCTTTGATTTATGTCAGTTAAACCATCCAAATATGGGCTAAAAATCTCTAAACATAAGTGGAGGATAGCAATACAACACAATAAAACACACAAATAAAAAAAGAAGAGGTACTTTACCAAAAAAAGAAAAAAAGAAGAGGTACTGAAAGGGCAAACCAGAAGAAAAGAGAAGAAGGCAAAAAAGAAGAAGAAGAAGAAGAAGAAGAAGAAGACCGAAACTAAAAAGAAAAGAAGAAGAAGGTACCAAAACGCAGAAGAAGACGGAACAAGGAGGTTAGTTATTATTATTATTATTATTATTATTATTATTATTATTATTATTATTATTATTATTATTATTTTAGTTAAAATCTAGAACCCGACCGAATTGCCGTTGGAATTTGCCTTTTTTGCTCAAAGTTTGATTGGGGCAATTTGTGGTAAATGGTAATTTAAAAAATGCATTTTATTAACCAAAAAGATTTTTTTTAAGGCACTCGTGGTACTAATTCTACCACGTGTTAGCATCGAGATCGCGATCTCCCTGAGTCGATGATCACTTTCCAGCCCTAATCCTAAGTCCAATCCTTCCAATCCATTACAACATTCACGTCCTGTTTACCCTCTCATCCATTTCCTCTTGCTCCCAAAAAAAAAAGATCTAGGCGTAAATGCACTTTTAGTCCCTACATTTTGACGTTTTTCCATTTTAGTCCCTACATTTTATTTTTACCACTTTTAGTCATCTACCAATTAGCGCGTCTCATTTTAATCCTTTCCGTCAGTCAACCGAGGGAAAAGGCTGACGTGGCTGACGGTGGAATAAAAAAATAATATAATTACATACAATAATTAATTAAATTAAAAACAAACATTAAAATAAATAAAAAAAATTCATTAGTTTTTGGGAAGAACATGACTGTTCATGTTCTTCATGTTCTTCCCTAAACATGTTTGATTGCCCAGAAATTTAAAATGTCACATTAACATCTAATTTAAAAAAAAAAATTAATTTATCAATTAAAAAAAAAAAACAGCAGTAGAATTAAAAGTTTATCTTCATCTAAGGATGGCAATTTTTTCCCGCCCCGCTTGACCCACCCCTCCCCACTTCAACCCATGCGGGTTTTCCCCACCTCGCAAAGGTGATGGGGCAAGATTTTAGACCCATACCACGAGGCGGGGCGGGGATGGGTTTACACTTTTTAGACCCACCCCGCCCCACCCCACCCCAGCCCGCGTTAATAAAGGTTAAGTTGTAATTTTTTCATACTCTAAAACCTTACTATTTAAACAAAAATATAATCATCTTATTTTATTCTACCTAATGTGGCTCTATCTTTTTTTTTTTCTCTCTAGCAAAGTTGGAAGTAAGGTACCAATATCATCATTTTATTAGGAGTTTGGATTATTTATTGTGTCATACTATGAAATTTTTTTTTGTGACATTGTCTTGTTAAACATTTATATAATATTATTTAGTTTTTGCTAAAAATTAGTTTGATTTGATAGGATAAATTTATTTATAATTTCAAGTATATTTTTAATATTGAAGCATGTCATTTTGTTTGAAAAAATGGTAATAGTTGTAGGGAAAATTAACAAGAAATAAAGTTTTAATGTGTAGGGCGGGGCTTCGCGGGGCCTTAAGAGGCAGGGATGGGGCAAGAAAAATCTGTATGGGGCAGGGGCGAAAATCCCATCCTTCGGCCCCGCCCCACCCCATTGCCATCCCTATCGTCAACAATAACACAATTAACACAAACCCAGATTTAAATATAACAACACACACCCAAACCCAACAGATCTAAGTTTCTTTTTCTTCTTTATTTTTCTTCTTCTTCCCCAGATCTTTCTCTCAGTTTCTCCGCCTCCCTTTCTTCCTTTAGTCTTCTTTCTTTCTTGAACCCACGTCTCAGCTCTTGTCTTGGACCCAAATTTCGTCTTGTAGCTCCTCCGATTCTCTCTTTCTCTTTCATTCAATTTCTCATTGTATCGGTTGCTGCCGGTAAGGCCTTCGATACCTGCGAATTTCTCAAACGTGAAGCTTTGAAAAAAAAAAAAAAAAAAAAAGGATCTAAATCACCGCCAACGCAAGAGCCATGGTGACGAAGGTTTGGGAAGTTAAGCCTGGCAAAAATCTGAGGGTATTTGAAGAACAAGAACCATGTTGTGGCTGTTGATTTTGTGGGTAAAAGTGTTGACTTTGGAGGTGGATTTGGGTTTGGATCTGGTGGATCTGAGATGGGGTTAGTAGGTTTAGCCCAATTGAACCCAGTTGCTCGAAACCTATAAGGTTTTGAGTCAAGAACTTGTTTGAAAACATGTGGATCATCGAGGTGAAGCAACCATCTGAGCATGAAGAAGAGGGCTGGGTTTGGGTTGGGACTGAGGGAGAGAAAGAAAGATAGTTGTTGTAGTTGTAAGAAGGAGAAAAGAGAGAAGGTGATGAAGCAGCCGGGGATTATGTACATGTCTTTGAGGGATATTCTTGGTGGTGGTGAGGAAGAAAGCAAAATTTTTTGGGTTTATTTTGTGTTTGTTTCTTAGGAAAATATAGGTTTATGGGCTTGTTGGAGATTGGTTTTTTTTTTTACTGGGTTTATGGGATTGATTTGTGAAAATCATGTGGATTAATGATTTGCTGAAGAATTCGGGTCTTGAATGGTTGTTTGTTGTTGTTGCTGTTGCGGTTGTTTTTTTTTTTTTTTTTTTTTAATTTCTAGGTTTGTGTTCTTTGATCTGGTCTGTGTTCTTGTTCAAGGCAGTTGTAGATCTCAATTAATGTGATTTTTTGTTTTTATTTTTTTATTTAGTTAAAATTAATAAATTATTTCTTTTAATTTAAATGCTGACATGGCAATTGTTTAATGCCAAAATAGATTTTTTAATTATTTTTTTACTATACTGTCAGCCTTTTTCGTCAGTTGACCGACAAAAAGGACTAAAATGAGACGTGCTAATTGGTTTAGAGACTAAAAATGGTAAAAATAAAATGTAGAGACTAAAATGGAAAAATATCAAAATGTAGGAACTAAAAGTGCATTTACGCCAAAAATCTATTAATAATAAAATATCTATCTAAGACTGAGAGTCTCAAAACTCCTTTACCCACACCACTAAGCAACAACACACATTAAAACAAAATTTCCAAATTTCATCATGGCCTCTAAGCTTCTTGCTTCCACTCTCCGCTAAACCCTAATATCAAAATTCACCACTACTCACCACGTCTGCTCCCTCTCCATCGCTGCCGTCGATTACCATGAGGACACTGATGGAATTACAATGAAAGGAGCCAAAATTTCTAGAAGGCCACTTTACCTGGACGTACAAGCCACGTCACCAGTGGACCCGCGTGTCCTCAACGCTATGCTACCTTTCTATCTCTCTCGCTATGGTAACCCTTATTCCCGGACCCACCTTTTCGGCTGGGAATCTGACAACGCCGTCGAAGTCGCTCGCTCCCAAGTCGCCTTTCTCATCAGCGCCTCCCCTAAGGAAATCATCTTCACCTCAAGTGCCACCGAGTCCAACAACATCTCTATCAAGGGAGTCTTGAACTTCTACAAGGACAAGAAGCTTTAGGTACAGTTTCCGCTATGGCTGTTAATACTAGTGGTTTTTAGTTTTGCTTGAGGGGTCTGTCTTGTAATGCGGTTTCAAATTGCACTTTTTCAAACCACATCTTTTTAAAGCTTTAGGTACAGTTTTTTCAAACAACCCCAATATTAAAAAAATATGAAAAATAAGTTGTACTAAACAGGCATAAACCAGTTGCTGTCTTTTCAATTATCAATGATAGTAATAGTTAGATGAATGTACATCAAATGTAGCTGCTTTATTTACTAAATTCATGCATCAGAATACCAAGTCAGGCATTGAATGGGGTACTAATGAAGTTGAAAAAGAGGACAATGATTCTGTTGAGCTGGAAGAGAGCAATGTATTGCTGATGGGTCCCACTGGCTCAAGTATTTATTTGATGTTATTTTTTTAAGGTATTTAGTGTGAGGAGGGCTAAGAGGTTTGATTTATGTAAGTTGAACCATCCAAATATGGACTGAAAATATCTAAACACAAGTGGAGGACAGTAGTACAACACAGTAAAACACACATAAAAAAAAGAAGAGGTAATTTACCAAAAAAAGAAAAAAAAGAAGAGGTACTGAAACGGCGAACCTAGAAGAAAAGAAGAAGAAGGTAAAAAAGAAGAAGAAGAAGAAGAAGAAGAAGAAGAAGAAGACCGAAACTAAAAAGAAAAGAAGAAGAAGGTACCTAAACGTAGAAGAAGAAGGAACAAGGAGGTAAGTTATTATTATTATTATTATTATTATTATTATTATTATTATTATTGTCGTTGTTTTTTGAAGTTAAAATCTGGAACCCGGCCGAATCAAGTCATACTTGTTATTGCAATTTGCCTTTTTTGCTCAAAGTTTGATTGGGGCTATTTGTGGTAAATGGTAATTTAAAAAAGGCATTTTATCAACCAAAATTTTTTTTAAGGCACTCATAGCTCTAATTCTGCCACGTGTCAGCATCGAGATCGCGATCTCCCCGAGTCGGTGATCACTTTCCAGCCCTAATCCTAAGTCCAATCCTTCCAATCCATTACACCATTCACATCCTGTTTACCCTCTCATCCATTTCCTCTTCCTCCAAAAAAAAAAAAAAAAAAATCTATTAATAATAAAATATCTATCTAAGACTGAGAGTCTCAAAACTCCTTTACCCACACCACTAAGCAATAACACACATTAAAACAAAATTTCAAAATTTCACTATGGCCTCTAAGCTTCTTACTTCCACTCTCTGCCAAACCCTAATATCAAAATTCACCACTACTCACCACGTCTGTTTGTCTCCATACCGCTGCCGCTGTTGCCACTAATTACCACGAGGACACTGATGGAATTACAATGAAAGGAGTCAAAATCTCCGAAAGGCCACTATACTTGGACGTACAAGCCATGTCACTGGTGGACCCGCGTGTCCTCGATGCTATGCTACCTTTCTGTCTCTCTCGCTACGGTTACCCTCATTCTCGGACCAACCTCTTTGGCTGGGAATTCGAAAACGCCATCAAAGCCACTCGCTCTCTAGTCGCCTCTCTCATCGGTGCCTCCCCTAAGGAAATTATCTTCACCTCAGGCTCCACCGAGTCTAACAACATCTCTATCAAGGGAGTCTTGAACTTCTACAAGGACAAGAAGCGCCATGTCATCACCACGCAGATTGAGCACAAGTGTGTCCTCGATTCATGTTGTCACCTCCAGCAAGAAGGCTTCGAAGTCACCTACTTGCCGGTGAAATTCGATAGTATAATCGAGAATGAGGGTTACCGTAGTGAGAGAGATAGAAAGGTAGCATAGCGTCAAGGACACGCGAGTCCACCGGTGACGTGGCTTGTACATCCATGTAAAGTGGCCTTCCAGAGATTTTGACTCCTTTCATAGTAATTCCATCAGTGTCCTCGTGGTAATCGGCGGCAACGGCAGCAGTGGTGGAAAGGGAGTGGACGTGGTGAGTAGTGGTGAATTTTGATATTAGGGTTTGGCGGAGAGTGTAAGCAAGAAGCATGGAGGCCATGGTGAAATTTGGAAATTTTGTTTTAATGTGTGTTGTTGCTTAGTGGTGTGGGTGAAGGAGTTTTGAGACTCTCAGTCTCAGATAAATATTTTATTATTAATAGATTTTTTTTTTGGGGGGGGAGGAAGAGGAAATGGATGAGAGGGTAAATAGAACATGAATGGTGTAATGGATTGGAAGGATTGGACTTAGGATTAGGGCTAGAAAGTGATCACCGACTCGAGGAGATCGCGATCTTGATGCTGACATGCGGCAGAATTAGAGCCACTAGTGCCTTGAAAACTTTTTGGTTGATAAAATGCATTTTTTAAATTACTATTTACCACAAATAGCCCCAATCAAACTTTGAGCAAAAAAGGCAAATTTCAACGGCAAGTATGACTTGATTCGATCGGGTTCCTGATTTTAACTTAAAATAATAATGATAATAATAATAAAAACTTACCTCCTTGTTCTTTCTTCTTCTACGTTTTGGTACCTTCTTCTTCTTTTCTTTTTAGTTTTGGTCTTCTTCTTCTTCTTCGTCTTTTTTACCTTCTTCTTCTTTTCTTCTGGGTTCGCCGTTTCAGTATCTCTTCTTTTTTTCTTTTTTTGGTAAACTACCTCTTCTTTTTTTATTTGTGTGTTTTACTGTTTTGTACTGATGTCCTCCACTTGTGTTTAGAGATTTTCAGCCCATATTTGGATGGTTCAACTGACATTAATCAAACCTCTTAGCCCTCCCCGCACTAAATACCTCAAGAAAATGACATCAAATAAGTACCTAAGCTAGTGGGACCCATTAGCAATGCATTGCTCTTCTCTAGCTCAACATAATCATTGTCCTCATTTTCAACTTCATTTGTACCCCGTTCAATGCCTGACCTGGTATTTACATCCATGAATTCAGTAAATAAAGGAGCAACATTTGATGTACATTCATCTAACTATTTCTATCATCGAAAATTGAAAAGACAGCAATTGGTTTATGCTTGTTCAGTACAACTTATTTTTCATTTTTTTTTTAATATTGAGGTTGTTTGAAAAAACTATACCTAAAGCTTTAAAAAACTGTGGTTTTAAAAAGTGCAGTTTGAAACCGCATTACAAGATGGACCCCTCAAGCAAAACTGAAAACCACCAATATTAACAGCCATAACTGAAACAAGCCCTGTATCGGCGCCTCTCCTAAGGAAATTATCTTTACCTTAGGCTCCACCAAGTCCAATAACATCTCAATCAAGGGAGTCTTGCACTTCTACAAGGACAAGAAATGCCACGTCATCACCACGCAGACTGAGCATAAGTGTATCCTCAATTCCTGCTGTCACCTTCAGCAAGAAGGCTTCGAAGTCACCTACTTGCCGGTGAAATCCGACGGTATAATCTATTTGGATTAACTCCCATCCGCTATTCAGCCCGATACGAGGCTTGTTTTTGTTGTAGCTATTAATAATGAGATTGAGGTTATTCAGCCGATGGAGGAAATCGCTTAAATTTGCAAGGAATTTAATGTTCCATTTCATACAGGTGCTGCTTAAGCATTGGGGAAGATTCTCGTCGATGTGGAGAAGTGGAATGTGAGCTTGATGTCATTGAGTGGGCATAAAATCTACGGTCCCAAAGGCATGGGCGCTTTGTATTTAAGAAGAAGGCCGAGGATTCACGTAGAGCCGTAAATGAACAATGGTGGTCAAGAGAGAGGGCTTCGGAGTGGGACCATGCTAACGCCGCGTGTTGTGGGGATGAGGGCTGCGTGTGAGTTGGCTAAGATGGAAATGCAATATGACAAAAAGTGAATTAAGTCATTGCAAGAGCAATTGATGAATGGTGTTAGGGAAAAGTTAGATGGGGTTGTGGTGAATGGGAGTGAGGAGAGGAGGTATGCTGGGAATTTCAATCTTTTGTTTGCGTATGTCGAAGGGGAGAGCTTGTTGATGGGGTTAAAGGAGGTGGCAGTGTCGAGTGGTAGTGCATGCACTAGTGCCAACTTGGAGCCTTTCTATGTGTTGAGGGCATTGGGTGTTGATGAGGATATGACTCACACGTCAATTTGGTTTGGGATTGGGAGGTTTACTACTGAGGCTAAGATTGACCAGGCGGTAGAGCTCATAGTGCATCAGGTGGAGAAGTTGAGGGAAATGAGTCTCCTTTATAAGATGGTGAAAGAAGGGATTGACATTAAGGATATTCAGTGGTCACAACACTGGTGGGATTTATGTGCTAGTGCTGGAATGGTATATTTGGATAAGCACAAGAGTGTGTGTTGCATTTACAGGTTATATGTAAAATGGAGATGGGCATGCAAGTTGGAGTTGCTCAACTAGGTGGAGAATTCATGGGGTTTGTCCAGGTTTTGTTTTCGTACTACTTGTATAATGTAGATGCCTTGAAAAAAAACTCTTATAATTAAGTTTTGTAAATAGATGCTCTCTATGGTATCTACCTTGTATTAATGTAGACTTCTATGAGCTCTCTTGGTCTGGAAATGGGAAAATTTGATAATGATGAGAAAAACTAGGGGATCTGATGCCAAGGACCCCCTTCCAGACTGATGTCTAATTGCAGCCACCATACATTGCCTCGCCATAGATTGGCTTCCAATCAGTTCTTCAACCTAGTCTACGGATGAATATTTCACCTTTAAATGCAAAGTGGAAGGGATAGCCCCCATGGCACGAACCCAGGGTCTCGCCACAATGGTTGTGTATGGAGAATAGGCATCCACCACTATGAAGTTGACCTCTACAACTTCTGACCCTATTTGTACCGACAACTTGACTTGCCCCATTGGTATGACCATCTTCCCATCGAAACCTACTAGAGGTGAATCATAACTAGTTAAATCTTCTGGTTTTAACCCTTAGCCTTTATACAAATTGGGGTACATAATCTCTGCCCCACTACCTTGATCCACCATTACACGCCTTACGTCATACCCCCTATCCTAAGTGTGGCCACCAGAGCGTCATCATGTGGTTATGTAGTTCCAACCTTATCCTTCTCCGAGAAACTTAAAGCCAGTTGTAGTGCAACCTTAGCCCTTTTCGGCTCATGATTATAGTTTTTAGATAGTGACCGAGCCACAGTCATTACCCGGGAAGGACATGAATCCGTCCTTCCAAGAGTAGCAAAGTTGACATTAATGATGCTTATAGGAGGCCTTGAAGAGGTGTTCCTTTAAGTACCTAAGTCTGTATGACCGACCTGCCCATTGGGCCTATATAGGAACTTTTGCAACCTTCCATCTTTAACCAATTGCTTCAAATAATACCACAAATTTCTGCAATTCTCGGTGGTATGTCCTCGCTCCTGGTGATACTGATAGTGAAGGTTCAGGCCATTTGAAATATGGCTCATTCTTAATCTTCTCCAGGATTTGATGAACTGGCTCTCAAAACACTGTGTTGATGGCTTATGGCACAATACCAGCCGCAGTCTACCTGGTGAAATCTCACTGAGGATGATTATCATTATATTTTTCCGACCTGAAGTCCTTTCTATCTTGAAAGACCATCTTCGCCTTTCCTTTACCTAATTGTTGATCCTCTTCAACTCGCTTATACTTATTAATAAGGTCCATGAGCTGGCGCACACTACTAATTGGTTTTCCAGTTAAAGACTTTCTCAAACCATACTCGGCTAGTAAACCAACCTTGAAAGTTCTAATGGCCACATCATCAAAATCCGCATCAATCTCATTGAACATCTCCTAATATCTATCTGTGTACGTTTTTAAGGTTTCACCCTTTTGCATAGCCATAAATAACAAAGAATTCAAGGGTTGAGGGACTTTACTGCATGTAATGAAGTGAGATCCAAACACCCGGGTGAGTTATTTAAAGGAATCAATAGATCCTAATCCTAAACCATCAAACCACCTCATCGCGACAGACCCCAAGCTGGATGGAAAAACCTTGCACATCAAAGCCTCATTCTTAGAGTACATAGCCATCCTCTAGTTGAAATGGCTCACGTGTTCCACAAGATCAGTTTGACCATTATACATGGTGAACGTTGGCTGAGTTAAACGCCGAGGAAGTTTTCCCCCTTCGATCTTACATGTGAAGGGTGACTTAGAAAATTTGATTCAATGCCCTACTCATTGTATCAGTTCCCAAGCCCCTACTGGATGAATTCCTATTCCTGCGGTTATGGGGGCTACTATCCTTATATGAGTAAGACTCACTAGAGGGAGTTCTCGACCTTGGCCTATAGTTGTCCTCCTCATTCTCATTCTTACCAGAAGAAGAGTCAAAGATGGACTGAATCCGCTTTCGTCATTCGTGATGTAATTTTATCTTCAAATGGGCAATCTCCAACTGCATGGCCCTAACATTCTCCCAATAGGAGGCACTGCTTCTACCTCGTGACTGACTCTTGCTAGTATGAGTGGTATGTGCACTTCCCTCTCGGTCTCCATCTTGTTAAAGATTATGGAAGCCATCTTGACATTAGGACCCCCTAGACTCTGCCTAATGTGGACTTGAATTTGCCACAACCAGACTTCAGACTCACTAAAAACCCAAGATTCCCACAGACGATGCCAATTGTAAGGTCGTAATTCATGCGTAGGCCCAAGAAGAAGGAGGGTATAGGCCCAAAGAGCCCAATACAATAAATTTATAGAGTGTAAGTCAGAAATCTTGTTTCTAATGAGTTTAAATGTTAACAATAATGGCCCAAGATTACAACACAACAAGGATGAACGAGTTTATATGATGAAACTTATCCTCGAACTCAAGCCGATAACCAAATGCTTATATTCCTCCTCACTTAAAGATTAATTACAAATATTCACTATACAGTGTTTTTCTTTCTATCTCTCGATCTCCTCTTTTTCCTTTTTTTTCTCCTCCCCCTTTCATTACAGGACCTTCCTCCTTCTTGTAGTTCCTCCTCCCTTCCATTCTTGCTCTCCATGTGTAGATTTAGACTACTCCCCTTAATACTTATCCCATTAGCCTCTTCTTGAAATCCTTAAGTAATAGTTGTAAGGTGAAAAGTATTGCTCAAGTATCACTTCCTCATAAATGCGACCAGAGACTTAGGTACAAAGCATTTAATGCGGTGATAGTAGCTTTCTCTGAGATATTCCTACCGCCCTTGCTCTCTGTGCCCTTATGAAACATATCTTTATTCCCAAGACTTTCCAAAATATCATTCTAGTCAACATGACATACCACCTGATCCTCACTGCACTTAGCCGAAGAGGTACTCCTCCTCGGATTATTTACGTTCACTTCATCCTCCACATTTACTTTTGAGGCCATAAGTTTGATATCATTATTACTATCAATCCATCCTCAGATAAGTAAGCGTCCTTGGACTGAGCCTATGGCCCAAAAACATATCTTAGGCCTTTTATCCCCACAATACATAACTGATTAAATTAAATTATATTTAATGTATTTCATCCCTAATGTAATTATATTTTATTTTTATCAAATTGATTTGTGCATTTATCTAAACATGTCAAGACATACTTTTTTTTTCCGTAAAGATGAAAAAAATTATTTGATGTAATTTTTTTTTATTTACTTAAGAAAATATCATATGTTAAATCAACATTACAAATACTCAATGTATAAGCAAAAGATAAATATTATATTATATGTGTGTGTTATTCTTTGGATTTAATTATATATATTTAGCCTTCTTTGAAAAATTATATATATTTAGCTTGGTCTCCCTGAGAATATTTTCTGGCACCGCCATCGGTGAAGTAATATTGTATCCATTTGGCACTAATGTTATAGTAGTCAAGTAATTTCGTGTACTACAAAACCAACCAATTAGCGTTTGTGTTTATCCAAATAATTGATAAAGTTGTAGAGGAAAAGTTGATAAGAATGATTAGGATTGCTTCAATCCAAAAAAATTACCGCAATTTAGTGCAACCAAATGACAATTATTAGGATATTCATTTGGTGCAATTATGACTTCTAAGAAGTGACGACTCTAGGAATTTTTTTTAGGGGGGTCATTAAAAAATTTAAATTATAAGAAAAAAACTTGAATATATCGAGTCATAAAAAAAATGCAAATATATGAAATTTTACAACTTCTACGAGTTTTCATATTTTTAAATCATTACATGATAGTTCATGTGAGGCAAAAGGTCCAAGGTGTATTCTTGGGCCTGGTCCGAGTGTATCTCCTTGTCCGAGGTGGGTTTGGTAGTAATAACATTATTAAGGTTAAAAGCCCACGAGCAGAATGGTATGAAGGAGGCTGGTGAAGATAGTTCGAAGAGGGGTGTCTCCTTGGCTCAGTGAAATGTAGGTTGTACGATACGCTATAATGACTAGAAGAGTATACAAGAAGGTCTTATGGACAAAGATATGTTTCACAAGGCTATAAAAAGGGAGAACAAATGGGAAATATCTTAGAGAAAGCTGCTACCACTGCATTAAAGACTCTGCACCTACCTCTCTGGCCACATTAATGAGGAAATGACATCTGAACAGTAATGGCCAGCCTTACAGCTATTGTTTAAAAACTTTAAGAGGACGGTGGATGAGACAAGTACCTGCATTGGTGATCTAATCCATACATGGACGATAGAGACAAGAAGGAGGGGAATATAAAAGAAAGGAAAAGGTATTCAAGGTGGGGGGGGGGGGGGACGAGAAAAACCAAAGAGAAAAAGAAAGAGAAGGATATTGTACACATCTTCTTCAAGTGTAATATATTTTTAGAATAAAGAAAAGCAATATACATCGTCCTCGGCATACGTCTGAGGAGAATTTTTGTTACATAAATAGCTTGTTCCATGTGAATTTGGAATCCAACCCATCATTTTTGTTATCCAATATCCAAAGAACCTAGGTTTCAAGCCCACTCTCTACAAATTTCATTGTATTGGGCTTTTTGGGCATGTTCCCTTCGCACCGTTGGGTTTTGGTGCAAATTGTGACCTTACAGTTCATTATTAGTTTTTATTATTTATTTTCAAAGTGGCTAGGTGTGACCGTTTTATTTTTTTAACTTCGTATAACATTTATTTATTTTTATGCAATTGTCAATATCTTTATAAAAATATTTTAAACTAACATGACAAAACGCAACCATGGACACTATATTATTTTTTAACCTACACATCCATCTTCATCCATACATAAATTTTACACCAAGTGTCTATTTAACTAATTAAATATTTGAACAATTGCTAACTTTACTATTTTTTTTTTTCAATTATGTACTAACATAAATAATACACTAAATGTTTAATTGTTGTTTAGTTTTAGGGTGTATTGATCTATGATTAGGCTCAAAATTATTTTTAAGCGTATAATAAACTAATAAAGAATATTATATATATATATATATTTTTTTTTTTTTGAAGTCAGGGGTTCACTTGAACCCCCTAAACAAGAAGTACTGCTACCCCCTGCTTTTAAGTCCAATTGTAGTACATAATTAAATAAGGCGTAAATGCATTTTTAGTCTTTACATTTTGGATTTTTTTCATTTTAGTCATTACATTTTAATTTTACTACTTTTAGTCCCTAAATCAATTAACGCGTTCCATTTTGGTCCTTTCCGTTAGCCCACCAACGGAAATTGCTGACGTGGCAAACTGATGCTGACGTGGTCAATTAAAAAATAATAAAAAATTTTAATTAGCATTTAAAAAAATGACATGTTAGCTTCTATATAAAAAAAATTTATTAATTAATTTTAACAAAATTAAAAAAGAAAAAACAAAATTAAAAACAATAATAAACATTATTGCAGATCTAATTAATTTTGACCAAGATCACAATCACAAATTTAAACACCAACTCAAGAACATGAAGCACAAACCTAGAACAAAACACAAAAAACAAAAACATTAATACAAGATCACAAACACAAGATCATAGACACAAAGAACACACAAAAACAAACATAAACTGCAAAAAAAAAAAAAAAAAAAAAGAGTAATTAAAATATTTTTCTTTTTTTCTTTTCATTATTTTCGGAAGAACAAAATAACATGTTCTTCATGTTCTTGGGGAAAGAGCATGAAGGTTGCCCAAGAAATAAAAAATTTCTCCGCCAAATCCTCCAACTAAGACCCACCTCAAACCCATTTGAGACCCACCTGAAAGCCAAGGCCACACCATCTGCAACCCACAAAACCTCACCTGAGACCCTTGGCCACACCATTAAGCATGGGCAAACGCACCACTATACCCATGAACCCATAACACCAACCCAGAAGGCCAACGCCGTACCCATCCACCAATCTGACCACCACAAAGTTCAAACCCATATCACAACCAACAAAACCCATCAAAATCCCTTTTCTCCATCGAATCCTCCAACTAAGACCCACTTGAAACCCACAGCCACACCATCTACAACCCACGAAACCTCACCTGAGACCCTCAGCCACACCATCGAGCACGGCCAAATGCACCACCATACCTTTGAAACCATAACACCAACCCAAAACAACAACGCTGTACCCATCCACCAATTTGACCATTGCAAACTTCAAACCCATATCACAACCAACAAACCCACCCACCATACCAAAACCTAGCAACCACAAATCACAAAACCGCAAATCTGATCTCACCTCGCAAAATTAGACCCACGATTCTGATCCCACCTCTTGACCATGATTAGACCCACGAATCCAATCTCCCCTCTTGACCATGAGTTAGACCCACGAATCTGATCTCACCTCTACAATCTTCAAACCACTAAGCACAAACAAAGGCACAGGAGAGAGTGAAGAGAAAAGAGAGAAGTAAGAGAAGGGAGAAGAGTTTATGTTTGTTATTGTGTTCTCTGCGTTTGTGATTTGTGTTAGTGTTAGTGTTTTTTGTGTCTTGTTATGTGTGTTTTTGGGTTTGTGTTAATGTTTGTGCTTCATGTTCTTGAGTTGGTGTTTAAATTTGTGATTGTGTTAATTAGATCTGCATTGATTTTTTTTATTGTTTTTAATTTTGTTTTTAATTTTTTAATTTTGTTAAAATTGATTAATAAATTTTTTTTATATAGAAGCTAACATGTCATTTTTTAAAATGTAAATTAAATTTATTATTATTATATTTTAATTGGCCACATCAACATTAGTTTGCCACGTCAGCAATTTCCGTTAGTGGGCTAACGGAAAGGACCAAAATAGAACGCGTTAATTGATTTAGGGACTAAAAGTGGTAAAATTAAAATGTAAGGACTAAAATAGAAAAAAGTCAAAATATAGGAACTAAAAGTGCATTTGCACCATTAAATAATGTAATATTACTTAAGTAGTGTCCAATAAAATCTAGGCATCAGAAATTTGAAATTTCTGGCTCCATTCCTTTAGGTGACCTCCTGTAAAAGACACCTCTAACAACTGACTTTTTGGCTTTTTCACTTTACTTTGATGGGAAAAGAGAAGTTTCCACAATCATCCTAGAAATATTGGACAACCAAAGTACCAGAGACGGACCTACATTAGGGCGGGGGGGGGGGGGGGGCCAAAAAAAACCTAGTATATATATATATATATTGAAAAAAAAAATTTCCTTGCTAATAGCCCCCCCCTCCCCCCCAATTTAAAAAAAAAAAAAAAAAAACTGGTATACGAATGAAAGCTGAACCAATAACCGACTAGCTCATCCAAAAAATAATAATAATAATAATAACTGACAAATTAAAACTACAAAATAAAAAATAAATATGGAACCTAAATTACAATTCTCAAATTTTTACCCTAACCTCACTCTTCCTCCACTTTATTTTTACCCTAAAGCCTCCATCACTACTGCTGCTATTCTTTTGTTCAGATCAGATTTGGGTGTTGCTGCTGCTACTGCTGCTCCTTTCCTCAGATCAGATCCGGTGTTGCTGCTTCTACTCAGTCTACTCCTCTTCACACATAAGTCTGGTAAATCTAAGAAATTTCTTTCCTCTCTCAAGTTCATATTTTTTTTTTCTTGCTCTGCCTTAGTCGGTCCTCTACTCCTCTACAATCTACCCTCTGCATTTTTTTTTTTGAACTGTTGACTGTTGTGTTTTAGTGTTTGTGTTGTGGCTTTTTAGTTTTTATGGACTAGCCGACTGGTCGTGTTGTCTCATGTGTGGACCATATAATATTTTGTGGTTGTGGCTTTGTATTGAGATTTTTTGTGTTTGTGTGGACCGGTCAATGTTTTGTGTTTCCACTGTATAACTTTTTTTGGTTTTGGTTATATCTCTAAAGAAGTAGTCTGGGACCACTAACTAGGAGTAGGACATGAGTGCTGAATTGACAGACCTGTGAGCATGAATTTGAACGTGTGAGACTAGTCTTTGATGAGTTATAAAAGATTTTTTTGTGTGACCAATTGACCAAAGTCTTTGGTCATTGTTTTCATGTTTTGGTTTCATTAAAAATTTTTTTTTTCTCACTTTGTGTGATGTGGTTAATATTAATAATATATATAAACTTGTGAATTTTGTCTGTCACTTTGTATGATATGGCTAATTTTAGTAATATATATAAACTAGTGCTGGTCTGTTTGTGATTATTTTGGTTTTAGATTTTTTTTTTTTTTTTTTTTGGTGTTGAGAAGTCCTTTTTTTTAGTTGATGTATAGAACTACGAAATATGGAAATAATGAAACTTTTTTTTTTAATTTGTAGATCATGAGTAAGTCCACTACAATATAAAATTTTTTTAAAAGAAAAAATCTAAATAATTTTGAAGTTATAGCTGATAATGCAAGTTTGCCAACCTCTAGCATTGATGTCTCAGTTTCTGAAAATCTCCAAACAGAAGTTCCAAATATCACCATTGATGAAAGTACAGGTTTTGTGCGTGATCCTGGAATGCGTAAGCAAATATGAGAATATGATGCTAATGAACAAGATGAAATTCGATGATCTTATATTAAGCTTGGTCCATAACAACCTAAACTAGAAGAGTACAAGAAAACTAAATTTGGAAGGCATTCTCCTAAATTTCAACCTTCATGGTTTGCAATTAAGTCATTCAGTACATGGCTTGAATATTCACCTAGTAAAGATGCTGCTTTTTGTCTACCATGCTTTCTCTTTGACAAGCCAACTGGGAATTCTGGGAGTCATGTATTCACTAAGGACGGATTTCGGAATTGGAAGAAAGTTAATGATGGAAATAATTGTTCCTTTTTGAATTATATGAGGAAAGAACCTAACTCTTTTCATAGAGCTTTCGAGCAAGCCATGACAGGTTTGATGAACCAGTCTCAACACATATAAAAGGTACTTGAAAATTTCAATTCTGATAAAATTGCAAGCAATCGATTGCGGTTAAAGGCCTCAATTGATGTTGTTAAAGTGCTTGCATTTCAAGGACTTGCTTTTAGAGGACGAGATGAAAGTTCTGATTCAATTAATCGTGGTAATTTTCTTGAAATATTGGATTTAGTGGTATCATATAATGAATATGTTGCAGAAGTGATAGAGAAAGCTCTTAAAAATGCCTCTTACAAATCACCAAAAATCCAAAAGGAAATCTTACATGTATTTTCAAACAAGGTGAAGAAGGCAATTCGTGAAGAAATTGGTGATGCAAAGTTTTGCCTAATTGTTGATGAAGCTCGTGATGAGTCAATGAAGGAGCAAATGGCTATTGTTATAAGATTTGTTGACAAAGATGGTTTTGTTCGAGAACGTTTTTTTGGGATAGTTCATGTCCCCGATACTACGGCATTAACCCTAAAAGATGAAATATATTATATCTTGTCACATCATAATCTGGATATTCAAGATATTCGAGGGCAAGGATATGATGGTGCAAGCAATATGCGAGGTGAGTGGAATAGATTAAAAGCTCTGGTTTCAAATAATTGTCCATATGCTTACTACATTCATTGTTTTGCACATCGCTTGCAATTAGCATTAGTGGCAGCATCAAAAGAAGTTATTCTTGTTCAAAGTTTTTTTATAGATTATCATCTATTGTCAATATTATTGGTGCTTCATGCAAGCGTACTGAGCAACTAAAAAAAGCTTATGCTGATCAAATTGCATATTTTGTTGAAATTGGTGAGCTTGAAACTGGAAGAGGATTTAATCAAATTAGCACATTACAACGGGCTGAAGATACTCGTTGGGGTTCTCACTTGAGATCGATTTCTAGCTTGGTAAATATATTCAGTCCAACATGTGAAATTTTACTTAAAGTCATCAAGGAAGGAAATACTACTTCCCAATGAGAAGCAGCATACTCATGCTATCATGCTATGATTTCTTTTGAATTTGTGTTCATTTTGCATCTCATGAAAGAAATTATGAAGATCACTGATGCACTTTGTCAAGCTTTGTAGTGTCAGTCTCAAGACATTTTAAATGCGATGAATTTTGTTTCATCCACTAAAGCACTTATTCAAAAATTCAGAGATGAAGAGTGGGATAATTTACTTGCCACTGTGAAATCATTTTGTGAGGCACGTGACATAGATGTCCTAAATATGAATGCTCGTTATGTTGAGAAAGGAGGTCTAGCTTGTTATCAACAAGATGACTTCACAATTGAGCATCATTATCAGGTAGATATTTTTTATGCTGCAAAAGATTCCATATTACAAGAATTAAATCATCGGTTTAGTGAGCATGCGGTGGAATTGCTTAATCTTAGTTTAGCTCTTGATCCTAAAAAGGCAAGTGAGTCTTTTAGAAGTATAGACATTTTGTTGTTAGTAAGCAAGTTTTATCCAAAAGAATTCACAAATCAAGAAATGACACTTTTAAAGGCAGAAGTTGATCATTATGAGCACAATGTAGTTCGGCATCCAGACTTCAAGAAGTTATCAAGTATTTCTGGGTTGTGCCAGTGGTTGGTAAAAACCCGAAAATCATTATTTTACCCATATATCTATAGATTGATTACACTTGTGCTTACTCTTCTAGTTTCTACTGCAACTACAGAACGAGCATTCTCAGCCATGAATATTATCAAGAATAGGCTTCGCAACAAGATGGAAGATAATTTTCTAATGGACTCTATGATTTTATACATTGAGAAGGAGATTGCTGCAAAGTTTGATACAAAATCAATCATAAACGACTTTCGAGACTTAAAAGAGCGTTGAGTTCCATTTTGATAAATGTGTTGAAATGTTTAAAAAACATTTATTTTGTATGTTATACTTTATTGACATTTTTATAATATCAAATGTTTAAGAAACACTTATTTTATATGTAGTATTTTGTTGAATATGAAATAGATGTTAGTTTTTATTTTCATAAAAAAAAAAAAAAATTGTTTTAAGGTTTGGCCCCCCCCAGGTTCGAATCCTGGTTCCGTCCCTGAAAGTACCGTGTTAGTATTTCGTTTTATTTTTAAAAAAAAATTATTTTATATTTTTAATGGTACGAAAAGAAATAATCATGTATATATTTGGGGGATAAAATGGATTGCATTAACAACTAAATATGGTAGAGATGCCAAATTACAGATACAGTCACAAAACAGAGTAGAGATGTCAAAAGATAAAAATGCAAGATAAGGTTTGTGGAAGAACTCCTTTCCGGTCTAAGGCATTAGCACAACTATAATAGCTTTCTTGAAACAATATGCTAGCTTGATCCTAACTTAGAGGAATCTGGGCCACCAACACTTTTGAGTCATCAATAATTGTAGCAAGGTCACCAGTAATATCACAAAGAAAAATAATATATATTTTGCTTCCTCGATATTTCTATACCATGAGTACAGTGAGGTCCACAATTAAGATTAAAGTAGTCAAAAGCCAAAAGGAGTGTGGACTGACTAACTTTGTCAATGACCGTGTTAAGACTTAAGAAGTAGAAACTTTTACTTTTACACTAAGGTATATAGTGGGAACTCAAAAAATTTTCCGAGTCTTAGTTTCCTATTTCTAAGGCGGCAAAGCAATGACAAAGACCATGCAAGGAATAAAGATTAAAGACCAAGACTAGTGCAGCAACCACTAAAACCATGCCTCCACAATTTCCTACCAAACTTTTGAAGCTTTAATTAGCTGCTGCAACTGTCCGCAAATGCTAATGCTTAACAGACTTAATTTCTTCCTAATAACTCCGCTATAACTAGATTACTAAACCAATAATTAAGTGATTAGATTCATCTTTTTTTACATTAGCTTTAAAAAGTATTTAGATTCATCTTTTTATAGAAGCTTTTTTGACAAGTAATAATTTTTTATGGTATTAAAATAAGTAATAATGAGTTTAGAGTTGTTTATACTCAACCTCTAATTTATAGTTAAAAATTTCACATTTTGAGTCTATTTATTGAGAGAAATATTGTCCCACAACCTTAGACATTTTAGGACCTTAGGCAAGAATAAAAAATGGGGTCTTTTTTATACTTATATATATATATATTAATTAAATTAATGTTTATTTAATATTTTTATATTATAATATATTTCATTTAAAATTTATTTTTCTTGCATTTTGAGATGCAAATTGACTAATTAAATTTTTGTATTCAAGTTCTTTTAACATTTCTTTTTTAATCCATAATATAGCCAATCCACTTAATCTTTCTTGAGACATTGTCGATAATATAATTAATCCACTTAATCTTTCAAACAATATATTTATAAAGACTAAAATAAAAAATAACTTTCAAGTGTAGAGCAAATGAGAAATAAAACCTGATTTATATAAAAAGTATTATTGTAATTTCACTGAATAATATCAAGTTTTTAACAATCTCAACCTGCATAAATAAAGACTTATTCAATATATTACTACTAACTAAAATATATATAAAAAAACACAAGATTAAAATTTTAAAAAAAATTAAGCATAAGCATAACAAAAATTTAAGCACAGCCATAACACAAGGCTTATTAATAAGATCCACCCACCAAAAAACACAAAACAAATTTCCCATTTGTTTAACATAATCTACAACTTTCTTCTCATACAGTACATTTTTCTCTTTGTCAAAAGTTTGTGATGGTTAATATTAAAAATTATTATAATTTTTTTGGTTGTAATTTTTAGAACAAATGATAATGGGAAGTTGTGAGAATAACATGTACATGATAACTTATAAGTATTTTGTGAGTGTTATGCATTTGTGAGTGAAATAATTTTTTCATAACACCCATAAGTGTTAACATTTACCCAAATTATAACGAATGCAAATTATTAATGTTTACCCAAAAAATATACGCGTGCCCAGACCTCAAAGGCTAGTAAGAATAAAGTAGATAAACAATTATTTAAATAGCTTCTATCACCTATCGACGTCAAAGGCTAGTAAGAATAAAGTATGCTAATTTATGAATTTTGTGAAATTATTATGATATTTTGTTATTTCTTTTTAATTACTCCTATTTTTGTTGAACCAAAATGTTTTAATAATTTCTTTTTTAAGTTAGGCCAAACAAATTCATTTCTTTTTTTTTTTTTCAAGTATAATTCTGTATTTTTTTTTTTGAAAAGTCAAAGGTGTTCCAGTGAGCACCCTAACTTCCACGTGAAGCCACCAGGCCCACCACTGTTTTTTATTAATGTGTTATGTAATTGCTGCATGACTTGGCAACTTGCAATGCAAAAACACCAAAAATCACTAATTAAACTTCAATTTTTTTTTTTTTTTGCCAAAATACTAAATCAAACGGTTAGAACATTCCTATTAAGGATGCTAAAAATGCCATATGCTAAATTTTAGCACAAATTCACCAAAAAACTAACTCCATCAAACATTTCAAATCTTAAAATTTTTGAGATTCTACTACAGTGAGATTGTATTATTACAACTTCACTATAGCACAAATCCTAAACCAACAATTATTTTTTTATTCTAACGGTAACTGTGCTTGGATTTTTTTTTCCCTTCTTTATTCTCTCTCCTCTCTCACTTTCCTCTTCTCTCTTTCTCGTAGCTTCTCTGTTTCTCTCAATCTCACGGTTTGAGCTCCTCCCCTCCAAGATTCGTTAGTCAGAACTTCAAAGCCCAAATACCTTTGGATTGTTGCCGTCGATATGGAGGTAGAGCTTAACGGCGGGGTAATTTGATTTTGTGGGTTGTAAATTTGTGATTTCGAATTGTGATTGGCGTGGATTTGGTTGTGGGTTTGTGATTTCGGATTGTGATCGGCGTAGGTGTGGGTCTCTGAGTTGTGGGTTTGTGATTTAGGACTGTGATCGACATGGGCGTGGGTCTCTGGGTTGTGGGTTTGTGACTACGAATTGTGATCGGTGTGGGTCTCTAGGTTGTGGTGCAGTGGATCGGCGTGATGGGTTTGCTTTTGTGGAGGTTTGCAGTGGTTGGTTTGTGTGTGTTTTGCTCACCGGCATGGTGGGTTTACTTCTCGGTCTTTCTTCTTTCTTCTCTCTTCTCGCCGATCTGGGTTTTGTGATTGTGATGGTGGTTGATTTGTGATTTGAAAGAGGAAGGTAGTGGCTGGGCCCTTTTTTTTTTTTTTTTTTTTTTTTTCATGTGGTGGAGTTTGGTTGCCACAGTGGAGGTTGATGTTGGTAGTGCTGTGGCGGAGGTGGCTGGTGTTGCTATTGGATTTTGTGGAGGTTGTTTTTATATTATTTTAAAGTATTATACATATTATTTTAAATGAAGTGGTAAAAAAATAGAACTTTTGATGTATAATGAATTGTAAAACGAAGTGTTAAAATCAATAAAATAAGTTTTTAAGATGCTAAATGCTAAATTTTTTAGAACTTTTGATAAGAATGCTCTTATAGCTCCGAGAAACCAACGCGAAAACACTATAAAAAGCGCATAAATGGTTCCCAAAAACATTAAACCAAACAGCTTGCAGACTCAAATTTCCAATCGTAGCTAACTCCTTAAAAAATTCAATTTGCAAAACCCACTCTATAGTCTATACTATTATGGACATGAGTAAAGAAACTGAAATAATGGACGGCCGTGGAGATACGACCGGTGTCAGAACTAGTCAGATGCATCATAGTCGGCAAAATAGTCCCACAAGGATGGTTCCTGCTAAGGAGTTAGAGATGATACCAAGGAAGAGGATTGCACGTGCCAGACGAGGGAACCCACCAAATACTGCTAATAAGGCCGTAGAGATCATAGCGAAGTACTGGAGGGGACATGCCAGAGGAGGATCGAACGTCCCACCGAGTATGAATATTGGCGAGATCATAGCGTACTGGAAGGGCGCAACTAATCGGCGGAAGATGAAACTATATGAAGCTGTATCATTTGGTAATCACGATAACTTCGAAAAACTTTTTGAGCACTATAGCAGGCTTCCGCAATTTGTGCAGGGCAACACTATTCTCCATGTTGCTATACAGCACAGACAGTGTGATATGGCAGAAAAGATCATTGTACGTGAACCGACACTTCTGTGTAGTAGCAACAGGAATGGTGATACTCCGCTACATATTGCAGCTAGAATAGGGGATTTGGACCTCGTCAATCTTCTGTTAACAAGTAGAAACCGTACAAGCGAAGAAGATGATGCAGTCCAAAGACTATTGGAGATGAAAAATAAAGAAGGCGATACAGCGCTGCATGATGCTATACGAAATGGTCACGTGACGGTCGTCGAACTTTTACTTGAAGCCTGCCCGGAATTGACACTTACTGAAAATCATGCCGGAGAATCCCCTCTCTTCGTAGCCGTGGATTGTTGTTTCCTCCAAGCCGCCCGCCAAATACTACAAATTCCTGGAATTTCACCCTCCATTAAAGGAAGGGACTCCATGAATGCTTTGCATGCGGCCATCATTCGCTTCAGTAATAGAGGTAAAATCTTCCCAACAAATTGGTCCTATGTTTTAATTACTGCTTTGCAGCTGTGTGATATTGCATTTATACATGACAATGTTAAGCTCCCAATTCGTGATCTTTCAATTCCCTCATCTTAAATCGGGTTATGGTCTCACTTAGGATTTAGGAAAGAGAGTCTTGACCTGGTGTCCGAGCGGTCTTTTTTTTCCTTTGTTGTTTCTGCAGTTTTCTTTTCTCTTTTGAACTCTAGAGTCTTCTAGTCTCTTTGAAGATGATTAACAACTTACATTCTGTCAACCACTTAATATATGCTATCAACCACTCATTTTTTAATTTTATTGCGTTTTAATCAAATTTTTAATGGTTTGCCTGTGCACTCTTCTAGCTTTTGTTTATTCTTTATTTTTAAAATTTGTCTAAATTGTCAACTGTCAACTACTCTTTTTAAAATTTTATTGGGTTTTGTTATTTATTTAATCAATTTTTTAATTTTTTATTTGGCCACTCCTTTAGTTTTGTTTATTTTTTTTATGTTTAAAAATATTAAAAATTATGTCTAAATATAAGATTTAATTAATTATTTAATTACCGTGTTTACATCGTGTCGTATTTTTAGTTTTTAAAAATTGCCTTAACTCATGTCTGTAACTGTATCTGTGTCGGTGTAACTTAAGTTTTGGTCTTGGACTTCAGTGATACGGTGTGTATTGAGTATTTAGATTCAATATCACAGCAACAGCTTCAGGACGACACCATTTTCAATTTTTCTCTAACACAACCAGCAGCTAACGACACTGTTTTGTTCTCTAGAAAATCCTCATCTTTGTCATCTACTATCTGATGCCTTTTAGGAGAGTGCCAATTTGGCCATATGATAGCTTGAATGGGTGCATAATAATAATAATAACATCATCATCATCTTGAATCCTAATCTATACCTCAAATTTTTGAAGCTCTTATACCTTTGAGGTTTTTTTTTTTTTTTTTTTTTTCATTTTTGCATCAATTTAATTTATTTTATATATATATATATATATTTATCTTTTCTTCTAATTTTATTGTTAATTTTTTTTTCTTACAGAGGTTTAAAATTTGAGGGAGGCGCCGGTGAATATTTTTGTATTTAATTTATAATTTTACTATCAATTTCAATGGAAAATCTAAAAAACTGAGGGCCACTGCCCGCCAAGAAAACTTCATTGGGCATATGTCGTTCTAGCTATGTTTTTCCCATTTTTATGGATAAGTGAGAACCAAGTGCATATTCTAATCTATTCATAATGTATCAACTTCGCTTCTTTTCCCCCTTATTTAAGATTTTGCTTATCTTGCAAACTTTTGTCTATATTCTTTAGGACGTCAGTTGAGGCAGGAGAAGCTTCTTATCAAGGGCTTTCCGAATACAACAGAAGAGAATCTTCAAAAAATATGTGCAGGTAACCGTTTCATCTTTGAAAAATAACGAAAGGCAAATGCAAATACTTTTGAACGCTACAAAATTATGGAAGTTGATTAGGCCATTCATTCTATGGTTTTTTTAGGATTCCTTTTGTATTGTATTATTGGTCCTCTTATATTTAAGGATTTCGAAATTTTTTTGATGATGAATATTCTATGTATGAACCTAAGCCACCTACCCGTCCATAAAATTTTCGTAGTTGAATGTTGGCAATGTGACAAGAAAAATAGTTTGACGTCTGTTGATTTTTATTTTGGACAGTACCCCAGGCCAAGTGGAATTAAACAAGGATCCTAGGCCCTCATAGAGTTTTATATTTGTTATTTGGTGGATTAGGCTTGGTTTACTGTAACTATATTGGACTGATTACCAATTAAGTTGTGCACAAAACATGAATCTTACAACACATACGTATTCATACATGCAAATATATACATATTTTAAAGTAAATGACTAAGGAATAGTAAAGAAATAAATAAAAAGCAAGTAAGGGCGTCAAGGATACTCACAAAGTAAAGTGATATGTCATTATATTGAGTTTTGGTACATTAAACCCTATTTCTCACTGAAATATGTTACAAGGTTCAAATAAGTTCAAAAGTCACAGGTTTAGATAGCTTTGTGTATAGTCTTCTAAGACTTGTGAGTAGACTAACCCTCTTCCAAATGCATCCTTGACAGACCATACCAGACCACAGACCACAACATCATTGATATCCCAATTTTCCAAAATATTTTTTTTCTCCCTAGTGTTACAGTTGCTGTCAGCACAATCCACATTGCCCCATTTTATTTTCCTTCTCAACTTCCATCTCAACACAACCCAATTTCCATCAACCAAACTCTTGTCATCTAAACTGATATGTCGTGTTCACGGTGATAAATATGTCCATGAATCCAAAAAAAAAAAAGTCCAAGAATCTATTTTTTTGTCCCGTGTTCATGTTTCTCCTTGCAACATTGATTTGCAACAACAGTTAGTTCTCTCTCTCCCATCAATCATTATAATTTTTTTTTTATCATTTTTCATATATGGGTGTTTCTTTCAAGTTTGTTTTTCTGTTTTATCCTTCAACAATGAGTTATGTCATTTATTTTAACCATTATTTATGAACATGCTTTATTTATTAAGATTTTCGATGTTTAATATTCATTGTCAAAACTTCTATTTGAAGTTTCAATAGCAACATTATGAGCTTGATGTCATGTGACAAAACATCCAAATTTTTAGAATATGGGTACAAAATCTGAGCTATGTAGAGGATTAGCAATTTCAGGAAAGTTTGAAATCTATCATTTGATTGATAGATTGATTCGTTTTGTATTGACTCTACCAGTTTCTACAGCAACTATAGAATGAGACTGGTATGAAGTACGATAGTCTATATAGAAATGGAAATTGATTGATAGATTGTTTCGTTTTGTGTTGATTCATTTCATTTTTCTTATAGTTTATATAGTTTATTAAAATATCCAACTTAATGAACCTTTATTTTTTCTTGTGTCATGAGTATCACAAATGTGCTTACCTGGCATTAAACATCTGCCACAATTTTAAAAAACTTTCGTAATTTATGGTTTATTTAACACTTTGAAAATATATTCATATTCGGATGTAATTAATTAAATGACGCAGCTTTGAAATTTAGATTTTGTTCTCTGTTTTTTTATTCAGAATTATATGATTTCTATTAAAGAACTCTCTGTTTTTCTTTTTTCTCTCTTCGTGTGTGTGTGTGTGTGTGTATAATGTTCTCTGTTTTTTTATTCAGAATTATATGATTTCCATTAATGAACTTCTCTCTGTTTTTCTTTTTTCTCTCTTCGTGTAGATTTTATGAACGACTTAATTACAGGCCATCCATCTGCAATGTCAGAATTTGATGAATTTAAACGTACACCTTTTCATTATGCTGCACAATTTGGTTGTGATGAAGTTGCTAAGCTTTTATCAAAACTTGACATTGATCTGGCCCAAATAGCGGACGAATCAGACGGCATGTCAGCTCTTCACGTTGCTGCAAAAAATGGGCATGTTAAGTTTATTGAACAGCTCCTTAATTACTGTCCGGATATTTGCGAGCTTTTGGACAACAACGACATGACAGCTATTCATGCTGCAGTGGAAAGCGGAAAGCTAGAGGTAGTTGAGTATTTCTTGAAGAAAAAACATTTTCAGGGTGTTATTAACAGAAAAGATACCAAAGGAAACACGCCTTTGCATCTTGCCGCCATCCACGAAAATCCTTTTATCTTTCTCAAGCTTGTAGAAGACGAAAGGGTTGATCGAAGTGCTATAAACAAGGAGGGCTTGACTGCCATGGACATCATTCAATCAAATACAAAGCTTGCAAAATATGAGAAGGTGAGCCTCTTATATCCCCAACTGAAAGGATATGTCCTAATCTAAAAATGAAACAGGAAAAAAAATGATCATATTACTCACATAGAATGCATGTTCCCTATATCTCACAACCTTTTAATATCATCTTGATCTGTTGAAATTAAAGAAAAATATATTGTAAGAGAGCAAAAACATGAAAACAGTAATTGGGTGTAGAGATTTGGTTGCCATTAGTGTATATCTCAAGGGTGAGTATTTTGGTATTATAGGTGTAAGTAACGAAAGTAAAATGATCGAGGATGACATGATAATTTGTGTAAAACCCTTTTGCATGAGCAAGAAGAGTGAAAATCCATGTTCAAGGCAGAAAATACTCATCCTCTGGCTACTGATACTTGAATATGGTGAACATTGCTCTCCTTCATGGAAGTCAGGAGGCAAGGGAGGAGACAACCACTTGTAAATGTTGAATTTCTATTGCTATGAAAAGAAACTTGTATAGAACTGCTACAATATTCCATTAACAATTTTCTTGAAATAATTTGCAGGATTATATGTTTGCACCGTCATCCCTACCAAGAAGTTTGAAATGGGTCAGTAGCACCTATGTCGAAGATCATAATACTGGCGACACTGTAGCACATAATACTGGGAACATTGATACTGCGCACAATATTGGTACTGGGGACTTTGAAAATGGGGCCACTGCTGGGGGCATTGATATAGCAGGAAGCGATAGGTACGTACGTATAGCAGGAATCGATAGGTACGCATGGCGTGGTAGATATGTGGACGATATTGATGTAGTGGTGGCCACTCTCATAGCAGCTGTAACATATCAAGCAGCTCTACAAACTCCTGGTGGTTACACACAGGACGAAATTCATAAGGGCACGGCGGTTCTAATTAAAGCATTCGCTTTCAATGTGTTTGTCATTGCCGATTCCTTGGCTTTTTCTTTGGCGTCAGCCTCCATTTTCGTCCACTTTTGGTCTTCTATAGAGGAAAGCGACACTGTTGTAACAAAACTCCGCCGATATGCTAGGTTTATGACCAACATCTCCATTGTCGGAATTGTTGTTGCTTTTGCTGCCGGTGCTTCTGTTGTGTTGACTCCATCTCGGTTGCTTCATTCCTTCACCATTGTATGTTGTACTTGCTTCTTTTTGGGCCCTATAATTTTATTCCTGAGAATAATGAGAGCGACAATCAATTCAGTGTTATCTGAGATTGTGGTGGGCCCTATAATTTCATTCCTGATAATAATGAGAGCGACGATCAATTCAGTGTTATCTGGGACTGTGGAAAAATTCCACAGAGCCAGATGGACAATCTATTCAGTGTTATTTTGGATTGTGGAAAAATTCCGCAGAGCCAGGCACTCTCCCGACCCCAGTGTTACTATTGAGCTTCCTATTGGGCCCTAGAAGCAGAGGAGTAAATGACACCCAATGGTGTTTGGTCATTCCCCTAGTAAACTCAGGTGGCGGATTTAACCAAAAAGTTTCAGTACAACATGATAAAGTCATTGCTTTCTTGCAGGTCTGGTTAAACCCAAACTGTTGGAAAGCACGGGCTCATGTTCCTGATAGGCCTTTTATACTTGTCTGTGTTGTCGGCGTTGCAATGAAGAACTTATATCATGGGTAGGTTTCTAAGATCCATATCGCTGCTTAGGAAATTGTATTTTGTGCTGTCAGCATGCCTTTTATAGCTTCTGAAGGCACTTGTGGTGCGTGAATACCACACTTCTTCGTTTGGTGAATAATTTAGGAATAATCTATAATAACAATGGCATTATAGAATTTTCATTTTGTTTATATTTACATGTTCTTTTGATTTTATTAGGTATATTGCTTCATGACCTTAAATATTTCCTACAATATACACCGAAAATGTTTGCTCCAAACATTGTTTTTATTTATGATTTGCAAGAATTGCCAAAAAAAAAAATAGGGTACTTGCTGGTGTAGTAAACATCCTATGAGCTGGATTGTGAACTTCTTGCACGCTGGAGTATGAACAATATATTTTTAAATATCATTCATGTACTTTTTAGTTAAAAACTAAATATCATTGATCTAATTTAATTGCTACCATGAAGCTAGTGGTGCTCACCTTTCCAGTTTCCAAGTATTTGCTTCAATAACAACCAGAGTGCATATAAAATAAGGTTTCTTGATTACAAATCGGAAATTGGTTGTGAATTTTTGCGAGTAGAGTTTCCATATATCCTTGATAAAACCAAGTTTTCTGTACGTAGTAGACTCGTACTCGCAGTGACAAGTAGCAACCTTTAATCTTCATATCTTCTTATATAGTGGCATAGGATAGATAGAATGTAGTATATTCTGGCACAAAATAGGAAACTACGTGAGTTGCGAGCTGTCTAACAAAAGCGTTGGGACTTCCAAGGTTCATACTAAAGTTGATAAAATGTTTTTGTATTACTCTGATACTATGTTAAATTACCGATTGTCCTAAAAACTTAAAATTATTAAAATATTGTAAATTTAATCATTTAACCACATACTTCTAACAAAGATTTTATTATTCCCAATGTCTGATTTTGTTTTTTATTTTTATAAAAAAAAAAGATAAAGAAAAAAAAACACCTTTTTTTGTTAATAATACACACTTTTCAGTTTTCACACAAAAAGGGGAAAACATGATTTTTCATTAGGATTGTGTAACAATGCCACGACGTGAAATCTTTACAAACGTTTTCATCATGTTAATCAATCAATGTTCCATTTATTTATATAAAGTTATGATTTTCGACTATATTTTGTTGGCTTTAATTTCATGTCAAGTATGATTGTATTTCTTTCAATCATTTCCTTGTATGTTTGTGGGATTTAATGTAAGGGTTGAGTGGGAGATTTTGGTGAAAATTTGTGAAGAATAGTGAAGTTCGCGACTGACTCGCAAGTGAACAACTTGCGAAAGGTCATGTGAGAAGCATATGTTGGAAGTTGAAAATTTTTTTGTCAGTTTGTATTTCACGAGTCATTTCACGACTTGGCCAACCCATGAGTGACCCGCGAAACTCTTTGCCTAGATGATTTTAATTGTGCTTTCCTCGCTTCTTTACCTACACTATATAAGCCCATATTACCCACGAAATTGTAATGAGACTTTCAGAGAGAAAATCCTAGCAATATACTTGAGAGTTAGAGAGTGTAAACCCACAATCATCTACACAATTTCTTTCAGTTTTCCTTTACTCCTACCTCTCCAATTACAAATCCTTCAGAGGTTCTTAGCCCAAACACTTACCTCACCCAATCTGAGTGTCGAGAAAAGTTATGATGAGCGTGGGAAGCATTGGAAGAAGCCATTGATTAGCAGATGCAATTTGAAGCTAATTGCGGGATCCGGATAACTAGTGAAGAAATGACTCGGTGAAGTCTGTAGGGAGTTGGAACTCGAAGCGTTCAAGTACATTGGGTAGATTAGGCTTGGAGGATCTTTATGATATCCTTGTACTTTAATTTTATTCATTAGTGGATCATTTTGGCTTGAAGGGCCACGAAGAGGTTGTTTGCCTAGTACTTCAGTTTCCTCTTCGATAAAATACGTTTCAGTGTTATCTCGTTGTTTGCATCTTTCTTCCCTTACTCTTTAAGTTTTACATTTATTATTTATTGTACATGCATATACTTTAGAGAGTAGATCCAGCGGTTTTATTGTGTTACACTTACTCTTATTCAACACTTAGTTAAATAGGGTAAAAACAATCTAGCCGTAAGTTTAAAATTAGGAGTCTAAACAAGCTCTAACATATAGAATATCGAGCTTTCAATATACACCACTAATATAATCATCAATGATAAAAATACGGCCAAACAACTCAACAATCAAAATTTAGAGTACAAACCCGCAGATTTTTAGTGTGAGTCCATAAATGTTCAATAAGATAAACCATGACGATATGATACTAATTACTCATGATGATGATGTGATACTAATTCCAAACCACCTAGAGCCTTATAGCGAGCCTTGTAGCTAGCTCAAATGATACTTTATGACATTTTTAATGAAGTATCTAATATTCAAATTTTTCCTGATTGTAATTATCGAAATATCAACAATAAAATATACAGATAAATTATTCTAAAAATAAATTAGATAAGTAAGTACCAGCTTAGTGACGAAGACCAAGGCATTAGACATGGCAAACAATCGGGTCGGGTCAATCAGATTGTGGGTGGGTCAGGTCAGGTTGACTGGTATTTTTCACTTTTAAAAAAACCAATAAATGTCAAACTTTTAGAGAGTGAATCAAATCAATCATTGCACCCAATAGTCTAATATCCTTTGTTTTTGTTTTTTTTTTTTGTTAAGTGGGCACCTACTATTATTAGACTATTTGTTACTAACTTACTATTATACATGTGAAGGGAAAAAAACAAACTAATAATAAACATAAAACTTTCCAAATTCTTGCAATTTTGATTGTTTTGAGCATGACTAAAATTCTTTATAGTCATGATAAAAAAATTAAAAAAAAAAAAAAAAACTTCCATGTAATGTTGTTAATAACTCACAACCAAAATACTTATAATTACAAATTTACAATTTGAGAGAGAGAGAGATAAATCCTAAGGAGTATAAAAAAAGTATATTTTTAAATTTATATACTTCAAATTCAAAGTTCACTATTGATATCATTCCCATAAAATAACAAAAAAAAAGAAAAAAAAAAACTAAAAGTGAAGGACTACGTCAAATTATCAGCTTCTTAGTACACAAATTCTTGTTGCTTCTTGTAAATGCTTTAGTTTTGCCTTTTGTTTTTTTTTTCCCTTTCATTTAACTCTTTTTAAAAAATAGAAAAATAAATGGGGCACAAACCATTGCAGTGTGCCTTTATGTTAATGTCATGCACCTAACACCATGCCATGTAGTTTAAATAATTTTTTAGGGAAAAAAGTTTAAAAAATGCGTCGGGTCACAGGTTAGTTGTGCTAGGTTGGGTTGGCACACAAAAAACTAAGTGAGCCACTAGTTGGTTGGTTTTTTATACGGGCCAAAAATTCGAGTTCCGGCCTGGTAAAAACAATCGGGTTCAGGTTGTGTTAGCGAATTTTGGCCCGTTTTGTCATGTCTACAAGGCATATTGTTCCAACTAGTCAATCTCCTCCCACGAATTCAATAATACGCTTACACTAGCACCATTGTCAATCATCTCTCCCTCTTTAAACACAAAACTCTTTCTTCTCAAAGGCTTCCTCGCCATTTGAGATTGATGCAATGCAACACAACTCTAAAAAAAACTATGAAAGAGAAAGAGAGAGAAGAAAATTAGAGGGTGTTTGGATTGGAATAATCTCATAACTCAAAACACATAACTCCTTTCTCAAAACTCTATCTCACTCAAAACCCAAAACTGAAAATTTTTGTTTGGCAACAATATCTCAAGCCAGTTTCCACATCTCAGTACTATTTTTTTTTACTTTTTGGTGGAGCCCACATCTCAGAAGGTTGGGTTATATCTCGTGCATGTACTCTGCTCTCTCCGTTCACCCAATACATTGTTTTGTCTTCCTCTCTCCACACACACACACACACACCGAATGTAAGAGAAAGGTTTGCCACTTTTTCCTTTTTCTTTTCCTTTTCCTCCTCTATACTTCTGCCTCCATATCCAGAAGACCTGTCGCCTACAAATAGCCAACTGGTGAGTTCCCATTCTTTCTCTGTTTTATGGGCTATGGTGGACGAGGTTTTCTCTTCTTCCTTTGTTCTGAAAGAACCCCTAAATCCCCAAATTTTGGTTGAAAGCCATCTCCATCAAACCCCTTTCTCTGTGTCTTCTAGGCCAAACCCCACGGGTTGTGCCCAAACCCCACGGGTTTCTCCTTTCCTGTTGCTGATTCTAGTTCTCTGTTGTGTTTGATTTCCCCATTAGACACAAATATTTTACAAAACCCATAAGATGTCAATTTCATTATTTTACAAAACCCATCAATAGCGACAAGAAATTGAGAAAAAAAATTCAAACACAAACAAAATCAAAACAGAGCACCTCAAAGCGAATACTTCGAAATACAAACATTGAAGAGAGAGAGAGAGGGATAATGTTTTTACCTGAGCAAAGGATCAGATTCTCAAATAGGTGTTAGCCCTGATATCGGATGGTTGTGTCGAGGTGTGCTGGTTTCTACTTGATCTGGGTTTCTTCTTCTTCTCGGGTTGTGCTCGAGTAGCTTTTGAGAAATGTGGAACAACCATCGGGTCTGAGCAATAAAAGAAAAGGCCAAAGTTTTGAATTAATGGGATGTTGGTAGAGGTGGGTGAGAGGAGTTAATGGAGAAGCTACTAGATTATTAATAGAGATATGGGTGAGAGGCGTTAATGGGGAAGCTGCTAGAGTAGTCATGGAGAGGTGGGTGAGAGGCATTAATGGAGAAGGAGTAGGTGTAAAGATGGAGAATGTGTAAATTGAGAAGTCAGAGCAGTAAAGAGAAGAGAGGAAAATAGAGACCATTTTGTTCACTGGAGTGTTTGGCGCAGCAAAGCTCCCAACAGCTTTGAGGATGACGTGACCAGACACTGACTTCGAGTCCCACACATTTCTAGTTATTTACAAAAAATGCCACAGAACTCATAATTCAAAAAGTGAAAACACCTTCTCAACTGTTCTCATTTCTCATTCTCAAAACTCAAAATTTTGAGATATGAGAACTGAAAACAAAAACTGAAACACAATCCAAACATTATCTCAACTGGTGGGTCCCACGATTTTTAAGTTTTGAGTTAAGATTTTTGAGTTATGTAACTCAAAACATGTCAATCCAAACATAGCCTTAGTTTTTTGGTCTATTTAGAACTAAGGAGAGCTAAAGCTGGATATAGGAAGAGAAGACATGTATATGAAGGTTGAGCCATGTGCGACTAAGTAATAGCCTGCACAACATCCTTGCATATTTGATAAGAAAATACTGTTGCACACATTTTGTATACATTCCCGTGAAATCATATTTTGAAGACAAAATTGTAGTTAAAATTGTGAAATCATATTTTGATTTCATAATTTTAATTGGAATTGTTGAAAATACGATTTCAACTCACATGGCAGTGCTATTGCATGTACAATGAGTTAATTACTTTTGTTTTTGAGAGAAAGAGAGAGAGCAGTGGCGGAGCCACACACAAGAGTGGGCGCTTCCCCCCAAAATTTTAAAAAATTGTTTTATAGTATATATATTATTTACATTTTAGCATATGTAGTATGTAAAAATTGAAATTGGCCCCCCTAAATTTTGAGTCATTTCAATGGTGCTCTTAAAAGAAAGAGAAATTATATTATAATAGTATAATTTTAGAGGTTTAACGAATTAAACTATGTAGAAAATGATAAATTTTTGTACATGTCTATTAGAAGAAATACATGACTTTTATATACTCATTAAAATTTAGAAGATGCTAAATTCTCTTAGTAAATTAATTTATGTGTATGTGTATATGTAGAGATTTGTCTTAACTAATATATTAGCATCACAACTTGGCCCCCCCAAACCAAAATTTCTGGCTTTGCCCCTAAAATAGAGAGCTATGTGTCTCATTCAATTATTGAACTTGACTTTCTTTCCATTTTTAGGCCATTAAAAATAATGAAATGTATCTAGGTAAGGAATTTTTTACCTTTTGTTTGTATTTTGACTATTTTCTACTCTTTCTTTAGAGCATTTTTAGTAGATTTTCTAAATTTTTGTACAGTTTGGAAAGTGAACAATTATATGTACCTTTTACCTACCTACTTTTTCAAATACACTTTTCAACAGACTACATCATTTCTCTGTCTCATTTAAATATTATTTCTTTATCATTTCTTCATCTTTTTTTAATCAACAAAAAAGAGAAAGAATTGATATAATACTACTTGTTGGAATTTTCTAATAAAAAACAATTCAATTGCTAATAAATAGTAGCCCATCAAACTTGGTGAGCTATTGTTCATGAGCAATTTTTTTTTTTTTTTTAAGATTTAGAGAGTCCATTGGAGACATATTTTTTGGTTTCACTCTCTATTGTAGAGAGTATTATAGTTTTACATTTACTATCAAAGATGCTTTTATTCCCTTCTTTTCTTCATTCATCCATTCATGTATGAATAACCATTTCATAATCCATGTAATATCTCTAAAATTTAAAATTTCCCCAAAAACCATTGTCACTCTAAAAAAACTTTAGCACTATTCTCTCTTGGGCAAATTACAACTTACCTACCTATGGTTTTGTCAAAATTTAAGTTGCCTATCTGTGGTTTGAAATTTGACACTTTATCCACTTGAGGTTTTATCGAAATTTAAGTTGTCTACATGTAGTTTGAAATCGAATGATGCAAGTATTCCCCTGGATTCTTTTTTATCTTATTTGATCTTGCATTTTTATGTTTTTTGTGTTTTTGTAGGAGAGAGACATACATATTTAGTCCTATTTTTAACAAAGGTGGATTACAAAACTCTAAATAAACTAACCTCAAGTGAGTAAAATGTCAAATTTCAAACCATGAGTAAGCAACTTAAATTTCAGTCAAATAACAGGTGAGTAAGTTGTAATTTACTCTTCTCTCTTTCTCTAGTATCCATATTAGTACAAGGTCAACTTTCTTTTGGGAAAAGTATAATTTTGGTCCTTCAAATCTAAGGTAAGTTCTTATTTTTTCAATCAAACTTAAAAACTTCGAATTATGGCCCTAAAACCTCAAAGGGGAACAATTTTGTGCCTTCCTCTATGGATCTTTAAAACCTATAATTTAAAGTAAAATAAATATAAAATCTAGATTATTCCAACTCATTTAAAAGTTTATAAATTAATCTAATAGTAAAAGTTTAACTTTGCTTAAATTAAACTAAACACAATTTCATCCATTTACATTTGCACGTGCTTTGGTACAAATTAAATTAAAATAATACCAAAGCCATATCAGATAATACACGATTCGAAAGCCCAAGTCTAGCCCAATACACCTAAACTTGGTTTGATCCATCAAAATAGTCCAAAGCCTATCAAATTTAAAACCAAGCCATGGCCCAATAAAGCTGAACTTGGTTTGAGCCATTAAAATAGCCCAAAGCCTATAAAATTATAAACCAAACCAAAAGTCCATCGTACTTAAAACCAAGCTTAAAGCCCTTTAAGTTCAATCCCAACCAAAATCAGAAAAGCACGTTTGCCAAAACTTAGATACTGTACCTAGGTACAGTACTTTAGGCACCCTCCTTAAAATTCAGCCATCTGTCTTGTTAAAATAACTTGGCTAACAGTGTTAACGCCCTCTCTTTCTCTAACTTTGTTAACTATATCCCTCCATCGTCTCACTCTCATCTCAAACTTGAAGATCTCTCCACAACCGGATCTCCATGGCTGCTGTCAAGGGCGGCCACAGCAGGCCACCGTTAGCCACTCTCATGGTCTCTTTTGGGTTTGCTCTTCTCACTGAAGTCTAGCCTAGGCCCCGAAGGCTAAAAGCCTAAAACCCATGAGCTCTTCGGTGGCCACCGATCATCGTCATCCTCCTCCTCTTCTCTTTCTTTATTTGTTCTTTAGTTTTCCTTTAATTTATCTTTTCTCCTCTCCTCGTTTGATTTTATGTGGGTTTGGGGATTGGGTTTGTTTTTGGTTGTTTGGACATGATGGTTTTGGTTGGATTCCAAACATGGGGATTTTGGATCTATGATTACATGAAATTGTTCATTGTCTGTTCAAGTTCTCTGCTTCTCTAACTATGTCCCTAGCCGCAGACAAGCAACAACAAACCTTTAGTTGACAATGCAATGCCTGGATAGCTTTTTCCTTTTCGTCTTGCTGTTTTGTTTGGGCAAGTAGAGTTTGCAACTCTGCTGCACATTCTGCAGCAAAGTTTGCTCTCACTACCAAAGGCTTTTGTTTTTTTAATTTGGCCAATCTTCCTCCCTAGCTAGCTGAAGTTTGTAAGGAAAATGCCCCATCTTGTATTTCGTTTTTAGCTTAATATATTGAAGTTAAGTTTGAGATTGAAAAGCTAAAGAGGTTGGGTATTGCTCATGGGTTCTCTAACATCTTGGGAAACTAAAAACAAAATTGAAAAGAAAGAGACAGATAAACGGACTGTGTTAACACTGTTAATTGAGTTATTTAGTTTGACAGGTGACTGAATTTTAGAAGGGTTCCTAAAGTGCTATACTGTATCTAAGTTTTGTCCTTTTGTTTTTAGCTTAATATATTGAAGTTTATCAAAAAAAAAAAAAAAATAGTCAGCCTTTTCGTTCTTCTAAAATCTTGATTTCTTTAAAAATTTAGAAGTTTAAGAGATTGAAAAGCTAAAGAAGTTGGGTTTTGCTTATGGGTTCTCTAACATCTTGGGAAACTAAAAACAAAATTGAAAAGAAAGAGACAGATAAACGGACTGTGTTAACACCATTAATTGAGTTTATTTAGTTTGGCAGGTGGCTGAATTTTAGAAGGGGTACCTAAAGTATTGTATCTAAGTTTTGTCTAAAGACATTATACCTAGACTTCACTATACATACAAAACTACCTATCAATTTTTTGAAATTACAAAAATACCCCACAATTTTCAAAATTATGATAATGCCTCTTAGACTCCCATAAATAACCATATTACTCCAAAACTTCAAGAAATTTAAAAAATAGGGTAAATTCCACTAACATATCCTGAGATTTTGACTAATACCAAACAGGTCCAAGACTTTTCAAAATTAGTCAGTTTGGTCCTTAAAGCCAACTTAGTTCCTAAACAGTTATTTATTTTTTCTTAACTGTTTTAGGGACTAAACTGACTTTAGGAACCAAATTAATTAATTTTGAAAAGTCTCAACCTAGGTTGGCATTAACCCAAACCTCAGGGAGTGTAAATGGAATTTACCCTAAAAAATAACTCCCTACTTTTCTGAAGATACACAAAGGTCCTAAAACTTCTTAGAAATTATACAATTGCCCTTTTAATTAATTGAAATTACAATTCTACCACCCAAGTTTCCTTAAATTGTAAAATAACCCATAAGGCATCACCGCATCACATAAATGACCTAAATTCCCTCACATACCATAAAAAGTTACAATACCCTTGAAATCTCTAATCACAAAATAGACCCACAACTTCACACTTAAAAAAACCTTTGATACCAATAAAATGTGTAAAATAAAAAACAAAAAACCAAAATTCATTAAAATAACCAACACCCTAAAATCAACCTCTCACATTGACCGAATTTGTCCTAGCTACCGGGAAAATTACCAAACTATCCCTACAAACCTCCAAAAATTTACCAAATTAAGTCCAAAACACACTAGTACCAAACAACCCCTAATTTGCACCAAAATTACAAAACACCAATTACATGTAGATACCGTTTGACTTTTTATTTTAAAAGAGATAAAAGATTGTTGTGTACCAATTACACGTAGAAGTGACTGTTTTGTATAAATATTCTTTAGCTTTTTGAAAACTGGGTTGTTTGAAAAAGTTGTACCAAGGAAAATAAATAAAAACTTTAAAAAAGTTGTTCTTTGAAAACAAATGGGATTTGAAAACGCATTACAAAATGGGAACATTTTTTTTTTTTTGTTAAATAAAATGAGAACATAATTACACATACATTTTTTTTTTTTTTGGAAAAAAAAACATATCTGTATACAGTTTGATTTTATAGTATTTCCTAAACTGTGTGTGCACAAATTCAACATAGTTATCTATATTCATTAAAAAAAAAAGGCATAGTTATTTATCTATAAATGGAATTGTTTCCTTTTTTCACTTCTTTTTTGAGAACAGAGAGTTTGACTTAAGACCTGGTGGCTAAACTAGTCTTTAAAAACTAAAGAACCATTAATATCAATACCAACTCTATACGTTACACGTATCTAATTCGCTAATGCCAATGGAGACAATACAGATAGGTTTCATCTCCGAGTTTGAATAAATATTGGCTGACTTTGAACGCTGGTCCCCACTTCCAACACAGAACACACCCACAAACCGGTGACCAAACCAAGGAAAGACTATTCAGATCAACATTTACAAGAACATTACTTTTTTTATTAATAAAATTATATAAATGTTCATTTAAAGTTAGGAAAGACTATGCAAGCTAGGAATGTTTCACTGACACCAGCTTGAGCAAGAAACTGCAAGCATTACTCCTCTGCCACAATTGGATTAAATTTATAACTTCAACAATATGAAATGAGAATTATGAGTAATAAAGAGCCCTACAAAAATCTTATTACGTCTGTCCCTGTCCACATGCCTAGCCCATTGAAGCTTGATATTCTTGTTTGAGAAGTCCTGAGTCCTATTAGTATAAATTACTTAAGGTGTCTTCAAGAATCCTATTCTTCTGTCCTGCATCATTTTTATCCCTAAATCCACTCCATTACCATCTTTAATGAGACAAAAATTATACTGGTACTGTCATCTCTGATCTACCCTTAACAGTCCTCAAGCAAACCTCCAAAGGTTCAGTTTTGATAACAACTAGCCATCAGCTAACCATTGATTCTCCATTCTCTATAGATTCTCTACTGTTCTAATCAAGCATCAACCTATTATTAGCTTCTTAAGTGAAATTATGCTATTATCAAACAATTCATAAGATGGTCCACAATTAGAGTCTAAGAGTCATATCTATGGCCACTGAAACAAAGATCACCTTTTCTTTAATTTATTGGCCCCGCAGCAAAGGGCCTGTTTGAGTGTCCAATGAAATTAAAATGCTTTATTGTGTTTTGCATACAATTTATGAGAGGATTAAGATTTTCAACCATCAAAGATTACCTTTTCTACTATTTCTTAAACACTAAATTGGCCAGGCAGCAAAGGGCCTGTTTGAATGTCCATTGAAATTAAAATGCTTTATTGTGTTTTATTTGTTTGCAAAATATGATTGGAGCCATTGAATAATACTGGACAACTAAACATATCCTAAATTCCTTTCTGAACTTTCTCGTCAATGCACTGCAAAAGTCGCTCATCCTTTTGGATATTATTGTAAAAGTACTATTCAATTTCAGATTTATGCATTTGTACATTCAATCCATGCACTAATGTGTAAATTACATGGACATTCTCATATGGTATACAAGTGATTATGTATATATGCCTCGGCCAATTGTTCAACTACTGACTGTTTAGGTACAATTAAAAATCAAAAGCACTATATGAAAGGGGGAAAATAATAAAACTGATAGCACAACTGATAGCAACACTAAATCCTTATAAAAAAATAATAACTAATAGAATAACTCAATAAAAAATTTAGGCAACCATTATCAGATGATAAGCATGCACTACCATTCCTCTCTCAATTCCAAGCAGAAGGAAACATCTTACCTTAAATCCTTATGTGTGATGCCATGTAGAGCAAGTTGATGACCAAGTACTTGTCCATGCTGAAAAAATCACTACAACCAGGCAGCCTTTGTCCATGAACATTCAAGTTTCATGTTACTAATTGAAGTACATTTCAAAGACCTGGATATTATAATAGTTAGAAGGACACTTAGGACCATAGAGACTATCAATTCCCAAAGGATTTAGAGAACAAAAGGATTCCACCATGACAAGCTTAAGAATCAATGATGATGTCACTGAAATAATACAAGTAGGGAATCAGCATTATGAAAAATCTGTTCCAAACGGGCAAAGCACATTGGTCCAAGACACCAATGTCTTATTCCAAACTAGAGGGAAGGCGAGTGTAATAATGGAAAACCTTAGGGGATGTTAGTGAAATTTTCCCCCATTCCAAATGAGCAAACTATTGTGTTCCAGTACTAACATAGCAACTCTCTGAAATCCAGAAAGCTGCTCCAATGTAGAATTGATGATTCTGTTTGGCATCTTCCCCGTACAGGCTCTTTTTTTTTTTTCAATTCTTCTCAAAACCTTGTTTGCATCTAGCAACTAACACCACCTGGGATTACTTATATGGGTATATGCCCAGCTGTGCATTTCCCTTCACTTAAAAACTGGGAATTAAGGAAACCTTAATGAAGCTTAATCAAGAAAAAGCTAGTAATAAACTGTAGGCTCATAGTTAGATTCACAAAAAGGAATAAATATATATATATATATATATATATAGCCCAAACATTAGAGAGAAACAGCACAACCAAATACTTCTTGAAGCCTACATTTTTGCTGTAAGACCTACCACTTCAGGAGATTCAGAATATATATATTCAGCTAGCATAACATGTAGTTCAGGAGATCCACTCCTATGCGCTCCATACTCCACAGACCACCTGAAAAACAGAAGATCTTAATTTCCAGAGACATACACCAGCAAGAGGTACAATATTGGCAGCTTTTAACAATATTTTGAAACACATAAACAGTCACACCATCAAAGAGATTTGGAGAAAAAAATAGAAATCTTAAAGTACACCAAAAGAACAGGAACAATTGGTAGAGTAAACAGAACCATAAAATCTTTTCGAACCAAGAAAACAAGTCCATAATGTCTCACTTTAAAGCAGCTTTTAAGAATGATGAGCAGCCATCTACACGTATTTTTGCTGCCCCAAGGGCTTCAGAAATTTGTTCCATTTCATCATCATCTGGCAAGTGTTGTGGCAGAGGAATCTGACGAAACATCTTGTAAATTTCCTGACAGTCTAATATAGAAATTTTGTCATAATCACGAAGAAAGGCATGCATCAAAATTATCAGAAAGCTATAGATGGCCAAGTAACTATAAAACTAGCTAAATCACATAACAACAAAAGTTATTGCACATGTAGAAAACAACAAAGCCAATTTAGTGGAGGTGGCCCAAGAAGAGTCGATAAGCAAAAAAGATCACACAAGAAGTAAGGAATGACCACTGACCAGCATCAAAAATTACATGACAAGTAAAGAATAATTCAACTGACCAAGGGCATCACTGTTGTAAGGAATTTTCCCTTTAACAAGAGTCTCCACAAACAACACAGCAAGCTCCGCCCCACAAGTAATCTGAAATTTTTTTCCAGTGTATCCAATGGAATATAGTTAAAAAGATACGGAGAACAACTACGACTTTATGACAAATCAATAATATCAATATTTAAAAACAAAATTATAATAAACCACATTAACAAGGATTTGGACATATCCATAAACATTTGCCCAACGGGCCATTTATGGGCTGGCATACCATTCTATCGCAAAAGATTGTGCTTCAGTCTTGGCCAATACAAAATTACTAAATCCCATGCTTAGGTCCAGTTATTTGCAACCCCATATCTAAATTATCTGAAGTTCACTGGGCAATAGGAAAAATGAACGAGATTTTCATTTAGTGCCCTATTATTATCTGTATCCAGCATTGATAGTATCATAATAAATCCATGGCCACTAGATATAAATATAACCCAGTGTCATGTTTGGGATGCAAAATCAGTACATAAGTCTCTCATCCAAAACATTCATACACCAATTATCAATCCCATGCCTAATGTGATTACTTCTAACACACATTAAGTTGAGAAAAGTCTACTCAACAACCTAGGAATATAGGACTTTGAAGAAAACAACCTGCCCATGTTTCAATTGTACCGGATTGAAGGATGTCCAAGGCTTCAGAATACCGCTGAGCAGATACGTATCTGTGAAAAAGCACGCATATTTCATCAGCACGCATGCTATAAATTGGCCAACTAGAGTAGTTCACTTATATGCTATAATGCTACTGACAAGCCTTTAAAAACAAAGAAATTGAGTTCTTAATAGCTATACCTTGCACTAATTGATTTGTACATTTGTTGAGCTCCATAATAATTACCCTCCTCTACAACTTTCTGCAATTTCTCAATATTCTGCATTTAACAACAACAAAAAGGTAGCAGAATCAGAATCCATTATTGCTAACCCATTGAAACCAACTTTGACAAACAAAATGAAACCCACAAAACAAAATATTATATTAAATTGTGGAACATGATTAGCAGTCCCATAATTTTCAAATAACTCTTTTATGTGATCTAAAACATTCAAACTAGACAACAAAACCCGATTATACTTCATAATTACTCCATTTTCTCATAGACCAAGCTCAAATGATACCTCCTCCCCTTGTAAGAGTAAGGTGAATCAGGTTCAAGACCCACCTTGTGGGTGTGTTTATGCATAATTTTTAATCAAACAAATGAAAACATAATTTATCTATAATGCTGCTTTTGTCTAACACTAAAACGGTTGGAATGAAAGAAAAATATATGAATTATGAATCAAAGGCTGTACAAAATCAACCAAAGTGCTCATTTAACTTGTGTAGCTTATTTGATACCAGAAACAATAGCAAAACATGAAGATATTCAAAAAAATTGTGATCTTTGTTAGCTTTTCCACTGTCGTTGTCATTTTCTTTTTATATATATATATAAAGAAAACAGAGAATTGAAGGGGAAAAAAAAAAAACCTAGTCGTGTACCTCTTGAGCCGGAGGTAGTGTACCTCTCTTGAGTCTCTCACGCGACATGACCTTACTGTTTGTTTCTTCTTCAGTGGCAGAGAGATCTGTGTGATTCGGTGTCGATGAAGATCAGAGAGCAAGTGACAGTTTTTAAGGACACACAGGTTTTGGATTTCAATCTAGCAACATGGCTTATGTGGAAAACAAGGTTTTTTTTTCCTAAGTTTTGACCCGTAACAAAACTAAAACAAAGTCAGTCCAACACTAACCCATAACACGTAAACTGGGCTTGCTCCTCCCTGTCTCATCCGATACCTTAATTATATGAGATGGACACAGCAAGTTAGGAGGGTTTGGTATACTAATTCACCTTTGAAAGACTTGGGGATGTTCTCAATGTACTTCTCTGCCTTCTGGATACCAAGTACTTTAGCAATCAAATCAAGGCGAGAAGCATGATCTTGTTCAGTAAGGTCATGTTGCTTAGTAGTCTCCAACCACTCTGAGAATTGCAAAATAAATTAGATTTTAATAGAAGGTTAAAAATGCAACCAAGCATCGATCCGGACTACATAGGGTCAGCTACATGAATCCTTTTCCACATATCCTGCTTTACTTTTCACAATATTGTCTTTGCTGCAGATCATTGTTACAATCAACAAGCTATTATTATGACTGCAGCAGCTAAAAGTAAGCAAATTTAAATTAAATACAGTGGAAAATAATAAAACTGATAGCACAACTGATAGCAACACTAAATCCTTTAAAAAAAAATAATAACTAATAGAATAACTCAATAAATAATTTAGGCAACCATTGTTAGATGATAACCATGCACTACCATTCCTCTCTCAATTCCAAGCAGAAGAAAACATGTTGATGACCAAGTACTTGTCCATGCTGAAGAAATCGCTACAAGCAGGCAGCCTTTGATATGCTCTTTCGCCTCTTGATCAGGCCATCCATCAAACTAAATACAGTGGATTTATTTACAGAGACACCTTTCTGAGTGAGTTCTTTATAAATGCACATTGCTTCCTTGTATTTCCCTTGAGTACACAGCTCCTTGATCTGTTCTGAATAAGCAATAGAACTCGAATCAGACCCTTCTAGATTATCATGGGTTCCATCATCTTGCCCCTTGCCCAGTTGTGATGATTGATCAAATAGTTTTCCCATTTCAACCATTTTTGATATAAACTCCTCTGCTTCCTTAATTCTGCCTGCATCTGTAAGCGCACCAAGAATGGCATTATATGTATACTGGTCAGGACCTAATTTCTTCTCTTCCATTTCTTCAAGAAGATCAAATGCATCCTCAAATCTCCCCTCTTTGCATAGGCTTGAAATCAATGTGTTGTAAGTGACTGTATCAATTGTTTTCCCTTTTGAAATCCATGTGTTGAAAAGCTTAAGAGCCTTTTCTAGCATACCCTCTCTACAAAGCCCACGGAGAAGAATATTACACGTAAACACATCCGGCTTAAATGAATTCTCGACCATTTTGTTGTGGAACTGAAATGCTTTCTCAACATCCCCCTCCCGGCAGTAACCATGTATAATTGTGTTGTATGAAGTTTCATCTGGGACAAAACCACTCCCTAGAAGCTCATTCAATTTGTCTATTGCTTGATCAGTTTTTCCAGATTGGCATAGTCCTCCAATTATAGAGTTATAGGTGACAATACTAGGAAAGACTCCTTTCTCCTTCATCGTATCCCAAACCTCCAAGGCTTTGTCCGGCTTTTCATCCTTAAAGTATCCCATCATCAAAGTTCCATAGCTTACCTCATCAATAATATAACCTCGCCTAGTGGCACTATTGAGCAACTTATAAGCTTCAGCAAGCTTCTTCTCCCCACAAAGAGTGTGTAGAATGGTATTAAGGGTAACAGTATCCATCTTCAAGCCTTTCCTACCCATCTCATCCATCATTCTAAACGCTTCCCCCATGTTCCCTGCTCTACAATACCCATTAATCAAAGTATTGTAAGTAACGCAATCTGGAGAAAACCCATTTTCTTCCATCTTCCTCACGGTATTACTTGCTTCTTCCATCTTCCCTTCCTTACAAAACCACTTGACCAATATATTATGAGTAACTGCATTCATCTTCACTCCTTTCTCACTCATTTCCTCAATCAACTTCGATGCATCCAAACTTCCCTGCCACTCAAAACACCCGTCAATCAACGTATTATACGTAACCACATCTGGCAACAATTTCAAATTCTCCATCTCATCTCTCAACCTAAAAGCTTCCTCCATCCTACCCTCCTTACACAACCCCCAGATCAACATATTATACGTCCAAATATCAGGCAACAAATTATCCCTCGTCATCAACTCCATCACACTTGCTGCCTCCTTCAACCACCCCATCTTACAATACCCAAGAACCAAAATATTATATGTGTTCCGATTCGGCAACAACCCTCTATTCTTCATATCCAACAACAAATCCCTAGCCTCATTCAACCTCCCTTTTTTGCAAAATGCGTCCAATATTGTATTATAACTCACATTATCAGGCGAACAACCAAACTCACTCATTTTATTAACCAACCCTAAAGCATCACTAAACTTGTTCTCCAAGCAATACCCATAAATCATGATATTAAAGCTATTAGTATTCAAATTCACACCTAACTTAACAGCATCCTTAAAAACATCTCTACAAAACGAAATTGAATACGTGGACGGGTGTCTCACCAGAGCATTGAGGAGTGTGTTGCAAGTAAGCAAATTTGGGGCGAGACGAAGGCGCTTCATCTTGTGGAAAATCTGAGCGGCGAGGTGGGGCTGCTTGGATTGGACATAGGCACCAATGGCGGTGTCAAGAAGGGCTTTGGAGGGTTTGGGAGCGAGGCGAGGCGGGTGGAGGAGGAGGCGGTGGAGCTCGTGGTGGCGGTCGGAGGCGATGAAGGAGACGAGGAGGGACTTGGCGTCGGAAAATTTGCTGTGGGCGAAGAGGGAAGGGAGGAGAGAAAGGAGGGAATGGGGAGAGGAAGTGAGGGAAGGAGAGTGGGATTGGAGGAATTTGAAGAAGGAGAGGAGAGTCGAAGGGCGTGAGGACAGGGTTTTGGAGGAGAGCAGAGAGAGGATGAGGGGTTGGGTCAGGTTTGGGAGATGTGGGGTAAGGGTTTCAAGTGGTGTGTTTGGGGTTGTGAGGATTTTGGTTATGGTTTCAATGAGGACTTGAGGTTTGGTGGTGTTGTTCATGCCCATGGTGATCGGTCACAATGGCTGTGTCTCGCCAAATACAACTTTTTTCTCACCTAAGAAGTCTGTCTCTTTCTCCCCAACAAGCCTTTCCTCTCTCTTCTTCTCCATCACCACCGCCACCTGAGCATCATAGGCACCCAAATCAAAGCTTACCGAAAAAGAAGGGTAAAACTAGAAACTTGGAACAAAACAAATAAGAACCCAGAAAAAGAAACATACCCAGAGGTGGTTTCCTGTTGTGTGATCTTGTCCCCTGAGGTTCCTTATGATGAATTCCACTGGGTTGTAAGAACCCCAAGAAAAAAACAGTGTCGGAAAATGGGTTTTTGAGCAACAAACAAAATCTGCAAAAATCTCTAAAAAAATAGAAGAGTGTTGGGTTTGTTTGGCAGATTTGTCAGAAGGGTCTGATAGGGTTAATCAATCAAACTTCTTTTTTTTTTTTTTTGGGGGGGGTGGGGGGGTGTTGTGTGGGATAAAAGTGATGATCTATATAAAAGATGATACTATAGCTGGTCCAAGGTTTTATTAGATATACGTTATGAGTGTTGCTTGGAAGTAAAGCCCCTAGTTTTAAAAAGTGTGGTGTAGGAATTTATATTTTTATATTATTTTCAATATTCATTGCTTTTGGTTTGAAACCTTGAAGTTTGAATTGCTAAACTGTTCATGAAAAAATTTATTGAATAAAGAAAAAAAGAGATTTACTGGTCTGGTCCATCCTTTGCTTGTATTTTTTTTTATAAGGACTGCCACTGATTGGTGAACACCACGCCGCCATAAGTGCATGCTCTTGTTGTTCACCTCACACAAGGATCTCTTTATATACTTTTTTTTTTTGGTTAAAATATTAAATATTTTAACGTATACAAAGAAAAAAGGAATAAAGTTTAAATTAACTAACCGTGAGGTATATTTTAATTTTTTATATATATTTTTTTATACCAAATAAAATTTTTACTTTAACTTAATTTAAATATATATGTATGTGAAGTTTCTTTATATAGACTTGAACCCTGATCATTGCCTCCCACACCCCACAAACACTTATACTTGTGAAATGACCACCACACTGTATAGTGGTCTAACTCTTTTTTTTTTTTTGAGAAACTGGTCTAACTCTTTATAAACCTAATTACTCACAACTTGGTAGATTTAACAAAGAAAAAGCAAATGTCTATTTACTCTAACCATGTTTTCATTTTAATTTTTTGGTTAATCGACTAAGTTGTTAAGTTTTGATACTTACTAAAAAAAGAAGTTTTGGTCCAAACCCTAATATATATATATATATATATATATATATATGAGATGAGTTCAAGTTACACTTTTTTTAAACTATTGGATTTAAGTAGATCCAACGATCAAAAAAAGACCTTCATTAAATACTAATATTCTGATTAGGATCTCATTAATTATCTCTCATTTATTATATTTTATATCTATCTCTAAACCAAAAAAAAAAAAAAGTGTTCAATTTGACTCTCTCTCTCTACGTCTCTATCTCTATCTCTGTCTCTTTCTCCTCCACCATTGTTCCACCTCCATGGATAAATTGCCAGCAGAAAGAAAAAAAAAAAAAAAAAAAAAAAAAAAAAAAAAAAACTAAACAAAGTAAACTGAACCAGAAAAAGAAACCCACCAAATAGGATACAAGAATCTACAAAAATAATTCCATCGAACCAGTCATCGCTCCCAAGTAATAGGATACAATAATCTGCAAAAATAACTCCAATTGATTTAAAAATTGAAACCCACCAAATATAAATACTAACATTCACGAAGAAGCACTACATAAATTCTAAATGGCTAACTCATAATAAGAATCTGAATCTAAATAAGAAATTCACTTGATTTGGATTGAAATCAATAAAACCCTTTTATCCATTCCTCTCCCAGGAAAAGAAACCGAAATAATAATGCCATAACCAGTGTACTTTAACCTAAAAAGAAAAAAAATAAATAAATAGATGTTAGCAGAATACATTGGAGCGTTAAGCTACTTGTTATATTAGATTTAAGGCATTCTTCAGTTTTTGAGTTAAAATTAGAAAAGCTTGTACCATGTACCATAGAATGAAGCTTAAGAGTCGCAGTCTAGGATGATATGGCCACAGACCACGAGCCTGAGGAGGAAGGTTGCTTTGGGAAATGCAAGGTTGTGTCCAAGAGCATTCTATAGCCTACCAAGTAGGAGCCAAATGACAAGGGGAGAAATTTCTGGTTTGGGGCAGCCTGTGGGCTTCGCATTGAATGCCTTGCATCTGGCCTTTTGGCCACATTGAATGGTATGCAACAGCTTTATCAGTTGTATTGATGAGGAAATGACCTGAACAGTGCAGGTCACAGTTAAGCAGATTCTTTTCACTACATTCTTCAAACTGTAGGAAGGGACAAGTGTCAAAGGAGGAGACTAGTTATGTGAGAAATGGATGGTTGAGATGAGAAGTAGGGAGGAGTATATATATTAGAAAGAGAGATTGTAGAAAAGGTAGAGAAAATATCAAAAAGAAGAGGAGAGAAAACAAGAAGAATATAGTAAGAATAGGGTAATAAACAGTACTATTGTATTGAAACTCTAACCTCCTCGAGAGGCCTTGTATGAGAGAGATTGGTTCATTAATTTAATATATGGATCTTGCCTTTTTCTTTCTTGTCTGACGCTCAAACTGATCCATTTCTTTGTTGTATTGTTCCCTCTCTATAAATTTTTTGTTTTGGGCCATAGATGAATTGATCCAGCCATTGTTCTAAGTGGACTGTGAGCCTTAAGATTTTTCTTACCCTTACAATTATTATTAGATTATTGTATCTAAATCCCAAAAGTGCCTTTCGTTTTTGTTTTGTTTTGAAATTGTAGACTAAAAAGTAATTTTTTTTAGAAAGAGGAAAGGATAATGCTTTTTCAAAAAGCATCTTTTTGTCTATTTTTTTTTTAAAAATTATTTTTTTCAAAATAATTGCACCCAGCGGACCCTAATGAATTTCAGTAAATAAAAATAAAAGACCCTAATGAATGTGTTGTATATAAATTTATCATCTTGAAATTCGATTTTGAGAGCTCAAATAAGAAAGACTTGGCTTGGATTCAGTGGTATACGTGTCAACATTCTAACGTGTCAAATGTGGACACCGGAACGCAAGCTTTGTTCACAAAAGAAAGGTCAACTCATGGTAACATATTACTTGTTGATGGTTAGTTTGTTAGTACTGGGTACCTGTGGATGCACATTCTTTATGTAAAGTATTATGTTCAATTTTCTTGAAGGGAGTTTGGGATTAGTAACTTAGCAACTTGTTCCTGTCGATCATTTGTCAAGTGTCTTTCACAGATGACTCGAAATGACAATGATATGGTCATATGGGCCTTACTAGTACATGTTTGTTGTCTCTGAATGCTACTTTAAGAAATCTTCATTTGCTGTTTAAATGTTTCATCTTCTGAACTAATATGCTAGGAATAAGAATCACTTGTTGAAGATGACAAGATTATTGTTATTTTGCAGCTTAGCGCTAAACAACCATAAATTTGATCTCTAGTTGGATTCTTCTGAATTGTTTGATATTCAACTGACTTAATAGGCTGCATTTCTGCCCTATGTCTTGGTCTACCCTGACAAATTTCCATGATTTCTGCAATGATTGTTCAATCCAAAAAGTGAAGCGCTCAAACCTTGATATAGAGCACCTTTGCATAGTTAATATTTTGGTTATTTCTGTTTCTTTTTTGGTTTAAAACTCTACCTAGCTGATTGCATAGCAGATTTTGTTATATACCTTGGAGATGTCATTACGGCCAACAATATGCCAATTGCAAATGCCAGCTTGTACTGGGATCAGGCAATCTCTCCAACAAAATCCAGAGGTATTCCGTTTGCCAGTGTGTTTGGAAACCACGACGATGCAACATTTGAATGGCCGGAGGAGTGGTTTCCAGCATGAGGTAGAGACTTACTTCAGAGACAGTGGACCACGCACTGGAGGACCATAAGCACCCACTGGCGGGCCATGCTCAACTGCCGGGCACAAATAGGGGAACCTGGCCCATGCGCAATACTGGACCAACAGTAAGCACCCACCAATCTCACTGGTGTCCTCGCTTGCCCTACATAGCTCTCGGTACAGCCATGCAAGGCAAGCACCTCCCCAACTGTACCTTCGTGGGTTGCGAAGGTCTTCCAACTGCTGCACCCACATTAGATGCACCCTTTCGCCGGATTTGTCCATGAATATTGTGTCCCCCAGTAGCGCTAGGATGTAGCATCTTGCGTACCTATGCAACTGGTCCTCTTCAGCATTAGGAGGCAATGGATTAGCAACTTGCTCCAAAAGGCGGTTGATGAGAATCCTTTGCCCAGTAAGTTGCTTATGGTTGTCTTGATTTATAGGTTGAAAGCCAAGGAAGTCCCGACACACATGCACCCAAGTTTTCTGCGTGCTCCCCGTTATAGCGTCACCATCAACAGGAAGCCCCAGAAGAACCTCCACATCCTGCAATGTGATGGTCACCTCACCATGGGGCATGTGAAAGGTGTGAGTCTCGGGCCGCCATCGCTCCACTAAGGCCGTTATGAGGCCATGGTCAATCTCTCTACCCGGGACCCAAAGGAGTCCCTCCAAACCAACTGCTTTGATGATGTTCCTCACTCGGTCGTCAACCATTGGCTCTCGATTGGAGAACTCTGAACTACGGCTACGGCAGGTAACGGACCCTGGATCCTGCACACAACAAAACCATGGATTAATATATGAAGGCAAATGCATGTACATTGTATGAATTAAATGCATGAGAAATGAAGTTAAATATTTAGTGTTCTGTTTTACATGCCCATTCCAAATAGTTTCGGAGCGATGCTTGAGTTGCTTTGACAACACCGACCTATCAATATGTCCAGGCTGTGTATAGTCAATCCGCCCAGCATTTGTAGCAGCTATACTACAGTCAAATGATAAGCAATTAGTTTGAGAAATGAACACACAATATGCTTATGGAACTAGGTATGTGTTAGAGCAAGTAAAGCCAATTTGTACAACAAGAAAAGGGTAGTCCTAGTTTCACTTGACATAGTTTGGTAATGCTTTATTCAAAAATATTGACTTCATTTAAGTTGAGAGAACAAACAATTATTGAGAGAAGATAGGAAATATCAATTAGTAGAGTTGATTTAATAATGTTCAATTTACTCATTTAAAAGCTAAGGGCTTAAGAAATGAAAACAGGTAGAAGTGTGTCCATTGCCACTGTTTAAGAACCCGAAAACATGGCATGTAGGAAACAGACTTTACATTGGACCCTTTAAAGATAAGAAGCAAGACAAATTGTGTATATTTACACTATTACCATAGCTACTATGTATATTTGCACAATTATAAACAAGATGATGTGGGTGCTTTTCATGCCATATTGTGTAAATTCTATTACTTTCTCTATTTTAGCATCACTGGTGCAACTGCTCTAAGGGTATTACTATGGTCACACATAGATAAAAAATTTACATTGGCCGCCCATTTTTATTGAATTTTTTTTCCTAACAAAAAAAATATATATCTCTAAGTACCATATTGGGGCCATTCCAAACAAATTTCTTCTTCTAACTATATGATGTCTGTAGTTTAAAAGACTACATACATAGAAGAATAATTAGGCTATCAAAGAACTCTGAAAGTGTCTTAGGTTGAAAGGGATCCAAGAAAGTGAAATTTCAAAAATGGAATTCAACCTAGCAATTTCAACATACCAATTTCAGTTAACAAACCCTAAAATCATCAACATAGCAATTTCAAATTTCCCTGATATGAACCCACGAACAGAACAAAAAGAGCAAAACAAAACCGAAAAAAATACAATCAAACCCACAAACCAATTCAATCTCAACAATAAAGCTTCCATCTTTTTAACAGTTCTATTACAAATTCAATACGGAAACCAAAATACAAAAAAACTTGGTGAAACCAAACTTTCTTTCATTTTTCCCACTGTTTCTCGACAACCAAACACTGTCTCTTTGTACAAAGCGACTCACCTCTTTTTTTGGTTTTCAGAGACCACGTAGTGCAGACCGAGAGTGGAGACGATGAGTACGAAGACGGAGATCACCTTGCTGTGGCTTTATCAAATCTTTGGCAAACGCGATCACTGTCAAATAGTGGAGACCGAGAGTGGAGACGATGACTACGACGACGGTCAGTGAGTGAAAGTGGAGAGGATGAGTACGAAGACGGTCAGTGAGTGAGAGTGGAGAGAGTGAGGCTGAGGTTCCGTCTGAGAGGATGGGTGAGAGGGAGAGTGAGCGTGAGTGTCTGCTGTGTTTTAGAGAGAGAGGTAAGTGAGAGTGGAGAGTGCAGAAACTGTGACAGAGGCGTTAATTTTGAAAAAAAAACCCAAACTGAAATCGAGTCTCTAAGACTCGATTTTTAGTCGTATCCACCTGGACACGCCACGTCAGAGAAGGTGGCCATGTCACATAAATCGAGTCTCTAAGATTCGATTTACACCTGGACGCCACGTGGGTAAGGTGCCATATCACACCGCAAAACCGAGACTCAAAGGGTCGATTTAGAACGCCAAAATCGAGCCTTTGAGACTCGAGATGCTAGTTAGTTATATACTTACGGAACCGGGTCCACTAACTAAATAGTTGGAATGTAATGGCTAAATACCCATTTTCGCCGACTTCCACTGATTGGTGAACACCACGCCGGCATAAGTGCATGCTCTTGTTGTTCACCTCACACAAGGATCTCTTTATATACTTTTTTTTTTTTTGGGTTAAAATATTAAATATTTTAATGTACACACAAGGAAAAAAGGAATAGAGTTTAAATTAACTTACCGTAATGTATATCTAAAAGTGTTTAATTTTTTATATATTTTTTTTTATACCAGATAGAATTTTTACTTTAACTTAATTTAAATGTATATGTATGTGAAGTTTCTTTATATAGACTTGAACCTTGGTTATTGCCTCCCACACCCCACAAGCATTTATACTTGTGAAATGACCACCGCACTGTACAGTGGTCTAACTCTTTTTTTTTTTTTTTTAAGAAACTAGTCTAACTCTTTATAAACCTAATTACTCACAACTTGGTAGATTTAACAAAGAAAAAGCAAATGTCTATTTACTCTAACCATCATTTTAATTTTTTGGTTAATCGACTAAGTTGTTAAGTTTTGATACTTACTAAAAAAAGAAGTTTTGGTCCAAAGACTCCAAACCTTATATATATACATATGAGATGAGTTCAAGTTACATCTTTTTTTCAACCATTGGATTTAAATAGATCTAACGGTCAAAAAAAGACCCTCATTAAATGCTAATATTCTGATTAGAATCTCATTAATTATCTCTCATTTATTATATTTTATATCTATCTCTAAACCAAAAAAAAAAAGTGTTCAATTTGACTCTCTCTCTCTCTCTCTCTCTCTCTCTCTCTCTCTCTCTCTCCGTTTCTATCTCTATCTCTATCTCTGTCTCTTTCTCCTCCACCATTGTTCCACCTCCATGGATAGATTACCAGCAGAAAAGAAAAAAAAAAAAAAAAAAACCAAAAAACTAAACAAAGTAAACTGAACTAGAAAAAGAAACCCACCAAATAGGATACAAGAATCTACAAAAATAATTCCATCGAACCAGTCATCGCTCCTGAGTAATAGGATACAATAATCTGCAAAAATAACTCAAACTGATTTAAAAATTGAAACCCACCAAATATAAATACTAACATTCACGAAGAAGCATTACATAAATCCTAAATGGCTAACTCATAATAAGAATCTGAATCTAAATAATAAATGGACTGAAATCAATAAAACCCTTTTATCCATTCCTCTCCCAGGAAAAGAAACCGAAATAATAATGCCATAACTAGTGTACTTTAACCCAAAAAGAAAAAAAATAAATAAATAGATGTTAGCAGAATACATTGGAGCGTTAAGCTACTTGTTATATTATATTTAAGGCATTCTTCAGTTTTTGAGTTAAAATTAGAAAAGCCTGTACCATGTACCATAGAATGAAGCTTAAGGGTCGCAGTCTAGGGTGATATGACCACAGACCACGAGCCTGATGAGGAGGGTTGCTTTGGGAAATGCAAGGTTGTGTCCAAGAGCATTCTATAGCCTACCAAGTAGGAGCCAAATGACAAGGGGAGAAATTTCTGGTTTGGGGCAGCCTTTGGGCTCCGCATTGAATGCCCTGCATTTGGCCTTCTGGCCACATTGAATGGTATGCAACAGCTTTATCAGTTGCATTGATGAGGAAGTGACCTGAACAGTGCAGGTCACAATTAAGTAGATTCTTTCCACTACATTCTTCAAATTGTAGGAAAGGACAAGTGTCAAAGGAGGTGACTAGTTATGTGAGAAATGGATGATTGAGATGAGAAGTAGGGAGGAGTATATATATTAGAAAGAGAGATTGTAGAAAAGGGAGAGAAAATATCAAAAAGAAGGGGAGAGAAAACAGGAAGAATATAGTAAGAATAGGCCTTGTATGAGGGAGATTGGTTCATTAATTTAATATACAGATCTTGCCTTTTTCTTTCTTGTCTGACGCTCAAACTGATCAATTTCTTTGTTGTATTGTTCCCTCTCTATAAATTTTTTGTTTTAGGCTTTAGATGAATTGATCCAGCCATTGTTCTAAGTGGGCCGTGGGCCTTAAGATTTTTCTTGCCCTTACAATTATTATTGGATTATTGTATCTAAATCCCAAAAGTGCCTTTTGTTTTTGTTTTGTTTTGAAATTTTAGACTAAAAAGTAATTTTTTTAGAAAGAGGAAAGGATAATGCTTTTTCAAAAAGCATCTTTTTGTCTATTTAAAAAAAAAAAATTATTTTTTCAAAATAATTGCACCCAGCGGACCCTAATGAATTTCAGTAAATAAAAATAAAAAACCCTAATGAATGTGTTGTATATAAATTTATCATTTTGAAATTCGATTTTGAGAGCTCAAATAAGAAAGACTTGGCTTGGATTCAGTGGTATACGTGTCAACATTCTAACGTGTCCAATGTGGACACCGGAACCCAAGCTTTGTTCACAAAAGAAAGGTCAACTCATGGTAACATATTACTTGTTGATGGTTAGTTTGTTAGTACTGGGTACCTGTGGATGCACATTCTTTATGTAAAGTATTATGTTCAATTTTCTTGAAGGGAGTTTGGGATTAGTAACTTAGCAACTTGTTCCTGTCGATCATTTGTCAAGTGTCTTTCACAGATGACTCGAAATGACAATGATATGGTCATATGGGCCTTACTAGTACATGTTTGTTGTCTCTGAATGCTACATTAAGAAATCTTCATTTGCTGTTTAAATGTTCCATCTTCTGAACTAATATGCTAGGAATAAGAATCACTTGTTGAAGATGACAAGATTATTGTTATTTTGCAGCTTAGCGCTAAACAACCATAAATTTGATCTCTAGTTGGATTCTTCTGAATTGTTTGATATTCAGCTGACTTAATAGGCTGCATTTCTGCCCTATGTTTTGGTCTACCCTGACAAATTTCCATGATTTCTGCAATGATTGTTCAATCCAAAAAGTGAAGCGCTCAAAGCTTGATATAGAGCACCTTTGCATAGTTAATATTTTGGTTATTTCTGTTTCTTTTTTGGTTTAAAACTCTACCTAGCTTGTAATACCCCACATAATTTTATTTAAGAGTTTTCTTTAAAACAAAATTAATGGGCCATAGGTTTTCTTTTATTTATAACTGCAGCCCACTATCACCAAGCCCACATCTTATAAACAACTAAAGGGTAGAGAAAGAGATAGTTAGGGTTTTATCTAAGGAGGCTAGAAGGTGTATTTTTCCTTGGAGATAATTGAAGAGATAGCCAATTATTCCAGGTATGGTTTATTTTTTTAAAACAATTAGAATTTGATCTTAGGAACGTTATTGATGTTTAGATTTTGCAAAAAGGGATTTTTCTCCTAGAATTGTTGTTCACTAAATCTTGGATTGCCACTGCCAGTATGTGGGTCCTTAAACAATTCATGGAATTCAATCCCTAATATAAGAGCACGGCTGGAAAATTTTGGATTGTGGTTAATATATATATATATATTATAAAATGGCTTTAAGTTTAGAATCGTTTAGGCCTTAACGTCATTCCATTAGGATATATTATATATAATCATAGATTGAAGAATTCGGTGATGTTGAGTTAATCTTTCTTTTTCGGATTTGAACATATATATATATATAATCATAGATTGAAGAATGTTAAGTTAATCCTTCTTTCGGATTGTACAGATATATACATATATATAATCCTAGTTTGATCTATGGCATTTCAAGAGTCAAGGAATTCGGCTTAAGTCCTCTGGGTGGTACATGTATATATATATATATATATATATATATATATATATTATAGAAATATAAGTCAAAGAATGCTGCTAAGGTTGGATTTGTATATATATATATATATATATATATACTTTTGTATATTAGGTGGTTTTAACGCGGTTGGATAGAGATACTTTGCATTAGTGCTATCATTTAGTTCAGCAAAGTATTTTACTAGTGAGTCAGTTGTATAGTTTAGTAAAATTTATATTTTGTGGAGGAGATTAAGTAATTTTCACGATTGATTATAGGTCCCATTTGAGAGTATTTTGAGGCCATTTGGAGGGTGTTTCAGCTGGAGTTTCAGAGAGATTCAAGTGCAGTAAGTAATTATGCATAATATGCACAAATTTTGTTCTTTAGGTTCTTAGAAGTTAAAGGTTTTCAAAAGTTATATTTTTTTAGCTTACGTTTTAAAAGTTTATCAAAAAGCATTTTTACACTATTGAAAGAGAAATTTTAATTGGTTTTCAAATAATGTTTTAAGAGAACTTTTGGAATTTTAAATGACGTTTTGAATGTCCAAATCCCATTTAAAAGATGATTTTTAAACTAAACTATTTCCGAAAATAATTGAGTTTTAAAGTAAGTTTCCTAAAAAGATTCTTGTTCTTTAAATTTGTTTCAAACCAAGGGATTTCAAAGTCATATTCTTATTTTTTTTTCAATGGTATTTCAGACGTGTCTTTTAGCAATTGGATTTTCAAACTTACTCAAGAATTTTAAAAATTTATATAAATCCTTTAGTTCTATTCGTTCCCTAGGAGAGTCAAGCATCTTTTGATTTATGTTTCAATCTGTTAGTATGATCTCAATATGCTTTTATTGTTGGAATAATTATTAAGATTGAGAAAATTATTTTATGTGGTATAAACTTTGTTTTTTTGTGATATGTGGCAAAATGAGTGTTTTAGAATTGATCAGATATATGTGTAAATTCGCTCACAGGATTGTATGTGAGAATATGTGTTGATCCCTCACCAGCAGGGGTTAGATGTTGGTATCCGCTCACAGGATTGTATGTGAGAATATGTGATGTGTATATGTGACACTGTGCCCTGATCAGTTATTTGTATGTGTTTTTTTTTGAAAGACTTAAAGATTTGATTTTGCGTGTATTAAGTGATTCCTTACATGTTTGGAAAACTATATTGGATATTTTTAGCGAAATTGTGAAATCAAACTCGTGCTTTGCTTGACTCTATTCCGTTGTATATTTTGTATAATTACTTACTAGATGTGTGGCTCATCCCATCAATCAATATTTTCAGATTAAAGTGTAGTTGGGGATTAGAACCCTTGGATCGCTTGTAAGGTGCAAGGTAGAACGTGGAAGTTGTAGGCGACTACAGTATTACTTGAAGACTCGTAGAATTTTAGTTTCCTTGTTTTGGTAATTTACATTTTATATAGTGGAGATTGTTTCCAATTTGTGGAGTTTCTTTTAAGATTTATTAGTTATTTTTAGTATTTCCGCTTTAGACTTCACATGTTTTGGAGATTGTTATAAATTGTGGATTTTAGTTATTGTAAGAGATTTATCAGTAGCATTGTTTATTGGGAGATTTATGGAACTATGTTTAAACAAATTTATTTTTGTTGAGCTAGTAAGGTTAGCAAGTTAGTCATGCATCTAAATTCATGTTTCATGGATTTGGGTCGTGACAGTGTTGGTATCAGAGCTCTAGGTTATGATTCTGTAGACAATTAGGACTTTCGATATTTTTTTTTATAAGATGTGGAGGAATAGGCTTGAATTATTATGCATAGGCAAAATATATATATATAAATATATATATATATATATATTTTTTTGGGTGTTTGATAATTGTTAGAAGCTATATGCTTATATGCTTAGAATACTATAATAGTTAAGGGTTTAGTATATCTTGTATATCATGACTTTGCTTGTGATTTATTTGACTATAAGGTGTTGTTTATTTGGTTATAGGAAAATGCCACCCCGCAATTCTACCCCTTCTAGTCTTGAACCAAAATCTGAGAGCCTTGAGGGTGTTTTAAGTGCTATCAGAAGTCTTGCTGAGGTGGTGGAGAAGCATGTTAGCACTAGTGGAATAGTTAAGCCCAAAGATGCTGAGATTGAAGGATGTACCATTGAGCAATTCAGGAAATTGGGTCCTCCTTCATTTTCGAGCAACCCTGATCCTACAGAAGCAGAATCTTGGATAATGCAAATGGAGAAAATTTTTTATGTGATTGGTTATGCTGAAGTGCAAAAAGTCTCCTTTGCTTCCTTTATGCTGAAAGGGGAAGCAGAGTATTGGTGGAGATCTACCAAAAAGACTTTGCCACTTGAAGAAGATGAGGTATTGACTTGGAGTATTTTCCTTGAGGCCTTTTATGAGAAGTATTTTCCAGAAAGTGTGCGAGATGAGAAAGAAGTGGAGTTTATGGAGCTCATTCAAGGGAATAAAACGGTGTTACAGTATGAGGCTAAATTTACTGAGTTGTCTCGATTTGCCCCTCATATTGTGGCTGATGATGTTAGAAAGGCTAAGAAATTTCAGAGGGGACTACAACCAAGTATCAGAACTAGGATGGCAGCCTTACGATTGAAGTCATATTCTGAGGTTGTGGATACTGCAAAGGTTGTTGAAAAGGAGTGTGAAGACTATCAGAGGATTAGGAGCCAGAATAACAAAAGGCCTAAAACTGAAGGGTCTCATAGGGGGAATGAACACAATAAGCCCTTTAAGAAGAAGACTACAGCAGAACCAGAAACTAAAATGGTGCAACAAGTAATAGAGGTTTGCCAGAAGTGTGGTAAGAAACATAAGGGTGTTTGCTATCGTGAAAGCGGGGCTTGTTTTAAGTGTGGTCAAATGGGTCATCGTATCAAAGATTGCCCAGCCATGAAGAGTGAGTTGATGGCTAAGCCTACTGATGTGAAACAAAGGCCAAAAGTCCAAGGACGAGTGTTTGCTATTACTGAGCAAGATGCTAAGGCATCCAAGTCAGTGGTAACAGGTACCATTCCCATATTTTCTCATACTGCACGAGTTCTTATTGATCCTGGTTCTACTCATTCCTTTGTATCTTGTGATTATATGAAATATGCTGATTGTGTGCCTGAATTGTTGGACTTTGAGCTTTCTGTTTCTACTCCTTTGGGTGAAACTATGGTTGCTGAATTTATATGTAAGTCTTGTGTGATTAAGATTGGAGAAAATGAATTGTTGGCTGATTTGATTCTCTTAGAAATTCAAGAATTTGATGTAATATTAGGCATGGATTGGTTAGCAGCTTATCATGCTAATGTTGACTGTTACAAAAAGGAGGTGGTGTTTTGTATTCCGGGTCGACCTGAATTTGTATTTCATGGGTCTAGAGAGAGCCTCGTGTCTAATGTTATTTCTGCCATTCATGCTAATAAGTTACTTAGAAAGGGTTGTAAAGGTTATCTTGCATATGTGGTGGATAACCAGAAGGAAGGGATTAAGATTGATGACATTCCTATTGTGAGGGACTTTGTTGATGTATTTCCTGAGGATCTCCCTGGGTTACCATTTGATAGGGAGATAGAATTTGCCATTGACTTAGTGCCAGGAACTGCACCTATTTCTATGGCACCGTATCGCATGGCACCAGCAGAGTTGAAAGAGCTGAAATTGCAATTGCAAGAGCTTTTGGAAAAGGGATTTATTCGACCCAGTGTATCCCCTTGGGGTGCTCCTGTTCTTTTTGTAAAGAAAAAGGATGGGTCTATGAGATTATGCATTGACTATAGGCAGTTGAATAAGGTCACTGTGAGGAATAAATATCCTTTACCTAGGATTGATGATTTGTTTGATCAATTGCAAGGTGCTAAAGTCTTTTCGAAGATTGACCTTAGATCAGGTTATCATCAACTCAAGGTTAAGCAAGAAGATATACCTAAAACTGCCTTTCGTACCCGTTATGGACATTACGAGTTTCTGGTGATGCCATTTGGATTGACCAATGCCCCTGCTGCCTTCATGGATTTAATGAACCGTGTGTTCAAGCCTTATTTGGACCGGTTTGTTATTGTTTTTATTGATGATATTTTAGTATATTCTAAAACTCAAGAGGAGCATGTAGAACATTTGAGGATGGTGTTGCAAGTCTTGAGGGAGCAAAAATTATATGCCAAGTTTAAGAAGTGTGAGTTTTGGTTAAATGAGGTAAGGTTTTTGGGGCATGTAATATCTAAGGATGGCATTTTTGTGGATCCTAAAAAGGTGGAAGCTGTGGTAAATTGGCCTAGACCAACAAATGTATCTGAAGTTCGCAGTTTCTTGGGTCTTGCAAGTTACTATAGGAGGTTTGTTGAAGGTTTTTCACGTATAGCAGGTCCCTTGACTAGGTTGACCCAAAAGAATGCTAAATTCTTGTGGAAAGATGAATGTGAAAAGAGCTTCCAAGAATTGAAAGACCGGTTGGTTTCTGCTCCAGTTTTGACGTTGCCAACGGGTTCAGGAGGGTTTGTAATTTACAGTGATGCTTCACAGAAAGGTCTTGGTTGTGTGCTCATGCAGCATGGAAAGGTGATAGCATATGCTTCTAGGCAACTAAAAAGGTATGAACAGAATTACCCTACTCATGACTTGGAGTTAGCAGCAGTGGTCTTTGCATTAAAAATATGGAGGCACTACTTATATGGGGAGACGTGTGAGACTTACACTGACCATAAAAGTTTGAAATATTTGTTCTCTCAAAAAGAATTGAATATGCGGCAAAGGAGATGGATTGAGTTGTTGAAAGACTATGATTGTACAATACATTATCACCCTGGTAAAGCAAATGTGGTGGCTGATGCCTTGAGTAGAAAATCCTCTGGTAGGGTGGCAAGTATAATTTCGAGGAAAAGACCTTTTTTTGAAGAGTTGAGGGAGATTAATGTGGAGCTCCAATTTAATGAGTCAAGGGTACTACTTGCTCATTTTCGAGTGCAGCCTACCTTAGCTGAAAAGGTGAAGATTGCTCAAGGATCTGATCCTAGTTTGGTGAAGATTATGGAAGAGGTAAAGAAAGGTAATCGAGCTGAGTTTGAAATTCATGGTGATGGTGTTTTACGATTTAGAAATCGATTATGTGTTCCCGATAATGCTGAAATAAAAAGGGAAATAATGGAGGAGGCTCATAAATCTGCATACACTGTTCACCCAGGTAGCACCAAAATGTATCGAGATCTTAGAGAAGTGTATTGGTGGAATAACATGAAAAGAGAGATTGCAGATTTTGTATCTCGGTGCTTAATTTGTCAGCAAGTTAAAGTTGAGCATCAAAGGCCTGCTGGGTTACTTCAACCTCTCAGTATTCCGGAGTGGAAGTGGGAACATATCTCCGTGGACTTTGTGACTGGATTGCCTAAGTCAGCTAAGGGTCATGATGCTATATGGGTAATAGTGGATAGATTGACCAAGTCTTCCCATTTTCTACCAATTAAAACTACATTTTCATTGGATAGATTGGCTCAATTATATGTTATGGAAATAGTGAGATTGCATGGAGTTCCTGTCTCTATAGTTTCTGATAGAGACCCTCGTTTCACCTCTAAGTTTTGGACCAGTTTACACAAGGCTATGGGAACCAAGTTAGATTTTAGTACAGCTTTTCATCCTCAAACTGATGGGCAATCAGAAAGAACTATACAGACACTTGAAGACATGCTGAGAGCTTGTGTGTTAGACTTGAAAGGTAGTTGGGAGACTCACCTGCCTTTAATTGAGTTTGCTTATAATAACAGTTACCATTCCAGCATAGAGATGGCTCCTTTTGAGGCATTGTATGGCCGGAAGTGTAGGTCACCTATTTGTTGGAATGAAGTGGGTGAAAGGAAGTTGCTTGGTCCAGAACTAGTTCAATTGACTACGGAGAAGATTCAGTTGATTCGTGAAAGACTCCTAGCTGCTCAAAGTAGGCAAAAGAGTTATGCAGATAATAGAAGGCGAGACTTAGAGTTTCAAGTTGGGGATCATGTGTTCTTAAAGGTGTCTCCATCGAAGGGTGTGATGAGGTTTGGGAAGAAAGGCAAGTTAAGTCAGAGGTATATTGGTCCTTTTGAGATCTTGGATAGAGTGGGCAACGTATCCTACAGGTTGGCATTGCCACCAGCTTTGTCACATATTCATAACGTGTTCCACGTATCAATGTTACGAAAGTACATGCCTGATCCATCACATGTTTTGGAGTATGAGCCGATCAATGTTAGAGAGGACTTGTCTTATGAAGAGCAACCAGTGCAGATTCTTGATAGGAAGGAGCAAGTGCTACGTTCAAGGAATATATCCTTAGTGAAGGTGTTGTGGAGGAATCATACAGTTCAAGAAGCGACGTGGGAAAAAGAGGAAGACATGAAAGAAAAATACCCCTATCTATTCTCTAATTGAGGTACGTTAAGTTTAGAGGACTAAACTTTTTTTTAAGAAGGGAAGAGTGTAATACCCCACATAATTTTATTTAAGAGTTTTCTTTAAAACAAAATTAATGGGCCATAGGTTTTCTTTTATTTATAACTGCAGCCCACTATCACCAAGCCCACATCTTATAAACAACTAAAGGGTAGAGAAAGAGATAGTTAGGGTTTTATCTAAGGAGGCTAGAAGGTGTATTTTTCCTTGGAGATAATTGAAGAGATAGCCAATTATTCCAGGTATGGTTTATTTTTTTAAAACAATTAGAATTTGATCTTAGGAACGTTATTGATGTTTAGATTTTGCAAAAAGGGATTTTTCTCCTAGAATTGTTGTTCACTAAATCTTGGATTGCCACTGCCAGTATGTGGGTCCTTAAACAATTCATGGAATTCAATCCCTAATATAAGAGCACGGATGGAAAATTTTGGATTGTGGTTAATATATATATATATATATATATATATATATATATTATAAAATGGCTTTAAGTTTAGAATCGTTTAGGCCTTAACGTCATTCCATTAGGATATATTATATATAATCATAGATTGAAGAATTCGGTGATGTTGAGTTAATCTTTCTTTTTCGGATTTGAACATATATATATATATAATCATAGATTGAAGAATGTTGAGTTAATCCTTCTTTCGGATTGTACAGATATATACATATATATAATCCTAGTTTGATCTATGGCATTTCAAGAGTCAAGGAATTCGGCTTAAGTCCTCTGGGTGGTACATGTATATATATATATATATATATATATATATTATAGATATATAAGTCAAAGAATGCTGCTAATGCTGCTAAGGTTAGATTTGTATACGTGTATATATATATATATATATATATTATAGAAATATAAGTCAAAGAATGCTGCTAAGGTTGGATTTGTATATATATATATATATATACTTTTGTATATTAGGTGGTTTTAACGCGGTTGGATAGAGATACTTTGCATTAGTGCTATCATTTAGTTCAGCAAAGTATTTTACTAGTGAGTCAGTTGTATAGTTTAGTAAAATTTATATTTTGTGGAGGAGATTAAGTAATTTTCACGATTGATTATAGGTCCCATTTGAGAGTATTTTGAGGCCATTTGGAGGGTGTTTCAGCTGGAGTTTCAGAGAGATTCAAGTGCAGTAAGTAATTACGCATAATATGCACAAATTTTGTTCTTTAGGTTCTTAGAAGTTAAAGGTTTTCAAAAGTTATATTTTTTTAGCTTACGTTTTAAAAGTTTATCAAAAAGCATTTTTACACTATTGAAAGAGAAATTTTAATTGGTTTTCAAATAACGTTTTAAGAGAACTTTTGGAATTTTAAATGACGTTTTGAATGTCCAAATCCCATTTAAAAGATGATTTTTAAACTAAACTATTTCCGAAAATAATTGAGTTTTAAAGTAAGTTTCCTAAAAAGATTCTTGTTCTTTAAATTTGTTTCAAACCAAGGGATTTCAAAGTCATATTCTTATTTTTTTTTCAATGGTATTTCAGACGTGTCTTTTAGCAATTGGATTTTCAAACTTACTCAAGAATTTTAAAAATTTATATAAATCCTTTAGTTCTATTCGTTCCCTAGGAGAGTCAAGCATCTTTTGATTTATGTTTCAATCTGTTAGTATGATCTCAATATGCTTTTATTGTTGGAATAATTATTAAGATTGAGAAAATTATTTTATGTGGTATAAACTTTGTTTTTTTGTGATATGTGGCTAAATGAGTGTTTTAGAATTGATCAGATATATGTGTAAATCCGCTCACAGGATTGTATGTGAGAATATGTGTTGATCCCTCACCAGCAGGGGTTAGATGTTGGTATCCGCTCACAGGATTGTATGTGAGAATATGTGATGTGTATATGTGACACTGTGCCCTGATCAGTTATTTGTATGTGTTTTTTTTTGAAAGACTTAAAGATTTGATTTTGCGTGTATTAAGTGATTCCTTACATGTTTGGAAAACTATATTGGATATTTTTAGCGAAATTGTGAAATCAAACTCGTGCTTTGCTTGACTCTATTCCGTTGTATATTTTGTATAATTACTTACTAGATGTGTGGCTCACCCCATCAATCAATATTTTCAGATTAAAGTGTAGTTGGGGATTAGAACCCTTGGATCGCTTGTAAGGTGCAAGGTAGAACGTGGAAGTTGTAGGCGACTACAGTATTACTTGAAGACTCATAGAATTTTAGTTTCCTTGTTTTGGTAATTTACATTTTATATAGTGGAGATTGTTTCCAATTTGTGGAGTTTCATTTAAGATTTATTAGTTATTTTTAGTATTTCCGCTTTAGACTTCACATGTTTTGGAGATTGTTATAAATTGTGGATTTTAGTTATTGTAAGAGATTTATCAGTAGCATTGTTTATTGGGAGATTTATGGAACTATGTTTAAACAAATTTATTTTTGTTGAGCTAGTAAGGTTAGCAAGTTAGTCATGCATCTAAATTCATGTTTCATGGATTTGGGTCGTGACATAGCTGATTGCATAGCAGATTTTGTTATATACCTTGGGGATGTCATTACGGCCAACAATATGCCAATTGCAAATGCCAACTTGTACTGGGATCAGGCAATCTCTCCAACAAAATCCAGAGGTATTCCGTTTGCCAGTGTGTTTGGAAACCACGACGATGCACCATTTGAATGGCCAGAGGAGTGGTTTCCAGCCCCTGGAATTCCTCAACTTATTTGCCCAGCAGTCAACTCAACACATTCAGGTTAGCATGATGTTAGAAATGTGGAATAAATAAGCTGGTGACAACCAGTCATCACTATTCACTAGTGACAGGCAACAGGCCTTGGGTTTCTGAGTGCTTTCCAGAATTATGATTGATCTCTCATTGTTTCAGACAACTGCCTCTTTGAAACTGGCCTCTTATAAGCTGGGAAAGAGTCTTAGAGAAATTCATGCGAACAATAATGGAGAATAATAAAATTACAGAACCAAATGAACTATGTAATAAATCCCCCCCCCCCACCTCCTTTATTCAAAATATGAACACAACATACTCAATCTCATGTTTCATCAGCTCAATACGCTGTGTGACTATGGAACATAAAAAGAAGAGAAAAAGAAGAGAAAAGAATGGAAGAGATTAGCATGGTTTGGTCACTAAGACCTAGGGCCTGTTTGTTTAGGCGTTTACATTGCCCAGAACGACAGTTTCGCGAATCGTGATTCCGGGATTGCGTTTGGCTGCGCGATATCTGCGGGATTGCGTTTTCAATTCCGCAGATTTTCGCGATTCCGAAAATGAAATTTCCTACTGAATTTTTGGCATCGCGCGGTTGGGGCGACTGGGAAACCGCTAATTGTTTTGCGCGGTTCAGGAAATTTTCACCGAAATCCCAGCCTACCCTTTTCCATATATATATATATATATCATCAGTCTTGGTTCTCTCTTCATCAAATTCTCCTTATTCACTTCTTTTTTCTCTGTTATTGCTCAGCTACTCTCTCTGATTGCAGTCGTTGTTCTGCATCACGATTTCCAGGTAAACATTCTCATATCTCATCAGTCTTGGTTCTCTCATCATCAATTTCACGATATTCATTGATTTCTTCTCTGTTATTGCTCAGTTGCTCGCTCCGATTGCCGTTGCTGTTCTGCATCACGATTTCCAGGTAAACATTCTCCATTACCCATCTCTGAAATAATTACATTTATTTGGGCTTTTGCATGTTAGTTTAGATGACTGAATAAACTTGAAATATTAGAAAAGTACTGAATTTTTGTTGTTGCTGCTGTTGTTTCTTTGCTGGTTGTGAAATTTTTCAAACAATTTCAGACAGATGTGGTTGATCAAAACCATTAGATTGGATGGGATTCGTTTTTTCTTGTTGAAAAGTATATGGGTTTGAAGAATATTTCAGGTTGTTGTTGTTGCTGCTATTTATTTACTGGTTGTGAAGTTAAAAAAAAAAAATCAGTTAGATGGGATTGATGGAAAATTTCAGGTTGTTCTTCTTATATGCTTTTGCAGTTTAAGAGTGGTTTGCAATGCTTTTACTTTTGCAGTTAAGAGCATTTTTGCAGTTAAGGGTGTAGTACTCAAAACATTTTAAGATGCTTGATGTTGTTTGCTTTTCTAACAAAAGATTCAAATTCAGCTAGTTTTCTTACTTGTGTTTTCTCCATATAAGTTGCCTCATTGGCATTGGCTTTGAAATGAATAATATTTATTTACTGGTTGTGAAGTTAAAAAAAAAAAAAAAAATCAGTTAGATGGGATTGATGGAAAATTTCAGGTTGTTCTTCTTATATGCTTTTGCAGTTTAAGATTGGTTTGCAATGCTTTTACTTTTGCAGTTAAGAGCATTTTTGCAGTTAAGAGTGTAGTACTCAAAACATTTTAAGATGCTTGATGTTGTTTGCTTTTCTAACAAAAGATTCAAATTCAGCTAGTTTTCTTACTCGTGTTTTCTCCATATAAGTTTGCCTCATTGGCATTGGCTTTGAAATGAATAATATTATAATAATACATGAATTGCCCAGTATACTCCAATTCGGATATATTATTATATATGTATATTGACATGTTCTATTGCTTTCTCTATCTTTCTTTGAAAGACAAGGACAAAGCAAATTCTTGGTCTGACTTGCTCAATAATATCCATTACATAGAGTATTGGATTTCATTGCTGACTTTAACCAAGCTCTGCCATAATGTTGTTTTGAAGTGCTGTTTATTATAATATGTCCTTTTTGCATTTTTTTTTTATTATCATCAATTAAATTTATGATACATTAAAAAATTTAGGCATTTGTTTCATCCCATTTGTTCTTGCTGCCTTTTGAATTGAACCTAAACTTAAGCTGAACTTAGAATGCGGCAATATCAGAATTTAGCTTTCTATGATGAATAGGCAGGGGAATGTGGCTGCTCACATGCTTGCTAAGTGGGGTAAATTCTTCGTTTTTTTTTTTTTATTTGTCTATGGAATCCTTCTCATTGTGTTTCTAGCTTAGTGTGCTCAAAGAGGCCTTAAGTAATTTTGTTTGTTCTTATGTCTTTTATTTTTTCCTTCTGCTTTGGGCAGCTAGTTTATTGTGTTGTTGTTTCTTTTCAATTTTACAATTCTAGTTCTACCGTTTACTAATACTCTATTTCTAGTTCTACCGTTTACTAATTTTTAACTAAAATGTATTGCTAGTTTATTACGTGTGAAGTTGTTTTACCTATGACAGAGTATTGTTTGTAAGAGCATTGAAATTTTTACATATTTGGTTGAACATTGTTATTAATAAACCTATATTTTGCTTAGATGGTTAAGAACAAGGAGACTTCAAATCCCAACACCAAACAATCCCAAAATAGCTCAAATGTTAGAGTTCAATGGCCATCAAGAGTAACGACTATCTTTTGTGAAGCTTGTGTGGATGAGGTATTTAAGGGTAATCGACCTAATACCCATTTTAGTAAAAAAGGTTGGGCAAATATTATAGCAACGTTTGAAAAGAAAACTGGAAAGGAATATCCTAGGGCGAAGTATAAGCATAAATGGGATAGTTTGAAGAAAGATTGGGTACTTTGGAATAAGTTGAAGGGAAGTGAAACTGGATTGGGATGGGATGCAACCAAAGGAACAATAGCTGCAACTGATGAGTGGTGGGAGAGGAAACTAATGGTATGTTTTGTATAACCCATTGTACATATTTTGTATTAGTAGATAAACCATGCTATTTGAGTTATTAATGAAAGTATTCAAAATTGTAGGAGGTTCCTGAAGCTGCAAAATTTCGAGAGAAAGGTTTGGAGAATATTGACTTATTAGACATTATGTTTAAGGACATTGCAGCCACAGGAGATTTAGCATGGGCCCCTACATCAGGTGTGTTACCAGATGATCTTGAGACACCTAAGGAAGGGTTAGGTGATACTTCTGCTGACTCATTTTCTCCAAATGATGATGCTGACGTTCATGAAGATGAGATTCCTAACCTCACACAACCACCTAACCCAACACAAAACAAAGGAAAGAAGCGAGTTTTACCATCATCCACACAGAGCAAAGGGAAGAAAGGAGGAACGGCATTACAATTGACACAACAGCTTAGTCGTATCTGTGATGTTGTGGAGTTAAGGAACTCAGCTTTTTCAGTGGAGCCAAGTAGTACTATTCGTAATGTCATGGAACGCGTGTGCACCTTAGATGGCGTTGAGAAGGGTTCCGAACTCTACCTCATGGCAGCACGTATTTTTCAGAAACGAGAGAAGAGAGAGATGTTTGTCGTGATGGAAGAACCATATTTACAACTTCAGTTTCTGCAAGAGGAGGCAAGATTGTTAGGAGGGCACTACTTTGGCAATTAGGGTGTTTTATGTTTTATCCTTTGAATAACGTTTTATGTGGGAGAGAGATATTTTTCATTCTATTGTTGTTTTATCCTTTGAATAATGTGGTTGTTAGGTGTTTTAACTTGTTAGGCTGTTAGGGTGTTTGAATTACGAAGATAGAGTATTACATGGAGGGTAATTTTTTATATGGTGTTTTTGTAGTGAATCTTATGGAAATTTTTGAATTTGATTAGAGGTCCTCAGTTTATCTAATATGTTTGATTGTTTAATGCATGAATCAGTCACATTTGTACTGTGGAAAGTCCATATAACATTCAGGTTGATAGTTGTTGTTGTTACTGTTTAATGCATTAATTAGTCACATTTTTCTCTATTTCAAATCCCTGATCTGGCTACTAGTTTCACCAAAATTAGTCCTTTTTTTTATGGGAAAATTTTAACTTTTTTTTTTTTTTTTGAATATTGAGTTTTTGACTAATTTTGAGTGAATCCCAGTTGGTGGTTAGCTCTATTGGTTACTTCTGAGCACTGCGTGTTTAATTTTATTTTTCTTATTGGGTTCTAGTGCGAGTCAGGGATTGATACAGTTGAAAGTGAAAGCTACTCTAAAAATATATTATTTGTTGGAACTTTGCTCTCTTAAAGTGTTGATGATTGTTGTGTCAGTCAAATATTAATGACGGGTCATACACGTGGATATAGATTACAAACTAACAATGTTGAAGAACTTGTATATATTATTATATACATGACTTTTGGGCCAATGATAGAGAGAGCATCGATATTAATGTTGCATTAAGTTTAACACTAGATTATGCAGAATGATATAAGCCTTTTGAGTTCCTAGCTACTCTAGCATCTGATTTATTTTTCTCTATTTTATTTTTGGTACTACCATTTTTCTCTATTTCGAATCCCTAATTTGGCTACTTGTACATTACAATTCAGCTTAAATACAACATATATTTTTATATGCTTCTTTCCACAATAACACAAATACAAAGACAAATGCATGAAAATATATTGATAAATTTATCCAGTCACATAATTTTAAATGGTTACTCATTTTCTTTATTTTGATTTATCTAATTTATTGCTACAATATTTTAGGTGATATTCCTATGGATTACAATGATCATATTGATAATAGTGATGAAGATCATTCTTATGATGTGGAAAACGATGAATATGATGATGAGGAATTATATGATCTTGCTGTTGCTGGATGTCATGTTGCAGTGACATATTATATGAAATATATTGATAAACAACCTTGTAGAGATTCTGAACAAACTGGCTATATGTGGTTGATGGATTGTTTGACGGGTAATGAAACAAAATGTTACGAAATGTTTAGAATGAAGCCACATGTTTTCCTTCAATTGTGTAATGTTTTACAACATACATATGGACTTCAGCACACAAGGCATATTAGGCTTGAAGAGTCAGTAGGTATATGTTTAATGATTCTTGGACAAGGAGCTTGTTATAGGATGGTTCAAGAAAGATTCCAACATTCTGGTGAGACTATACATAGACATTTTCATAGAGTTTTGAAACGCCTTAACATAATGTCAATGGATATCTTCAAGCCTTCTGACCCTACATTTAGTGCAGTTCCAAGACATATACAAAAGAATCCATTGTACATGCCACACTTTCAGGTATTCATTTCATACATTCTAATTTGTTTCTAATATTTGTTAGGATTATTTCCTTAGTAACTAAAATTTATATTTTATTTTAGGACTGCATTGGTGCCATTGATGGTACTCATATCCAAGTTGTTGTTGGAGACGACAAGAAAGCTCCATATTATAATAGAAAGGGTGTGACATCTTTCAATGTGATGGCAGCATGCGATTTTGATTTACTTTTCACATTTGTTATGGCTGGATGGGAGGGTGCAGCACATGATACACGTATTTTCTTAGATGCTATTCGTCGACAATCTGTCAACTTTCCAAAACCACCACCAGGTATATAAAATTTTTATATATTAAATATGTATGAAGGATATTATTTATGTACATCTTACACTTTTTTTTTTCTTTTACTAGGAAAATATTATTTAGTTGATGCTGGATACCCCTTAAGGAAAGGATATTTGCCACCTTATAAGGGACAGAGGTATCATCTTTCAGATTTTCGACGAGCTGGTCGAGGAAATCACATAGAAGAGAGATTTAATTATGTCCACTCATCACTTAGAAGTGCAATTGAGCGAACTTTTGGAGTGTGGAAGAATAAATGGAAAATTTTGAAGCAAATGCCACCTTATGACATTAAGCACCAAAGAAACATTATAATTGCTACTTGTGTTTTGCATAATTTTATCAGAAAACATGATAGGGAAGATGAGGGATTCAATTGGGATGAACATGACTTGGACAGATCAAGAAACAATAGTAGTGGAGAAGGTAGTAGCAGACAGGCAAGCGTTGAAAATATACAAGATGTGGAGATGAAATTTGTTCGTGACAAAATAGCTCGATCCATTTGTGGGTTGTAAACAATATTTTTGTTTTTTCTGTTTTGGTGTTTTGGTTTTAATATTTCAGATAAGAACTTTTTTATTATTATAATGGATTGTCTAGTATTGATATTGTTGGCAATTAACATTTTAATATAATTACTTTTCTAATTATTTTAATATCTTTTTCTTGATGAGTTATTTTTAATATTTTTAATTTTATAAACTTCTCTCCATGAATTTTAGCAACAAAAACATCATTATTGTTGTTATTATTGATGTAATTGTTAAGCTTAATTACATATTTTCAATAATGAAAAAACACTAATCACAGGAAAAATAACAATATAACATTCAAAAAATAGATAAGTCCTTTTTTGGAATTTACATTCAAAACAGCTATTTTTAAAACAGCTTATCCAAACGCTTAATATGGCTTTAAAAATAGAAAACGCATATTTTCACAATTTTACCAAACACTTATCTGTGGGAGTTTTTAAAACACACGTTTTAAAAACGCTAGTTTTTAAAACGCACATTTTGAAACAGCTTATCCAAACAGGCCCCTACATCCACAACAACAAAAACCAAATGGCTATAGCACATTACAGGATTTGAAAATAGATCACCAATCAATTTCTCACATATATATTTTGAATGTGAATTTCATATCAATATAATTGATTTTTCCAATTCCTTATCCTATTCTAGCAATGGTCCTAAAGCGCTTTGGCCAAGTATATCCAACTATGTTATGCAAGTCTCATCATCAGATGATCCAAAGTCACCCGTTGTACACCTGTACTTTTTAGATTCTGGTGGCGGGTCCTATCCACAAGTTATCTCAAATGCTCAAGCAGAATGGTTCCAGAACAAATCTGAAGAGATCTACCCTAACTCAAGGTATTAGAACAAAGAATTACCTCTTTTTTTTTAAACTACTTTTCATGGCACCTTATTAGCATTGACTAGAATTAACAGGTAACAAGGTTTAAATATCTAGACTCTGGTTTGTTGATTTTAATGGTTTGTAAGAGAGAGAAAAAAAATGAACAGAAAACTTGGAAACATTGCTCCCAGCATGGTTTGATTAAATAGAAAGTGAAAAAGACAGAAGGTTTATTCTACTGAGGAAAATAGTTGTAATTGACAATGCTGAGGTTTTGGTTTTCTTTTTTGAAGTACACCAAAAAGATATGGTGAATATTCTTCTTTTATTTTTTATTTTTTGGTCAAATAAATCTGTTTCCTGCATTTTCTTATCCAATTTAGTGTTACCTGACAGTGTGCCCGAGCTACTATTCTGGCATAACCTAAGTCAAGCATATAATAAAGTTGCTCCACAATTCGGAATTCACAAGCCCTGTGTAGGCCCAATTAACAAAGAAAATGTTTCTTCTCAAGCAGCTGAATTGGGTATCATACTACTTCTTGTTAAAAGGCCTTTTGTCAAGTTAAGTACACAGATAAGCATGCATGTACACATAAATATATTCATTTCAAAGATAATCACGCTTACGCTCAAACATATTCATCTGTAAATACATAGATTCACACATGCATAACATAAATTCATCTAAGATGCCTGCTCTCTAGGTAATGACACAAAGGAATTGAATAAGCATATGCATATATATACATAAAAAAGTACATATACCTCCATACGCATATGAGACATTAGGGCTCCTGGATATAGACTGGGTTTAGACTTTAGATTTGAACTTGAAATTTGAATGACCCCATTTTTAGCTGGATTGATTGATTACCAATGCCAAGTCTAATAGGAAATTTGGAATTTCTTGACACACAAGCTGGCCAGGCTTTGCCGAGCTTGAAATTTATGGCTTGGCTTCTATGGCCCAAAACGAACATTTTTCTTTTTTTTTTGGTTTTTGTTATTGTTTCATTTGATCGACAGGAATTACATAAGAAAAGAATGAAAACTTGAAATCATTTTTCATGTCGGGATTTGAGTACCATTAATTTGTCTTTATAACTTCTTTGCAGTCAAGTGGAGCTATGGCATTATTCTTGTTATTATTGTTGTTGTTGTTGTTGTTGTTGTTGTTTTTCATGTTATGTTTCTTTTGGTTATTCACCATGATTAATTTATCATGTTGTTCTACTGCTTCCCCTTAAATTCGTTCTTCATGCTTGGATGGTACACTTATCATTTTAAGTTCTATCACAGATTCACAATCCATTTACAGGAAAATATAAGTTCAAGCACCCATGACATATGAGTCACACACTAGCACCTAAATCATCTAAATGTGGTTTAGGATGGTCAGCTGAGTTTTGGTTAGTGTAATTATATCTCTCTTTTAAATGTGGAAGAAGTTTAACCAAAATGTTACTGTGTTGGCAAGAAGGTTGAATAAGCCTGATCGGTTTTGTCTTTAAGAAAAGCTCTGAATTGGAACCACATATAATTAATAAACAATATGTGTGCTTATGGTTCTTGAAAGTCAGAAACTGGATGAATCTATGGCTAGAGTTTGATGGATATGAATATGATCATGTTGAGTTGTTTTTCTCTTTATTGTGGCAGGCAATATTTGTTGGACATAACCATGGATTGGATTGGTGCTGCCTCTATGAGAAACTCTGGCTCTGTTTTGCTAGGCATACTAGTTATGGTGGCTATGGAGATTGGCCTAGAGGAGCTAGAATTATAGAAATCACTCAGCAGCCTTTCTCCTTTAGAACTTGGATAAGGATGGAGGACAGTATAGTACACAGCAAAGTTGTGCATCTAAGTGCCAATCAATTGAGTTACAAAGCTTTTGACCAAATGATAGTTATTTTGTTATATTATTTTATGTGTTTAATTTTTTACTTTTTGTTAAGAATATAAAGAGAGAGACTGAGAAGTGAGAATTGTTTGTATATTGACGTATATAATATTGTACAATAGAGAGTTTTGTATAAGCATAGTATGTAGGGGTGTGCATGGGTCTGGTTTAGGGGATTTTTTAACCTAACCCACCATGGTGGGTTAAAAAAAAATTCAACCCAATCTAACCCAACCTATCACATATATCCAACCTAACCCAACCCATATGGGTCAGGTTGAACATATGGATTGGACAATTTCTTTTTATTACTATTATTATTAAATTGAGCAGAAAAATTATAAATATATTAAAAAACCCATAAATTAGTATCAATGTAACTTCTTAATGGCAAAGAACACTAATTACTAAACAACAATAATAATTTACTAGGATTTGTGTGAACTAATTGACTTTCATATAGGATAAGAAAAACTGGTTATTTAAAAAAAATTTATTAATTATATAATATATTTTAAATATATATTAAATATATGGGTGTGTCGGGTAGGCTTTGGAATTTTATGACCCGAACCAAACCGAACCCAACCCACTATCAAAAAAATTTGGTAACCCAACTCAACCCACCAAGCCTTAAAAATCGATCAAACCTGACTGGGTCGGTTTTGGCAGGTTGGCTGCACACCCCTAACCACAAGTAATGTGTGAAGTACAGATAATATAAGTGTATGGCAAGTGCAGTACACTAGGCCCAAACCTGGTGGGCTTGGCTAATGTATATACTAACAATTTTAATTTTTAAAAAATAAATCTGGGTGAAATTAAAATTTTAAAATCCTTTATATATAAAAAAAAAAAAACTATTCGGTAAATATAATAGGACTCAATCCTTGAATTTAGACAAATTAAATTAAAAAGAACACTTCAAAATCTTTTTTTGTTGCAATATGTTACAAACTACACCAAATTGACGAAAATAACCTACGTCAATTAATTTAATTCCGTTTCTAATCGGTTATCCAAAAAAAGAAAAAAGAAAAAAAGGGAAAAGACTTCGTTTGTTTACTTTTGATTCCGAGGCACATTTGGTAGAATTACTTTTGCGACCCTGGGAGTCTACTTTAATTAATAAATATAAATGGGTCAAATTAATCTAGCACCAAGGCGTTATCCAAAAACATTAACAATATTTTAAAAAATAATAATAATAACAATCACATGGCAGTATCGTAGTTATCAATTGAAGTTTTTTTTTTTTTGTTTGTTTGAGAAATAGTTATCAATTGAAATTGAAATTAAATTTTGTATTATAAAGCTCAAAACATATAAGTAAGCCAACAATGTCTTGATTTATTATTTGTTTTTTAAAATTTTTTTTTAACAAATGGACCAAATCACGAGTTAGTCTGGTCAAGTTAAAGTTTTATGCGTTTTGCTTCAGTTTAAAAAATTTAGGTTCAAATCAGTTCCAATTTTGCCATTTCCAACAATAAGGAGTCCATGTTCTTTGAATTAGGTCTTCATCTTCATCCTCTTTCTTTACTTTAGCATTACTCTATGTTTTGTTTTTGTTTTTTCTTGGATAATTTGATAGTTGGGAGATGGAGGATTTGAATCCTAGATAAGCAGTGAGTGACAATTTATGTTCACGTGTCAGGTTCATGTCTTATCAATTTAAGAGTATTCAATTATATATGTTAACACAAACAATACACGTTATTAATTATAACAAGATCTCTGCCTTAACACAATATATTTATTAAACTAGTAATATGACATGACTCGTATGACTTGTTTAACAAACATGAAGTGTTACAAGCGACATGACTTGACATGACCCATTTGATTAATAAGCCAAGTTGACATGTTTACCTAATGCAAATCACTTGTAAATAGCAATTCTCATGTTTTATAGCATGTGTACATTACAACTAAATTCTAAACAAAATCTCCAACAACGAAAACATAATTACAACCATAAATTTAAAGGTGGCCTAGAGAAGATGACATTAGATGAAAATATATGTTTAAATAGCTTAGGTTTTAAAGGGTAAATTGGTAAAATGATGCTCAGTTAAAGGGGTTAAGCAATTGAAAACGAATTTCATGTGCTTGCTTTTTCGTGTCGACCTAAATATTACATGAACCTGCTAAGGCTTAACCCTATCTTGTTAACTTAATATGTGTTTGTAGGTCATGTTGAAAAATATCACCTCTCAATCTTAAACATTTTTGTTGAAAAATACTAGAATTAGGGCTGGCCCAAAGCCTAAGGCAAGTTAAGCATAGGCCTAAGGCCCCACCAAAAATAAAAAATTTCCCTTAGGTAAAAAGGCCCCACTTCTTATGGTTAAAAGCCCAAATTTTTATAAAATTATATATATCTGAAAGGTATGTTGTACATTTTTTTTATTAATAATGTTAAAGATACTACAAATTTTACTATGAGTTTACAAATTGCCACGTTATTAATCACAAAAAGTGATATAAACATTCATTAGTTAAATTTATGAAGTTCATCAATGAGAGTCAAAGTCACATTATATTTTGAACATTTTATAGTGTTTTTAATTAGCGCATTTTTCTTTTCATTTTTGTTAAGACCCTCAGAGTACAAGACCAATAGAACCTTAACCCAATTGAAAACTTAAATGTTTCAAAAAAAAATGTTGCAAATATGTTAAATCATCAATTATTAATTAATCTCTCTTAATAGTTTGAGACTTTAATTTTTGTAAACTGATATCCTACAAAGGTACGGACCAAATAATATCTATCTCTCTCTCCTAAAAACAAGATATAAAAATAAAAATTAGATTACAACTTTATTTAACTATGCATCGTCATATATTTAAAATAAAGTATCTTTTTTAATCTTAATATATTTTTATTTCTTTTTATTAATATTTATAGTTCAATTATGATATTCAATTCTTTATATGAAATTAACAATAATTTAGTTGGTTTTATTCATCAAATTATGTATTTAATGTATCAAATTAACCTTGATTTGATTAGTATTAAATAATTTTATTTAATCAATATTTACATATTAAAGGCCTCTATAAATTTTTTGCCTTATTCCAAATTATGTTGGACAGCCCCTAACTAAAATACTTGAGTAATGTTCTTCAAGACAAATTGCAAATGACAAAATCCAACGGGGTGCCTAAACAAAATTATGCTAAAAAACAAGAGCATCATAATAACAAACCAAAACCATCTCAATCAGACCAGGGACAATTCTGTCATTTCATCCAATTTCCACTATCTTGTTTCACCCTGATGGTGTTGAGTTTGGACCCCAAGATGCTCAGCTTGACCTCAGCCGTGGCATTCCCAGGTATATATTCTTTTCCTCTCAATGATTCTCTCTCCGGCCTATATTCAAGTGGGGCTAAAATTATAACTGTTCATTCAATTTAGTGTGCGATATGAGAAGAATACTTTTAATTTTGATAAGATATCAATAAAATATTTGTAAAGATATTATAATAAAAAATTTTAGTTTGAAACATAAACAAGTACTTATGTTTGTTTTGATTTAGTGTTGACAAATTTCACATGATACATTGGGTACGTTTGTATAAACTGTTACAAAATGAAAAAAAAAAAAAAATTACGAGGTGCTGTTTTGCAAAATAGAGCTTTGAGTTTTAAAAATAATCTTCTAAGCTCCAAAAAAGCCTAACCAAATCAGACCCATTATGTGTTAAAAAGAATTGTATTTAAATGTTGTAAAGTTGGGCAAAAGTTAGCATATGAAGTTGTTTGAAGACATTGAAAATTGAAAGATTCGGCCGAACAAAAGATGGACTCCAGAGTTATGAGGCCACTATAATGAGGAGGCAAATGGGTCATTTGCTGAAGTTGCATAAAGAATTTATTGTGGCTGTTTCTTCTCCAGTAAATTTCCTATGAGTTTGGGTATTTTGGAGTGAATTTTAATTTTTACATCATGCACATCGAAAACCGACCACTCAAGTTCTCCACAATCACACATCATGCAAGTGTGACCCAGTGCCTTGGTTCAGTTGGTGGTAATGTTTGGTATCTTGGGGTTGCTAAGTCATCAATTGTGGATGATTATGAAGTTAAGGATGACACTAGCGGCAACAATGAAATTGTGCAGTCTCGTTGTGGCCATTTCTACGTGCCTCCGGCTGTTGAGAGTGTCCATGTTTTCAGAGTTGAGGGATCGAAGTTTCTGAAGCTGAATCGAGGGACATGGCATGCAGGACCATTGTTTAAGGCTGATACAATGGACTTCTACAACTTGGAATTGAGCATCACCAATGTAAGCTCTCTCTCTAAACTAGTTCTTAAGTTTATGTATGCCTTTTGGTGCATTTGCAAAGCTACCCTGTAATTGTGAAGTGATTTGAGCTCAGCCAGCAACCTTTTTTGAATCAAACACTACCAGGGAAGGGCTTGTGCATATAAACATGACAAATATGCATGTGTGCTGTTCTATGTAATTGTCTTTTTGAGAATTTATTTTAATGTCTCTCTCTCTCTCTCTCTCTCTCTTTATAGGTGGTTGATCATACCACACACAACTTCAAAAGGGAAAATGGAGTGGCCTTCTTGATTAATGGCTAGCTTGTTTTCAGCATCAACGGCTGTGGCTATTCTAGATACTCAATTGTATCAGTATAATATAAATTCTCATAGGGTTACATGCCCAGGCATACTTTCTGGATGTCAAAACGATACAACAAAATGCTCATCTTGCATAACTCTGGTGCTCATTTACTGAGTATATTTTCTACTGGGGTTCCAACTTCAAAATTCCCATCCAATCTTTAGTGAACTTAATACAAATGTGGTAATAGTAAGGATCACATCACTCTCTTAAACTCATCACAAACAAGCGTGGTTTTGTAACTTCATCCATGAAACTACATTGGAAGCATGTGTTACTTTTATCTGAGGAGTTGCTTCTGTTTTTCCTGTTTTTGCAGTCTTGGAACAATGAATGACAAATAAGTGTTAGCAATGATTTGTGCATGACTCGACCAAAAAAAAGAGAGATTTGTGCATGGCCATCACAATTTTCTGCCTGTCTTTCATCAAGTGGAAGCAGTGTAATCTTCTTCTTCTTCTTTTTGTTCTTCTGTTTTTCAAACCATTGTGCTAGGGAATTCTCATCGGTTGAATTGCCAAAATATTCTTAGCCACTGGCAAAGGATTAAATGAAATCTGGATAAGCCACACATGGTGAAGGTGATCCGGTATTTAGCTATCACAAAATAATGAGCACCAATGCTGTTAAGAGCATGAAGACAAACTCAAATATTGTGGGCATATTAATAAGACAGTGCTAGACACACTGCAAAAACAAAGTAGCAGCGCATTACAGATCTGGTGAGGCCATTTTTAATGAAAAATGAAGAAGAAATATAATTTGGATAATCCAATAATAACAAAAGCCCAAATTGAGGATTTTTTACAGTGAACAAGGAAATAGTTGTGTTCAAAAGACCAGGAGGTCTTCCCAGTCACTGAAATTTAATGAAATTACAATTTTCAGAACCACTATATATGATAATGGGTAATAAGCACCAAACTGATCAATTACTCCTTTTGAAGCAACGACAAATGAAGCATCGATGGATCCACAACAGTGGAGAGATTGAACTTGTGTCACGTTGCTATTCACCTCCCAATCTCCCATCATCTGCACAATAAATCTCAAACATTTTAAGAAAGAATTCTGCTAATACTAAATATATTATTTTTCATTATTCAAAAGAATTCGCATTTTAATTGTTTAACATCATAAAAGAGAGAGAAAAAAAAATGTAACAAAGTATTAAAACAAGGATCATTAATTTTATGAACTATCTTCATTATTTGAGATTTCAAGAAGCGTTGAAGATTTGAATATAATCAGCCTCAAGTGCTCTAGTAGAGGAGAGGCAGTAAAATCACTCAGTAGAAAACCCAAATCATCGTTAGGCAATGAATAATACCTTGAAGATATCCCCAAACACCCCCTGCAAGGGATTTCTACGCCACACTCCATAGAATTTCGCCACAATCTCATCTAGCAACTAAACCATAATATTTATGTTAGAATCAACACAAACTTAGGCCAAAAGATATAATATTAACAGGTGGCAGAGTGTAAGAAAAACTTTTTTATATTTTGTAGGAGATGTATTCTTAAACAATGAAGAAATGAGCATCAACAGCAAAAAAAAATTGTTTTCTTGGGTAAAAACAAAAGCAAAAATTGCACACCTCATTAAATGCAGGTTCCCTTTCTATACTTGTCTTGTAACTAGCTCGCAACATATTAAAAAGAGGCAAAGCATCTCTTTGTAATCTGCAGTGAGAGAAAATTTGGATTTATCAATGATCTTTATTTTACACATTTCTGACAATGATACAACCTACCATCAGAAAGGATAATGTCTAAACAGAAAGTAATAGCTAATGCAGAGAAACAAATGTTAACACTTAAGCATGCATGGCAACAATGTCTACAGTTCGAAGTAAATATGAAAGAGATAATATTTATTATAAAGTAAAAAAAGGACAGGCAATATAGATTAATTCACAAGATAAATTGATATCATTTTATTTGGTTTCAGGTTCATAAGAGGAGAAATCATTGGAGCAAAAGTAGGACAAAGAGTTGAAGCTTCAAATGTAAAGTCACACTATCCGAAGGATGGAGGCACTAGAAATTATGAATTTAAGCTTCACATTCAGTTATAAATTTTGGACTCGTGAATTGTGATGACCTAGAAAATATTACATTAACTTTACTTTTTCTTTATTTGTTTGTTTTGTTATTCCACAAGGTAGTAGGTCCCCACTTGAACACAAGAAAATAAGAAAAGTTCCTGAACTTATCCCACTGTCATTATTTTATTTTTATAATTTAATAGTTGGGGGTGGGGGGATTAGAACTAGATATTTCCGTTGGGAACACAAGTGCCAACCAGTTGAGCTGCAAGGCTCTTGGCTTTCTCCCACTATTCATATCTCAATTTTTAATTATTTACTTATTTATTTAAACACTTTCTATTTTTTGAGGAAGGGAGGAGGTTAAGAAAAATGCCAGCCTTTGAATAGCATAGCAGTCTTATTAACATACTCCAAACTGCATAAAGACCCTTGCATTGCATGTGAACTTAATCCAGCTGGCACTAAATGAATGCATCCATCCTATGCAGCCAGTACCAACACAAAAGATTATATAAAAGCAAAACTGAAACTTACGTTTGCAAGAGATATATGATGAACTGGATTAAATCTGATTGGGGAAAGTCAAGCTGATTTGATTCCAGTTGTTTCTTTATCTCATCCATGAGATAGTTAGCATCTCTCAGATTACCTATAGCTAAATACCTATCATGGAAAAGAATAAAACATTTAATAATTTGTAAAAAATAAATATATGATAAACAGGGAAAGGGACTAGCTCAGGGAAGAAATCTATATTATTTTTTGATAAATATATGAATCTCGCTTTCCTTAGATTTCCTCAATTTTTAGTACCTATTATCATTTTCTTTTTTCTTTTTCCCTAATCATTTGGAAAGTGGGTATTGCAAAGTAATGAGTCAGCTAAATTAAAAACCACAGAATTGGTTCACATGCCCTGAAATTCTACAAAGTTTATACTGGAGTTAAAGAATTGCAAAAACCAGGGGTCCAATTGGAGCTAGGATCAAGAACGGAGAGTTCTATGATCCAGATTAAGTTAAAAAAGGATACTGATGATAATAGTTAATCACTATGCAAGTATCTACTTCTTGAGTGTTCTTACATTAAAATTGCCAGTGCAATGGCCAAATCATCTTCACCTGGATAACACTGCAAAGTTGAGAAGTAATTAACTGAATAAAAGACTATCTGGAAAAACCCAAAAAGAAACGAATGACTCTGGTGAAGCTGTTAAAGAATGGTTGCAGCATGCATCACTTTTTTGTGAAGAACTCAAAATTATTAGTTAAGAATAACATGACATTTCTTGAATTATAAGTAACTTCAACACTAAAGCATAATGGCTTTAGACATCAGAATTTGTTTTCAACCAGAAATAGTAGCAAAAATACTACATGGATTGTACAATCATTGAAACTTGCATAAGGTTAACCTTAATGTCATATAGAATCTTTAAGAAGTCAACACAATAGGCATGGATATGTAATCTTCTGTACCTCTGCAAGTTGATAATCATATTAATAAATATGAAAAGTATAGAGTAAGAAGGCTAACCTTCCCCATAAAATTCACTAGAACAGAAGCAAACTTCTTTGTGCTATTTCCTCTAACAAAATGATTTAATACTCTAGCCATGTCCTGCAAGGAAGCAGTGTATTGGTACATATTGGGCACTGAAATGAGGGCCAAGTGTATTCACAGACTAAAATGTACATTCAAGTTTCATGTTACTAATTAAAGTACATTTCAAAGACCTGGATATTATAATGGTTAGAAGGACACTTAGGACCATAGAGACTATCAATTCCCAAAGGATTTAGAGAACAAAAGGATTCCACCATGCCAATATATTATGAGTAACTGCATTCATCTTCACTCCTTTCTCACTCATTTCCTCAATCAACTTCGACGCATCCGAACTTCCCTGCCACTCAAAACACCCGTCAATCAATGTATTATACGTAACCACATCTGGCAACAATTTCAAATTCTCCATCTCATCTCTCAACTTAAAAGCTTCCTCCATCCTACCCTCCTTACACAACCCCCAGATCAACATATTATACATCCAAATATCAGGCAACAAATTATCCCTCGTCATCAACTCCATCACACTCGCCGCCTCCTTCAACCACCCCATCTTACAATACCCACGAACCAAAATATTATACATGTTCTGATTCGGCAACAACCCTCTATTCTTCATATCCAACAACAGATCCCTAGCCTCATTCAACCTCCCTTTTTTGCAAAACGCGTCCAATAATGTATTATAACTCACATTATCAGCGGAACAACCAAATACTTATACAGATTCTAAACCCAATACTTACGGGGTCAAATTTACATTACAAAAGAAAATAAAAAAAATAACACAAGCAGAAATGGCTAGGGTATTAGCATCTTTTAGCCAGAAAATGCATTTTTTATTGATAAGAAGAATTTTCAAATAGCCTAATCACTAAAATCTATTGAGCAATAGTATATGAACAGAAGACGCAGAAAAAGATCTTGTGCAAAAATGGAAATTGCACAGAAATTGTGCAGCAAACAGATGTTGTGCCGAAAACAGAAATTGGGCAGAAATAGTGCATTAAAAGATAAGTTAATAACATAATTGTTCTTTAGCACAATACAATGTGCCCCCACTAAACCATACAAGCATCTGTACAAACAAAAGGTGGTAGTGATCATTAACTACTTTCCCCTAGGATAAACTAATCTGGTAAACTAATCAGATGCTCGATCCAGCCCCGTCGTTTTTCCGGATACACGGTATTCAAGGCGATGAATGCATACCTCCATTCGGGCATTTCTAATTTGTCAAGGGCCTTGAAAAAGGTTTCATCATCAAGATCCATAGTCTCCAAAATTTCCGTCACCCTTGCCATTGACAAGTAATCAGGAACTAGTGCAGAATCTATGACTACGGAGGACGCAGAAGCAGTGTCTGAGGAGGACGAAGAAGCAGTGTCTGCAAGCTCCATATTTAAATGCCAGACGCGGGGTCTGGAAGTAGATCAGCAGGCCGTTGGTGGATAGAGGAGTAGATATGAAGATATAAAAGTGGTTAAATGGGTTAGGGTTTTTTGGTGTCCTATATATATATGGCCAACTCACAAAACAAAATCTATGTATGAGTTGGCCATGCCTGATTGGCCTTTTGGTTTTTGCCGTTTCACTTTTTTTACCTCACCGTCTGTTCTGTGGTGAGATTTTTTAAATTTTTTTGAGTTAAATAATTTAGAGGTAAAAGTTAAAAGTATTTTTAATAAATAAAATGAAATTTAAATGTTAAAAAATTTGCTGATCCAGTAACTGATTAAAAGTGATTTTTTAAAAAACTTTCAATATGATCCAGTTAATATTCAAGCAATCAAACATACAACATTTGATAGTAGTAACAAAAGGCAGAGCTACAGACTAACTCTTGCCAAAATAATCTCATCAGGCAATGTTGTGGAAAAATAAATAAAACTAGGATAAAGTAAACTTGTGTAATGTATATTTGTGTTTGGTAATGACACACCAAATCAATCAAAGCATCCATCACGCCTCTAACAACATCAGTTATGCAGCAACTTAAGGTAAGCATTATTGCCACCAACCATGAGTATTGATCCAGTCAGCATAAATCCTGAAAATCAGCGACATATAAACTAGTTGCTATCGCTAGTGAAATTCAATAGAGTGAAAAACCTAACTTGGGCATTATATAATACAATAGATAGAAAATAGATCATGTATTTTTTTTTCTTTTTTAATTTCTAGTGAAATTTGAAACCTTAGTACCATAACACATTACCAACAAAGCACTGAGCTATGGTTTTGCCATTTCATCACTCAAAACATCTAAAATTGATACCAACATAGGTCTTAACAAATCCGTGACACCAATTGAAAAAAAAAAGGCATGCCCAGCAATAATATATTTCACCAAATCAAACTGAAATCATAGCAATTCATGATTTAGATCACACCCTGTCTAAAGTGGCGCACTTCTTTCCATGTAAATTTAACCATATTGAACAAATAAGGTCCTCTCTATAGCATCTATATAACATTCCTATAGTTTTCTCTGTTCAAGAAATTGTGCAGTGAGGCAAACTCTAAAACTGGCCAAACCTTTAAGATAATTGAGCTTAACAGATTCCATTTATGTCCTCCCCACATTCTATGCCCCAAGTAAAAATTAATATAATAGATTTTTAATTGCCACATTATAATTATTTTAACTCTATCTAAAATTGCTATGCTCCTGGGCATGAGCATAGACTCTTTTTTACCAATTGTCCAGCATGGGAAATTTTTTTTAATAAAAAAGGAGATTACTTGAACAACTAAGGGCTGATTGCAGTTCTTATTTCTCCCCCTATTTCCTATTGACTTAATGAAGGCAGAAAGCTCCTGTCATGATGAATCCTGCAATGTATTGGTGATGCGTATATAACGCGGCTACTTTTATCCACAAAAGCTTAAAAAAAACTGCCAGCTTTGGCTACATAATAACTAATAACAGCAATCAGTCCAAATCCCTTACCACAAACAGAAAAAATTATGGTATCAACAGATGCATGACAATATAGCAAAATAACAATGAACTGAGTTGGTTACAATTGGGATTTAAGATAAGTATTTATTGACATGGTTGCATAGTGTGATAATTGATCAATTTATTATTTACATTGGGTATCATGGGCATGATGTTAATAATTCTAAGTAAAAGGATAAGACAAATGGCCCCTATGGCCTATGCCCTCTTACAATTCTCCCAACAATCAAGTTTTTTTTTTTTTTTTTAAACTTTATTCTCTAATGAGTTGACATTATCTCAGAACAATTTAAGCATTCATAATATACTCTAAAAAAAATAAAAAAACTGAGATGGATTAAATCATTCAATCCAATGGCAAATTGGTTATACTATAATTGGTTTACTAACTATAATTGCAATAAAGGATATGTAATTTCCAAGATAGTTTGCTAAATAAATTGGTTTATTAACTAATATATGTTATATATAATAATTATTGAAAGCTATGCAATTTTAGGTAAAAAGTTAAGGCAAATAACCACTATGGCCTCTGCCCCAAAAGTTTAACTCTTTTTGTGAAAACAAGAATTTCACTTGATTCTCTAATAAGTTGACACTATCTCACAGCAAATGAAGCATATAAAATATACCCTAAAATCTAATTTCTGATTAATACTTGCAAGAGTTGCTAAGATTTAAAAAAGAGTAAATCATTCAAAGAAATGGGAAATTGGTGATCCAAATATATCTGTGCATTAAGGGACTCGAAAAGTTAACTAAAAATAGTGGTGCGCAAGAGTAAAAGACCAATCTGCCTAGTTACCAAAAGTAGAATGATTTGTAACTACTGAGGTATTTGTTGTGCTCCGCAGAGGAGGCAATGCTAGTGACCCTGTTTCAATATAGATTAAAAATAGAACTCAATTAGTCCATTGTTTAATCACTGTTTTGCTTTCTAGGATAAAACTGATAAAGCAAAGAGAAAAGGAACAGAGTGCAAGTTAGAGACCTAACAAACCACCAAATGGTACGGTCATTAGCATACATATTCAAATATAATAACATAATTGTTCTTTAGCACAATACAATGTGCCCCCACTAAACCATACAAGCATCTGTACAAACAAAAGGTGGTAGTGATCATTAACTTAGTAAACATTAACTACTTTCCGGATAAACTAATCTAGGGTAAACTAATCAGATGCTCGATCCAGCCCCGTCGTTTTTCCGGATCCAAGGTATTCAAGGCGATGAAAGCTTGCCTCCATTCGGGCTTTTCTAATTTGTCAAGGGCCTTGAAAAAGGTTTCATTATCAAGATCCATAGTCTCCAAAATTTCCGTCGCCCTTGCCATTGACAAGGGATCAGCAACTGGTGCAGAATCTACGACTACGGAGGACACAAAAGCAGTGTCTGAGGAGGACGAAGAAGCAGTGTCTGCAAGCTCCATATTTGAATGCCAGACGCGGGGTCTGCAAGTAGATCAGCAGGCCGTTGGTGGATAGAGGAGTAGATATGAACATATAAAAGTGGTTCAATGGGTTAGGGTTTTTTGGTGTCCTATATATATATATTTATATATATATGGGCAACTCACAAAACAAAAAATATTTTTAATAAATAAAATGAAATTTAAAGGTTAAAAAATTTGCTGATCCAATAACTGATTAAAAGTGATTTTTTAAAAAACTTTCAATATGATCCAGTGATTGAATTTAATTTACTATTGCGTGATGGCTGTTACATTGGATTTTTTTTTTTTTTTTTTTAAATTGAATGTGAAACTAATATTTTTTTTTAAATGAAATCCATTACAAGCCAATCCCCATATGAGAGAGAAACCATTAAACTTTCAAAGACATAGCAAAGTAAGAGAGCTGTTATATACTGGCCAAAATGGCCAAATGCCATGTTTTTTAAAACTTTGTAGCCACAAAACACTGTTTCGGAAATATATGGCAATCTACCACTTTTTCCAGTACTCGAGCTCCCCATACTCGAGTACTGTAGCTTATAAGTTCCACCGTGGCATGCTGAGATGGCATTTAGGATTTAAAAAATGCCATTTAGTACTCGAGTTAGGCAAACTCGAGTACTGTTGTTTGGTACCCGAGCCCACTAAGCTCGGGTACAAACCTGGGCTGGCAACATTTTCATGGCAATTAGTACTCGAGCTTCATGTGCTCGGGTACTTATAACACAGTACCCGAGTCTGTGAAGCTCGAGTACCAGTTGTTTAAATTTCCATAGTACTCGAGTCGGTTGAACTCGAGTACTGCTGTTCCGAATTTAAAATTTACCCAATAACTCTTAACTCTAACTCTAACTCAGTCTCCCTCTCACGTTCTCACTCTCCGTCTCAGTCTCACGCTCTCGTTCTCAGTGTCGCTATCATTTTCGGTCTTCAAGCTCTCATTTTCGGTCTCCAAGCTCTCATTTTTTGTCTCCAAGCTCTCATTTTCGGTCTCCAAACTCTCATTTTCGGTCTCCAAGCTCTCATTTTCTGTCTCCCTCACGGTCTCTCCTCTCACTCTTGGGCTGTATCTTCACAAGGTATGTCTCAAGTCTCAATATTTGTTTGAGCATTGGGTATTTTCGGGTATTTGTATGTGGGTATTTGTATGTGGGTATTTGTGGATATACGTATGTGGGTATTTTGTGGGTATTTGTATGTGGGTATTTGTGGGTATACGTATGTGGGTATTTGTATGTGGGTATTTGTGGGTATACGTATGTGGGTATTTGTATGCGGGTATTTGTGGGTATACGTATGTGGGTATTTGTATGCGGGTATTTGTGGGTATACGTATGTGGGTATTTGTATGTGGGTATTTGTGAGTATACGTATGTGGGTATTTGTGGGTATATGTGTCTGAACCATGAACCCGAATATATTTAAAGACATATATAGCTATATCAGTTTATAAGAAGGAAAAATGAGAAATGACAAAAAAAAAATCAGCTGTGATGGCTACACTTTAAATAAATAAATAAAAAGGTGCTCTATCAACTTGTAAAATATCACTACAAAGTTCCCACATTTACAATTATGGACTGAATTGGGGTTTATACTCTTACTGTATTTTTAACCCATCCTTGCTAAGGTACTACTAAATACTCTGCCTCTGAAAATTAAAGATTACAAAACAAGCTCATCCCGGCAACACTCTGAACATGACCTAGAAGTGTCTTTTTTTTTTTTGGATAGGTAGTAGAAGTGTCTTCAATGTTACCCATATTAAATTTTAATTCCCATTGCACTGTTTATTATATCCAAACACCAAAGTGTCTTGTAGTGTTATATTATTCTTAACTATATTTGAAGAAGAAAAGCCAAAAGTTTCTTGAAGTTCTGACCTAGACAGCTTCAGATCATAGGAATTCCATAATTATCATATTACATAATTTAATAGCATAAGCACCACAAAGCAGCAATATATAACATGTTCCATATGTCAAAATTGTGCCACTGGTGACAACAATTTGCTTTTTCGGAAGTTGATTTTGCCACGCAACCTTCTTAATCCATGCCAACACTATCTACATAATTATATGAGACATCAAAAGATTCAACACAAGCTAAATTAAAAAATTTTCAAGATGCATCAGCCACCATGGATTGACCAAGGGATGAGGCCATAAAATGTATCTCCTTTCTTTGTGTGTGTGTATATATATATGTGTATATGTATTAAACTGAGTGCTTATGGGTATTTGATAAATATGCTAATGGGTCAATCACCTTTAATTTATGCTAGATATGGACCCACATCGAGCGGGACCTTCTATAGGGACTGTCTTGACGAGGCAACCTTTGCATCGTTCAAGTTTGCTTTGGGATGCTCCTTTGGCAGGCGAGGTATGCACTAGTGTCGAAAATTGTAGTCTATATATGTAGTAGAAAGATTTTGGGCATTTATGTTTGAAGTGTAATTATTACGTGTAATTAATAATACTAAGCTGCTCTGTTTGCAGGAAGTGCCAGGTGTACTGACTTGTCGTCATCGAGATAAAGGTCTGTTTGAAGGTGAGTTAGATCCACGGATTGCCACTTATATCACAGATGCGGGGTTAGATGGGCTACTTCGGGTCCCACATATGGACCTTGACCATGCATTAATCACAGCCTTAGTGGAGAGATGGCGGCCAGAGACGCACTCATTCCACTTGCCCCACGGTGAGATGACTATCACGTTACAAGACATAGAGGTCATAATGGGGGTACCTGTACATGGCTTGCCAGTGGTGGGATTTACTCATATGGACCATTGGCGTGACTTGTGCACCGAATTGCTAGGTACCCCCTGTCCACCCGAAAGACCAGTCGGTACAAAAAAGAACACTGCAGTGTTGGAAGGGCCGAGGATAAAAGCCAAATGGCTCGAGGAGCAGTTTAGTGACCCTCTCCCTGCTGACGCCACTGAGGAGCGTGTCCAGCAGTATGCTCGGTTTTACATACTCCAAATGTTAGGTAGTATGTTGTTTATGGACAAGTCTGGCGAACGGCTCTCAATCATGTATCTACAATTTTTCATTCCAATCAGCAACGGAAAAAATTATAGTTGGGGTAGTGCAGCACTAAGTTGGCTATATAGACACCTCTGTAATGCATCAGAGAAGACAGCGAAGCAAATTGGCGGTGCACTGCTGTTAGTGCAGTTGTGGGCGTGGGCGAGGTTTCCGCACATATGTCCGGTGATGAGGCATCCACAGCAGGCATTGCCCCCAGGTCCACTTGCTATCAGGTATGTAGAATCTTAGATCGTTATCGTTTTACATTTACGCATTAGCTTTTTTTGCATGGGAATGATGTAAGTAACTAATATGCAATTAATATGTGTGTGTTGTTTGGTAGATGGAAAGGGGCTAAGATAACAACTGACCATCCAATGCACGTCCTACGCGCCTATCGTGTGTCACTTGCTTCGCTAAGGCCAAATCAGGTATCGTGCCTTACCTTACACCATTTTAATGACCATGGCATGTATTCTTCATATTCGTTAAATTTGCTTTTTTTAATTATATTGTTAATATGGTTGTTTGCATATGTTGGATCATTGTAGATTATCTGGGAGCCATATAGAGATTACTTGGGTTCCCTGCCTGCATATTGTACCGCAGGCCAACACATATGGAGGTCCATCGTGCCGCTTATACATTTTTGGGTGGTTGAAGGCCATCACCCCGAACGTGTTCTCCGACAATTTGGGATGAAGCAAGGCGTACCGGATAATATCGATACTTCAATTGAACTTCACAAGATAACACTTCAGGGCAAGCACGAAAAAAACTGGGTTGAAGAACATGCCACTCATATTGCTAGATGGGCTGCGCACGCCATAATTGCCGAAGCACCACCCTTTCATGGGGTAATGAGCTACAATGACGAGTATATGGTGTGGTATCGTCCCATCACTGTTCGGCATATTACAAAAGAGACCTCGTACTGGGACACTTTGGTAAGTTTATGAATACCGTTCTGTTATAAACGTACCTCGCTTTGTATAGTTTAGTTCCAAGTCCTAACACTACTGTTGTATACTTGTGACAGGTTGAATCACAGTTGAGGATTATGGCGAAGTTCGAACCAGGGTCTGAGATCTACACTGACTGTATGAATGCGTTGCAATCTGTTGAAGAGATTGGTCGGTTGACCTTGGATGATGCACGCACTGTGGGCAACACAATTGAACCGGTTGTAGGGCATGGTCGGCAAGCCCGTGGACGTCAAAGGCATGGAGGTCGTCAATCTAGTCAGCGTCCCACAACTGGTCGCCGGCGCACATCTAGTGGGCGTCACACACCCGTGCATGACCACACCATGGAGGAGGCAAGTCAGACATCAGATGAAATGTGTTTGGACACTGGTTATGACATGGAGTCCATGGCACAAGTGGATGATGCGGGTCCATCCCATATGTTTGTCCATGATGATACCTACCCACCCACATCCTCTCCCCCACCGACCACCAGCACTACCCCCGCAGATGTATGTGGTACACATGAGATGAGATTCATGCCCACCCCTGGTCTACCCACCCCTGGTGCCATCCAAACACAGATAACGATCCCCCCACCTGAGACTTCACCCAGTGAGGATCAGGGGCTTCCCACCCTTGGTGCCATCCAGACAGAGATACCCACTCCCTTACCAGAGGCTTCACACATTGAGGATCGGCCGCGAAGGCCACAACGGACACGGACACATCCTCCTGACTGTGGGACTGGACATGGTACTTGTCTTCTTATACCGATTACATATGCATCTCTTTATGGTTAAATGCCCCTATTTATTAGTATTCGCTGGTGTTCTTTTCAGGCAAGGTGAGACCAGTCAAGGAACCAGTGAGGAGAAGAAAACGGGGATGATTTTCTAAGGTCAATTCTTGAAAGGCTTTTGAGTAGGTTAGGACGGCACTTGTCAAAACGGAGAGGCATATTTATTGGTTTACTTGGCTTTAATTGAGGTTGTATGTCTAATAGCTGTGTTTGGTTTTACATTGGGGATATTACATTTTATGGGAACTGAATGTGTGCCCTTAATTCTAGAATTGGGACACTGTTTCTTTACTAGTGATTAGCAGAAGACATTTGGGGGCTATACTTATAAGGAATGATAAGGGTTTGGCTATTTTCCTTAGGGTCATTGTCAAACATTAAGTACTTTTAGACAATTTGAAGGCATTTCCCACTTGTTTGGCTAACTGTTTGATCTAATTAGATTGATGTAGCATGTGAGATTTTTTGTATGGTTGATTTGGAGCTCCTCCAATTTCGGGTTCTTTTCCAACTTCTATCACATGTTTAGGCTCAGAGATAGGTGAGATGGGACTTAAATCATAGGCTTAATTCATTTAAATTTTTCTACAAGTTGGATGTTCGTTGGATGACAATGTCATTTTGGCCGCCGTTTGTCTATACTCTGTTTGCTGAGGATTCCCCTTTTCTCACTATAATCTTTTCGATCAGAGAAGTCTACCCCCAATACCCAATTGAGAGAAAAAGCTGTGGAAAACAAGAACAGGATGGCTGACGAGCACGGTGCCCAAATTCCAAAAGTGAAACTTGGAAATCAGGGACTTGAGGTAAAACCCATTTCAGTTCCTTGGTTTTACTTTCAAATTTTCAATACCCTATAAGATAAAGCACAAAACTTTAATTTCATTCTTTCATATACGCTTTTACTGTGTGTTTGGAATTTGCTCAAGGTAGTACTAATTGTCCAAATTCATGCAGTACAACTGAGAAAAAATGAATTTGATTTAAAACCCAGTTCATTGCTTGACTTCCCCACAGCAATGGCATCATAAAAATCTAAACTTTTTTGATCATATAGCTTTTCTTTATTTTGTTTTGCATTTAGTTTATATATTATATCTGGGTTTTTTCGTGTCTACCTGTTAATCTATTGAAGTGCTTTAATGGCAAAATAAGATATAAAGATTTCTTCCTTTTTCCAGGTATAAATGGGGTTATATCTTTTGAACTGATAGATCAACAATTTTAGAAGTGTTATAAGTTGAAAACTGATAGAATTGATAAGTAAGATCAAAACAATAATAACATAGTGTCCCTCATTTTCTTTTCTGTATAGGGTTGAACAAACAAACATTATATATTTTTGAGATGGTAGGCCGATAAATTTTTCTCCTATATCATTTGTCAATCTATTTGACGAGCCATGATAGTGTTAAGTAATTCATTTTGTAAACTGGGATCACATATTTTTACCTCAAGTAGACATGCTATCATCAAATTCATTTGGACTCTCTCTTAAAAAAGTGATCAGAGGCCTGAATTATGCCCCACTGCTCCTCTTTAGAATGTGGAGAAAGAGTTAAGAAATGGTTGTTTGAGTTCTCCTCCACAAAATAAGAGATTTTTTTGCTTGTTATAAACTTTTTAGATTGTAATTTAATTTGTCTTCCAGGTTTCAAAGCTGGGGTTTGGCTGTATGGGGCTGTCTGGAGTCTACAATGATCCTGTCCAGGAAGAGGTTGGCATATCAATCATCAAGTATGCATTCAGTAAAGGAATCACATTCTTTGATTCAGCAGATGTTTATGGAGCAAATGCTAATGAAGTTTTGGTTGGAAAGGTAATGCACCTGCACAATAATATTTTACTGGATGATCTATATTCATTTATGCTAGCTATAATGCGTTTGAACTTTGAATACCTTTGCTGATTTAGTTATATTGGCAGTATATCCGTGAGATGCATGACATTTTATAGGGGTTTACTATCTCCATATCTACAATCACACGACTTAAAAGACTTTCCAAATTTTATTTCACTAATCTAATTAATATTCCTCAGAACAAGGAAGGAATCAAAGAGTTCCCTCAAAAAGTATTTTTAGAACCTTCTTTCAATATCTGTTTGCATCATGTCCATATCTAGAATTAACTTCTTATAAACATATAGAAAATAACATAACACATATAAAGATGAAAAACTCAACACAAAGTAAAATGCAGATCTAGATGAGATTTTGGGATTTAAAGATGTGTGTGTTCCATTGTTAATGGTTTGTAGAGAGAATGAGAGATGAAGAGCTGAGAGAAATGAAGAAAGAGGGACAATTATTAAAAGCAAAGGAAAAGGTGTAATAAAACAATGAGCAAATGGAGCAAGGACAATGACTCAATGAGTAATTGAAGGACCTACAAAAATTAATATAATAGCCAATATCTGTATTGGATCCATTCATAATAGAGTGACTAAATTTTACACTGGCCATCAACCTACTGCAACCCTCCTCCTTTTCCCAAACTTTTTTTTGATAAGTCTCCTCCTTTTCCCAAACTTGAGACTAGTTGTGAACAAAATATATAACACTAAGCATAGACATAGGTAGAGTTACGCACAAAAATGAATAGCACCAAAAAAAAGAGGTCAATTCTAGCTGTCCTTGTAGCTGAATTTAATTCAAGGGCTGAACTTTCTCTGAGCTTGGATTTGTATATATTTATATGGTTTAGATAATATCTCTTGTAGACTAGGATATCCTAATTAACAAAGAACGATATAGGAAATGTTTTGGCTTTGTTTGAAAAACTCTGTAAACGAAGGGATTGAGTACAATATGTGTTATAATTTTGATATGATATTGTTATTATATCTCTTGTATCAAGAAATTAATGCATTGCTCATTTCTGGGCTGTCAACCTTAATGAACGAAGCCACTTTCTTACCCTTGGGAAGAATCTATAACTTGTTAGCTACAGAGATCAATCTCCTGTGCATCTAAAACCTGAAACATTGGAAATGGACTTCTGAAAAGCCTTGTCCATGCATTGTCCACATTAATTGAAAAGCCTTAAGCATTTCTTTTGGAAAATAAAAAACCATCACTTACTTCTGAAGCCTTTGCCAGAAACTTTTGTCATTATGCTAGGTTTCATAAAAACGACAATCAAAATAGTGACAGCAAACCCTGATGGTGAAAGCTTCTATTTATCTATTCATTAGTGGAAACAGAAACTATATTAGTAGACCATCTTATGAGAACACAAACCGTCATGATTGTTGTTACTTCTGCAGCTGGCTCAAGAGTAAAGTGGTTCATAAAATTTATGTCTTGTCAGGCATTGAAGCAGTTGCCTAGGGAGAAGATTCAGTTAGCCACAAAATTTGCTATCGTCAAAATGGAAGCTAATAGAGTTACAGTTAATGGTACTCCTGAATATGTCCGCTCCTGTTGTGAGGGTAGTCTGAAGCGCCTTGATGTGGATTATATTGATCTTTACTACCAGCACTGTGTTGACACTTCAGTACCTATAGAAGACACTGTAAGGGTTTCAAAAATTCTCTCTCCTTTTCAAAATGCATTCGGCAAGTGACATCAATTTTTATATATATTGTTGCCTTAACTCAAACTCATAAGCAGTGCTGTTAGACTCTTTCAGCTTCTTGAAGCTGTAAACTAGGTAATTTATCTACTAATTTTTTTAAAATTTTTTTTTTTTATGGTAGATTGGGGAACTTAAGAAGTTGGTGGAAGAAGGAAAAATAAAGTATATTGGATTGTCTGAAGCTAGTGCAGACACAATAAGGAGGGCACATGCAGTTCATCCCATCACTGCTGTACAAATGGAGTGGTCCCTCTGGACTCACGAAATTGAGGAAGAAATAATCCCCCTTTGCAGGTAACTTCATATTCTATTCCAAATTATTAGAAAATCAAAATCTCTATTCACAATTTATCCATGCCTTCCTGCCCTAAAACCATTCCAGTTACCGTCTTCCATTATGTTTATATATCAATCAACTTCTCAAGTTCTTGAGGCTTAAAACAGAAAAATGCTGAAGCATGTTTCTTGCATCAGAGAAATGTACATGGATGTATGATAGATTAGTTCAATTAAAAAATATACCTTTTTATTTGAATTTTATACTTTTGGCAGTAGATTTATCTCCTAGGATAAAATGTTATATTTCCCCCGCCTTGGGTTGTCGTGCCATTTGCATTTTCCTATTACGATGCTGCTGTTACAATTTGTTTGAACACCATACTGTGCCGTGAAAAGCATACTTTAAGGATATATGCCAAAATGTACAGGGAGCTTGGAATTGGAATAGTACCATACAGCCCTCTTGGTCATGGATTTTTTGGTGGCAAAGCAGTCATAGAAAGTATACCTGCAAATAGTTTTTTGGTATGTAGCTGGTTTTTCATTCCTTATCTGTGCATCTATATAAACAGATTTTTTTTTGGCTTGTTAGAAGTTATTGTTTTTCTCTTGTTGCTTGTGAGATTAAGCTTGGACTGATGGCTAATTTTTACCTTTTGTCAGAACGCAAATCCTAGATTTCAAGGAGAGAATTTTGATCAAAACAAGACCCTCTATTTTTGATTAGGAAAGTTGGCTGAAAAGCATGGATGCACCCCTGCACAACTTGCACTTGCATGGATTCTTCATCAAGGAGATGATGTGGTTCCCATTCCTGGTGAGTGACTCTTGTGAACCTTGTTCAGCTTCAATCTTGTATGTGTTGCTCAGATTTTCCAGCATCCTTTGAATTTCTTGGAAAGAAGAAAATAATTTGAGATAAACAAATCATTAGAAGATTTTCTATTTATTGGTTGGGCTACTGAAAAATCAACCATCACTGTAAATTCAATATTAAATACTCTATCTGCTATTAGTCTTCCTCCTTCATCAACAGCTAGTTAAAAAACGGGGGGAAAAAGTTACTTTTACCTACTTATGATGTTTCTTGGTAGCAAATGTCAACTTGCAAATCTGTCTTGTCATTCAAAAGCAGCAGGACATGATCATGATATGTTTTTTTAATATTCTGGTTTCAAAATAAATGAAAAGTTCATATATATTATTTCAGCGTCACAACTTTTTGAAATTGGAGCAGTTCAAAAATCAAGAACTTCAGTTTTGCTTGTCCATCTAATCAAGCAACTAGGGAGAGTACAAAGTTATGTGATCATGTTATGCAGCATAAAATTATGCATTAGTCATACTTATTTTGTACCTCAAAACATCTGATGAGAAGGAAGAACAGGTCAAAGTATTTGTAATAAAACTTTACTCAATTTATGAAGAAAAAGGGCAAAAACAAAATAAAAATTAATCAAACTCGACTAAAAGCTTCAATCCCAACAGATTGGGCCAGCTACTTGGAAATTTTTTCTTTTTCTTTCCCTTTAGCACTATCAAAGATCATTCACTTCAGTTTTAGAAATAGAACTATAAGTATATTTTTTTATTTTTCATACTTATCAAAAAAATATTTTTTATTTTTCATGAATCATGCCTATAATTTCTTCATGGTTCCTTCGTATAATTCACAAGTTGTTCAATTTAATGATTTTTGTCAACTTCCTTTCATCTTGAATCTTGAATTTTATCATTTTTGAGTTTTGTATGAGTTCCTTCGACAACATTTACAATTTCTGTATTTTACCCATTATTTTATTTCTATCTTTTGGTCTAAAGACAGCAATTTATTTGGTTGGCACTTATAAATTTAAAAAAAAAAAATTATTTGATTAACTCTTCAACTAAGATGAATTGAAGTATAGCCTGAATTATTTGCCTGACCTTGCTCATGTTTTCTAGGGACAACTAAGATTAAAAATCTTGACGATAACATTCGTTCCATAAGGGTGAACCTCAGTAGAGAAGATGTGAAGGAGATTTCTGATATAATACCCGTCAATGAGGTTGCAGGGGATAGGATAAGTGATAATTTTATTCGCTGCTCATGGAAGTTTGCAAATACACCTTCAAGGGGCAGCAAAGTAGTTTAAAAGTCTTTATTTGATATGTGGTGTTTGTTTCGTGCAAAATTTATGGTGAAAGATGATGCTGATCAGCTACTAAAGTACAGTCCAACCTATGCTCAAGATGGTTTTCATTGAGATGAATAACAAAGTACTGAATTTTTAGAATGGCAATATTGTAGGATATTACGTGTGCTAGGGTGATTATGATGTTGTTCTCTGTATTTGAAGTACTGTCCTCCAATTTAGGCACAATTAAATGTGTTGATGGCCAATATCTTAAAGATGTATTACAAATCTGGCTACCTCTCTTTATTTAATGGAGCCACAGTGAGAGTCATGAATCGTAGAATAGTTTCGCAAACTTTAGCCAATGCTGCCTAGTTTTGGAGAAACAGAAGAGTTTTAGAGGATTTATGGAGAAGCAGATTCGCTTTCGGATAGTACAATTAAGCAGCTGAGTTTCATGGGTGGTGAGAGGAAGAGAGGCAAGGATTCTCCAGGGAAAAGAGGTGACTTGCCCTTTCATTTGGCTGCTACAGCAGGGAACTTGAGTAGAGTTAGAGAGTTTCTTCAGAATTGTGATCGTCATGAGGCAAAGGAATTGTTGGCAAAGCAGAACCAGGAGGGGGAGACAGCCCTTTATGCTGCTGCAGAGAATGGATATGCTTTGGTTGTGGGGGAGATGTTGAACTATTTGGACTTGCAAACTGCATCTATCAGTGCTAGGAACGGCTTTTATCCATTACATGTTGCAGCAAAGCAGGGTCATCTTGGTAAGAATATAATCTGATTGCCTGTCTGGTTATAACATAATCCTCATTATTGTTATTTTTTATGCACAATTTTATAAGTAATCTGTTGTGGGTTCGATTCTGGGAATTAGCCTCTTCCAAACCTGCGAAAGTAGGAGCTTTGTGCACTAGATATTACCTTTTAATGTTATAAGTAATTTGTTGATTACAACTCTCTTGATTTTGATAAAAATCTTGATGTTTCATAATAGCTTAACCATTTAGGCGAACCAGTAGGTATTACCCATGTAGAACTGACATGGTTATCAAATTTTACATGCATGTGTCTACAAAATTGGCTTTTTAAAGTTTCTTCACACCAATTTGCCTTTAGCATATTTGCAGGTTGCTTTTTACAGTTTCTTCATGAAGCAGAAAGATTTTGGTTTGCTTTTGTTCTGTTTTCTATTAAAAGGCTAAATGAGAAGAATGGGGATAGTGAGCAGCAAGGGTCTGATGATAATGGATATACGTTATGCCAGATATTGAGAGCAGCGAAGCTGAAGTATGTTTCTGATCATTCAAATTTCCTCTATTTTGTGATCGATTGCTTTTTTGTGCTTCGGGGTCATCCTCATATTGTTGTTTTTCATAGCATTGTGGACTTCTTCAAGGAGCTGCCTCAGTTTGTTGTCAAGGCTGGTCCAACTTTGAGTAATGTATATGGTGCAGATTGGGAGAATAGACTTGAGGTATTGGGGTGACAGCAATTTATGCCTATAATTAAAAAAAATATTGTTTAAATATGTGTCTGTTTATTTGGGCTTTTATTCATGGTTTTGTTTTCATTTTTCTCCAATCAGGCAAAAGAGATGCAGGCTAAGTTTGTGCACTTCAGTCTACTAAGCCAGTGCGTATCTTTTCTTTTTTCATCTTTTATTTGAAGTAATGACATTAGTATCTGCTGCATAATCAATTGACTTTTTGTTTAAGATTTTGCCTTCTCCATTGAGTACACCACATGTTTCTGTTTTAATCCCTTTGTTTTTGCTTGCGTTGGTTTTACTGATTTATATTGTATGCAAGAAGAATGAGACCAGGATGCAATTTAATACAGCTACTTCCAGAAGCTCTTATGTTAATGGAGATCATGCAAATCTCTTTACTTTTATGTGTATTTTAGTAGTCATGATGTGTGTGCTGAAGTATTCAGTGTCCATATTGAAATTAATGCTTTTGGTGGAAGTGGTAGTGTGCATTGGTATCAAAGATTTTAACATAATTTTCTTCACTAGATCCTACATTCCTTTTCTTGTCACTTTTCACCTTTATTTGGGTGGATTTAATTTATTTCTACAGTATGTAGTCTTACTTGTCAAGTTTTTCCATTATATCTATTTATCAATTATTTCTTTTATGGAACTTGGATGCTACTGGGTGGGAGTTTCTTCCAAACGCTGGAAAGTCCCTTTGAAACCAACTGTGCCAAACTTTGCACACCCCTACTTCTGATGAAAGTTATTGATTCTAAATTTATTGGTTATCAGATTGCATCATAAATTGCAAGTTTTTTTTTGTCATTCTGCAAAATAGTTCTAAAGTAGGCTTCATAGTAATGATCAGGTCTTCATTATCTGAACTAGGCAAGTTTTCTGGAGCTATATACGTGGGGAATGTATTGCGAATATTGTTTAAAAGGCTATTGACCACATGGTGCCTTACGCTCAGCAGTCCTACAAAGTCAGTCATGTTTTTTCTTTCAAATGGATCAATAAGAAGTGGAAAGAAGGCTTTTCAGTCACCTCCATGACCACTGCAGGTAGCAAATGGGGTATTGTCATGTCCCGAAATGCTGGTTATTCTAATCAGGTAGTTCAATTTCTTATTGCAATGTTCTATTCAAGATGAAATACTGGAAAAAGCACTTACGCCTTGTACTGTATTTTTTCTTAGGTCGTTGAACTTGATTTCCTCTATCCAAGTGAAGGGATTCATAGAAGATGGGAGGGTGGATATAGGATCACCTCCACTGCTGCTACAGCAGATCAAGCTGTATTTATACTTAGTATATAATTATTTATGTAGATGGATGCATTTTGTAATCCAAATAGGGTAAAATTTAGGTATATTTCTGGAGCTGGAGTTGCTGTATAGATACCAAATCTTGTTAATCCGTATATAGAACTCTAACGTATATAATTGCACAAATCTATTATTCTAGTTTACTAATTGAAGTTTGTACTTGTCTCTCTCTAACAGCTAGTAAATCATGTTTATTTTTCACCTGATGGGCAATGGGTGGCAAGTGCCTCATTTGATAAGTCTGTCAAGTTATGGAATGGTGCTACTGGGAAATTTGTTGCTGCTTTTCGGGGCCATGTTGGGCCTGTTTATCAGATCAGGTTTGTACTGTTTCTGTGATTATAATCATCCACTTGTCTTGGAGCTAATATTTATGTTGCATGTTGCCCAACAGCTGGTCTGCAGACAGTAGGCTTCTTTTGAGCGGCAGCAAGGACTCCACACTGAAGGTAACTTAGAAAAACTATTACCTTTTATTCTTATTAATAGTTTCAAAAATGGTTGAGAGCCTTTGTTTTCACATATTGCTGTAAACTCAATTCAGATTTTAGGCATTTTCAAACAAGAATAGACTAGAAAATATATAATTGTCAAAAAATGATGGCATAAAATGTGTATAATGCCATCTCTTCACAATTAAAAGATCTTATGCACAAAATGGAAAAGACTCATAACAAATGCTATCCGCCATTCTAATTAATTTCGCTACATTGCTTCTGATGGAGAGTTTCTAATTATGAAAGTTTTCTTCTATCCATATAAATAAATAAGTACCCTCCCCATGCTCTAATCGTACTTACAAAATTCTTGGCTTTGATGTTGTCTCTTTGCCATGTGCAAGGTGGTGAGTTGAGCAATGATGGAACTGATATCTATTATGCATTAATAAATTTTCAAATTTTGACCACAAATTAATATTGTTTAGACCCTTTAAATTAAAGCATCCACATCTAGATGTCTTTCTATAGTTGTTACATGCTGGACCTTGATTGATTTGATGGTCATGTGTTTGCTGAGGATAGGCATATCCAATGACCTTCTGTTGAAATTTGTTAAATTCATCTAGGTTTGGGATATCCGGACACAGACGTTGAAACAAGACCTTCCAGGCCATGAGGATGAGGTATGTTCTGCATCCAAATAAAGGTCTTTTAATTTTTTGTTTTGTTTTCATAATTGATTTTGGATTTTACTATATCATTTGGAAAGGTCTATGCTGTTGATTGGAGTCCGGATGGTGCGACGGTGGCGTCGGGTGGCAAAGATAGAGTATTGAAGTTGTGGATGGGTTAGATAAATTAGGGGCGAATACATGATTGAAATGTCAAAAAACATGGTCATTCTGCAGCTTCTACCATCTGGAACTATTGAGTCTAATGTCAAGATGCAAGTATATGTTGAGTGATATGCACTGGGATCAAGAAATGAAGAACCAGGATTAAGGTTTAGGAAGAAGATGTTCAACTTCTAGGTTGACATATTCCCTTCCCCCCTTCTCTTTCTGTTTTCGAGTTGTAGATACACTGCAAAAATGTTGTGCTGTAAAGCATCACTTTCCTCTTCTGAATATAGCAATTACTCTTTTAGTAGGAAAGCATTGCACCATGTTGCGCCGAAGTGTTACAGATATGATTAATTCTATAAAATTCATTGCTATTATCAGTAATCTCATTAATCATATCAACTTCCTATCTATTATTTTGTTGAAACCAAACTTACTTCAGTTAGTGTTTAAATCCAAAGATTTCATGTTTACCATTTTGAATAAGATGTCATCATTAATTTTACTCTCTCTCTCTCTCTGCTATTATTTAAAATATTTTATTGCAAAAAAATTTTAGATTATTCTCTCTTTGAATTCATGGTTTAACATGAAAGTATGACCATGGTAGTCCGGATTGTTTTCAGGCTAAGGATTGTTTGTCTGCTTAGGATGGCTTAGCATCACCACCAAGCTATAGAGAAATTCAACTCATTTTTAATATTTCATTCTAAAATTCAACATCGTAGAAGTTTAATGGATCCATGCTTGAAACCTTCCATCCCATTCAAGATATTGGCTAGGATCATAGGAATGGGATTTGCATGACAGATATTTTGAACATGTACCAATGCCATGCCTACAGTCTACCTCATACAGATTTCCTACAAAAGTAGCCTACCAAGGTAAACAGAGGGCATGAAGGTAATGTCAAGATGCAGGGTTTAGGGCTTTTAGGAACACATAAACTAAGAAAGCTCTAATTATGTCATTAATACAATCCCATAAAAAAATCCCCAATCAAAATAAAAATCAAACTTGTTCAAAACTCAAATAAAGCACAAAATCTAGTTAATATCTGGCGTCTGCACCAGTGTACAAACCAATTTTCACTTAACATACTTGGTAAACCAATTTAACATGTCCAAATGAGACTCTTCAGCACTTTTTACAGCTGACTCATCATTTTTGTTTGTACTTTACTGTCCACCATGAGCCACACCAGGGAATATTTTCACATAGCTGTCGAACTGAAAGATAAAAATAGTATGAGGGTTAAAAAAAAATGCAACTGAATTATCAATAAGTAGAAACTGCAAATCACTTCATTTTTGTTATGGGAAGAAGAAGTAGTATCTTTCACAAAAATAACTAGAAATTTTACTGAAATTGCTCTAATGCTGGAAGAGATGCTCTCTCATCTTGAAAGACATGACTAAGAGCATTTTACTCAGGCTTCATTTAATTATAGAAATCTTCTATGATGGAAAATTACATAAAATTTATTTAAATTGGAACAGAATGTTTACAGTTACTAAAATTAAAAATCATGATGAGAAAATCCAAGAATGGGACATGGGCACCAGTAACAGAGTACTCGAGTCCTACAGACTCAAGTACAATTAATTTTATTTCTTTGTTAAATTATTAATTTTAGCTGATATGGACAAACCATACTCGAGTTTGATGTACTCGGGTACTGTCCAAGTACTCGTGTACATCAAGCTCGAGTACTACTCTGGAAATGGCATCTTATTTGTGCCATACTCGAGCTTATTGGACTCGGGTACTTTAACACAGTACTCGAGTCCTCTAAGCTCGAGTACTAGGTGGCACACTTATTGCACACTTATTGCACACCTACTTACTGGCGCCAACGGTCGTGGTAAATGCATAATCAATGGTACTCGAGTTCTGTTCACTCGAGTACCTTTTCAGAAAACACCTCCCTCCAGCTTTAACCATTTTTAGTATTTCTGCCTTTACCACTTGAAGTCCTCGTGCGAGTCAGAAACTGGAAGCAGCAAGTTACTGTTGGGTCACCATCTAGTCAACAGTTTCAGTCTCCATCCACCAACGTGCACTCCGTATACCTTTTATCTACTGTGTTGTGACTAGTAGGTAAAGGTTCCTACTCTTATTTCATGGTCTTTGATCTGTTGTGTTTGCATTATGAGATTTTTATGCATGAGTTAAATGCCTTCAATGCTTGGTGTTTAGATTGTGTTCGTATTTCTTGTTTTTATGCATGAGTTAAATGGCTTCAAAGTTACGTTTTTTGCATGTGTTCATATGAGAGTTTTCTGCATGACTCTCATGTTCTCAGTTTCAAACTATTTCACCATGAAATAATAAATAAAAAATATATAGAAAAATGTCATTAATGCATTTTGTTGTAGAGAATTAGGAAATTATATACAAAATGAACTAGTTGTTACAGAGATACCCACTATCTGTTGATGGTTTTTGCATATATTTAACTATTAATTGAATAATATGTATTTCAAAGAATTTTAGGTATAATTAAATATTATGTGCAATATATTACATACTTAAATTAAATTCAAATACATAGTTATATTTGTATCCCATAGTTTTTCAATATTAACTATGTACAAGCAGTGGTGGAACCAAGATTTTAGTTTAGGGGGGGCAAGATCAAAAACACAATAATAAAAAAATAACGTAACATTATTAATTGATATTAATAATAAAATTATAAACAAACAATACTTGTCATACAAGGCCTATTAAAATTAAACAATTGTAAAACATCTAATTCATAGTTATTGATGATCAATCATCAAAGTAAAAGATTAATCTATGTACATAAGGTTTAGAGATCTAATTTGATTCCTCAAAATAAATTGAGAAAATAAATTTCAACTTTTCTCTATTCTAGCCATTATTTAAAATTTTGTATTTACGGTAGAAACTCAAATTTTGAAACTATGAAAATGAAAGAGATGGAGGAGGAGATAGGTGATGGAGTTGTAAATGCTGTAGTACCATAGACGATATTATTAGGTGTAATTAGAGCTCCATGGGCAGAACTTCAAACCAGAAAAGAAGGAAATTTAGGTAAGTGAAAAAAGAAAATGATAAAAATAGTAAATATTGGTCAAAAGTGTAAACAGCTTTTACAAGTTTAGTTTGGTGGCATTTATTTTGTGTCAGATTGTTTAAGGTGGAAGGAGTTGTTATTGTAACACCACAAAATTCAGCAAAATTTTTACAAAAAATTGAGGTGTTAGTACATCATTGGTTAGAATAAAATAAAATAAATTATTATGAGATTTATGTCAACTAAAAATATGAGTAGTGTGAAAATATTGTGAGAATTTGTTGTGTCTCTAAACTTTCTCAATTGAGAATTTTGTTATTTTATTATTTATTACATGTCATGTACAGTTTGTTTCGAGAAACTGTTCCTTTGTTTTTCTATTCTATGTCAGGAGCAAACTCACTTTACATAAGCATATATATATAATAGACTTTTTAGGACGAGAACATATTCTATTTTGCATATTCTATTTTGCTACAGTCATATTGCAGTACCATTGTTGGGTTGTTGGACATGAACATGAGGTCAGTTGGTGTGGTAGTCCATGGTCTTAGTTATATGGTAATAATAAGTCATAACACAATGTTGTTTGAACTTGACTTTTTTTTTTTTTTTTTTTTTTTTCAAATGTAAATATGATTGTATTTGAATTTTTCGTTTGATTATGATTCTTAATTATGTTGATACCTATATAAAATTTTTTTATACGTGATTTGATTTTAAAAATCATTATTTGACAATAAGAGATTTTATAATTTTTGTTTGGAGAGAAATTTTATAAATTGAGTTAAGTAGAACCCACTTGCATGGGATATACTATCAATTGTTTTTATAAATTCAATTATTCAATTATTTATATGTCTATGATTGAGTGTGAATATAAATTATTTTTATCATAAAGAAAATTTATGTAAGTGGTTATAGATTATGACAACTTATATATTGTTAATAACAGGTCGGTGATGAATTTTCACTTTTTCTATGTGTATTACGATGGAGAGATGTATTATCATGAGTTGCATGGGTTGTCATACCAAGGCTCAAACCAAAAGCAAAAATGTGTTAGGGTGAAGCGTGAGATAGGCCTTATGAAATTGCAACGAAGAATATTGAAGGTGATGGGGTTAGACCACTCTAGGCATAACATTTCCATTGTGTATCGAGCACCTCAACGGGTTCTAGACAGCCATGTTTCCTACAATTCACTACAATTATCGAGTGGCGCCCAAGTGAAGATGATGTGGGAAATTGTTGAACAAATGGTGGTGAAAGGATTCGTTGCTTCGGAATTTTATGTTACGGTTGAGCCCACTATAGTAGAGGCTGGAGAGGGTTCACAACATGCTGTTTTGGATGGAACTGTAGAAGAGCACATTAATTCAATACCATTACAGTCTTATCAAGGGTGTGAGGAAAACACAAGAGATGGGTATGATAATGAACCATGGCAGACATGGACCCATGCTTCACACATTGAGGAGGAGCAACAGGCACATGAAGTGCATGAAGGAGAGCATTTATCTGATGATGAGTTGCATGGGGGCACATCAAAAAATGAAGATGATCACGGACTTGGTGATGATGCAACCCATATTGATGTTACTAGAGATGACTTCGAGGAGCTCCTAGATACCATGGGTGAACATGAGAATGTTGATCATATTGAGGATGTGGTTGTAGAAGAGAATAGAGACACATGCCTTGGTCCCGATCCTACGCCGGAATGGTTCACCAAAAACACTTGGGATAATATGTTTGATCCATCACCGGTTATGCAAGCAGAAGTATCAAGTTGGACTCCTGGGGAGCAGCCAATGAAAGGAATGGTATTCGCGACTAAATTGGCGGTGCGACATGCGTTGACTTGGTACGCACTGCGACAAAATTTTGGCTTCAAAACTGAGTATTCAGACTTAGAAAGGCTTATGGTGAGTTGTAAGGATGATTCCTGTCCATGGTCAGTCCGTGCGATCTGTTGCAAGGGAGACAATGTCTGGAAGATCGCAAAATGCAAGGGCCTCCACACGTGCGACAAAATACAGAATGCTCATGATGGTCGGATGATTGATTCGGCGTTCCTAGCATACGTACTTGAGCGCTATATACGAGAAGACCCTGTGTATAAGATAAAGAATTTACGCCACGTTGCTTTGGCAGACTTAAAACACGAAGTATCTCACTACAAGGTATTCTTTAACTTGCATTCTTTTTTCAATACAATGTACAGACATCCGTCTTCAGTGAAGTATAAGCATGATATTTTTTTTCCCAAAACCCATGAATACCTTATGTTATGAAAAATGAAATTGAAAAAGAAAAGAAACAAAAGAAATAAAGAGAAACGAATATTTTCTTCATCTTATTTAACTTGTATTCATTTCTAACATAATCATTATGGTTCACATACAAGGTTTAGGATGCCAAACAAAAGGCCGTTGCAGCTATATACGGGGATTTTAAGGAGTCTTATGCAGAGTTACCACGTTTTTTGGCAGGACTTAAGGATGCAAGTCCGGGTACAAAGTATAAATTAGTAGTGGATGATAATTATGAACGGGGAACCTGTACATTCAAGGCCGTCTTTTGGGCATTTCGTCCATGTATTATTGGGTTCAAGAACTGTAGGCCTGTGATTAGCATTGATGCAACCCACCTCTATGGAAAATATAGAGGGAAATTGATGATTGCAATGGCGACAGATGCTAATAATAAGATCTATCCACTAGCCTTCGCCGTTGTCGAGAGCGAGAACACGGAGACTTGGGGTTGGTTCTTGGCTTGTATAAGAAGGTATGTTACTAATGGGAGACATCTGTGTGTCATATCTGACAGACATCCTGGGATACAAGCTATTTTCAGAGACACTAATCGAGACTTTTTGCAGCCTCCCATGATAGAACATCGTTACTGCCTTCGTCATCTATGCAGTAACGTCAACACTAGATGGAAAAATGAAACTTTAAAGAATCTAGTCTGGAGGGCAGCAAGTGCTACCCAAGAGCGAAAGTTCAATGCAACCTTCAATTTAATTGAGAATGTGAACCAGGATGCGCACAAATATCTGAAGGATGTGCCGAAAGAGAAATGGGCTCTAACTTTCGACAAGGGTTACCGATATGGGGCGATGACTACAAACGTCTCCGAGTGCTTCAATGGTGTTCTAAAGGGTGCTCGTAGCCTACCCATTACGGCAATGGTGAAATACACATGGTTCAAACTGAATGCCTATTTCGATGATCGTCGCAATAAGAGCATAGAGCAGGTGAATTCAGGGAAAAAATGGTGTAAATATGCCTTGGATATATTCATGAGAAATAAGGCGAAGGCGGAGCATCATAGGGTGACGAGATTGAGCACACAACAACAATCATATCAAGTAGATACACCGCATAATCCAGGAAGTGCTGGACATGGGGATCACACACATGGAGTTAATCTGTTGCAAAGAACTTGCACATGTCAGAAATGGAAATTGTACAAGATACCATGTTCACATGTCATTGCAGTTTGTATTAGGTATCAACATGATGCAGAGCGGTACATTGACCTATGCTATAACGTGGACGCACTGTTTCGGAGCTATGCTCCCGTTTTCCCTGCTTTGAAAGATAGATTATCATGGCCGGATCCTAAAGAAACTCGAAGGGTCCTCCCTAACCCCCAATTGATCCGGGAGAAAGGTCGTCCTGTCTCAACACGAATCAGGAATGAGATGGACGAGGCCGGGAATCGGCCTAGAACCACACCATGGAAGGAAGGAGGAAGGAAGGTGCAATGCGGGTTGTGTGACCAAGAGGGGCATAACCGAAGAACATGCCCTAAGCGGAACGAGGCCTCGACGAGTGGTGGTCAGGTGGACTAGGTACGGTAAGTTTGAACCGCGACATCCTTTTTAATGCAACTTCAAACAAAATGCCTGCTATATGCCATTACATCAAAATGCATGCTATATGCCATTCAATTATATATTTTTAAAACTTTAGAAAAACTATTAGTGTTTCTATGCATTGAAAACTACTTGTTTCATTAGTTGCTATCACTCAGAATGTAATTGATATACATTTAGAACCTTATTTGCCTATTTTCTATTCAACTTCTATTCAATTTGTAATTAAAATTTCCTGCCAAATGGAAGCTAAAGTTCAATTAGTTTCATTCAATTATGAAGGTCTATGATACTATTGGTAGCAACAAAGCCGATGAAGACTCATTTTCTAGGTATTAAAAAATTAAATTCAAAAAAAATTTATGCACTTTGCTTGTGTTGTTTTGCCTGTCTCATAGCTTTCTTCCTCTTGGTTTTGTAGGTCCACATGATACTAGCATTGGTTCCTGCAAACTTATGGTATCAATGTTGCTCCTTTTGCTCCTGCTTCTTCTTCTTTATTTCTCTAGTCAAAGTTTTCTGTCTATTTAGCTTGATATAGACAAGTGAGAAACACTGGGGCCTCCTGATATTGACAGAGAACTTAAATATTTCTTCCTTCAAAAAAATAAAAAAAGAGCTATATGCAATTAATATTTGGTAGTAGTGGAAACCATATGACACATATTGTATCATCTCAGCAATCTCAACCACATACTATTTCTTTATTGCTTGTGTAGATGAGCATACCCTGCAATTAGGAATACACCTTAGGTGAATGAACTAAATTAAAGGATCTTTGAATTTGCAGGATATATGTTTTTTTTTTTTGGGTCAAAATATGTTTTTACAGTCTGACAATATGGTGTACAAATATTGTAATGAGTTGGATTAAGGTCCAGAACTATATTTTAAATTGAATTTGAACTGCTTTTGGAAGTTAAATTTAAACCTCAAGAATGGGAATACATGGATTCTGCTTCCCTATATAAGGTATATATGGTATTCTAGTATCAAGGGGGGCTTTTTTTGAAATAGCCATCCTTGGTCTTTGTCCAAGTGACTATGATTTTGGCCTTTTGTAGCAGTGAAAATGCATGGCATTCTCTACTAAAGGTCCTTTGTCTACAAAGAGTATCTACACACTGTACTAGGTGTAGAATGCCTCTAGTAAGTTTATATAGTTTTTTTATTTTTCTTTTTTTAACTTAATGTGTTAATTGTACTGTGTGACTATTGGGGCTCTCATTTTGGCTGAGGTGAACTTGGCTTCTCACCCGCCCAAATATTTGCTTTTGTTTGTTATCTGATGACTTGAGGTGAGACAATGAGATTGTTTGTTGTTGGGATGCTGCAAAGCTAACTTTTTTCTGCTTAATGCATTGAGTGAGCAATTGAAAGCTTGTAAACTGTCAGCTGAAATATGTCCTTTATTATATATATTGTAATGAGTTCTGATATTGTAATGAGTTGGATTAAGGTCCATAACTCTATTTTAGATTGAATTTGGACTGCTTTTGGAAGTTAAATTTAAACCTTAAGCTTGGGATTACCAGGGTTCTAATATTTTGGGATTGGATTGTTTTCCAATGTCTGAAGTTTACAGAGTTATGTTGCAAATTTTATTGTAGGACAAGGTGGTGGAGTGATACAGGGCACGGCAAGTGAAGCTGTTTTAGTTGTGCTATTGGTCGCTCATGACAAGGTTTTAAGGAGGCTTGGCAAAAATGTTTGTTGTTAAAATTGTAGTCTAAACAATCTATTTTGTATATTTTAATTTTAGTTTCCTTTTTCATAGTTTTGAATTATTGTTAAAGGATGCTTCCTAATACTTGTGTGAATCATGAATTCATGTGCTAAGATCTGTAACATAAACTTACTGATAAGATTGTCAGGATGGTCAATGTTGTATAACCAAGTTTACATTGTGTGACTCTTAATATATGCATCCATTAGTAGGCTTATTTTGTTTATATGAAGATGATTAAGCTTCAACAGCCTTTTGTGCCTTTTCTTATCGCTCTTGCCAAGTTTTTTATTTTTTTTCCTAAGTGAATAGGGGGACGGGTGCTACTGTGGTTCAAACCTTAGTGCCTACGCACCACAAAGGGTGTTCGGTGCCGAGCATCCAAAAATGCTTCTCTTGCCATTATCATACAATTTTATTTAAGCTCTTAAAATACTTGGTGCTGGTACTAGCTAACTACCCCAACCTCTGGGTTTTGCTGCCAAATTCTTTTCTTTCATCTCTTTGGAACCTCTATATCTGTTGTGCTAATAAATTATTAGCACAACACTAAATTTCTTTAGTGTTTTTTATCTACCAAATGAAACTGCTAATTGCAATAAATTTCTTTAGTGGTTTTATATGATCACCTTTGGCACATGACGGAAAACCAAGAAGGTTCTATGTCAAATTCTCAATGTTTCTCAGAGGTGCTTGAGGCAATGTTAATACAGTTATAACTTTTGAGTTACAATTATTATGAGTGTGTGTTCGTATTAGTCATTTCAAATGGACGTAAAAAAGCACAAACAGATTATACTCGAGCTTCATGGGCTCGGGTACAGATAACACAGTACTCGAGTCAGTGAAGTGCGAGTAGCTATTGGTCATGACTAGTACTCGAGCTTCATGTGCTCGGGTACTGTGTTATAAGTACCCGAGCACATGAAGCTCGAGTACTAATTGCCATGAAAATGTTGCCAGCCCAGGTTTGTACCCGAGCTTAGTGGGCTCGGGTACCAAACAACAGTACTCGAGTTTGCCTAACTCGAGTACTAAGTGGCATTTTTTAAATCCTAAATGCCATCTCAGCATGCCACGATGGAACTTATAAGCTACAGTACTCGAGTATGGGGAGCTCGAGTATTGGAAAAAGTGGTAGATTGCCATATATTTTCGAAACAGTGTTTTGTGGCTACAAAGTTTTAAAAAACATGGCATTTGGCCATTTTGGCCGTTATATACTATAAATTATAAAAAAAACAAAGTAAATAAGGAAACCTAGTAATAGTTTATTTATTTATTTTTATTTGGAATAGAAAGGGAAACCTAGTAATAGTTATTTCTTTATTGTTGAACTGTGAGGCACTCTTGTTGGGATAAACAATTTTTTTGAACTTGACTTGGGTTTTGAACTCTGTGGCATTCCCCAGTACCTTGTCATTGAACTTGAGACCAGATGTGTACTTGACCTCATCTTAATTTGTACCCCAACTTTCCACTACTATTTTCCACAAACTTTTTTGTCTTATGCTGCTTGGCAAAATGACTTGAACTTGAGATGTGCTTGTCTTTGAAGATCATACGCAATGAACTATTTAATTTGGTTGCTTTGTTCAACACTCGTTTGCTTGAGCTGCCTTCACTGCTTGTGATCGCTTTATTCAACATTTTTTTGCTTGAGCTGCCCTCACTACTGCTTGTGATCACTAGCCCAGCATACCCGAATGCTATCTTCTTAGGTTTTCTTGACATGATTGCTTTTTTTGTGTGTTTCTTCTTTTGTGAGTGTGAGGAAGAGAGACACTTTGCTGGTCTATATATAAGCCATGTAGAATGTGGTAAGTTCAGGGATTTAGATAGACCATTAGCCTGAATCTCAATAGCTTTCACCTTTCAACTTGTTACTTCCACGGTGCATTGTATATGGCTTGGAATAAATGTGAGAACTTTAAGCGTTTTCCTTGAATAAATGTGATAATTTTGTGGTCATAGTCCCATGGCCTCCCCAATAATTGAATGGATAGGTCCACTTAATCCGTTGACATTTATTTACCACCATTTTTAAAATTTCAATAAGTATAGGATCTCACCACTGGGTGCGTCGAGCTGGATGCATGGGGAACATGAGGCCTTTATCGGTTCGAGTCCGGGGGAGAGGTGTTATGTAGTAATATTTCCAATTAGTGGAAAAAAAAAAGTATAGAATGCCAACTTTTTTTCATAACTATATGCCGTGCTGTGTGATTGATATATAATAAAAATAGTATTAGTGGTAAACTAAGTGAAAATAGTGAATCTAGATGAAAGTGAAGTTATTCTAATAACAACAAGTCATATCAACAATTGTAAAAGAAGTTATGGGAAATATTGTGTTTCTAGTATTACTCTTGAATCTGTGATTAGTTAAACGCCAGTTTTGGGTTAGAAAACGTGGTTATCTCTTCACCAAGTCACTTGGTAAGTGTATTCCCTTATCTCATCTCCCTTCCCTTATATATGTGTGTGTATGTTTCTTTAAAAAAAAAAAAAAAAGTCACTTAGCAGGATAAGAACTTTTGAAAGATAGATAAGGTTTTTATTTTTTATTTTTGTTATGCCTCAAATAGATGAGTTCAATTTTATGTAATCTGATCACCATTGAGCAAAGCAATGGTCATCAAGATTCAACGGACAGTTTCTAATGAGGCAATCACTTTATAAGGAGTATTTATTTCACAAATGATCACTTCTTATGGAAGTAATTATAGAATACTCCTGAAATACTATAAATACATACTCTCTTTTTCACATAATAATGGATCTTACTTTTTTTTTTTTTTTTATAGGGATTCTACTAATTAAATTCATAGAAAAATTTACAATTAATGTGAGAGAAGGAAGTACACATTTATGGTACTCTCGGAATATTAAAAAATTTTCCTTTTAATGGTGTACCATGGCAGTAAATGATCCTGCCCACATTATAAGCCTTACAGGATTCATAGCAGCAATGTTCTCACTGGCAACATTCCTGAAACCCTTGGATTTGTGACGCATTTGGAGGTGATGTGAGTATTGGAAAGTACTCAGTCAACCTTGACAAGAAAATCATCTCTTGGATGGGGCTTTATTTTTGTTCTTTGGGTTGCTGAAATAGCAGTAGATTGCGACCATGTCCTGAAAATTGCTTGCCCAAATTGGAATAAAGCTAGTCCTAAACCTCCTCTCAGTTTAGTACATATTCAAATATAAGGCTTGCTAATGAACTCCACCTCAAATGGCACTTCCTTCTCCAATAATTACATGTGTAACTTATCATCCAATAATATATATAATCCTTGTATAGTTTTATTTGACTATTCATATTGTTTCTATTCCACCACCCTTTTTGGTGATTCAATTATTAATACTGTTTTATAATTTTTGCTGCAGTTAAAGGTCTACTGTCTCTCCAGGATGAGTTGAAGAACACACCAAATTGGAAGGGTAGTGCTGATCCTTGTGGCAATTGGGAAGGGATTAGGTGCACCAATTCGCACGTGACCTCCTTGTAATTTCACCGTATAATGATTTTATAAGGTTTTTAATTCTGTCCGTTCTTTTTATTTTTATATATGTGAATGCAACTGTTCTTTATTCCAGAATATTGACAAGCATGAATTTGATGGGGAAACCATCTAGTGAGATTAGCCAGTTGTCTGAGTTGATGACTTTGTAGGTCATCTATTTGCTTCTATTTGCAATTGGCTGCTTCTGTTTTTATGGTAATCCAATTTGACTATTGTGTTGAGGAAAAACATGGCTACCATCTGTTTTCATAGGCTTTCAGTACTCAGATGTCTAAATATTGAATACTCAACAACATCTGAGGCAGCACGTACCTCATGCCTGCCTGGTTCCCTTTTTCTTTGAGACATGCATCCCAGAAATCAACTATTTCATGGGATTATTATCATAAAAATAGTGACTACGAAATTTTATTTTTTGTTTTATTTCACAAATAGATGAAATCAATCACTCCATTATATGATGCAGTATTCACTAGTTGCTTCTTCAGTTAGTCATCTGCAAGTTCATTGCTAATTATCATTTTTTTTTGTTTCTTACAATTCATACTGAGCACAATTGCGTCCTCGATTCCTGCCGTCACCTCCGGCAGGAAGGCTTCCGAGTCACCTACTTTCTGGTCAAGTCTGACGGGATCATCGATTTGGATCAGCTCCGATCCGTTATTCGGCCCGGTACGGGGCTCGTTTCAGTTATGGCAGTTAATAACGAGATCGGAGTAATTCAACCGATGGAGGAAATCGACCAAATTTGCAAAGAATTTGATGTTCTGTTTCATACCGATGCTGCCCAAGCATTGGGGAAGATTCCGGTAGATGCGGAGAAGTGGAATGTGAGCTTGATGTCGTTGAGTGGGCATAAAATCTACGGTCCCAAAGGCGTGGGTGCTTTGTATTTGAGAAGAAGGCCAAGGATTTGCATGCATATGAATGGTGGTGGTCAAGAGAGAGGGCTTCAGAGTGGGACCATGCCCACTCTGCTCATTGTGGGGATGAGGGCTGCTTGTGAGTTGGCTAAAATAGAAATGCAACATGACAAAATACGAATTAAGTCGTTGCAAGAGCGATTGCTGAATGGTATTAGGGAAAAGCTAGATGGGGTTGTGGTGAATGGGAGTGAGGAAAGGAGGTATGCTGGGAATTTGAGTCTTTCGTTTGCTTATGTAGAAGGGGAGAGCTTGTTGATGGGTTTGAAGGAGATGGCAGTGTCAAGTGGTAGCGTGTGCACTAGTACTAGCTTGGAGCCTTCCTATGTGTTGAGGGCATTGGGGGTTGATGAGGATATGGCTCACACGTGAATTCGGTTTGGGATTGTGAGGTTTACTACTGAGGCTGAGATTGATCGGGCGGTTGAGCTCACAGTGCATTAGGTGGAGAAGTTGAGGGAAATGAGTCCCCTTCATGAGATGGTGAAAGAAGGGATCAACATTAAGGATATTCAGTGGTCACAACACTGATGGGATTTATATGCCAGTGCTGGCATGGTAAATTTGGATAAGCAAAAGTGTCTGTGTTGCATTTGCAGGTTATATGTAAAATGGGATGGACATGTATGTTGGAGCTGCTCAACTAGGTGGGGAATTCATATGGTTCGTCCAGGTTTTTTTTTTGTGCTACTTGTATATTGTAGATGCCTTGAAAAACAACTCTTATAATTAAATTTTGGAAATAGATGCTATCTATAGTATCTGCTTTGTATTGATGTAGACTTCTATGAGTTCTCTTGGTTCGGAAATGGGCAAATATGATAATGATGAGAAAAGCAGGGGGATGCCTTTTTTTTAATAGTCGTCATAATGTAGCATTTGTTTTGTTACCTCATTGGTCTTTTCAGTGTTTTTTGCAAAACTACTTGCTAGTTACTTGTGATATACGTGTGGTTAAGGATTATTTTGAATTATCTTGAATAGTTGTTTGCCACTTCATTTAAAAAGGTTTTCTTTGTATTTCTTTTTGTTCTTTTGGTTAGAACTGACACCATAGTATTTTTGAGGATGCTGGACAAGTTATGAAATTTTTTCTTTAGGCAGTCTCAACTGTATCTGTGTAAAAATTGTAGTTTGCATTTGGTTTTGATACCCTTTTTTTTTGTAACTAATTCTTTGGCAGTTTAAGTTACTGGGTGCTGAGTGACTGGTATGCAGCATTATAAATCATGTTAATAGTATCATTTTGGTAGTTTTGCTACGCCACAACCCATCCAAAAGCACCCCAAAACATAAATCCAGTTCCAAAATTCAAACCATCCAAAAAGTCCTAAAAAGAAACAGCAGGAGATGAAATAGGTAATACAAAAGCAATGCAGAAAAGAATCTCACCGGCAAACCCTCCAGAAGCATCAACTGACTGTGAAAGGGCATCACGAATATGAACTTTAAGAATGCCAACGGCTACAGTGCGTTTCTCAAGATCCGAAAGCCCAAGATATTCTCTCGATTTCTCAATCAACTAGAATAGAAAAATTATGAGCTAAGGATGCAGATGCAGTCAACCTGGGAACCAAAAGCTTTCAAACATTTAACTAATGCAGATATGCTATCAGTGTAAGACAACATTTGGATTAAAACCACTGTAATAACATCCAATGTAAGTATTATTGCTAATATATTTTTTAAACCATGTTACTTAGTAGGAAAGCAACATATAGTCCACCTATAGTGCTCCTATTTGATCCTATAGCTAGGAGAGAAAAGTTTCTTCAAAGCTGATAGAAAACTAGAAAGTCCAAACCATTATAAGAAATGATTACAACTTTCCTTCCACCACTACTGTGCTTCATGATTGCAATATAATAGCTGATATTATACTTGCACCTTTACTAAATGCTTAGCAATAAATAGAGGGCCCTATAAAATCTCAATGTTGCTGCACAATGTGTTTTCATATCCTATGATAAATAAATTCCCATGGAATATAAATTTCAAATTAAGATTGCTACTTGAAATAGGCTCATTAATCTTTTTTCTTACTTTTTAGACATTACTGCAATAGACTATGAAATACAAGAAGAGTGAAGTGGGAACAATACATGTTAAATTATTAGCTGTCCAAAAGTTTAAGTTATGAGATATGGTAAATTTAATCATTTAACCACATACTTCTAACAGTCTCCCTCACGTGTGGGCTCAAAATACCTTTTAATAGGTAAGGCTAACACGTGAGAATTTAAATAGAAGGTAGAGTAGAGGGGAAAATGATCGAACTTATGACCTCTTGCTTTGATACCATTTTAAATTACTGATTATCCGCAAAGCTCAGGTTATTGAGAATCCCAATACATCTAACAATACAGAAGCAGATTCATACAGTGTGCATAAATAGTCAACACTGCATATATTCTTGAAAGAAGTTGTATGATATATTGTTCATTTCATTATTTTAAAGAAATACCCTAGTAGAAAGAACTAGGTGATTCCCTTTTAGTACGAAATTACTAATACCTTCTTGAGCTTTTCATATGAAAATAGATCAAGAGAACAATAAGCTTCTCAAATCAGAATTTCTCAAATCAAACCGCATGGTAAAATAATAAAATTAAATATATATAAAAATAAGTTTGAGAAATCATAACATGAACATGTAAATTAAAAAAAGAAGAAGGTATATGCCTAAATTAAACTTGCCATTATAATTCAAAATCAAGGTTTCACAAATAACAAAATTAGAAATTCTATAAAATTTACAAGCAAAATAAACAAATGTCATAAGATTGCAACAAAGTTTTTGCTAAATTAAATCTTGTTACATGTCTTAAAATTTTGTATATTAAACAAAGGAAAATTTCAAACTATATAAACAAAAGAAGAGAAAAAAAAAGGGTTAAAGGCTTAAACTTAAAGCAATAAACAAATAAAGCACAAAAAGAAGTAAACAAAAAAGACAAAAAAAAAAAAAAGAGTTCAAAAAATAAACTATATAACATATACTCATACTAATACGGTTATATCTACATGGTAATTGGGTACGTGAAACTGAAGAGTGCATTTTTTTTTAAAAAAAAATTTCATAAGGTTTTCTCTTATTTAAATTATCATATAGCATACATTAAACAGTAAAAATTCAATAGAGTGGACCTATTAATGTAATTTTACATAATTCACAAACCCAACTGGGTTATTAAAACCTAGCCAAGTCACACAATTTGCCTAAAACCCGCCTGGTTTTACCAGTTTTGACTGGGTCTTGTGCACATCCGATCCAATTGATGATCCAAACCGGTCAATGTGTAAGGTCACAAGGTTACCAGTCTAACCGACCGGCTGGGTTTAATAACACTGGCTGTGATCCTTTGTATTAGAAAAGTAAATTACAACATAGCACTTTGGCAACATATTGAGCTACAACCAACAACTTATTGCATTTAAAATTCATCTCCTTAATAACTGGAATAGTGGACTTTTAAGCAGATGATGGGTACAGAAAGAAAACAGTATAACCACTGGATAGAACCTCATAACACAACTCTATTTTATGTCACATAATTCATTGTGGTTTAGTGAAATGACTCCAAAAACAGCACAAGGAGGTTTCAATGCAGGCTTTCATGAAAAGGTTCCACAAGGCTTCCATTGCTTTACTGCTGTCCTCAGTGGATCTGGGACTATAGCAGACCATGAAATCAAATCTGGCAAAGGTCCTGTGAGTGCAAGATAATTTTCACCTTCTTTGTTTGGCTTTCTCTTCCAGCTTAACTGTCATTCAAATTTCAAACTGTTAGTTTTCTTCTGTCTTAGGGGCACTGGACAATAATAACAAGAAACTCAAAACTTACAAAAAAGGAAAAGCCCATCATAATTTAATACATGCTCCTTTATAATCAATGTTTACAATCTATTGGATGATTAGTCAGACTATGCAAGCTAGGAATGTCTCACTGACACCAGCTTGAGCAAGAAGCTGCAAGCATTACTCCTCTGTCACAATTGGATTAAATTCATAACTTCAAGAATATGATATGAGAATTATGAGTAATGAAGAACCCTACAAAAATCTTATTATGTCTGTCCCTGTCCACATGCCTAGCCCATTGAAGCTTGATATTCTTGTTTGAGAAGTCCTGAGTCCTATTAGTATAAATTACTTCAGGTGTCTTCAAGAATCCTATTCTTCTGTCCTGCATCATTTTTATCACTAAATTTACTCCATTACCATCGTTAATGAGACAAAAATTATCCTGAGTATCATCTCTGATCCACCCTTAACAGTCATCAAGCAAACCGCCAAAGGTTCAGTTTTGATAATTACTAGCCATCAGCTAACCATTGATTCTCCATTCTCTATAGATTCTCTACTGTTCTAATCAAGTATCAACCTATTATTAGCTTCTTAAGTGAAATTATGCTATTATCAAACAATGCATAAGATGGTCCACAATTAGAGTCTAAGAGTCATATCTACGGCCACTAAAACAAAGATCACCTTTTCTTTTATTTCTTGGCCCCGCAGCAAAGGGCCTGTTTGAGTGTCCAATGAAAATTATAATGTTTTATTGTGTTTTGCATACAATTTTATGAAAGGATTAAGATTTTCAACCATCAAAGATTACCTTTTCTACCATTTCTTAACACTAAATTGGTCAGGCAGCAAAGGGCCTGTTTGAATGTCCATTGAAATTAAAATGTTTTATTGTGTTTTGCATACAATTTTATGAAAGGTTTAAGAGTTTCAACTTTCAACCCTCACTAAGTGCAACAGTTGGGAAAAAAAAAATCTGTAACAGGGGCATTTTATGTGTTTGCAAAATATGATTGGAACCATTGAAATTGAATAACTCTGGGCAACTAAACATATGCTAAATTCCCTTCTGAACTTTCTCTTCAATGCACTGTAAAAGTCACTCATCCTTTTGGATTTATTTTGTAATACTATTATGTATTTCTTGAAAATGATGCAGCCATGTTGGTTCACAAATGAACATAATATTTTCATGAAAGAATCCCTACTTTTCCAGGAAATGCTTTGGATAGTGCCTTGATAGTATAATTTTGCACCCAGGTACCATCAATTGAAGAATCTTTGGGATGAACCACTCCATCTATCACATCAGCTGCTTCATCAATGCCACCACAGTTCACCATGAGACGACCATTTGGCATCAATCTATCATTCAATTCTAACCAGGTTTGAACCTGCCAAAAATCAGAAAGCAAGGAAAAATCAACAAAGAAATAGTCAAGCAGTGTTTGTGGATGACAGCAGAGAGTGTGTAGAACCTTGGCTCAAAGGACAAGATGATTACAGTGAAGTGCATTAACAATTGAAGAGATGATTGAAACTTTTAACAAATTTAAATTTAAAACAGCACTTGTACTGCGTTGGAGAACTTTTGAACAGGACATTTCAAGACCATGGCACCATGTCAAAAGCCAAGTCCCAACCCTTCATGTAAAAAAGTGAGATACAAACCTCTTGCAACTGCGGCAATACTTTTCCACCAGAAAACAAGTCAACGACAATGCCTGATATCATTTCAAGCACAACTTAGTGAGACAAAGGGAAGCGAAGTACAACTAAAAGCCATCCTTGTGAAAAGGGAGAAATAAGTTAGTAAAAGGAGGCATTTCCTAGAGATTGAAGTGCAATGAAATTAGATGACAAAAACTATAAGAATTGAAACAATAATCATGCTTCACCTTTTTTGTTTTATTTATTTATTTATTTTATTTAAAAGATAAGTAGAGAAGTCCACCAAGAGACTAACAAGACCCACAACCCATCCAGAAGTACCCGAAAACATAAATCTAGTTCCAAAATTTAAACCATCCAAAAAGTCCTAAAAAGAAACAGAAGGAGATGAAATAGGTAATACAAAAGCAATGCAGAAAGGAATCTCACCAGCAAACCCTCCAGAAGCATTAACTGACTGTGAAAGGGCATTCCCAATATGAACATTAAGAATGCCACCAGCTACAGTGCGTTTCTCAAGATCCGAAAGCCCAAGATATTCCCTCGATTTCTCAATCAACTAGAATAGAAAAATTGTGAGCTATGGATGCAGTCAACCCGGGAACCAAAAGCTTTCAAGCATTTAACTAATGCAGATATGCTATCAGTGTAAGAAAACAATTGGATTAAAACCACTGTAATAACATCCAATGTAAGTATTATTGCTAATATGTTTTTTAAACCATGTTACTTAGTAGGAAAGCAGCATATAGTGCTCCTATTTGATCCTATTGCTAGGAGAAAAAAGTTTCTTCAAAGCTGATAGAAAACTAGAAAATCCAAACCAGTATAAGCCTCTGAAATGATTATAACTTTCCTTCCACCACTACTGTGCTTCATAATTGCAATATAATAGCTGATATTATACTTGCACCTTTACTAAGTGCTTAGCAATAAATAGAGGGCCCTATAAAAACTCAATGTTGCTGCACAATGTGTTTTCATATCCTACGATAAATAAATTCCCATGGAATATAAATTTCAAATTAAGATTGCTATTGAAATAGGCTCATTAATCTTTTTTCTTACTTTTTAGACATTACTGCAATAGACTATGAAATAGTGAAGTTGCAATAATATATGTTAAATATTGATTGTCCCAAAAGCTTAAGCTATGATATATGGTTAATTTAATCATTTAATCACATATTTCTAACAGTTTTCCTCACATGTGGGCTCAAAATACCTTTTAATAGGTGAGGCCTAACATGTGAGAATTTAAATGGAAGGTAAAGTAGAGAAGACAATGATCGAACTTAAGATCTCTTGCTCTGATACCATTTTAAATTACTAATTGTACAAAAAGCTTAAGTTATTGGGAATCCTAATACTTCTAACAATACAGAAGCAGCCTCAAACAGTGTTCATAAACAGTCAACACTGCATATATTCTTGAGAGAAGTATTATGATGTATTGTTCATTTCATTATTTTAAAGAAATACCCTAGTAGGAAGAACTAGGTGATTCCCTCTTAGTACTAATACCTTCTTGAGCTTTTCATATGACAATAGATCAAGAGACCAATAAGTTTTAGAGGTTCATAGATATATGATGTATGTCAGTGGATGCACTTTATTAAGATATTGACATTTTAAAAGAATCCAGGCCAATGCTTCTCAAATCAGAATTTCTGGGGGGTATAACTAGCACATTGTGAGAGGTTTTTTGTGGGATTCCTTTAAAAGATTAGTTGATCAATGTAATTTCTGGGATCTTCGAGCTTGAAGTTGGTCCCAGATCTTTATAATATATATAGCCTTAAGAAATTTAAATTATTAAGTTGACTGGTCTTTGGGATCTCAAAATTTTGAAGTGCATTACTGATAGTTAGTAATTGCAAAACCAACAGTGTCCCATATTTCTTTGTTAATTAAAAAATCCAATATCTCTACATCCTACAGAAAATAACTACAAAAACAATAAGCACCACAGCACAATCAAAGACAAAAAAAAAAAAAAAAAAAAAAAAAAAATTTACTAGGAAGAAAGCAAATTATGATGGAAACCATTATTTTAAAAAATGTATATTTCTATAAATTTATTGGACAAGATACTTAGTGTACCCTACAATTTCATCAATCTCCCAGCCTTCAAGTTGCAACGATGGCCACAAGTCAAGCATTAGACGAGCAGTAGTTCCGCCACCCTGACACAATTAGAATAATATTTCATTCATGAAATAACAAGTTTGGTTCAGAAAGATATACATACATATATATATATATATATTACAATAATCTCAAAGAAGATATCCGCATTATTCCAAAGAGTTACCAAACCAAAGATAGCAATGGGACCTTTTGGGACAATAGCCGGCAAGCTAGCAAACTCATCCTGTATAATGCAACACATTCAAAGAACCCATCAATGGAAAGGAATTTTATTTTTCAATTAAAAGACATGCACACACACACAAAAGCACACATAAATGTTTGCACAGAAAGTGAAGGTAAACGAGCAGGATGTAACTTCCTCATGGTTGTATTCTTTATTTCTCCAAGTACAAAGAATTTGAGAAAAATAATCAGGTAGTGATAACCTTAACATAAAATTAAACATTTGAATAATTTTTAACATCGAATGGACAGCCGAAATTAATAGTATAATATAATTTTTTTTTTTCCTTGTGGGTGGAGTCGTGTATCTGTGAATTACTCATAGGGATGGGTCTAAGGGGCCCTGCCTTGGTGAGGTTCCATGTCATTAAAAAAGAAAAAAATTCATTGCCCTCTAAAAAGTTGTAAAAAGTTTATTGTAAAATACAATAAAATACAATATTCTTCTTGAAATTTTGAGGCTACTCCAAAGGATGCATGGAATGGCATCAAACACTAGAAAAAAGTTTTTTTTTTTTTTTTTTTCCCCTCAACTTCCCAAGGAAAGCACATCAGTTAAGGAAGAAAACCATGTAAATGAACCAGTCACTTATCGTCTACATGGAAAAGTTAAAGACTCTGCCACATCATACAATAACAGGAAAACTTCAGCACATGGAAAGCAGGACTCAGAGCATGTGATGTCAAGAGGAAACATAAGTAGTAGGAACTCTATAACTTAAGATAATTAATTAGTCATTATGGATTCTCTCTCTCACAGCCTATACTCTTTTTCCCCCTTTTCATTTATTAGTAAGTTTGAAGGATGAAATTTATACAATTCTCTTTTCACCCACTCTTCATGACCTTCATGAGATATTGTATCAACCAAAAGGGTATCCATCTTTGTGCAGACAACTAAGCGTGGTTGCCTGGTGAGAGTAGTTGACTAGTTTCTGGTTATTATTAAGTGTACACTCCTATCTACTTTGTTGGGCAGATACCACCTTGGGAAGATTCCAATTGAGGAGTCAATATAATATATCGGGGCACCACTTGACCCAAAAGCTATAGCCAATGGACCCAATTATGTTATTAACTACTCACTCTTGTCATTATTATCCAATATGGGACTTTACTACTTAAACAACCACATCACTCACTTGTGAATATGCCAACATGCTTAATAGCATTATTGGCAAAAAATTAGGTGAATTTCTAATTGGAAAGTCAAAAAACAATAGAAACAAGTACATTGGAGACAAAAGTTATCTTAAAGAAGATTTCAATCCTATTCATCCCCTCTCTCTTGCTGAAGCCTCAAGAAAATCCAGTGAAAGCCTTAGGATCCAGCTCATCACTCTTGAGACAAATATATTTCAAATAAAAGTATTGAGACCAAGCAGGTTATGAGAGATAAGACAAAAGACAATCTACCACAGAAGGTACTCTAGTGCAAGAGAATTATAATGTTCAATTGTGCTCTTCACCGGATGATACTAAGAACTACTTTCCCCTCTACTATTCAAACTAGAATTTTTGTTCAATTTTGAGATTATGATTCAACATTGGGGAAACAATTGGCGAAACCCAAATATCAAATTTGAAAGACAAAAGGTGAAGATATTTTATTACAAAATGAGAAAAAAAGGATAAACAATAACCTCATCAGCACACTACTAAATAACAATTATACTAATTGCTTAAGATGCCAAGAGTACATAGGAAATTGATTGAAAGCAAAAAAATGCATATCCGACTTATTGACATTAATACTCTGACACTGCCTGCTATATGTAAGAGGTTTATGAGTTATGACCACTAAGTACCACTTCAATACCGAGCTCAGAAAAAGGAATATCATGAATATTTTTGTCAACAATAAGACCAAAAGTAGGACACAATCTAATAATTTGCATAATTCATTAAATTAATATGCTTAATTGGGAGCAATTATCTGGTTTCAATTTATCATATTCAAGCAAATAAAGGAAACAATAAAGAAAGAGAAACGCTTGACATACCCAATAGGAACCAGTCCATTTCTGGTCCTTGTAAAGAATGCTATGAACATTATCTGCATGCATCAACATAAAGAAAACACAGAAAGACAACTGAGTCAGAACTCAGAAGTGAACTCAAAGAGTACGGGTGAGTGAAGTTGTTTTAATAACTAGACTTTTATTATGAGAGAGATTACGTGTAGCGTCGAGAAGCAGCATCCTGGAATTTGGACTATCGACAATTAAAATTTCGTTGAATTGGCTTCTTATTGCTGTCACTAATTGAAACTCTTCTTCTTCTTCTTCTTCTTCTTCTTCTTCTTCTTGTTTTTGACTTTGTTGTTGGGGCCATGAAGAAGAAGAACCAGCGTGGGACTTCGTTGCTTGGGTCTTTAGTTTTGGAGTACATGATGATGATGTTGTAGTTATAGTTGTAGAGCTCCATAATGATAACACTAGTTGTTTTGAAATGGAATTGGAAAAGACATAGTTGGAGTTGGTGAGTAAAGAGAAGCTTGACCCATTTCGCTTTCCTTGACTGAGGCTGATATTGATGATTGGGTGAAGAGGCTGAAAACCCCTCAAACCCAATACATATCCTGACATTGATTTGTGTATTTACTTTAGTTTACTAGGAGTTTTTAGGATGTCGACTCGAGATACAGTCACTCAACAAAGCACAAGAGTAACAAGACACGGCAGTAGAGAGTGTTATCCTTTACATATTGTTTCCTTGAACATTCCCACACAAAAGCCCTATCCAGAACTACTGTTATACACGGCTGCTACTGCCTAAATGCAAAAAACAAGATGAAGGTATCTTTATGTCACATAATATTTATGTGCTGTAGAATCTAAGCTGGATCTTATAAGCTGAAGTATAGTAGTTATTATTGTTATGTATACGTTGAGCTGTATAATATTTTGGTCAACTTTAGTCTATTTTAGTCAATTGGGTACTTTTAAACCAATTCAGTCCGTTTCGACCAGTTCGGCCTGTTGGGCTCACTTTGGTCTATTTTAGTTTGTTTAGTTTACTTTCGCTTGGTTGTTTCGGCATTAACCTTTTTTGAAAAATGATTCATTTTTTAGAGAACATTTTTTGAAAAACTATCTCATTTTTCGGTGGTTGGTAACAATCTTGAAAATGGGCTTAAGAATGTTTTTTGGTATTTGGTATTCACAGTTTTTATAACATTTCTTGTATAATTTAAAACATGTATAATATGTGTAAACCCACCTAATGTAATCAATATAAATAAATAATAAATAAAAAACCAAGAATAAATTTGGTTTTCAAACTAAAATTTTGACAATAGATATAATCAAAATTATCTATCCAACTTTCATAATCTTAAATACCCATCTTGCGCATGTATATAAACAGTAACGTACATAATATATATATATATATATATATAAATCATACTTCTCGTAATTTAAAATAACCATTATACTTCTAACTCTTCAGTAAAAAAAAAAAATCATTATAACCTTAAATTCCATTTTAAATAGTTCAAAATGCCACATAGGCCATATAGTTTTACTAGCAAACTAATCCAGCACAAATAGTTTGATAAATATACCAAAAATTGTTATAGAATTGTTGATTGATCTGTGAGGAGTAAAAAAAAAAAACAAAAACCTTATTAAAGAACAATGTTATAGAGGGGAGAAGAAATAGGGAGAAAAGAGAGAAGAGAGGCAAATAGAGAGAGAAATCTGTGGCCCTGTGGGAAGAGAAGAGGCCAGAAGGGGTGACGGTGAGGGTGTGAGAAGAGAGAGAAAACAAAGGGAGAAGAAGAAGTGAGAGAGTTTATTGTGAGAAATGCTAAATGAAGGAAAGAAAATATATTTTTCTAAGTCAAAAGAAGATAATATTTATAGGAGCTATGCCTTGTGAGAGAGAGATTGTTTTCCATTTTTTTTTTTTTGGAAAACAACATATAAAAAATAAGCGTTATTTTTATTAGAGTTTTTTGTTGACTATAAATAGTTTTCCATTAACTAATATTTTTTTATGCTACCAAATACTGAAAAACGAAAAAAACTATCTTTATAGAAGGTTTTCCAGCGAAACATTTTGCATTTGGATTCTAAACTCCTCCTTTGCTGAATAACACAATTGACTAATTTTTCCACGTTACCCACTGTTAATTTAGCCCTTCTTCTATTTTATTTCTTTCATTTTTGTCTATTACTCTCTTGGAAATTAAAACCAACTGATTGATTTGTCCCAAAGTGTTAACCGTGAAAATCATAGCATCTTTTAATTTAATGAGAACAAAAAATTCTAGCATTTGTATATGATAATTCTCTAAATGCCAAAAAAAAAAATCTCAGAAAGAAAATTAGTCTTTACTAAATAGATTTATTTATATATTTTTATGAAACTATGCTTTGAATGTTCCTAAAGTTAACGAGTAATATTATATGGAAAAATGTGAATATTAAAAAAAAAAAAAGAAGACATTAATACATTAAATGAATGTCTATAAAAAAATTAAAATAAGAATGGAGACTTGTAAAAGATTTATACCTAGTTTAAATTACATTACTAATAAATTAAGGGGTGGGGAAGAAATTGGAAAAGCTCACCCTGCACTGCCTCTCTCTCCCACTGCTCTTGATTAGTAGTTCATTTTATGTTGAGCAATAAGAGCAATCACACCAGATGGTGTAAAGGCTTCTAAAATAAAAGTAAGTGCAATTTTTACACATTTTATACAAAAAAAACACCCACATCAATGGGTGTATAAATATGCAAAAATGTGAAAACCCATACACGAGCTACAGTACCTGTGTAAATTTACACGGGTACTGTAGCATGTGGATATAATTTTTTAAGAGTTTTTTTTCTCTCTCTCTCTCTCTCTGTGTACTGACTCTCACCCTCTCTCTTTCTCATTTCATCAGACGCACAGCTCTCCCTTTCTCTCCTCTCATCAATCTGGCTGGCTCTAGCTTCCACCGATCGCCGAGGAGTAAGTCAAGTCCGTCGCCTACAAGTCAAGTCCGTCGCTCTAGCTTCCACCGATCGCCGATGATTTTTGTTTTTTTTTTGTTTTTTTTTTTTATTTTTTTTTCTTTATTTTTTTTTCTGGGTTTGTTTCTTTTTTTTTTATTCACTGGTTTTCTTTGGGATTCCGGTGTGATTGGAGGCCGGAGGCGTCGATCTTGAGAGAGACGGTGGCTGACGGTGGTGGCTGTGCGGGTTGTGTTGGGTTTGTGAGGATTTTTTTGGTTTTTTTTTTTCCTAGGTTTGTTTCTTTTTTTTTTATTCACTGGTTTTCTTTGGGATTCCGGTGTGATTGGAGGCCAGAGGTGTCAATCTTGAGAGAGACGGTGGCTGACGGCGGTGGCTGCGCGGGTTGTGGTGGTTCTGTGAGAGAGAGAAAGTGTGAAAGAAATGAATATTTTATTGATTAAATGTATAAAATAGATAAACTGATGTGGGTGTATTGTAAAAGTGAATGTGTAAAATAGAAAAAGTAGGTTTTTTGGTGTAAAATAAATAGAAGTTTTAAATGAGCTGATGTGAATGCTCTAACTCTAATATTTTAGTGATAACAAAGCTACGAATGAGTGAATATACAATGCCATGATATATTAACCATCAATATATATAAAAGTAGAGACTCATGTTAGAGAGAATGAGGTTGTGCCATGTGGAGCATTCCTTGAAATTCTCTTTCTTTAAGGTTCTAAATTAACAAAGTTTACATTTATATCAAAGTATTAGTTCATTAAATTAGCTAATAAAATAAATGATTATATTAATTATCTATAGTTGTGCATTAATTATTTATATAAAATGAATTTATATGATTATTTTTATAAATTCTATCTAAGAGATAATTTTTAGTTGGAATAATAATAATAATAAATTTAGAATATGACATTCTTACTCATGTTTAGTTGCTTTGACAATAATTGACACAAGAGCCATAAAAAAAAATTAAATATTTGTAAATTCACTAAAATAAATCTTAGTCCTTTAAATTTTCTAACTCCTTTCAGTCACATGTAACATAAATATGTGTGTGTGTGTGTGTGTGTGTGTGTGTGTTTAATATAATTTTTCTACATTTATATGAGAAATAATAATTGAAGGATATATGCATTTTTTTAGCAGGCATGAAACATGCTTATCTATATTAATCACTATATCATGCAATTTTCAATATTTGAACACACACACATATATATCGTATGATTTCTATTTTGTCTATAAAATAACTAAAGATTGCAATTTTTTACAAGGAAATTTATTCAATTTTTTTTATATACATCAATAGTTTGGGGATATTAATCATGAATATCTCTATTAGAAATTGAGGTGCCAACTAATTAACTTACAATATTCTTGACAAACTTATTAAAATATTGGAGAAAACTAATAATAAATTCCATCGCATATCGTGTGGGAATTTAGCTAGTTTTACTAAAAGTTTAATCACTTAACCAAAACAAAGTTGCATTATTTTATTTATTCATTTATTATTAAGGATGACAATTTCTGCTCGACCTGCAGTTACCTGACCCTAATGGGTTGAGTTTTACCCAGCCCGATAAAGAATAAGGCCAGGTTTAGATTTAAAAAAAAAAAAAAACTGAAGCGGGTTTGGGTTGGGTCCAAGTTTTGGCAAAAACCTAGCCCGAACTCGGACCCGACTCGACCAGATTAGCCTAAATATAAAATTACAAAAAAACCTACCTACCTACCTATATATATATATATATATATATATTACAATCCTAACCTAAAACTCATTTCTCTCATTTCTCTCTCAACTCAGCCGCCTCCCTCACCTCATCCTCACTAACTCTCACTCAAACACTCACATCTTATCCTTACCCTCCCCCTCACTAACTCTCACTCACATCTCATCTGCCCCTCAATGACTCTCATTCTCACTCAGACACTCACATCTCATCCTCACCATCACTCTCATTCACTCACCGACCCACCCTCAACCTCGTGGAGGAGCACAGATCTCGTGGTGGTTGTTGTCTTTGTCACGGAGGAGCACGGGATTGTTAGATCAAAGGGAGATGTGGTCGTTTTGTTAGATCGGAGCACAAGATTGTTAGATTGGAGAGAGATGTGATGATCAGTCCATAAATGAAAAATGAAGTTTTGTTTCTTCTATTTTTTGTGTTTATTTGTTATTTATTTTCTGTCTAAGAATCTCATTTTAGCAAGACTGATAACAATGTTGATTGATTTGTGTTGTTTTTGTGTTTGTGTTTGGGTTTGGGGGGTTTTTTTTTTTAATAAGATTGAGTTGGATTGGGCCATGGATTAGGCCCAGAAGTGGCTAGACGAGGCTCGCAGAGACCCGAAGGGCCAGGTTTGGGTCTAAAACAAGACTCGTTTATTAAATGGGCCAAGTCCAGGTAACAGGCGAGGGCCCGCGGGTCGGGTTCGGGTATCCAAAAACTCGAACCGAACTTGACCCGTTGCCATTCTTATTTATTATTATAATTATGAAAGTATAAGTCTTATAAAAAAATATGAAAGTATAAGTCTTATAAAAAAAAATTATGAAAGTATAAGTAAGAAAGTAAGTTGGAACGAGAAGTACAAGCACTCTAGCTAGGACACAATTCGAAACTCCAAGGGTTGTCAATTTGAGGATTTGCAAAGGGAAACAAGACACTAATTAGACCAAAGATCAACCTGTGGGATTGAATAATCTCCAATAACTCCAAACATATGAGAGCTAGGAAATTTTACGTATCTTGGAAAGGAGGGGATGATGCTTATAAAGTAGTATAGAGCTGACCAAGATTCTGTGAATGTAGACTGTTTCCTTATAGGAAGAGTGTGAAGTTAATGCTCTGAGATCCTTGGGTCTAACTTTCCATGTTTGGAGGATATGAACGTGTAGAAGGATATTTGGGTGTGGTGTGAAAGTTCTTTCCATATGGAAATACTAAAGTGGAGAACATGTAAACGACGTGGAGCTAAATATGAAGGGTTGTCAGTCATGCATTGCTTCATCTATCATTTTTTGTATCAAGCGAGTAAATATTACTATTTTCACAAATGTTGGCGAGCACTTAGGGGGCCTAACGATCTCTAGGGTGCCTGACGAACCTTTGGGACACCTGAAGGCATGCATGAGGCTTGACGATGCTCATGGAACCTAATGATTGTTTATTGTCTAATGATTCCTTTGTACCTAAAGACTCGAGGGTGTTAGCCAAATTTTAGGATGGTGAAAATATTCCTTATCAGTAAACATTTTCCCTTGTTGTTAGGAAAGAGTCCTAACATTATGCCATCCTCCAAGGTTGGTTAAAGGGACATGATCTTAGGGCACCGTTTCCAATGTTGTAGCTAAAGGGAAGGTTCATGTTGTGTTGCATTAAAGACAAACAATAATAAGTAAGTCACAATAAATATAAATATAAATATAAATATGAGAGATAATGGTCTTTATGGTACTCCTTTTTAGGCAAAGATGATTACCGCCTTCAAGTAAACTTTTTCAAACTAAATACAACTTTAGACGAGGAAAATATAATGTGACAAAATTGTTTTGTTGCTTATATACATTATGCGACGAAAATGACGACAAACATTAGCCGGGAAAAGGTGTTTCCTTGCCGTATGTAGCAAGAAATTTTTTTTGTTGCCATATACCTTGTTTTTCGATTACCCTTGCAAGCCTACAATGTGCTACCAGTTTTGACCCTCGTACTAGGGATAGACAACACATAAAATGATATCTATCCACTTGCAAAAGATAAAAAAAAGTAATCCACCAGCTAGGATGTAACGGATTAAATTGCAATCCCACCTGTTGGGATGTAACAAATTAAAAAATTTATCACACCCACTAGGGGTACGAAATATGTTCCCATCCCAGCAATAAGGGATACAAAAGGTTGCAAAAATAAAGCTGATATATCATGTATTCGATACATTTAACTAGCCAGGACAGAGCGTGGTTTCTTGCATCCTTTTTCAAGGATAAGAGACCACCCTTGTAAACAAGGCTTACTTGAATTGAATGCTGACTCAATTGGGGTGAATTACAGAAGTTCATTACAAATATTTGCAGTTGGATCATTTTATAATAGAATAGATTAACACATAACTAAGGAGAATGATGGCAATAATTCAAAATCATTAAATTTTTGGGACATGACATACAGGTTTTGCGAAATCTTGACAGTTTGAGAGCCCAAAAGAAATGTTTAGAAGTTATTTTTAAAAACAAAGTAATATTCCCATTAAAAAAAAAGGTGTAATATCGTAACTAAACCTTCAATCTATAAAAAAATTTCAAGAACAATCAATTCTGAATACAGCATTGTTATACATGTCAATTTAGATTAAGTGCAAGTACTTTAAAGGGAAAAAAAAAAAATTAAGAAATCCTCCCCAAAAATATTATTCCTTGAACTAGTCATTAAATTTTCTCTCAGCCGCCCCACTGCAGAAGCAGCCATGAATCATTATGGATACCTACCACCCGCTCCTTCTCTAAATTTTGGTGAGCAAGCTCTCAATGTCTTCATCATATGGCAAAATTGGACAGTGATAGTGATTAGATCAACAGAACTATGTTCAACTTGTAGTCACCTTCTTCCGGACAATCCTCTTTCTCCGTGCCTTGGGAGCCACAGGTTCCCCATCGGCAACAGAGTCAACAGTCCCCTGTTTGATGCCAAGGAGCCCAAGCCCAGAAACAATGGCATTCTTTGATATAAACCATTTTGAAGATGGCCTATTAACATCCTCAGAAGGTCTGCTGTAAACCTTCAAGAGACTATCTGATTGAACGAGTGCATCTGCCTCTACGCCTAACCATGCCAGACTTGATCTCTCTCCTAATTGAACATTCAAAATCCTGCATACAATGATTACTAACAAAGTTAAACTGCTCAAGCTCAGATGAAAGTATCCAAAGGCAGGGACAATTATTTTAGGTACATAAAGTTTGGACACCAATACTGATCAAACAAATAAGCTTTCATAATCTTTAGTTACAGATTTCAATATAATCAATATGTGGATGCATATTAACAAGTTCTGACAAAGATTGCAAATCTATCACTTACAGAAGGAATTTATCAAGGAAGAAACCTTAATGAATAATCTGGCATCAAATGTAAATGGGTCCTTTGACATAGAAGCAAGGAGACAGAGAATGCTAATGCCACCAGATGGAATTCTCAGAGCATATGAGGCAAACATATAGATATATATTGACAGACTGACAAGAATATAAACCCAACGGAATAGCACATATTTTGTTCTAAATAAATAAATAAAAGAATAGAACAGAATAGAATAAGAAGCTCTTTCCTAGAAATGAATAAGCTATTAGCAAAAGCTAAAATAATGAAAGAGAAGCCACTACAGTTAGAAGACTATACAACTAAGTGAACATATTGAGTATATCAACAATGAAGAAAATCCCCAACAATATCATATCAATTTAATAAATTAGAATGAGAGAGAGGTTTGAAAACATCCCTTCCTTTAGCATGGGAAAATGCAAAAACTACGTAAGTCAGTGAGTGTGAACCAGCACTATTGTCAGGTTTACATGAATGACTTGGTAGAGAAAGAAACAGACCTCAAAGCTGTACTAAAAAACAATGCCACTCCAATAACATCAAAGTGGCTGATCATTGCTCTATCAAATCCACTTAACAACTGATATCTGAGGTTTGCATAGAGACCGAAGAATGCACCATAACCAAGTGCATTGGTACTCACAGTTGGAATTGTCACAGATAACCTGTCCAACAATTAATGGTCACCCAAAAAAATTAGTCCGAATACTTCGCCCCATCACAGGCAGAGTTATTTACTTTCCTACTTATAAGGTGAAAAGAAAATAGATTAACAAAAGACATATTTACCTTCCCTCCTTTTTACTGGCCAAAAAGTTTGATACTGCGCCCTGTACTGCTCCAGCACTTAACCCAACCATACACAACTCTGCAGCCTTGTAGAAGAATGAATGGATTCTCTTCTGCAAGTCAAATTCCCGAAGTGGGTAACTCTTTTCAAATATATTGTTTGGGAGCTTCTGTAATGTATTTTGCAAGTCGAATTGGAATGTGTTACCATATGAACGACAAGGAGCAAGAGACCAAACAACAACAGCATTGCAGGCTGCTATGGTAAGGACGTTAATAAGTGCCAAATCCCACTCTTGCTTTATCCTACAACCATAGTAAATAGAATCTAATCAGTTAATTATATTTAATGAGCATAACAGATAACGTTTGTCATAAATAAAGCACATACCTATCCTTACGGTTCTTCAACTCCCACCAAACTGAACATCCAATTGTAGCAGCCTGCTCCAAAAGAAGCTTATATAAGAAGGCAGGATCTGCAATCATCCTGTACAACAGAATAATTTTAGTTGATTACACAAGAATCCGAGGACAGACTCAACTGCTTACTGATATTCCATCAGTCAATGCACATAGAAAAGAATCAACCACTAATTTGTTCACAGCATTATTGAGAGGTTGACATAAAGATATTATCTGTTATATAATTGTGTTTAAAATTTGGGTAAGAATTTTATCCAGAACATTAAATCCATTTCTAATACTTCATTGCCTACAATTATGTACCTCTGATGGCACAAAACAGTCATATCCAGGTATGTATACTACAAATGAACATTTACAATAGTGAACTCTGATTCTTAAACAACCAACCAATTGAAAACCATAATATGAACTAGCAATATGCCTGTCCAGTGCACGGATTAGTTAAAAATTCATATATAAAGAAAAGTTTTTTTTTTTTTTAATTTTTTACAAGTAAGAAAGATATATATTCAAAAGACTACTTTATGCATGAAAAGCACAAAGCAAACCAAAATTTACAAAGAAGAACGAAACAAAGAAGAGAAAAAAAAAAAAAAAAAACAAGGAAGAAAATTAATAAAACTAAAAGAAAATTATCCTAAGTTATATGATGGAAGTCTATTGTTTAAGATTTTTGTCAAAAAACTATTGATTTTGGTAGATGATTTAAATATTTTGCTACTTTAAGTTGGAGGATGGAGGATTTCTTTTTTTGATAAGTAACAAAAATTGTATTGAAAACAAAACAGACCCAAATACATTGGAAATGAACTATGGGTGCAATACAATCAAGATCCCAAATTATAATGATCCAACAAATCAGAAATAGAATAACATGAAAATGTTTGTAAAAAGCTAAACTCTACTCGAGTAAAGTACGAAAGAAAAAGACTTAATCTCGAGAATAGATCATTCACATCCCTCAAAACTTCTAACATTCCGTTCTCCCAATATACCACATTATGCAATGTGGCACAAACCTCCACAAAGCTATATTGCAATGTTTGCTGAACCAGCCCTGCCATGAAGATAACACCTCCAGATTCCAAACAAGCTAAACACCATTGTCCACAACTCATATGCTAGCATGACATTAGAAGGGGATGAAGAATGATAATATCCACGAACCTCAAAACCTCTACTCTTAGCTGGCTTCCAACAGATTTATCACAATCATCACCCTGCACATACGTGGAATAGATCAAGTCCATAAACAAAGCCAATGATTCTAATTCCCAATTGACGAGAACTGTACATCGCAGTGAAGCCCCCTCAGACCGACTAATACAGTAAAATTCCCGAAAAGCCTCCTTAAGAAGATAATCTCCACACCACACATCATGCCAAAACTTCACTCTAGTACCATCACCCACATGGCCATTGTTTACTCTTCGAAAGTGCGGGAGATTGGCCCTAATAAGGTTTGTTGGAAGCCAGCAAGGAGTCGGGGTGGTTATGAGGTTAGAAGTTTCTATCTTTCGTTCTACCCTCCTACTCTCTCTTTCCCTTGGAGGTTGGTGTGGCAATCAAAGGTCCCTCTCCAAGGGTGGCTTTCTTTTCATGGTCAGCCTCTTTAATTAAGATTCTTACAACTGATAACATCCACAGAAGGAATATTATTGTTCTTGATTGGTGCTATATGTGTAAGAGGTGGGGGGGGGGGGGGTTTGGTTGATCATCTTCTGCTTCATTACCCAATAGCTTATGAAAGGAATGCTAGATATTTTGAGGGATGTGAGCAGTCCTTGTTAGAGACCAAGTCTTTTTTCTTGCATACTCTCCTTGTTTAGAGTGTGGCTTTATCACATTTTTCTTGTTTTTCCCTTCCTGCTTTACTTGATCATTGTAATTTTGGTTCTTGATTTTATTTTTTTGATAAGTAATAAAGATTTATTGATATAAAAAAAAGGGATACCTAAGTACACAGGGAGTATACAGGGATGTACATATCAAATACAAAAATTACATAAATAAAATAAATCCAAAATTGAAGAAAAAGGTTGGTTTCTCCACACTGAGAAATAGTCCAATAAGGTTCTAAAAAATAAAAGCTTGAGATCAGGCATAGAACACTCACTGTCTTCAAAACACCTATTATTTCTTTATTTCCAAATGCACCACATCAAATAATAAGGAACAACAATCCATTTTGGTTCTTAATTTTTGCCCCCACAGTACAACCCCAATGTACTCGGATTGGCTAGTTTTTTCAAATAATTTTTTTTTTGTTACCTATTAAATTAAAAAAATAATAATAATAAAAAAAAAAACTGGAGAAAGTCAACTAGTCGCTCTTGATGCATTTCCAAAGACTAAACCTCATGGACCAAAAACAGCTTTGTACACCATCCCTACCATTCACTCCCATATTTCGCCTCTATGACTCTTCTCCAAAGAGCATCTCTCTTAGTCTCATATCTCCACAACCATTTGGATTTGGATGTTATTAGATGGGAATACTCCAGGAATATTCTAAAATTTTTGTATCTTTTTTTTTTTTTTATAAGTAACATAAAAACTTTATTAAAACTCAACCCAGTACATAGGAAGTGTACAAAAAAGGCATAACCATCAAGAAACCAAGGTAAAATGATCGATCAACACAGGAAGGGAGAAACAAGAAAAAAAATGGTGAAAGAAGAAAAAAAATGGTAAAACAAAACACCATTCGAGAAGAGTAAAAAGGAAAAAAGACTTAAACTCAAGAATGGACCGTTCTTGACCCTCAAAGTTTCTAGAATTCCTTTCCCGCCAGATACACCACATCAAGCAGTGTGGCACAAACCTCCAAATAACTATATTATGATGCCGCCTGAAATTGCATGACCAACGATCCAACAAATCAACTACCCTTTGCGGCATCACCCAACAAATACCAAACAAGCAAAAGATCATACTCCATGTCTTAAAAGCTATGGGACAGTGAAAGAGGAGATGATCTACAGATTTCCCACACCTTCTGCACATAAAACACCACTCGAACAACAAGATGCCTCTTCCGAAGATTATCTATAGTTAAAATCTTGTCTAAAGCCGCGGTCCAAGAGAAGAAAGCTACCCGAGAAAGAACCTTCGATTGCCACACCATTTTTCAAGGGAAAGAAATGACACTAGAAGGGGATAGAGGCTGATAATACCCGCTCACCTTGAACCCTCGATTGCTAGCTGGCTTCCAACAAAGTTTGTCAAAACCAACACCCCGCACCTTAGTGGAATAGATCAAAACCAAAAACAAATTCAAAGATTGAGACTCTTGATCATTCACTAAAACGGCGAAATTGCATGTCTCAAGAAATTCTCCCATATGCACAGCGCATAACCTTAGAGACCGAAGCATCCCTTGACCTCCTAATATTATATAAATTTGGAAACGCCTTCTTAAGATGATGATCCCCACATCACACATCATTCCAAAACTTCACACGAGTACCATCACCCACGTCATACCAAATGAACTTGGAAAAATTCAACTAAACACTTCTAATGAACTTCCACAAACAAACACCATATGCCCTAGACACAGATTTTGTGCATCAACCACCCCACTCATTCCCATACTTCGCCCCAATGACCACCCTTCTCCAAAGGGCATCATTCTCCAAACCATAATGCCACAACCATTTGGCTAATAAGGCAAGAATTAAACCTTCTCAAACACCTAATGCCTAACCCTCCATTCTTCACTGGGCTACAAATCTTAGACCAATTTACTAAATGAATTTTACGATTGTCCCCAATACCAGTCCAAAGAAAATCTCTTTGTAATTCCTCCCCTCTTGGCCACCTTAGCTGGAATAGGGAAGAGAGAAAGGAAATACGTAGGTAAGTTAGAGAGAGTACTCTTTCCTTTTCCTCAAATAAAATATCTTATAAAAAAAAAAATTAATGTCGCAATTTATTTATTTTTTCAATAATAAAAAATCTTTTAAAAAAAAATGATATTTCAATTCCTTCTATTCTTTATTTCTTCTTTTTTGTTCTACTGTACCTCTATCATTTTTAAACCTACGAGAGGAGAATCTTAAAAACTTCCTTTTCACAGTAGAAATCATACTTTAACGCCCAACCTTTTTTCTCATCAAAGAAGAAAATCTAGCAAACTAAAAATACAAAACCTAGGCTCTGTTAGTGTTTATGTCACCAACATTGGAAGCCCTGCTAACAGCAACCTTATTCCTATTGTCCTTGCTTTGTTCTCAATCACAAATTCAACCCTACCTCCATATCATTACAAAGCCTAAATCCTTATTCTCCACCAAAGTGATAATTCAAAATCCACTTTATAACCCTTGATTTCCCCCTCTCCAAACTTCCCAACAACATGACAATCAATCTCTTGCAATCTATGACCACTCAAAACCCTTCCAGAAGTCCTCACAAATATAACTCACCACCTTTATTTATTTATTTTTGATAAGTAACAAATCTTTGTTTCTTTTTATTTTTATTTTTATAGGTAAGTAACAAATCTTTATTAAATCAAAAACTTGCAAGTTTAGTATACAAAATGGGAAAATGAAATCATCCTCTCAAATTATACTGCTCAATCATCTCTAACAAGGAAAAAGAAGAATCTAATTGAAGAACTCTAGTCCAATCCATCAAGGAGTAAAAGAAAAATGACTTAAGCTCACTGCTAGAACATTCACATCCCTCAAAAATACTAGCATTTCTCCTGCCAAATACAACACATCAATCAATGCGGCACCATCTTCCATATAACGGTATTACGATTCCAGCTAAAACTGCCCTCCCAAGATGTTAACAAATCCATAACCTACTGTGGCATAACCCAAAGTACACCAAATAAACAAAAAACCACGGACCACAGCTCAAATGCTATAGGACAATGTAGGAGCAAATGGTCCACATTTTCCCCATACCATTTGCACCTAACACACCAATCAATAACAATAATGCCTTACATACTTAATCATTAGTCAAAATCTTCCCCTTTGCAGCAGTCCAAGAAAAGAAAGAAATCCTAGGGGGATCTTAGACCTACTGATAATTTTCCATGGAAATGGGGCTGGAGTAGACATACCCCAAAACCTCTACATTTTCCCCATTCTGTTTACACATAACTCACCACCTTTATTACATAAGACAGTTGTTAAATGCATCCATACTACAGCTGTCCTACATCAGAGTATACTTAGAACCCAAATGACACAAGTCCAACGGCTTGAGTTACATTATAACTTGATTGCCTTAACAAACCAATACCTATTATCTCATACACTGCATATTCTAAACCCAGGGTCCCCTCATGTGACAGAAATCAACATAAAATACTTTACTGCATCTCAAGGGGTTCACCAGGTCTTTAATCTTACACTTCTGCAAGGGTTTTCATCTAGTGCTAAAGAACTGAATAAAAATAGGATAGATTTTCCTCCAAAAGCCTCCTCCACTTGTATTTATGTGGTTATTCATGCAACCATCCGCTTGTATTACTTAAACAAGTCACATGACTCAGTAAATAGATCATGTGACTAAAAGATAATGTGTACGGTTTTATCAATCGCCACGTAGTGGGTTGGAGGAATTTTCCACCAAACTGGTTTAAACGTAAACTTTTTTTTTTGAGAATAAGGTGATATCCTGCTAGGACCCTGCATTCTCCTCACTTTTCTCTTTTCATTCTTGGATTTTGTTTTCTTTCTTTCTTTTTTTTGTTTTTTTGAAAGGGGTGAGGGGGTGGGAGAGAGAGAGAGATGGAGTGACAATAACAAGACGCTATATCACAGAACATGAACAGGAATCTATTAAAAGAAGCCCAAACTTCAAGGGAATCAGTTTAAGATGTAGGCTAATTGCAACCTTGTATCACACAATAAGTTTCAATGTCACGAAACAGTTTTTTATATTCACATTTCATGGAAATGCACGTGTGTGAAGCTTTGTTTCTTTATATTCAGAAATTATGATAAACGCACACAGTTAAGCTTAGTTTTTTTATATTCAAATATCATGGTGAATGCACATGTAAAGCTTTGTCATTCTTTAAAAAAGATAAGCCTGATGCCAGAAACTGAATTCCTTGAGCTATTTCTACTGTGTCAGCATCTAAGGAAGCAAAAGTGAAACCTTAAGAATATAATTAGATTCTTTTTTTTTTTGGAAATGAACATACTGAGGGATTATATCACAATAAATTGTTTCCAGTGCCAAAAGCAAAACAATCCCAAAAACGTTGCAGATATGAGCAGTTAAGACCAAAAATAGAGAGAGAGAGGGAGAGATATTAATATGTAAATGTAGCATAGGATTATATGGGAACTCTGCAACTTTGACAGCCAATGATGTGGAATTAAAGGAACATATTCACCTGCCAATAAATGCCCTTGACATTCCTTCAGGAAGTGCTCGGGAGATAAATCTAGTAGTAGTTGGCCGGGCATTGATTGCTAGGAATTTTACCATTTGAGCAGAGCTAACCAGACCCTGGAGGCAAAATTTGAGTTGGTATATGGAGAGATAATTCTTTGCCAAAAGCATGTAGTTAGAGAAATACCACACCATTTCATAAGCTTGTCGGAATCCAGCAGGCAAATCCAACATTGTCTTCTGCCACTCGTTTAACACCGCATCTATGAATTTACGATCGAAAAGCTGATAAAAGGCACAAAATTATTACTGCATTAGAAAATACTAATTAACAGCACTCAGACAAAACATTTAATCTACTCAAGAGCATATAAAAGAATTTTAACCTCCTCAAGAAATTTACGTCTCCTAAATAGGCCTCCCTCATCCCCTTCATCACCATCATCAAAGTCATCAAAGTAATCGTCATCATCGCCATCATCATCACCACCATCACCACCACCATGATTTATTTTCTTTCCAATATCTCCACCACCTCCCCCGATTGCAGTCTGCAATTCCAGAAGTATCGGTCATGTTAACCAAGACAATGAACAATTTCCATCACAACATGTTTAAACCAAATAAAAGCAGTAAAATTCAGTTAATTGGTTAAAGGAATGCACAACCTCGAATCTGAGTACTTAGACCTAGATCAGCACCCAAGTCCAAATCTATAAATATGTTGGTTCCCCCTAAAATAATATTTGCATAATTTAGGAGTTATATAATTTAGATGGTATCAAAACTACCGATTTCACCAGTTTCAAACACAACCAGAAGTTCACTTTATCTCAGAAGGCTATATAAGAGTTATAAAACCTATTAAGTTAAAGAAAAAAATGTAATAAGGCTGATACAAGGTCAACTATGCTCTATGGTACTAAATGTTAGGCTATTGAGACGCAACATATTCATAAAAAGAGTCAAACTAAAATAAGAACATTAATCCATAGTCAACCCAAAAGTTCATTTTTATAAATGACCCTGCAAGAATACAACAAATGAAATGTACATAATTGGAGAACAAAGGAATTTAGTTCAAATTGTCCACATCATACATAATTGGGTTGGTAAGCATTCATCGAATATTTGGAATTTAGTTCCACTATGTTTGATGCGGACAATTTGAAGGGAACAAAATTTTCATATGTTTGAGGATCCAAAAACAACAGGAACTCAATTGTTAGCTTTGTATAGTGGTTCTTTATTTCATTGGTCTCGAGCATGGGGATTTACTCATACCATTTCCCTTCCAGAATTCATATAGCCATTGTCTCTTGGTACATAATTTTGTTCTTTTGTATTCTTTAGACTCCTCTGTGTCCATTGCACATAGAGTAGTCTCTTTGCAAAAAAAAATCATCTTACTTATAAAATAAAAAAGGATCTAATAATGACATTCTTTTATAGTAAAAATCTAATGAAACCATTTATGTACTAAAAGGATAACTACAAATTGAAGTATTATATCTGAAAGAGAAAGTTCATGCTCGGTGGCCTCTTCTCTTGATCGGTTGGGGATAGAAGAATGGAGAAGCTGGGGTGTTTAGTTTATTCGGAGACCAAATGATTGGGAAATGGGTGGAGTGGAGGAATTTCTCCATACATTGGCTTCAAATTTACCTCCCAATGAGAATGGTGATCATTTGCAATGGAAGTTGACAAAGAATGGGGTTTTGGATGTCCAATCGTTCTATAATAAGTTAAGAAGTCCCTTACCCATTATTTTTCCTTGGAAAGGAGTCTGGAAGGTTAAGGTTCTTCGGCGTGTCTCCTTCTTTGTGCGGACTGTTGTATGGGATAAGATCCTTACAAGTGACAATTTGAGGGGTAGAGGGATGGATTTTGTTGACTAGTGCATTATGTGCCGTTGTAATGGGGAGACGGTAGATCATTTGCTACTTCATTGTGGTAAGGTTTATCAATTGTGGAGTTTGGTCATTAGATTGTTTGGGATTTCTTAGGTCTTGCCAAGATCGGTTGCTAATATGCTCTCTGGCTGGCGCAATTGGCTTGGAAAGCATTCTTCTAGCATTTGGAATTTAGCTCCGTTGTGCTTAATGTAGTGTCTTTGGAGGAGCGAAATAGGAGGACCTTTGAAGACATGAAAAGTTCGGATGACCAATTATTATCAGTGGCTCTCTGTTTGACTGGTTTAGGGTTTGGGGACTCACCTCTAGTGATTCTCTCCCCATGTTCCTTAGCTCTCTTCTTTGTACTTAGTTTCTTTTCCTTCTCTTTTCCTCTCTTGTGTTTCTTTTCTCTTATGTTTTTCTGCATAAGATAGTGTTTTTGAATATACTTCTTTATTACTTATCAAAAAAAAAGTTCATTCTCTTTTATTTTGGGATGGAATCCAAGACATGCCCATTGAAGTTGAAATTTATTGAAACAACAAAATTCAAAACTTAAAAATGACATACTATATGTCATTCATCACTGATTACATATATAATAATATAAATGTTACAAATCTACTACAAAGCATTTGAATTGGTCAAGAAATTTTTTGATAGGAAAATTGTTCAAGAATCCTTTTTTTTTTTTGGATAAGTAATAAAAGTTTTATTGAAGACAAAACATACTTTATATTTGTGATGATGAACACAAAGTATCTTAAAAAATTTTAAGAAGGTCATACAGAAGATCTAAAAGCATATTGGAACTCAAAAATAGAGGTAAAATGTGTAAAACCCCATGCCCGAGAGCAAACAAACAAGGTACGAATCAACAGGGATTTCATCTGATTAAGAGACCCCCCAGCATCCTCGAACATACGACTATTCTGTAACTTCCACACTATCCACATTGAAGAAATGGTAAACAAATTTGATTTGGCACAAGTAATAAACCCACAAAGGCAAAAGATGATGGCAAGCCAATACGGGTTCCTCCAAGTAAGAAAAGCCTTATAGAAATTCAAACAGGAAACTTAAGCAGAATCTTAAATTATTTTATTTATTTTGGTGACAAAGTTAGAGCAATGAATCTCAAGAATTCTATTGTTGAAGTAAACATTTAGTCCTCAAATCTTAGCCTATCATAGCTTGGACATGATGATTCATTTTAGTTCTTAATAATTTTAAGTTTGTGCAAAAAGTTAATTCTAACATAAATTTTCTTTTCTCTCCAAAATAGATATTAAGGAAAAAAAAAAAAACGAAACAATTTATTTAAAGGATAGAAGAATAGACTAAATGTGTACCTCGGGGCTAGACTGGGATTGCTTCTGGGACATATCGAGCTTGCCTTTCTCCAAGGTAACCGCACCAAACGCACCGTACTGCCCCTTCATAACCGGACTCAGCATTGAAGAAGAAGAAGATACAGCCGGTGGCGCTACTAAGCAACGCTCCAATAAACTCACGGAGGAGGAGGAATCCCCTTCCACCACTGCCGACGACGAAGAAGAAGAAGAAGAAGAAGAAGAAGAAAAGGCTTTGAGTACCAAAACTCCCCTCCTACTGCGAGCAAGTTTCTTACCGGCTACCGGCGGCAAGTAGGGACCACCAGCAACCACCTTCGATGATGACGATGACGATGATGATAAGGTCTTTATCGGCATAATTTGCGCCGTTTGGAACACCGCGTGAGACATTTTTTTCTTTTTTCCTGTTTGGATACCAAGAAAATTACATAAGATAGGTTTTTTTTTTTTTTTTTCGTCTCTCTCTAAGAAGGGGGAGTGTGTTAGCTAGTGAGAGAGAGAGAGAGATGTGAAGATGTTAAGGGGGGGTTTTGATGTAGGTGCGAAACTCACACTATCAGATACCCAATCCGAAAGTTAGTTAGGTGAGTTGACTCGGGCGTGTTTGGGTCCGGGTTTGATTTTTGGTTCTAATGGGCTGGGCTGGGCTGCGCTGCGCTGGCCTAACCTGATGGTCTTCACTCTGTTGGTCGTTTCTTCCAGGCCTCAAATTACTACCCCCGCCAAAAACATATAGCAAAAGAATAAACCGTTCATCCAAGCAATTAAAAGTATTCTACTTCTACTCAAAAATTTTGGATCCGCCAATGTGGATGCTCTTCACTAGTAATAAAGAGTTATACAATAAAAGTTTATTTTAAATGATAAATTGATAAAGAGATAATGATAGCTATCGACAAGTTAATAGGGTTAAAAAAAATAGAGTAGAAAGTAATAAAAACTGGGAAAAAATTAATGGATTTTGTTATGGAAAATGCAATGAATAATTTCATTCCAAATTTCATAGATTTTATAAATTTCAAGACTAAAAAATTTTTTTGATGAATTTCAAATTAATTAAAATGTTATAAAAAATGTTATGATTTAAAAAATGATTTACTGATATGTGTCTTAAGAGCACACAATAGTATACCATTTTTTGAGAAAAATTTATCTGTAATTGAAAAAGTTTTACAATTTTTTCAATTTTTTAAAAGATATTTCCAAAAATAGATAGCTTAGGGCATACATTAACCGGACCCTTTAAAAAATATAACAGCTAGGAATTTGAAAAATGTAATTATTGGGAATGAATAAATAGAGAATATAGAAAGATTAAAAATAATAAATGAAGATTAAAGAAAGAATGAAAAAATTAATATTTAAATTGGATAAAAAAAATATAAAGTATGCTGAAAAATGTATTTAAAAAAATAGATAAATAAAAGACAAAATGTATTGTTTACTCTTCAACCGTTACAAAAATATTGAGAGTCTTCTAGAGTTCATAAATTAGTTATCTCATTGTGAGTACTATTTATGTACTGTGAAGGTCTTGAAGTAAGGAATGAAACTTAAAAATATCTACTCTCCTTATAAGTTTAGGAGGCTAGTATTTTTGTAAGCTTAAAATGATTAATCTATCTTTTGGTTATCCTTTTCATAACATTTGGAATTAAAGCATTTCGATTTGCATCTCCATCAATAAAGCCACACTTAAAAAAATAAAATAAATAAATAAATAAATAAAGGCTCTGTCAAACCCACCCTTGTCATCATTAAAACCTGTATCCCACTGGTACAGTCACAATAATGCACACCCCAAAAAAAAAAAAAAATCACCATGTTTCCACTTTCCACTAGGTCATTTCGCTTAAACACACATTTTTTTTCCTAACTTGACCCATTACTCAAAACGTCACCCATCCCACTTGCCAAAAAGGACCATTTGTAAAAATCAATTTCTGCATCATGCTTAAAGTTCTTCATGACTAGCCCATATCAAAGCTTCAATCTTGAAGAACAACAAACAATGTTAGAGCGTGTCAACCGAATGTTAGAGATTCTCAAGGACATGTCCGAAAGCATACCAAAGATGGAAGTAAAGATGCAAGATTTGTGATATCAAATTATAGAGGTCTTAGATAAACAATCTAATGTAATTTTGTAAATCAAAGAACAATCGAAAGTACAAGAATCTCATGAAATTTTGGAGAATCAAAGTGATGTACTCCAAGCATCATCAATAATTCTAGAGTTGTAATATGTTGGAGGATACACCTACTATACAAATTGGATTTTTTTTTTTTTTAATTTGAATAATAAATTAGCAATAGTAGATTAGGTTGTTATTATTTCAATTTTGTATTTGATAGGAGTTAGTTCTTATTTGTTAAGATAGTTATCTCATTATGAGTGTTATTTATGTACAGTGAAGGAAGGAATAGAATCTAAGTAGAAAATCAACTAAAAAAAGTTTATTCTTGCTCTAAGTTCACGACGAGACTAATCACCTCGAATCAATTAAGCTAACTTGTAAGTTGTCCCAGTTCACAACAACCATACCCACCAAGATTTAAATATTCCAAAATTGATCTTGTTAACTTTAAAGTTATTTTGTAAAAGTTACGTGTTACACTTTGTTCATATGGTTTTATAGCTAATATAATAATGTGCAGATCAATATATATACATAATTATTATTAATATAATATTTAGCTAGAAATATAATAAATATTATTAAATATTATATAATGTAATTCACTTTAAATAAGACTCTATTATCAAGGAATTCCAGTGGGTTAGGCAGTGTCCACCGAGGAAGGTGCACCCAAGGAAACCATGGTGTAAACCTTCAGATGTGGGTGTGGGTTCTTATTTTGGACAGTACCCAGGCTCAAATGAAACAAGAATCCTGGGCCTCTTAAGAGTTTTATACTTGTTGTTTGGTGGACTGGGCTTGGTTCACCGCAGTTATATTGGGCTAATTATGAACCAAGTTGTGTGCAAAACATGGGCCCTACAACACATACATACTCATACATGCAAATATATACATTTTGTAAAGTAAATTAAGGACGTCATGGATCCTTGGAAAATATAGTGATATGTTACTATAATAAGTTGTTTTTTAATACAATAGGCCTTATTTTACTGGGATATGCCACGAGGTTCAATTAAGTTCAAAAATCACAGACTTGGATAGCTCTTTGTCGACTTTCAAGACTTATGAGGTTTGAATTCCCTTGAATCCAAGTGTATCCTCCAATACTTATCACAAGATCCCTCACTATGTCCCTTTCTTTTTGTCTATTTTTTTGAGGTTTAATCACTATTTCTAATGCTTCTTTTTGCTTCGATTAACTGATACTGAATGCCTTTTACTGATGGCTTGATCCCCCTCTTATAGCACGTTCCTATAGTTTTTAGTGTGCCATTAATTCCCTCCATTTGCTGCCCTAGGTACCAGAACCAATATTATGTTAGCAATATTGGTGGTTGGTCCTTTTCTCATTTCTCACTATGTTCTCCTTTTGAGGTCCCCCCCCCCCCCCTAAAAGTCCCCAGCTGACCTTCCTCTTTTGGGAGGTCTTGGGGGCTAACTTTTGATCTCATTTTCTAAGGCTTCTAGAGGGACCTTTTCAAAACCCCCTTTTGGTTGCTTCACCCTCTATCCTTTTCTCCAAATAGGTAGATTCTCCCTGATCAAACTAAAAGATCTCCAACCACCTTCCTTCATGGTTCACCTCCCTGCTTTTCCTGAGGTACCAGGCTTCTTTTTACCAAGTGTTGATTCTTAAGTCACTAGTTTTTTTTGAGTCATAGACAGTTGATGGGACATGTCTATCTTCATTTCTTGTGTCCATAAGCATGCTTCCTTGAGCTGTCCAAATCCCAATTGATTCTTTCCTGCATTTCCTAAGGATCCCCTTTGGTTCTAGCAGTTCCAAGGTATCTTGGTCCAGTCTCTTTTTGGGCTCCTTAGGAGCTCTTCTCACAAAAGTTGGGCCAAACTTCCTCTACATTTTCTTCTTTTTCTAAGGCCTGGGGCTTGCCCACTCATGAGCTTGGGCTTCTTTTTACCTATTTTAAATGAGCCTTGGTTCACGGATTGGGCCTCCTCATCTTCGAGGGCCCATTAGTTTTGGATTTCAACACTTGTAATATATTAGACCTCAACAACGGGTTATGTTAAGACTAATTTTGATAAGGCCATCTTTGAGGATTTACATGCAGCAGGTATAGGCGTGGTGATTTGGGACGAGCATGGCGAGGTGATCTCTACATTGGCTGAGAATATTTCCATACCAAAATCAGTATTGACCTTTGAGACTTTGGAGGCTAGACAAGCAGTTCAATTTGTTCAAGAACTTGGCCTTCGTAACATTTATTGAATATTTTCTTTTCCATTGTTGGTTTGGATGAAGTCTGTTCCATCGGATCTTTATAATTTTTATTTGTTGGATTTTTCAGCTATTGAATAAATTGGCTTCTCTGGCCTGTTTCTCAAAAAAAAAAAAAAAAAAAAAAAAAAAAAAAACTTCTAAGAAATTTTGAAAAAAAAAATTCAATTAAAATTCTTATATCTAGAGCTTTAAGAAATTTTTCAAAAATCATGATTTATTTTAAAGTATTGAAATCGTATAACATAATTTTTTTTGTTATAATAGAAATCTGATTAAACGCTTCAATAGTGTAACTTAAACTAATTTTATTGTTGAATTTTGGTTATATTAACAGAATATTTTCTCACTGCTAATTGTTATCATACATTAATAAAATTTGGATTTTACACAACTTTTTTTAAGAATCTTTTATTTAAAGGATTGACTTGATCTCCTAGAGTCCCACTTAAGTAATTAAGGATTGACTTGATCTCCTAGAGATCCACGTGTAGCTTGATCTACTACTTCTCTTTTTGAAGAGTGTTTATCTTTTTCTTTTTATTTTTTTGGTAGAAAAGAAAGTTTTATTGAGGAGTAAGCTTGATACCATAATTAATTCCATAACTTTATCACAATTTTGCCACATGACGACCCATGAGTGGTGGAATCATGGACTCACATGGACCTCCTATTTTATTTCCACTACTCACAACTTGTCACATAGAAAAGTTGTGACAGAAGTAGTGAAAATTATTGTGGTACTAGACTTCTTTAACGAAAGCAAGAAACAAGGCTTCAAACAAAAAGGTTAACAGGCTTACTCTTTAAAAGACCATTTGGCTAGAGAGGTTGTAGCACCGTTGGCTTTTCTCTAGGAGCCCAGCATAAGGAACTACCCCTGTCAGAGCAATGATTTCTTGAATTAAATTCTTAATTCTCCATGGCACATTAGTACCCTTACTCTGAATAGCTATGATGCAAGTCAAGGAATCACCTTCGAAAATGACAGCTTGGTAATTGGATCGGGAAGCAATGTACGTAGCCCATGCCTTAGCTTTGTCTTGGAGGGGGTTGTTGGAGTTTACTGCTTTTGAACACACAAGAAACAATATCCTTTTCCAGTCCCTTACCACTATTGCTACTGCTGCTCTAGATTGGCTTACTTCTGCATCCACATTAAATTTGATTGTACTCATTGTTTAGACCAAGAGTAAGGCCTCTTAACCTGCACTGAAGAGTTAGGGATTGTTCTAACATTAGAGTGCTCCACATAGTTTTTGAAAAGGCACGACTTTAGAGTCTCAAAATTTAGAACTTTGCCTTCAAACACCTTCTTATTTCTAAGGATCCATATTTTTTCACAAAGTATTGCTCCAAATAAAAGGGACTCATCTCCTCTCTAGCTTTTTTCTCTTCTTCTTTCTTTTTATCACGTAGCTTTCCTTGGATATCTCTCTATTTGGCACCTCTTTCTTTGGCACTTTGCAACATCAAACAAAGCTTCACAAATTCTCCTTAATTTTTGTGCTTTACAAAAAAATATTGTTGACAAAAAACCCAAACCTTGTTGTCTCTCTCCTTGCATTACCTCCCATGTGAAAATCCTTTTTTTTTTTTTAATTTTTTTTTATCTCTTGGTTTCACGCTTTATTTTCCCTCTCCTCATAAGAAGGACATTTCGGTTAAAGCCATCAAATTCTTTGCAGTATTGTCTATTTATAAGACTTTTTTCCTATTTTCTTTTGGACAAAGAATACATTAATCCACACAAAAAATCGTCAACTAAATCAACCAAGCTCTAATAGCTGTGTCCTTTGATTTTGGGTTGGCGGTCGGTTCAGATTTGGTAGCTATGTCCTTCGATTTTGGGGTTTTGTTTTGGGATTCTATTCTATATGCTTTTGGTTTGGTGATAGTTGGTGACTATTGTAATGTTAATCTTAGCGTTTTTGTAATTGTGTGTTGGTCTATTTGTTGGTTGTTCGTGGTGGTTTTTGCCATGGTTGTGGAGGTAGATTTTTGGGTTGTTGCTGTGATATGTTTTTGTTGGATTATTTTATTTTATTTTATTTTTTAATGTGTTGTATTATTATTTCTAATCTTAAAATAGAAAATTTGATGTAGAGCTTGTTGTTAAACTTTCTAAAAAACAGAAAAGAAAAAAGTTGGTAACGTTTAGATGTATTAAAATCAAGGCTGACCCTTCCATTAGGCCAATTAGGCCATTGCCTAAGGCCCCCAAGCGGAAGGGGGGCCCTAAAATTTTGAAAAAGAAGGGGTAGTAGAAAAAAAATAAAAAATAAAATTTCAAATGAAACTCCAAAAAATATGATATATCTTTGTGACCAAAGAACAAAAAATTTGGAACATCCTTGTAAACATTGGTACCCAAAAAAATTCTTTGGTCTAAACAAAATCAATTATCCCAAAAAAAAAAAATTATCATTAACCTCTAGACAAATCAAAAATCAACTTGATAAAATGCAAATCTGGTCAAAAAAATTACCCACAAAACAATCTCAAATCAAAATAAATCAAAAACCTCAAATTTCTAAAATTTACTCATACCTTTTCTCTCTCTCACTCTTTTAGCTAGATGATGATAGTTTACAAATATACTGTCTTAAACTTGAATCTTTTCTCATCTCAAACATGATGTTTATTATGATATTGATGGTTTAGATTTATTTTCAAAGTTAAAAAGTTTTAAAGAAATTTTACAGATAAAGAAAATACTTCAATTCACATACTAAATTATATACTCCAATTGACACTCAGCTAGGCAGGAAAGTAAAGGAGATTCAGATTCCCTACTTACACCTTTGAGCCATGCCTTTTCCACCACACCGGCACATGACTCATCCTTAAGCCACATTTCTTCAAAATGGAAAAGTTTTTTCCGATGCCTGTTCTGATTCTTATTCTTGACATCCTTTAGAATCAAGACACAACGATTAGAGGAGGATTTGGCTTTGTGATGAAGCTGCAAATGGGGAAACCTTGCCGCCCAATTTGTTGAGACTAGAGCCCTGTCTAACCGCTCCCTAACCCAACCTCTACTTCCCAAGCACCTACTCCAAGTATAGTCTTGGCCAATATAACCCAAATCACGAAGGTTACAGGAATTTATTACCTCACAGAAAGTTTCCATCTGCCTCACTAGGCGGGCACTACCACCCTCCTTCTCTCCTCCATTCATCAGCTAGTTAAAGTCTCCCAGACATACCCAAGGCAGGGAATTTAATCTTGACAGCCGCTTAAGAAAGAGCCACGATTCCGCCCTTTTCCCTGTTTCTAGGTTCCCATAAAAACCCGTTAATCTCCACTTCTGCCCATCATCTCCCTGGCCGATAATCCCATCAATATGGCTGTCTGATTAGGATTGAACATCCACCTTCAAATTTTCTTTCCAGGAGGGCTAATCCTCCACTCTGCCCCTTACTTGGAACCACTAGACCTTGGGTTTTAACCCTTCTTTAATACCATCCATTTCTGCAATTACAAGTTTTGTTTTCATTAGAAAAATAAAATTAGGATCTTCCGAAGACACTAACTTCTCAAGAGCATGAACTATACGCCGGTTCCCAAGCCCCCTATAGTTCCAAGACAGAGTACTCATTAGTGACGACGGGGCTGCACCGTAGCCTTCGCTGATCCTAGGTGTTTTGCCATTAGTTGACCCAACAATGCCACTTCTTCCTCCTTCTTGCTCCGTTTTTCCGATCTGGCTTCTTCTTGGACTTCTTTGAGTGGCATTGTCCCTTTCCTTTTCAAACCAGTTTTAGGCACGACAATGGTAATGGTTCAGCTTGCGGCTTCATCGTTCTTTCTTTGGATTTGCTTCCATGTACTCGGACGAGCCCCTTTCTTCAACTCTTGGTCCTGAAAACCTTTCGCTGCTGAGGGGTGCACATTTTCTTTCCTGCTGCTCTTTGAGTGTTTTTTACCCTTTGAGAGTTTCTTAGGTGAATCCATTTTTTGCCCTAAGCTCACACGTCTTAGTTGTGGGTCTTTTGTATGGGCCTTTGGCAAAGGTTCGATTCCATTTCTTTTTGAAACCGGGCCCCTTTGTTTCCCATCCAGACTCACATATTTTAGGTCTTTTGGGCCTCATTCTGCCTGCTTGCAAGCCCACATGGGCCAGCCGAAGGGTATTTGAAACTTGGGCTTAGTAGTTGGGCCGTACTAGCCATTTCTTTCATTCCAGCTGCTAACACCCTGGTTTGACCAACTTTTGAAAAGCCTGCGCCGACTTTGTTCTCCCTTATTGACGCCTGATTTCCCGTTGTTTCCTGTAGAATATCAACTGCATTAATGGCTCAGTCAATCTCCCTCAATGGCTCCTCAAAATCTTCTGGCTCATATTTTTGTGTCGTCACATCATCCAATATTGAATCTATCCTCGTGGTTGCCGTCTTGGGCACAGGGGGGTTTTTCGGTCGTCGTTCAGAGGCACCACCCCTAGTGTCCCCAGATTTTTCCTTGTGGGCTGGTTGTTGCTTTGTTGACCGCACCACTTGCTCTTTCCTTCTTCACTTTTCTTTCTAGTGGGGACTTCTGCCATCTACAGCCTTCGAAGCCGTTCCGAGTCTGCGTGGAGCCAGGGTCCAAACTGCCGCTCTTCCATTTCTAGGGACTCTTTGTTGTCAATCCATAGCAGGCAGTCTCTGTCGTCGTGGTCCACTATGCCACACCAATAACAGAAAATGGGGAGGCGTTCATAGCAGAAGTCCACCCATCCCTTCTTTGTGCCACCCATACAAGCCACTCTCCCTCTACCTAGTGGTTTTGAAATATCAATAATTAATCTAACCCTTAAATACTTGCCTATACTAAATCCCCTAGGCCCTACATCCACCTTCTCTATCACCCCCATCGGGCCTACAATCTTTTCTGCCACCCCTTTTGTTTGCATTCTCATGGGCAGGCCATGTATTTGAATCCAAGAAGGAGCCTTGTCAAAGCTTATCGGGGAAACCGAATCCCTTTTCCTAAGCTTATGGAGGACTAGAAGGTATTTGTTGAAAGACCATGGGCTTGCCCACAGTACACGGTTCATATACACTTCTTTTTGGAACAGGAAGAGTGTGGTATTATCTTCGGCATCCTGAACCTCGAAATTTTCCGATGTCTTCCATATCGGTTTCAGAGCCTTTACTACTGCCTCCAGGTTGATGCGTCTTTTTGACAGAAACTTACTTGCAAGGACCCATTCGTCTACCACCTCCTCATTGTCTAAATCCACCTGTTTTACTTCGTGCTCTGTAAGTTGTAACTTTTCACAGCGCTTCGAGAGCTCCTCCATGGAGGGAAGCTAACAAGGAAAGCAGGTGCACAAAGGAAAGACTAAAGAAAAACAGGGAAACACGAAGACTAGGGGTCCGTTTGGTAGATGCGTTTAAAAACTAAAAATTGTTGTTTGAAAATATTTGTGGAAATACGTGTAGGTAAAAAAGTGTGTGGGAATGCGTGAAATGCTGTTTAAAAACTGAAAATTGTTGTTTGAGAAGGGTTGCCAAACACCCCCTAGATTTCTACCAGAATGCAGAAACACTTCTTGTTTGCTGACAAGCCCCTTTTTTTTATCTCTAGAGTTTTCCTAAGAGAACCTAGAGAGAAAACCTATGATGAGTTAGATTGCAAATGGTTTGTATACTACAAAAGTTAAGCATGGGATTCACTGTCTAATGAAATAGACAATAGCAGCACATAAACCAAGGTAGATATAAAACATTTGTTACAGTTTAATATCAGTGCCATAAATTTTGGCAGATATCTGTCATTGGGTTCATCTATAGTCTCGAAGTGTGAAATAGAAAATCTCCAAGGAGCATAATTTTATTCCAATACATAGAAAATGAATAAGAAAAAATCAAAATGAAAAGCATAGAAAAAGCTAAATGAATAAAACCTTCAAGGATCCAACATCAATGACAATCATAACATGTGCAGGGTACTCAAGTCCCAAGCGCCATCAATTTTCCATTAAGAAACATTTTTGTTGTCTTTCTCACTGATTTTGTTGCATCGCATCAGGTCTGCTACTCTTGGTGGGCTCTTTCTAGCTTGATCATGATAGACAAGGTTCATTGGATAAATAAGGAAAAGCTTGTTAAGTATATCTTAGACTACCAGGTCTGAATGGGCTACTTCGTAGACTATGATTACACCTATTAGGATATCTGGGGTGTTGGTCCTTTATTTTATTTTTGAATTGTTAGTTTGAATCATTTTAAATTTCTCTGAGGTGATTTGGTTTGACAAAAATCTCAGGATATGGAAAATGGAGGAATTTCTGATAGACTAGATGATGCTGCGGATGTCTACCATACATACTTCGACGTAGCTGGTAACTAAATGCAGCATTACTGCCTTCTCATTTGTTCATTTTTCCTTTTTGATATATGCATGTTGCATGTGATAAGTTGTTGTCAATACTCATGTTGCACTCATGAGTTAATTCACCTTTCTTGTTCCCTTGCAATATTCTTAGCATGAATAAAACCTGCCTAAAAATGGTTGATCACTAAGGCTAAAAATGATAGAAAATATGATTTTATAGATTTATTTCTATTGGGAGGTTTTGGGTAAGGATTGAGGGGAAGAGACTTCAAAGGAGTTTAAATAAATTTTTGTAGTTGAAGCCATCTTTCCTTACACATGATGTTGCTTTTTCATCAGAGGTTGCTAGCTTCAACAATCAAAGTTTTAATCTTTCAAGACATTAATATATCAAATCTAAAGTCATTCATCTTTGTTATTGCATAACTTTCACTTCTTTGAATGTGAAATTACACTAAGCCAAGTTCAGATGTAACCAGAGGAGGAGGACAGAGATTGGCCGTGATACTCTTCATCTGAAATGAATTAATGCTTATTTTCGAGTTGAAATAACCTCACATTTATAAAAGTGCCAAAAGCTTTACCACAGAAAGGTCCAATGTCATTGTCTCCTATGACTCTGAGTAGAGCTAATCCATCTTATTCATGGTTTCAGCCTCATGCATGTACACAATGGCAAGATTAGACTCCTCTAATTAAAACCAAGACAGTTGAAAATATAGTAGGTTCATAATATAGGTTTTGTTTTTTTGAGAAAAAGGTTCATAATATAGCTTGATTGCAAAGATTATAATGCTGTGATTACTTGATCACATCTAACAATGTCTACACACTTTCATACTAGGGTTTAGTTTACATCTAATACTTTTTTTAATTGGATATCTCCTTTTGTTTTAAGAATATATAAAAGGGTAAATGGTAGTGAGTTTTAATCTCTATATTTTATTTAGTTAGTGGATGATGTGATAATTTTTTAATAATTAAAATAGAAGGAGATTTCAATTAACTCTCTTTCTCTTTGATTTTCAGTGGTCGTCTTCCTTTTCACAAATTAAAAGTTTGAAAATAAAGGGATTTATACACATAAAGTTAGACTTAAGGTGGCTATACAAACTGCCCTAGAAGAAATCTCAGAAAATTTGATTATAAGAACTTGGTTGATTGAATGTCTACCGAGAGCCTCTGTCCCATTTGGCACGGCCAAGCCTTAAATGTCGCTTGACCAAGGTTTTCAATTTTGAATAGAACTTTCAACCTTCAGCCCTCTTTACTAAAATTCACATCACAATAAACCCAAAAATTACAAATAGATTAATCATAAAATTAACGAACACTAAAATCCTTCCAAACACTGTTCTAAATGCAACAATGTATGTACTAATTAATGAGCTATTTAGTATTCGTTTGGAATCCGCCTATTTTACTGAAACTAAAAACTTTTTACTGAAAATATTGTAAATAATGGTAAACGTTAGCAGAAATAGTATAGTGGAACTTATGAATAGTGTTAAAAAGTGCAGTAGGGCTCATGGTTAACAAAGTCCTCTGCACTTTTCCATTGTGTAGTAGTAAAATATATGCACAAGTGGAAACAAAATATGCCACAAATGCATGAACGAGAAGGTGTAGTAAAAGATTGAAACTTGTATTTCCAGATAAGCATGGCCGAGCTTTGTAGCTTTTGCCTGGTCCATACTCCATAGATGATCTACAACAATTGAAGTATCAATTCCTGCACTCCCATTTAGCAAGCTACTATGCATTGTATCCATTGAGTCAGCATTGTAACCAGAATTTCTAACTAGAAGTTAGGCCATACTTTAATTTATCATAGAGAACTCGGCGGTTGGTGTTAACAAGTGAAAAGATGGAAAATAATAGATACTAATCAAGATTTTAGGTCTCATTGCATTGCAATTACATTTACCATTTAATTGATGTAATGCAATTTTTTTTTTGATGAATGGTGCAATGCAACTCTTATTTTACAATCAATTCATCATTAGTAGACAAATGGTTGGGATTCACTTAGAAAAGTCCTACTTACATGCAAATCCCACCTCTTGTATCTACTTGTGATGGATTGGTGGTAAAATGTGCAAGTGGCATGTATTTCTAGTGTATTTGGAAGTTTAAAGAGATAGGAGAGTAAATGATGAGTGGGGAAAGAGAGAAGAGGGGAGAGAAATGGGTTACTTGGCCTATTTCCACTCTTTAAATGTTATAAAGATAGGGAATGTGAATATATCCCTCACTTTTGTTTAAATGTTTTCAAAATAAGTAGGAGAAGGAGAGGAGGAAAATGATCATATAATCAACAATTATGAGACTTTTGTTTTGTTTTTGAGAAGATACCACTATTTTTGTTAATTTTAAAGAAATATTTATAAATTGATATTCTAAGAGAAAAATTGATAATTAATTTTTTTCAATATAAGTGAAACCTCTCTCCTCCCCTCCCCTCTTTAAAACATTCAAAAAAGGTTCATCAAACCCTTCCCATCTCCTTGCCTCTACTCTCCTATACTCCCCCTCCATCCAAACATAATGGAGCATTTGAATTATTATTCTTAAATTGGATTTTGGGTTTGAGCCACAAAAATAAAACATACTTTAGAAAATAAGGATTTGGAGATTTAAATCAAAATATTTTTTTTAAAAATATATATTCAGAATAATTTTTTTATTTGAATTTAACAATACATGATGATTTGAGTTTGTGTGAACTTTATTTTAGTAAAAACACTTATGATGTTATGAATTTGAAATAACTTTTTAACATATATTCATTTAAAATATGAAGAAAAAAAAATTCCTTTCATACTTCATTAAATTTATTTAAACAAAGAATTGAAATCCAAATACTTTATGTTTTTAAGCAATCTTATGTTTTTAAGAAATCTTATGTAAAAGTTTCTTGAGCTTTACTTTTTTTTTTTTTTTTTTTTTTTTTTTTTTTTTAAGGTATGATTATACTATTATCAAACTTATTTTGTAAATCGAGAAGTGACAAGTGATCTCATTCTTTCGGTAATCTTAATAGGTGACGTTATATAAAAAGGTTGAGTCTTATAAGCCATAGTTATGCCAAATGGCTATCTTTCCTTTGCAATAAGTGCCAATACTCTTGTTATTAATTATTAATAAAGTCTGTGATGGTTGAGTAAGAGATTTGGGGTTCAATCCCTGCCTACACCAAAAACTAATTAGTGTTTATTTTTTTAAGACCTATAGTGGCGTTTATAAAAATCACTATAGGTCCAACAAATAAAAAAAAAAAAAAAAATCCAACCTGAAAAAAATAAAAATTTTGAGGGACAATAGCTCCGTTTATAAAAGCCATTACAAGTCCTTAAAAGAAAAAAGCCTAACCGAAAAAAAAAAAAGAAAAAAAAAAACTACTAAGCAATATTTTTTTTTTGCTAAACAGCTGCTTAGCAATTTAGCTACATAAAAAGAAGGCAAAATTTATATAAAAAATCTAGATTATCTATTTTAGGCCGTGTTTGTTTTGACTTCAAGCTATTACAGGAAATCATTTTACAAGTGACCACGTGTTTGGTTGCGCATGGAAAATACAATTTTTCGAAAAACCATTTCTTTTGACTGTAAAAGAGAGCTTTGACCACGGACTCACTTCAAACTATTTCCAGACTCACAAACGCGCAAAGAGAGAGAGAGAGAGAGAGAGAGAGAGAGAGAGAGAGAGAGAGAGCGCAAGAGTAGAGAGTGGAAAGAAGGCAGCGCTGGCGCGATCGGACCCATTGCACCGGCGCCGCCTTCTCGATCGAGCCGCAATCGCGAGGTTGCAATCACGAGTCGCGCCACCTCGCGATCGCGATCGCGAGTCGCGATCTCGCAATGCGATTGAGGTCGCGAGGTGGCGCGATCTCACGATCGCCACGTCGCGAGATCGTGACTTCTCTCCCAGATATGATTTTTTTTTTTAGTTTTGTTTCTTTTGTTTTTCTCTGAATTGTGATGTTAATGTTTGTTTGGAAGCTGAGAAAATGTAAGTAACAAGTAAAAAATGTATTTTCTATAATATTTTCAAAATTACAACCAAACACCTGAAAATATTTTCCAAAATATCTTTTAAAATGCCACCAAACACCTAAAAATATTTTTCTTTTTCAAAAATATTTTTACCTAAAATTATTTTACACCCAAAAAATATTTTACGCTTAACCAAACACAGCCTTAATAACTTACTTTAAAATACTCCCTCCATTAAAATATCTATTCTTCACATTATCTAAAATACTGTTCATTTCTCTCTCACTCTTTGGACTCCTTCTCCTTCCAGGAAGCAAATGCACAGCACAGCCACACCTCCGCCATTATAAACCAACAGCACAGCCCCAAAAACGTCAAGATCAAAATGAGCAAAACCACAACAGCACACCACAATAGAAACAAAAACCCAAACCAACAGCACACCACACGGCCAAACCCACAAACCCGACCACCACTTCCACCGTCGCCCACCAGCCACAACCCCAAACCACAGCAGCAGGAAAAAAAAAATCAACCACAAGTCCACAACAAGAAATCACACTTCCTCCTCCATCACTTCTCAAGAAATCACCACCATCCACAGCAAGAAAAAAAGAAAAAAAAACCCACAAACCAAATCAACCAAATCGGACCACGACTCCTACGATCCACACTCCGACCCACGAACAATCAGACCCACGCTTCGATCCACGCTCCAAACCAAAAACCCACAGTCCAACCCACGACTCCTTCGATCCACGCAGACCCACGAAGAGAGAACAAAGAACAGAGAACAGAGGGAGAGAAGAACAAGCATCGGCGACGTTGGGTGCTGGGTTGGTGGGTTTGGGTCTCGGCGAGAACAGAGAACAGAGGGAGAGAAGAGAGAACAAAGAAAAGAAGTGAGAGAGAGGAGAGAGAAAAACAAGCCTGAAATGAAATAGATCCGTTGGGAGAATAAAAAATTGCTTTTTATTTTTACCTTCAACCTACAGTGAACTGTTATCAATAACTATAGCTGGAAGCAAAAATATAGCAAATTTTTTTTTTGCTGTGGGATGATTTTGGTGATTTGAGCAGCTAAAATAGCTATGGAGTGGTTTTGCTTCCTTTGCTGTGAATGCTCTAACAGGGTGAAGCCGGTTGTCCATTCTACCTCAAAACTGGCAGGTGACTATTTGCCTATTTATGCTCAATTGTTTTATTTTGGATATATATTCCCAATTGACTTAAAGAATTTGTATAGGATAAAAAAAGTGTTCTACAGTAAATATGCACGATTGAGTTTTATCCATTAATTGTTAGAGCAAGTGTTCTACAGTATATCAAGTTTATTACTTTTCTTTTTTCTTTGATAATTTTGTTATGAGCCTAAAGTTTTCCAATTAGATTTTGGCTTTGTAATAAAACTGATTTGTGAAATTGGGAAAGTTTATTATTGATGATGCCGAAAAATACCAGTAAGGTACGTGGTTCTCACAAGATTGAAATAAAACTTGCACAAAAAGAAAAGTCCTAACAGAGAGCACCGGTGTGGTGCTGGCCAAAAACCTTCTGAAGGTCAAGTTAGTAACCTTTTTCAACACTAGAGTGCTAGAGTTGAGTTAATTATGCGTACCTTGATTTGTGAGGGTCTTGAGATATTTATAGTAATATAGGACTGAAATTCATGCCTTGGGCAAGAAGTTCTTTCCTTCTAGGAGAGTAACTCGTGCATCTCGTATATCTCTTTCAATCTTTTTCCTCATAGGACTCTCCTTAGTTAGGGTTTGGCGTGTAGGTTAAGCAAAGTCATAACAGCCCTAACGTGAACCGCACGTCGATTTCCTTTAGGAGACCTTGGAACAAACCCTAGAAGAATATCTACCACGTGTTCACTTCGTCTGTCCTCCTTTGGTCCATCCTCTTTAAATTCGTCGTACCCACCAGGTATCTTGGATGCATTCTTTTTATCCCCCTTCAATTATGTTTTAGATTTTGGTTTTGTAATTGAACAAATCTTGAATGTCTCTTCAATTGTTCATATGATTTTTTTTTTCTCTTTTATTTTTTATAGGTAATATAGCAACACCCCAACTGATATCAAAATATGGCAACAACCAAATCAATCAAACTATAGCAAAACCACTTAGGTTCGGTAAGGTAGTGCGGCTGCAAATAAAGGCCCGTCGCTGAGCGAGGATTGTGGCTGGGGAGGTAGAAGCTAAGGAGGGAGTGAGATTTTAGGGAAATTGTGAAATAGGTTTTCTTTTGGTTTGTTGAGATGTTATTAAGTGTATTAGGAATTTATTGATTTTACAATGAGTTTAGTATGACATGGCATGTCCTTATTGGCTGTTGTAATCCCATCCTTATTGAATTTAGTCTTTTTTTTTTTTTTAAACCACTATAAATAAAAAGAAAAAAGAAAAAGGGAAAGCCCAACACGAAAAGTAAAAGGTAAAATACTATTTTGGTCTCTAAATTTTACCAAAAATTTGTTTTTTTATTCTTAATCTTTAAAAAGTTCATTTTTCGTTTTTAAACTATTGAAAAGTTCATCTTTTACTCTTAAACTATTAAAAATATTTTATTTATATCCTTAAACTTTATTAAAAGTTTGTTTTTATTCCTAAACTTTTAGAAAAAAAGTTTATTTTTCATTTTTATTTTTATTTCTAAACTATTGAAAAAACTCTTTACAAAGATTAAGGATAAAAAAAATTAAAAATTGAGGACAAATATAAATTTTTAATAAAATTTGAGGACTAAAATAATATTTTACTAAAAAAAAATTAAATAAATAAATGGTGGACCGTGTTAGCAGGGCTGTAGCGGTGTTAAAAAAAAAAATAGTATTCTTAAAAAAAAAACCGCATCCAGGAAAAATAAAATAAAATTAAACCGTAGGAATTACTCTATTTCTCATCTTCTCTCTCGTCGGACTTACTCTCGCTTTCTAGTCCTCCACCGCCGCCGGCCTCCACCCACAACCTCCTTGCCACCGCTGGCCTCCGCCTCTCCATCTCTCTCTCTCTTCGTCACTCACACCCTCCACCCCATAATCTTAAACCCAAAACCCCATTATAATCTCCTTGACAATCTAGGTAACTCTCTCCCCTCTCTCATTTTTTTTTTTTTTTTTGATAATCTAAGTTTGGTTGCTAGGAAAACGAAGAAAAATGAGCCCTTTTTCATTAATCTTGAATTAGAGTATCTGTTTCAGTATCTGATGCGATTTGTTGCTCAAAATCATCATTTTTCTTGACCCAATTTCACATCTGCTTGATTTTGGTTGTTCATGTTACAACAATATTTATTGTCATAACTAGTAGATTTTTTTTTTTTTTATTTGTTCAAATTATATTGCATGATGGGTCTGTTCTAGTCAACCAACAATGGTTCTTTACAACCTGTTGACTATTCCTAAGCATGTGGATCTACTACCAGTTATGGAGTATCAAACTGTGAATACATTTCTCTATTATGTGTACCAGCTCTGAATGTTGCATACAAGCACTTGGGCCTTGAGGAAGGCATGTTAGTGTGAGTGTAGTCTTGGATCATGGTCTGATCAGGGAAATGTGTTTTTTTTTTAAAAGTAAATATGCTTATGGTACTTGCTGTTGTTGGTTTGCGGGGTGCAGCACCACCAAAAATAAGGCCTTGGGTCTCATTTGTTGCAAGTTATGATCCTGGGCATTGGATTTGGTAAGATGTTTTTGTTCCAAAATGTGGATGAGATGTTAAATTTTGTAACTCAATTTAACTTATGTCTTTAGATGCATGCAAGCCAATGGTGGTTTTCTGGTTGAGATAGGTTGATTGCGTGACGTTTTTGGGTTTTTGTGGAAGTGGGTGTTGGGTTTTGTGCAGTGTTGGTGGTGTTGTGCATGCGGTGGTGGCTGGCTGTGGTATGGTGGTGGTTGTATATGCTGAGAGGAAAGAGAAAAAATAAATATTTAAACAAAGTAAGAAATAAAGTATTGAGTCTGATGCGCGTGCACAACAAACATGGATAGCTAAACTGGAAAAAGTAGAGTTTTTTGGGTTAGTTTATCTCTCTCTCTCTCTCTCTCTCTCTCACGTATATGTAAATTCTTCCATTTTGTTGATATTTGGTTTGTGGGTTATTGTTATATAGGTAGTACAGACCACAGAGGGATACTTGAGTATCCAGGAAGAACTGTCATTGGAGCCTACTGAAGGTGGAAGTTAATGTAAGTCCACATGTTCAATTATCATTTCCAAGTGGGTCTATTACTTGAGCAATTTTAGTCATTCTCAATTATGCAGTTTTTATTCAACCTTTTAAAGTGAAAGCTATATATATATGGTGTATCCTGCAATTGGATTTTAGAATATGTATGTATGAGTAATGGAAAAAGAACCCATTTTCTTTTTTAGTGTTTCATTGATGGATTGTAATTCATATTCCAATGATTTGTTTGGGCAATGCTAATATTTAGTCGTATGAAAGAATGATACAAAATGGTGGAAATTAGAGTTGTATCATGGTTAAGTTCTTTGCCCCAAATATCATGAATGACCTTAGAACTTAGAAGTATCATGTTATAGGATTTAGATGCCAGTTGTGTTAAGAAGGGAGGTTGTGTCTCCTGTCCTGGATTGTCTAGGCAAACTGTTGCATGACTGGGGATTTCAGGAACTGCAACATGGACAAAGCAAAACTTGTTAAATTGCTGTGGGTGCTTTGGGTGTTGGGAGATGAGAGTTAGTAACATTACATTTGGTCTAGCTCAAGTGGCTTCCCCTCCCCTTGATAGAGCATGGTGGAAGGTGAGGTCGTGGATTCAATACCACCCACTAGGTGTGTGTAACTTTAATATAAAATAAAAAAATGGTTTTGGTCTTATTTTTTTATTTATTTTTTAGTTCCAGTCAGTTGTAAATTTCCTTTCACTTGGTGGGTAGTTAAAATCTGTTATATATATATATCAAAAAAATTAGAATCTTGTCTGTGACAATGAGATGTGAAATTGAGTTAATTAACCGACTATGAGTGAAGAACTTGATTCAATGATTTTTAAAAAATGTTGAGTTTCTATAATGTTAGTGGCTCAAGTTTTAAAATCTTAGAATTGATGATGTGCTTTATTGCCAGATGGGGGGGCTTGCTGCTGAGAAACACACCCAATACATTTTAATAGTCGAAAAGGTGTGTTTCATACATATACTTTTTTATTCTCATGATCTACCTGTATCTTGGGTTGCTGAAATGATTCTTTTATCATTTATATCTAAATTTAACAACTCAGAGGAAGGATGATTTTGTCTCTGTTGTGATGGAACATTTGAGAATGAGTGGGGCATACTGGGGATTGACCACTCTGGATCTTTTGGAAAAGCTCGACACTGTAGATGTGGATGAGGTAGTTTGATGGGTCATGAACTGCCAGCACGAGTCAGGTTTGTAGAGATTCTTCAGTTTCTTCGTTGAATCAACTACGTTGTCTAGTTACATTCTGTTATAATACATCAATGAATTAGAATTTGTTGTCTGATGGTTCTCCCCAAGATTATGATTTTTCCTATATATGATTTTTGAGATGTTTGTAAACAATCAATAAGCCCAAAAAATTAATGGTTAACATTACTAGCTTTCTAAAGTCAAAAGAAAATAAGAGAGAGAGAGAGATAGAGGAGAAAATGAAGATGATTATAGTAATTTGCTTATGATTCTTCTGATATTTGAATTTTTAGATGGTTATACATATAACTATTCAATAAGTCCAATCAATTTAGACGATTATAGTAATGAACACATGCTGATTTAATTAGTTGTGCAGGGGGGTTTGGCGGTAACATTGGACATGATCCTCACATACTGTATACTCTAAGCGCCGTACAGGTTTTGGCCCTTTTTGACAAGCTAAATGTTCTTGACATTGATAAGGTGACTAATTGTATCCTTTGGCATACTTATTGGTGGGCTTTGAAATTGTATTATATGCTATGCTTTGTTTTTTGAAATACTCCAGTAGATAGTTAACTGGTAGATTCAACTTGCATATCATATTGATATCAAATATTGGGTGGAATCAGTACTTTTAAACTACTCAGTTTGGTATAGAGATGTAGATGGCTCTTTACAGGAGATGTAGGCATCAACAAACTTTAATATTTAAACCAAATATAAAGTAGGGTATATATAGCAATTCTTGTGGCTCTTAATATTTAAGTAAGATGTTGCTGGGCTGCAAAATGAAGATGGATCCTTTTCAGGAGACATATGGGGTGAAGTTGATACACGGTATTCTTTCCCCTTCTGATTTGTTATTTAACATCTCATGGTTTTGGGAGTTAGCATTGTTGCTAGTAGTACATATTTTACCAAACCTATTCCTTTTTTTAAATGTTCTCTTATATTGCTATATGTTGTCTCGCAATATTACGTCGCTTGAATAAAATCAATGTGGAGAAGGCTGTGAGCTACATCGTAAGTTGCAAAAATTTGGATGGAGGATTTGGATGCACACCTGGTGGGGAGTCCCATGCAGGGCAAAGTATATTAATTATTTAACTCAGAATCCTTACATGAAGTTTTACTTGCTGATTAGTTTTGATAAATCAAGTGTGCATTTTACTTCCATCATCCTCTTTGTTTCGTTTTTATCTGGGTGGACAATCTTTTCAAATATTTTATCTTTTTTTTTTTTTTTTGTTATTATTATCAGGGTGGAAAATTTGCTGCATCTATTAAAAAAAAATGTGTTTAGGTTTTGCTTAGAAGATTCTTGCTCATTTCTCAGATTCAATTATTGTCAATCAATTGTAAATTTTACATCTTGGTAACCCAAACCTCCACTCCTAATGGAAAATATTTCTAATTTTTTTGTTCAATAATAATTTAAAATTACTCATGCATTTCTCCTAATATATTTGAAGTGGAGGTTGATGAGGCCAAGATTCTGCCTTATTATAAGTATTGCAGAATGGTCTATTTAATTTCCCTCTACTTAACAAAAATTATTGCAGAATTGTCTATGAATTGTATTATGTATGTTGGGTTGGCGTAATTTACTAAGATGTCCATTGCCTGCATTTCATTGTAAAACAATTTCTTGCTGTGTTAAGCTGTAAATGTGCTGAGTAGCACACTGCTGTCTCTCAGCTCACTCATGAGTATTGGTGAGCGATATCCTTCTTTAGCTGGCCCTATTTGAGCTTGACTAGTTTTCCTTTCTAGGATTTAAGTTAAGGTAAGCTCTTCAAGGTAGAAGTCATTTCATAAGTGATTCAAGTGCTCCAAGCTGAGTTAAAAGCGCGCTTAAGCGTAAAGCGCAAAGCCCTTGGGGCTTTTTCCCTCTAAAGTGAAGTGCCCTCACAAAAGCGCGCTTTTTTGAGCTTTTTGTATTTTTTTTTTTTTTAAATCCTGATTTGATTTTTAGCCATTAGATTTAAATATGTTTGATATAAGCCATTGATTTGATATATAAAAACTAATAGTGTGATGTGCTATCATACACCTCTATCTCTTTAAATATTTTTGAACTTTTAACCATAACCACACAAACAAACACTAAATCAGACACTCACAAAGATAACATTACTTAACATTCTAGTACTTTTTAGCCTTTGCCTTCTTGGTTCTATACTTCTATTTTGATTCAACCATGTTTTGTAATCATGGCCATCAAATATCATGGTTGCATATATTTTGTGAAGCTCAATAGAATTATATAAATGTTATATAAATTATATAAAATGTTTTACTATAATTTATATGATTAATTGATCACTTGATTGTTGTATTGATCATTAATATTTTTTTTTAATTAATTTTTTTTTTTTTTTGAAATGTGCGCTTTACATTGATCAAGCACGCGCTTGCGCTTTGCACCTAGGCTCTAGGAGGCCTTTGCGCTTGAGTGCGCTTAGTGCTTTTAACGACACTTTCGAGTAGCTTGGTTTGTTTATCAACTTGCATATGTACACATCATAATTGAGTAGTCTGTATTGTAATCAAAAGAAAATGACAGCTGATTAAAATGCTTATGTATGATTTCTCAACTTTGTGACTGCATTCCTGGATGAATTTCAACTGAGCTTCCAATATAACTTCAAGCTGCTTAGAGTTAACCTTTATTTTACCAAATGTCTCACTTTTCATTAGAGTTAGAAATTTGTGAGCCACTCAAACTGCTTGTAAGTCATGTCATTTCACCAAATTGAATCAATGTATGTGTAAAAGCTAAACAATTATGCCCTTTTATTGTCTGTATTTTAAACCTAAAAGTTTTATCCTGTGAAACAATTATGACTTTGTATTTGCCTGCATTTGAGATCTAGACTTGAAATCTTGTGATTTCTGTCCACTGTGACTGCAGTTTTCTGTTGTGTGGCTGCACTTTCTCTAATGGGGTCATTGCATCATATTGACAAGGACCTTCTTGGGTGGTGGTTGTGCTAGTGGCAAGTTAAATCTGGAGGTCTTAATGGCCGTCCTGAGAAACTCCCTGATGCGGGTGTATTTTATTCTAAAATAATTTAACTGAAGCTTAGTTTTCCATAAAGAAACATCTTTGTAGTCTTTCTCACTGATTTTGTTGCATTGCATCAGGTCTGCTACTCTTGGTGGGTTCTTTCTAGCTTGATCATGATAGACAGGGTTCATTGGATAAATAAGGAAAAGCTTGTTAAGTATATCTTAGACTGCCAGGTCTGAATGGGCTACTTCGTAGACTATGATTACACCTATTGGGATATCTGGGGTGTTGGTCCTTTATTTTATTTCTGCGTTGTTAGTTTGAATCATTTTAAATTTCTCTGAGGTGATTTGGTTTAACAAAAATCTCAGAATATGGAAAATGGAGGAATTTCTGATAGACCAGATGATGCTGTGGATGTCTACCATACATACTTCGGCGTAGCTGGTTACTAAATGCAGCATTACTGCTTTCTAATTTGTTAATTTTTCCTTTTTGATTTATGCATGTTGCATGTGATAAGTTGTTGTCAATACTCATGTTGCACTTATGAATTAAATCACCTTTTCTTTTTCCCTTGCAATATTCTTAGGATGAATAGAACCTGCCTAAAAATGGTTGATCACTAAGGCTAAAAATGATAGAAAATATGATTTTATAGATTTATTTCTATTGGGAGGTTTTGGGTAAGGATTGAGGGGAAGAGACTTCAAAGGAGTTCAACTAAATTTTAGTATTTGAAGCCATCTTTCCTTACACATGATGTTGCTTTTTCATCAGAGGTTGCTAGCTTCAACAATCAAAGTTTTAATCTTTCAAGACATTAATATATCAAATCTAAAGTCATTCATCTTTGTTATTGCAGGACTTTCACTTCTTGAATATCCAGGATTGAAAGCCATTGATCCAGCTTATGCTTTGCCTGTTGATGTTGTCAATAGAATTTTCTTTGGCAGATAAATGATTCTTTTATACCTTTCCTCTCTACATCACTTGCATCAATTTGATACCTTTTTGTTTCTCTAATAATAGAAAGAACATTGAGGCTGTATCGCTACATAGTAAATTGATCTCCTGCAACGACTATTCTCAATATGTTTGCATCTAGATGGATCTGAAACTATGCTTTTGCTGGTTCTGTTTTTTGATAGGTGCTTTTGCTGGTTCTTTCTAGCTCTTGTATCTTGAATGGAAATGGGTTATGCGTTGATTAATGTAGCTATAATTAGAATTAAATAGCTGAACCTTTAAAGTCTCGATGAATTCACGTCCATGTTTTTTTTTTGCCAAAGTGCAACTGACCCAAACCCTATGGTTTGTGTTTGCATTTAGCCTCATTTTCAAATTGGATATTATTTACTTTTCAATTATTAAACTTGTTTTTTTATACATAATTATAGATCACAAAAACTTACAATTTTAACATTTGTTTAATAACATAGCAATTGATTTTTGATTTTTTTGAAATTTTACAAGTATGAATGATATAATAAAAAATATGTAATTCAAAAATTAAAATTTCAAAATTCATACTCAATATAAAAATATATGGAAAATTTGAAGGTTTTTTTTTTGGGTTCATTTGGGACTGCCTAGAAAGAGTAGTTGACTTGACTTGAGTGCCATGATAGGAGAAAACGGGGGAGGGCTGGTTTTCTGGTTTTGAAGGATGAAGTGTTCCAGTCTCGAGAGAGGGATTAGGGTGGTAGAACTGGGGTCGAAATATACTGTTTCAGGACCTTCAACAGCTTTTTTGAGACGTTTGGCGAAATTTTCAAGGTCAAGTTTGGTGGTTTTTCTTTTGTGGGGGTTAGAAGATTGGGGAAGGTTGTCCGTGTGGTTTGGTGATTGGGGTTTGGGTGTGAGTATGTTTAGAAGGAGGTATTTATGGTGGTGTCCGGGTTAGGATTGTTTGTGTTTAGAATGGGGTTTATGTGTTCTGGGCTTATTAGGGTGGAAAGGCTTTGGGCCGAACGGGGTTGGATGTGGGATTTTGGAGGATTAAGAGATGGGTTGGCATTGTTTGGGATGCTTGGTCCAATGGGCCCAACTTTGACTGGTGTTAAAAGAAATATATTATAGGATGGAATAAAATGAGAGGATACCTCGTTATCTGACGTAGTGGATGGGGATTTTAGCTCTGCCATCTCAGTGGGTTTGGGATTTGGTGTTATGGCGCAGGACACCTGGTCAGGGTGCGGCTGCCACATGTCATATGGTTCGTTGGGTACTGTACTGTGTACTGTGGGTGGTACGAGTCCAGGCTGGGATGGAGGGGTCGATGTTGTTGCCTGCTGAACTGTTGGGATGGGTTGGCAATTCGACTGCTGTACCTCTCTGGCGGAGTCAGGTGGCGACGCGGGTTGAGGGATGGGCGGAGCTTTGGGCTCTTCAAAGACACCAGAAGGGCAATTAGAGTTTTCTGCTTTCAGCCAAGGACCAGCCACAAGGAAATGGTGCCCAAGTGGGTTTTGGAGACGGAGCCGGTCTAGTGCAGGATTTCAGATCGTGTCCTATTATGCCACAGTTGTAACATAAATCTGCAATTTTCTCATATTTTAGACCAATCCACAGGTCTTGTTTGTGTTGTCTGGGGAGGAAAATATCCGAGATGAGTGGGTTGGCGATGGGAATATCGATTCTGACTCTAGTAAATTTTTTCCATCCTCCACCTACATCTCCAATGAGGTCTATTTTGAGAACTTTTCCGACTAAGGAGCCGATCTTGCTGAGATTGTTTTCTGATATCCATAAGGTTGGAAGCCAATGGACTTGGACCCAAATTGAGGAGGATGAGAAATCTACTTCTTGCTAGGTCAGGTCTGGGTTCCACTTTTTAAGTATGAGGTGACCTTATGGACCACGATCGTCTCTGTAAGACTTTATGGAGATCAACTTCATGGTAGAAGGAGAACGTGAAGATCTCTCTGTCTAGATGTTTCACATCCATTGGATATGCTGGTCTCCAAGCTTTATTAAATACTTCCTTGACTACGGACAGACTAGTGGGTTTTGAGGTTACAAGTTTAGCTATCAGTGTAAGATCGAAGAATTTGATGTTATCTTGGCTTGGAGGGAGCTTTAGTCTGATGTCTTTATAGGAGCAGTTTCCTGTTTTGGCTATTAGATCTGAGATTTCCATGATAGGAGTGGTAGGAAAAGGGAAAAAAGGGGGGGGGGGGGGGGGGTGTGTTTGGAAGAGATGGGGTGAAATGGTGGCTACTGGCCAGAAAGGGGAGGATGGGAAAAGAAAGTGATTAGAGATACGAGGAGACCAGCTCTGGGAAAGGGAAAAGGGAAGAGTGTACCACAAGTGTACGGGCCGAGGAGGCGGGCCTTATCAAGCCCCCAACCTCACCATGAAAATTCTAGGTTGGAACTATCGGGGCATATGCAATGCCTCGACAGTTCGAGCTCTAAGAGCTCAAATAAACAAGGCAGGCCCGATGTTATTTTTTTGTCTAAAACTAAAGCAAAAGAAAATCGCATGGTTTTTTTCAAGAACTCTATCAAATTCGACTATAAATGTACTGTGGATCCAAAAGGTTGTGCTGGTGGACTCTGTATCTCGTGGAAAGCAGGTGTCAACATCAAAGAAGTTGATTTCAACAAAAACCTAATTGCAATTAGGTTGTCAGATGCTATTTGTAACTGGCTATTTGTTGGTTTCTATGTTTTCCCTTAGTACTCTAAGAAAAAGAAAGCTTGGGAAAATCTTTCAGCTTTGCTGGAATCCCATGAGGGACCTTGGGTTTGCCTTGGAGATTTTAATTTCACCCTCAACAAAAACGAAAAATTTGGAGGCAAAAAAGGGGAGCCCCTCAGCCCCAAATTATCTGAAAGAGCTAACATTCGACTTTGGAGCCATTGATCTTGGTTTCTCAGGCAATAAATACACTTGGGCTAAAGGCAAATGGGGAAATGCTCCTATCAAAAGGAGACTTGACAGAGGCATAGCAAGTATCTCCTGGAGACTGGCATATCCCAAGCCTTGGAGCTATCAAGTCTGACCACACCCCCATCCTGCTTGACACCAACCCTTCTGAACCATTCGCCCATCGTCCTTTCTAGTTCGAAGCCGTCTAGCTTAGAGACAACAGATGCCTTCCTGTCATTGATCAAGCTTGGAATAAAGCCACATCTGGCACTAACTTTACAAAGCTCTATAAAAAGCAAGCTACAACCACTTATGCCCTGAGTAAATGGAAAAAAGAAGTCTTTGGAAATGCCAAGATAGAATAAACTCTCTCTTGCATAAAATCATGGAGACTCAGAATAACTCTGAATCTATTGATAATGAAGTCTTGGAATCCTCCTTGCAAACAGAGTTAACAGAATGGCTACTCAGAAGTGAAACCCTCTGGCGTCAAAAGTCTAGAGAGCTTTGGCTCAAATTGGGCGATAAAAACTCCAAATTCTTCCACTTGTCTACAATCATCAGAAGGAGGCGCAACAATATAGATGCCATTAAACACAACGACGGTTCCTAGCTCATTAACCCAAATCTTATTCACCAAGCCTTCTTTGAAAATTGCAAGAATTTATTCCATGAACAAGATGTTTCCTTTCCCACCCATCTAGACCACCTGGTTCTACCTTGCGCCACTGAAGATGAAAATTCCAATATGCGCAACATCCCTTCTCTAGATGAAATCAAAGCCACTCTGTTCCAGATGCAGGACCTAAAGGTGCCCGGCCCTGACGGGTTTCCCGTGATTTTTTATAAGAGACTCTAGCCTACAGTTGGAAACGACATCATTATGGCTGTCACTTCTTTCTTTTGTATCGGCTCCATGCCAAGAGAGGTAAGCAGGTCGCTTATTGTCCTCATCCCAACATTTCTAATCCATCTACTATGAATCATTTCAAGCCCATAAGCCTTTGCAATGTTGTCTACAAGACCATCTCCAAGATCATGGTTGCCAAGATTAGACCACTCCTTGATAAGATCATCTCACCTGCTCAATAAGCTTTTATCCCTAATCCCTGGATTGCTGAGAATCAAGTTATAGTCCAGGAGGTTATACACAGCTTCAAATCAAGGATCTTGGTCTTTTCAGCTAAGAAATTGTTTTTAAACCTTAGTGCTCTTATAGTCTGATTGGCTTCATTAAACTTTGTGGAGATTTTTTCTCGTTCAAGCTCCATATCACTGAACTTCTTGGTGGCCAACCTATACAACTTCTCATGCTTTTCGGATACCTTGTATATCTTTGCACAGGCAATGTGGATGTCATCTTATTCATCCATCTTCTCAAACTTTGAATCCACCAAGTCCTCTTCTTCATCCATATCTTCCACAATCCCCTTAGTAGGATTGACAGTGATGGTGAAGGCATTTAGGATTCCGTCATCCTCATTTTTAGAATCATTCTCAGGTTTGGTGTCGCTTAAAATAGCAACAATTGTCTTGCTCTTCCCAATGGACTTGAGATAAGTAGGCCACTCTTGTTTCATGTGACCAAAGTCTTGACACCCGAAACACTTGGGTCCTGAGGGAAAAGTGTACTGACCACCATCCCTAGCATCCTTCTTCCTTTTGTCTTGGCTCTTAGACTGAGAAGAACTAGATTGCTTACGGTCCTTGTCGAAACCCTTCGCATTGACATTTTTCATGAACTTCTTGAATTGTCTGGTAATGTAGGACTTCATTTTAGAATCTTTATCGTCTGAAGATTTTTCCATGTCACTGCTCTTGGCCTTCAGGGCCATGCTCTTACCCTTACTTGATTTCCCAATCCTTGTCAAACCAAACTCATAAATTTGTAGATTGCCAACCAGCTCTGCCAAAGGAATTCTATCGATGTCCTTTGACTCCTCAATAGCGGTGATCTTGGCATGAAATCTCTTGGGTAGATATCTGAGCACCTTTTTCATAATCTTGGTTCGGGAATGGTTTTCCCAAGATTGAAAGCTCAGTTCACTATGTCACTTGAATACATTTCCAAATCATTATAATTGAAACCATTTATAAATTCAATGCAACATACAAGGATTTTTATCTTAAAAAAAAAAAAAAAAACAGCCGTACTAATAGAAATGCTTATGCACATCTATTAGCAGTAGCCTTAATTGAAATTCAAGCTATGACAATCTTTGCTATCTAGCGGCCAATCTAAGTATAAGTAGGACATAGGCGTCATATTCTAGAGACATCAATTGTTATCATGTGCATATATGTTGAAACTAGAGTTAGGGTGGTACTATAATTAAAATTTATAAAAAAAAAAATCACTCATCTATAATCAATATAGATATGGTAGAGATGGAAGTACTATGTAGTCTCTAGTTTTCAACGTTTTAAAAATTTATGACGAAAATTTCTCTTAGTTTTGCTAGCACTACACAAGGTGAATATGAAAATTAGCATAATATATACTTGAATAATTACAAATGGGATGTCATAATAGGACAAAACCATCTACCTTAGAAAAATCCTTAAAGTTCATCATCATCATCATCATCATCATCATCATCATCATCACCACCAATTGCATATATGTGAAAACCTGAATTAGTATGATAATAATAATCTATTTAATTTTAAGGAACTTAGAAAGTATAGGGTGATTGTGATTGCTAACGCATGGTGAGCCAAAAGAAAAAAGAGAAAAATGACTTAACTTACTTGCCAGAGACGAAACCAGATGTATAGTTGAAAGAAAATAAGATAGAATAGGATTGGACTTTAATGGGAAGGATGTTTGAGATGGTATTACTAGTTAATTTATAGATGGATACTTTCCCAAAGCTTTCAATCAAACATTGTGCATTTGTTTGGTTGAACTCGTCCACATCTTGCTCCTATAACAAACTGACCCCACAATCAAACACATCATCGCCAATGGTACTCTCATCGGTCTCAAATGTAACCTTAATCTGACTGCAGTTACCATTCCCAACAGTAGCAAACCAATCATCACGAGACAAATACAATAGGCAAATATCGTTTTAAGATGTATTAAAATAGTAAAAAGTTCAAAGGCCCAGTGATTCTGAGGCATATCACCAAGGGCTATCATAGGAGCTCGAATAACACATTATTCCAATTCTTCAAAACCCGATACCTCATCTGTCGAGCAGCTGTCAAGTTTCGGGCTTAGAGAGCATTTTTAATCTCGATAGATACTAGCTGTCAAGCTTAAAAAACCAACATTTCATCACTTAATTCTTGGACAGACTTGCATGACTTTAATACTTGAACTTGAAACTTTATTCCTTGAAGCATTAAACACATCCTAGATCTACTCAATTACAAGTAAAGTACGTTTTGTCAAAAGATTAGCCAATACATGATGACATATATTCCTAACATGAATCACATATGTCCTAACAATCTCCCCATTTGGTAATTCGTGACAAAACCACAACAAACAAATGAGCATATGAGAGAAGTCATAAATCGTTCAACTCATACTCACTTGTTGAATACAATAAAATCTATCTTAACACAAACTCTTGAAAAACTTTGCAAGAAGAGAGTTCATGGTAAGGAGGACTTTGACAACTTGCATTTCTGAAACACTTTAAATAAAACTCATCAAGGCATCTTAGTGTGAAACAGAAATAAAATGATTGCATACAAGCATATAAGAAGCATGTGCATAAAGAGAGAAAAGAAACAACACATGAAAAGATAGGTAAAAGAATTGTAATAACAACCTCAATGTATATATATCATCAATAAGTACAAGGTTTGCTATCACAAAGTGATCACAAGACCTAAGGTACATGAACTAAGTATCTAAAAGATAAAGAAAAGAAAAAGATACATAAGTCCTCACTACATCTCTCCCTTAAAGTATAGACACTCTCCTTAACAAAAATATTCTATGTACTAACTCTCTCCCTAAATACATGACTACTCTCATATCCAAAACTCCTCCTCCTTTTTTTCACGAATGACAAAGGACAAGTAACTCAAGCAGTCATCTCATCATCGCTAGAGGAGCTAGCACCATCATCCTCATCACCACCATCAGAGCCACCATCATCGTCTTCATCCTCAGAAGTCTCTCGAGAAGGAGTATGAGGCTCAATGAAGCCACCAAGGCGAGCTTGTCATTGTGCAATACAACTGATATGGGTGTTCACCTGACACAACTCATCACTAAGAGTGTTAAGGCGAGCATCCATGCGCTGAAGCTGCGCCGTGATAGCATCAAGAGTAACACCGCCTGTAGAAGAAGAAGGAGTGGATGTGGATGTGGATGTGGATGGAGTTGAAGAAGCTAGAGGTGTCGCCGTCTCAGTCTGTGGCCGCTTCGGTCGAAGCTGGGCCTCACTCCATCTAACAATCGCCGCATCAATGGCACACATGGCAGAGAAATGATCAAAAATGGGAAAGGAGACAAAAATGGTGAAGAATCCTCGTGATAGCTGAAGGAAAGATGAGTTTATCACGGGATAGAATGAAGTGAGAAGGGAAGTCTATAGTAAGATGCTCTAGGAGGGAAAGTAAAAATTGAGCATGAGGCTCTGTGATAGAGTTATAGTGAGACAAAGGATGTAAAACAAACTTCATCACCATGTTAAGGAATCTCGGACCTTTAGCAAAGGCCGAGCAATGGGTATTTTGACTATCACCCCAAGAGGAAGGAGTCTCACAGAAGAGAGATATAAGCTCGTCTTTAGACATAGTCTTAAGATGCTCACAACCGGGGTAGTTAGGATGCGCCACCCTAAGAAGTGTAGCACATTGGATACAATGTTCGGAGTGACCATAATGCATGTACCTTGAATGTGAGTAGAAAAATGAGGCATTGAATAATCAAAACTGTGCATATTGGAGTAAAACTCTTGTATAATCACGGAAGGACAAATGACCGAAACGCCACACACTAACACAGTGACTCCCAACCCCTACTGTAGATGACAGCGGGTAGGTAAGTATCGGAGAAGTCTAATAGAACGACTTGGCATTCCAAATGAATGCCTCTTCGGGAAAAGTTCTCTGAGAAGTCCTTACGGGCTTTCTCATACGGAATCGAATATGAGAAGGGGCAGGATCAAAGGAAGATGCCCCGGAACGAAGAGGGTTTCGAGACGAAATGGATTTCAATTTAGGTGCCATGATGTAGACTGAAAGAAGGAGAGAGACGGAGACAAACAGAAGAGCACCAACAATTCAATATAAGAATATAAAGAAATGAAGGTACGTATGCATGAAAAATGTATGAATATGTGACATGCAAACTTAAAAGCATCATGGGCTCAGCCCAATCCAAACCTATCAACACAGTTTGCAACAAAGTAAACACACATCTAAAATGCATGAAATATTGTTATAATGCAAATGTGATGCAATACATGATGATTTAAAACCATTTAAACAAGACCCATCGCAAAAATTTCATAAAAACTCCAAAATTTTTGAAAAAACCCAAAGTTTATCAAAATATCCAAAGTTAGGTCAAAACATGAAATGCATGAGAAAGTGAAAGAAATAAGATCTTACCAGAAGAAGAAAGATCAATTTAGGCTGAAAAACCCTTAAGAATGGAGTTGGGGTGAGAGAGGGGTGTTTGGGAAGGTGAGAAGACATTTTCTGTTGAGAGAGATCGGGGAGAAATGAAGAAAACATCACGCGGACCCTATTTATAGGAACACTGGTTTCTCGATGGATCAAGCAGTACCGAGATCTATCGAGAATTAAAACGCGAAAAATAGCTATTGAACAGCTATCGAGGATCTATCGAGAGGTGTCCACAGCAAAAAGGGCTAGATGGATCGAGCAGATATCGAGAATCTATCGAGGAGACAGAAACTTTCTCGATGGATTGAGAAACTATTGAGAAGATAGAAAGCCAAAGTCTAGTGTTAGGAATTTGAAGGGTTGCTGTTAGAGATTGTAAACGTGAAACACAAAGGGTTGCCGTTTAAAATTGTAACTGTAGAACACAAAGGATTGCCGTCTAAAATTGTAAACGTGTAAGAGATAGGGTTAGAAATTATTTTCTTTTTATTAGTATTTTTAAATTTAGGAAAACTATTTTACAATTGTAGGACAAATTCAAGAAAAAGAATGGTAAGGATATGGCTGCTGATATGGCTCAACCTGAGTGTAGCAACATTAAATGCTATGCTTCAGCTGTTATTAATATAGTGTGAAGAGAGAAAGAGATGAAGGAGCTAGAAAGCCAAAGTCTGGCATTAGGAAGCTGAAGGGTTGCCGTTTGAGATTGTAACCATAGACCATAAAGGGTTGCCATTTGAAATTGTAACCGTAGAACACAAAGGGTTGCCGTCTAAAATTGTAACCGTGTAAGAGATAAGGTTGTGAATTATTTTCTTTTTATTAGTGTTTCTAAATTTAGGAAAAATTGTATTAACATAGTGTGAAGAGAAAAAGAGATGAAGGAGTTAGAAAGCCAAAGTCTGGCATTAAGAAGCTGAAGGATTGCTGTTTTTTTTATTTTTTTATTTTTATATAAGATAGAATTTCTACTCTAGTCTAATCTAAATGTATATGTGTGTGAGTCCCCCTCCTAGAGACTTGAATCTGGTCTTTACCCCCTATACCCTACAAGTATTTAGACTTGAAGAGTTGCTGTTTGAGATTGTAACTGTGGAACACAAAGGGTTGCTGTTTGAAATTGTAACCATGGAACACAAAAGGTTGCCATCTAAAATTGTAATTGTGTAAGAGATAGGGTTAAGAATTATTTTCTTTTTATTAGTATTTTTAAATTTAGGAAAACTATTTTAAAATGTAGGACAAATTCAAGAAAAAGAATGGTAATGATATGGCTGCTGATGTAGCTCAATCTGAGCATAACAATATTAAATGCTACGTTTTATCTTTTAGTAATATATATAAGGGAAGAAAGAACCAAACAATTGTGTGTGAAAGTTTCTAGACAAGTGAGACTATGTGTGAGTTTGGATACAATGTTTGTGTTCGTGCATTTTTTAGTAGGTCCCGTGCACTGTTCATAGACCTTGCAAATACTTTTTTTAACAAAGACAACTTTAAAACTGGATCCTACGGCACTATTCACATATTTAAAAATTATTTTGTTATAGTATTTTTAATTTCAACAATAAACAATATTTAAACAGACCCTATCTTTTTCTTTTACGCGTCTCCACAATCATTCAATGGGGGCACCTTAGAAATTGCAAAGGGCTTACTTTTATCCGCCTCAATCAATATCTTTTTGACCATTTTTTTTGCACCATACTATGGAACAATAAAATTATGCCACGTGTCCATTAATTTTTGCATTTATGCTTTTGATTTCTGTTAGCTGAAATAATGGATTAAGGATTTTTTTAGGTGGCAGAGCAGGAGGGGGTGTTTGGTAAGATATTTCAAACAACGATTTTCAATATTCAAATAATATTATAAATATTTTCACACAATTTTTTACTCACATATATTTTTAAAAAATACAAATAACGTTATTAGAATTCACCTTAATTTTTTTAGTTATTTTTTTGATAGTCTATAAAAATTCTAATCCCTGTTTAAGAGCATTCTTATCAAACATCTTAAAAAATATAGCATTTAGCCTCTCAAATCCTAATTTTATAACATATAACACATCACTTTACAATACCACCTATATCAAAACTTCTATTTTTTTTACCATTTCATTTAAATAATGATTCTTTATTATTTTTCAATATTTTTTATTTATTTTTCCTCTCTCTCCTTTGTCTCTCTCTCTGTTTCTCTCTGTTTCTCACAGCATCGCAGGCACCACACTACCAACCACCCACCAAAAACCCACCCCCCATAAAAAATCCACCACCTATACCATAACCACCACAAAACATCACAGCAGAAAGACACCTTTACATCCACCCACAACCACCACATCCACGCACCACCACCAACCACAGCTGAAAAAAAGAAAGAAAGAAAAGCAACCTCCACCATCGACGCCACCAGCAAACCAACTAGCAGACCCATCACGTCGAACCAAAACCCACAGGACACAAACACCACTTCCCTCCCCGTTGTCATCTTCTTCCATGGCGCAGCTTGACGTCCTCCTTCACACTTGTAAATCAAATCAAGACCCAAAATCCCAAAACCAAATCAAGACCCAAAATCAATCCCACAACCACCACATCCTCCTTCGCATGATTGGAGCCCAATCAGACCCAAGAAGAACCACACATAACCACAAAAAAAAAAAAAAAAACCTCCATTGCCGCCACTGGACCACAACCATCAGACCCACAATCCATGACCACAATCGCTGGAACACAATCATCAGCGAAGTTCACTCATCGACGAAGCATAGAGAGAAGAGAGAAGAAAGAAGTGAGGGAGGAAAGAGAAAGACAGAGCAGAGAGAGAGAGAGAGAGAGTTGAGTGAATAAAAAAAAAAGAAAGAAATCAGCTTGGCTTGATGCTCCAGCTTGGGTTTCGTCGGAGAGGGAGACAGAGACGTGAGCAGAGGGAGAGAGAGCGAGCAGAGAAATGGCGAAAAGAAATAGAATGAGAAAGAAGAAGAAAATAAAGTGGGTCCAGTAAATAAGAAAATAATATTAAGGTTTACAATTGGTGAATAGTATGGTCTCAAATATGAGTTTGTTCTGTTCACCAATTGCAAAAATTATAGCATTTAGTAGACTTAATGGAACATATTTTATAATTTTTATAAAATTTTATATGTTAAATTTTAGCATTTATAAAATTTGTCCGTCTTGATAAGAATGCTCTAAATATATTGGCATAACTTGCTCAATAGTATACTGCTGGCAGCCATTATAACCAATTAATTTTACTAAGACGTACATAGTCAAATGTCTATAACTCAAAAAGAGGTGTGAAATCTTGCTCGCAATCGGTTGTAAAGGCCATTGCCAGCCATGACCCGGGGCCTATTCAGATCCAGCACATTGTTAACGGTATAAAATCTTGGGTGCCACACTTTAGAGCATGGAAGACCTCCTTCACGCGTAGAGAGGGAAACAAGGCTGCTCACCTTATGGCTAAATATGCTAAGCAACTTGATGAATGTACTATTTGGGTGGAAGATTCTCCACCTATGATTGTCTCTCAATTACTAAATGATGTATCTGATTTGGGTTTTAGCCCAGTTTAATGAAAGTCTATCTGCATTCCTCTCAAAAAAAAAAAAAAAAGAGGTGTGAAAAGGTGAAAAGTTGATTTTAAAAAAAAAAAGTCAAGAGAGAGGGTAGTGGCACACAGCTGTATACACCAACCATCTGCCAACAAAGAGTTAAGCTTTTTTTTGGTGTCTGGACACTGGTACTCTGACAATTTTGTCTATTGGTGAAATCCTATTCTGCATGTGAATGGAAGTGAGAACACAAGCATAATGCAAGAGTTGCATAATCCCGAAGCAGCGGTACAGGCTCTCACACAGGGCCAGCCCTAGGCATATTAGAGTAAAGGTCTCCAAATTTTCGGGTAAAAATTATATATTTTTTAAAAAATATTTTTTTAGAAATATTGGAAAAATTAGTTTTTTTTTTTTTTTTTTACTTTTAAAAAATTTCAAAGAATTAATTAATATTAAGATAATACAATTTTATAAACACAAAAATTTTACAAATTTATGTATCATTAATCATAATAAATAATTCTAATAGGAAAATACTAAAAATATTATAAATTTTACTTCAAAACTTTTATAAATTAATTAAGAATTAATACAAAATGCATTTTTGAATTACTTTTTGTGATTGGTGACACATATTTATAAGAACATCCTTAACATCATTTATTTAAATATTTGTTTATTATTTTCTTGAAGTGTCACTAATCACATTTATTGTTACATCGCTTATAAGTTTTTTTTTTTAATAAAATTTGTTATAGCTTTAATATTTAAAAAAAACATATTACAAAATAAAAAGAATGGATTTTTGTTATAAAAAAAATTATGATATTAAATACTAGTTAAATATTATTTAAGTGATTAGAAAAATGCCTCATTTAGATATATTGTCTTAGACCTCCAAATTTGTTGAGTCGCTCCAGCTCTCACATAAGGGGTGTGCCTCAAGGGGGGACTCATGTATGGGGCTTACCCCTTTTGTTAGAGCCCAAAACATTGCTCCAAGGGTATATATGTTGTATATAGGTATATATAATGATATGTTGTAATAATGATATAAGGTTGAAGGGTATTTACTTGTAAAATAAATAAAGTAGAAATTTAAGTTCTGAAATTTTCTAAGTGAAATTCGAAATTCAGTATGTTCGATCGATTGAAATTTTTGTTGTATCATTCATACTTGTTTTTGTTATAATGATACATGTTTTTTATTATATCATTCATACTTGCAAAATTTGAAGAAAATAAAAAATCAATTGTTATGTTATCAAACAAATGTTAAAATTTTAAGTTTTTGTGATCTATAATTGTGTATAAAAAACAAGTTTAATGATTGAAAAGTAAATAATATCCAATTTGAAAGATTTGATATGTATATTAATAACATAAAGAATATAAAATTCAACAATTAGATTTTCAAAATTCATATTTAGAAATGAAATATACAAGAAGATTAAAGTCAGGGTTCCAAACCTCTTCCTAATGGAAAGACCACTATTGAGAGCAATTTAGACTCACTCTTGGTATCGATTCTGAGAAGACTTTTGCCTCACTAGCAAAGGTTAATTTTGTAGGGCTCTTATTGTAGTTGCCACGGTGAGAAAGTAGCCTCCGTTCCAGTGAGATGTGGGGAATGCTTTTCTGAGTTGAAAACCACATTAAGAGGTTTATATGCCACCTTCACCAGGGCGATCAGTTTCTTCACATCTAGTTAGTCGACTCAGAAAGGCGTTGTATGGACTCAAACAGGCAGACTCCGGCTCAAGTTCTTCGGAAAGAAAGTTTGTTAGTCTCAAATGGATTTTTACGTTACTTTAAAAAAAAAAAAAAAAAAAAATTAGCGTGGCACAAGAGGAGTCTTTTGGGTAAATATTGTAAAAAATGGAGTTTTTTGTTGTTATAGGCACTGTTCCAAGTTATTTAAAGGAATGAGGAGAGAGAGTGAATTTCGACAACAGTGTTACTGAAATTCTAAAAAAGTATGAAAGAGAAAATGAAAAAGTAGGAGAGAGAAATTTTAGAATTTCGGCAATACTGTTACCAAAATTCCTTCTGCCCAACCGCTGCCCGAAGCAAAAAAAAAAAATTTGTATTTTGGCAATCCCATTGTTGAAAATGAGAGAAAAGTAAAAAAAAAAAAAAAAAAAAAAAAAAAAAAAAAAAAAAAAGATTTTTGGCAATCCCATTGCTGAAAATGGAGGGAAAATGTAAAAAAAAAAAAAATTGTTTTTTTTTGGCAATCCCATTGCTGAAAATGAATGGGAAAAGTAAAAAAAAAAAAAAAAAAAAATTGTTTTTTGGCAATTCTATTGCCGAAAAATGGGGGAAAAAGTAAAAATAAAAAAGATGCTATATCCACAACATTTTTACAACAAATCATAAGTAGTTAGTTGTTATTGGTTCAAATTTGAACCTAACACTATGATTACTTTTTTATCCTAACAATAACAATCTGTAACAATTTACTACCTAGGATTTGTTGTAAAAATATTGTGAAAATGTTGTGGACATATCATTTTTTTAAAAAAATGTTTTTTTGGCAATCCCATTTCCGAAAATGGAGGGAAAAAAGTGTTAGGACATATGTAGTTCAAGTCTGTGAACATATGTCACTATTTTATGTAATTGGCTTATCCTTAGACAAAACGCACTTTACTTGTAATTGGGTAGATTTAGGATGAGTTTAACACTTCAAGAAACAGTGGTTCAAGGTTAAGTGTTGAAGCCGTCAAAGTCTGTCCAAGAAACAAGTTAGGAAGTGCAAGTTTTTAAAGCTCGACACATACCTCGACAGATGCATCTATCGAGCTTTAAAGAAGCTGTTTTGCCCGAGCCTCGACAGCTTCTCGACACCTCTATCTGTCGAGAATTAAAGAAAACAGATTTCCAGGTCTGTTTCAAGTCTAATCCGTGAGTGTGTCTTTGGGACTTCTTTTCTCCTAACCCTAGACATATAAAAGGATTATTTTAAGGGCCGTCAAGCAAGGCAGCAGAAGATACAAGTTGCACATTCTTTGAGAACTTGTTGTTCATGCAATTTGTGATCAGAAAGACAAAGTTCGTGCCCTAGTTCATCTCTGATGATTTGAAGAACTTTGCAGCCAACTCTCTCTCTCTTTAGTTGGTATTTGAAGTCGCGTACTGGGATCCACGCATTTGGTTAGTCACGTACTTGGGAGCCGTGCATTGAAAGGAGAAACTGTCACTACAGAACAAGTCCAATTGGGTATTGGGGTAAGAGTTCAACTGTAGGTTGGTGAGGTATTGGGATTCCTTACTTGTAACTGCTTGTTGTGATAATAGTGGAGTTTCGGGAGTGGTGACCTTAAATCACCCGGTGGGGTTTTTGCCGTAAGGGTTTTCCCCATTCGTGAACAAATCACCGTGTTATTTATTTTTCCGCTGCTTAACTTAGTTTGGTGATTTGTTTGTGCTGCCACGTGATATTGCATGTTAATTTGATTAATTAAGAACTGGGCTAATTAATTAATCTAAGTTATCACAAGGGGTCAACGCATTTGTGGCCTGTCAAGTGGTATCAGAGCAAGCACACTCTGATTAGGGTTTAATCTTCTGTGTGTGATCCATTTGACCCCTGCTGTCATGGATAGAGGACAATCTCTTATTATACCTCCTTTATTTGATGGCACTAACTATGCATACTGGAAAGTACGCATGAGAGCTTTCTTGCAGTCTTTAGATGAGAAAGTGTGGCAAGCTGTGGAGATAGGCTGGATCAAGCCTACAGAAGCGCCGGCCGACTGGGATGATGCTAAGATCAAGGTGGCTAACTTCAATAGCAGAGCATTGAATGCCCTATTCAGTGCAGTCACCAATGAGGAGTTCAAGAAAATTTCCTCAACTGAAACTGCTAAGGAAGCTTGGACCATCCTCCAGATAACCTATGAGGGCACCAAGGCTGTCAAAGATTCAAAGCTGCAGAGGCTCACCACACGCTTTGAAGAAATTAAGATGGAAGAGGATGAGTCGTTTGATGAGTTCTATGCCAAGCTCAAGGACATAGTAAACTCAGCTTTTAATCTTGGGGAAACCATCCCTGAACCCAAGATAGTAAGGAAGGTGCTCAGATCGCTGCCCGAAAGATTCCATGCTAAGATCACGGCGATCGAAGAGTCGAAGGATATTGACAGAATTCCTTTGACTGAGCTGGTTGGAAACTTGCAAACCTATGAGTTAGGGCTAACTAGGTTAGGCAAGTCAAGCAAGGGCAAGAGTTTGGCATTAAAGGCCAAGAGCAGTGATAGGATGACTCGTCAGATGATGAAGATTCCAAGATGAAGTCCTACATCACAAGGCAATTCAAGAAGTTTATGAAGAATGCCAATGGAAAGGGCTTCAACAAAGACCGTAGATAATCCAGTTCTTCACAACTCAAGAATTCAGATAAAGGGAAGAAGGATGTCAAGGATGGCGGTCAGTACACTGTTCCCTCTGGACCAAAATGCTTCGGGTGTCAAGGCTTCGGACACATGAAACAAGAGTGTCCTACGTACCTCAAGAGCATAGGGAAGAGTAAGGCACTTGCTGTTACCTTAAGCGACACAGAGCCCGAGGACGATTCCGAGGATGAAGACGACGGAATCTTGAATGCCTTCACTGCCACTGTTAATCCTACTGATGGGGTTACTGAAAAAGTGGATGAAGAAGAAGAATTGGTGGATTCCAAGTGTGAAATTATGGATGATCAAGATGATATCCATACCGCCTATGAGAAGCTATACAAGCTTTTTGAGAAGCATGAGAAACTCTATAGGCTGGCCACCAAGAAGCTCAGTGATGTGGAACTCAACCATGAGGAGCTGTCCACAAAGGTCGATGAAGCGAATCAAACCATTGGAGCATTGAGGTTCGAAAACAATTTCTTGGTTGAGAGGACCAAGAAGCTTGAAACGGAGCTGTTTCAAGTCAGAGCACAGCTGGAGAGGACGTCAAGTGCTAAACTGGACGAGATGCTGAGTGCACAGAGATATTCTTCAGATCGTACTAGATTAGGCTATGAATTCTCTCTCTCTAATACTCCTACTTCTAGTACTACTGTGTTTGTTCCACCTGCTAATAACATTGAAAATGAAGAAAAGAATGTTAAATCTGAATTAGCTAGTGAGAACGTAGACAAGGGCAAGTCCATTCTAGGAGCACCCCCTAAAATTGAGAAAAGGGAAGCTAGAAACCCTAGGACTAAGAAGACTAACACTCAAAAGGCCAAACAGAAGAAACCGCATCTCTGTTACCATTGTGGTGTTGCCGGTCACACTCGACCAAATTGCTACAAGTGGCGTGCCACTCAACAAAGCAATGGCACAATAGCATCTGGGAGCCAGAATCAGCTTCAGTCTTCTCTCGCTCCTCTTGGAGACATTCTTAAAGCCCTCATGTTCCTTTCGAACTTGAACGGTTCATGTTCTTCTCCCTCTTCACCGGTTCAAGGGTCGACCAATAGGAAAGGTTCTTCCAAGGTGTGGAAGGCAAAGGGATCTAAGTGATTTCTGTCACTTCTTCTTCTCTCTTTTTTGTTATGCATTACTTGTGTGGTTCTTTACTGTTTTGAGTCAGTCTAGTTTTATGCATTGTTTTGCTTTACATGTTTTTGTTTGTGTGTTTTCAGTTTTGTGTTTTATTTTTGCTTCTCTAATAAAAAATAAAAAAAAATTGAAAAATTGAAAAATACAAAAACAGTGTGAGTTAGTGTGCATTAGTTCATGTGAATTTTTGAAATGGCCATTGAAACAGAGTTTTCTAAACTTTGTATCACTTATAGCTTAGATGAACATTCTTCTGCACAACTAAGCGAGTGAGCTCTGTAGCTCTTTGTTTGTGATGAGTAAGGTTAAGTGATCTCTTCTTCTTAACACTCGTATCACTCTTTTTGACGGGTTGAACTAGAAAATCCTAAGAGAAAGGCATAAATAACCATCTCACCACTGTTACTCGCCAATCATAATAAGACATCTGTATGCTTCGGCATAGCAAAAGTGCAATGTCAATGACACCTGTATGCTTCGGCATAGCAAAAGTGCAGTGTCAAAAGCTTAACATCATTGGGTATTTCTTTTCTTTGTCTTGTATGCCCATGCATGATATGCTTGTTAAAAGAAAATATGCAAAGAAGTAAAAAGCAAAAAGATTAAAAATGCTTTAAAATATGGTTGCAAGCGTGTTTTCTAGGAGATGTGGGAGTTATAGGATGTACCTCGAAGGTGATAGTCCCCATCAAACAGTTATGATTGTGTGTGAGTTAAAGTGATTTTCTCATATCTCAAATCGTCATAACATTGAGACACTTATGCAATCTTGCGATGTTTTCACACACGACACGTAACACTCTTTGCTATTCTTGATACATGTGCAGGTACAATGTGATTTGGCCATCACAAGGTTTACATGCTTTAATGTATGCTCACTAAACTGTCTGGACTTGTTTTTGAAATATAAAATTGGTTAGACTTGTTTAGTGTGTGTGTGCGTGTTTTGAGATACATGTGCATCAATTTTCTTGTTGAGAGATGATTTTGAGAGCTTAATGTGTTGATTGTATCTTTGGTTGAGTTGCATGCATGATTGCATTCATGTCTGTGTTTTTCCTCTTTTGAAAAACTGCTGTTAAAGGCATCTCGACACCTCCTCGATACCTCTCGACACATGAGCTATCTGTCGAGCTCCTTAGACTCTTTCTTATCGCAGTCTCGACAGATACCTCGACACCTGCTGGATCGATCGAGAAACTTTCTGTTTGCTCGATAGCTTCTCGATAGCTGCTGGATCAATCGAGGTTACTTCTTGTTTACTTCTTCTTCCTCGATACCTGACCTTGATAGATTCATCTGTCCATGTATATTTCTCGACACATGACCTCGACAGCATGCTCGACACCTCTCGACAGCATCATCTGTCGAGATTTACTGAGAGGCTATAAATTGAGTTTTCACGATTTCTCTTCTCATTTGCTCGATCTCTCTCGCTCGAAACCTCTGTTCTCACTCTCAAAATCTCTCCTTTTCCCTCCAAACCTCCTCCCAAGGCGTTTTCAAGTGTTCTTTGCGATTTTCATCTCTTGGTAAGCGTCTTATCCCTCATATTCATGCATTTCATTGTTTTAAAACCCTAGGTTTTATGTTTTTGAAAATTTTTGGGAGTTTTCAAAATTGTTGGGGTTTTCATGAAATTCTTGAGTTGGTTTGATAGTTTTGATCTTCAAAATCACATGCATTGCATCACATTAGCATTCTAATTATATTTTCATGCATTTAGATGTGTGCCTATCGATTGTGTGCTGTTAGGTTTGGATTGGGCTGAGCCCATGATGTTTTTATGTTGCATGTCACATGCTCATGCATTTTCATGCATACATTCTTTTCATTTCAATATTATTCTGCCAATATTGAACTGTTTGGGACTTTTCTGTGTGTTTTCTTTCTCTCCCCCTCTCTATGGTTTCATTAGCTGTGTTTATGGCACATAAGCGTAAATCCATTCCGTCCCAGAACCCTCTGCGTTCTAAGGGACAGTCTTCCTCTGATTCTACCCCTCTTTCTGTCCGGTTCCGTGATGAGAAAGCCCATAAGGACTTCTCGGAGAACTTTTCTAAACGCGGTGTTCATTCGGAACGCCACGTAGTCCTGGCAGACTTTGTCGACACCGACCTTCCCGATGTCATTCACACTCGGGGATGGGAGTCACTGTGTGACGTCCCAGTCACATCTCCTCTCGTGTTGATATAGGAGTTTTACTCCAACATCCACGGGATAGATTCTTCAGTACCTCATTTTTACTCTTGCGTCCGAGGTACGCGCTTTTGTGTCACCCCAAAGCTAGTCTCTGAGGTTCTCCATGTCCCTAGGGTGGATCATCCCGATTACCCTAGCTGTGAGCGTCTCTGGACTGTGTCCAAAGACGAGATGATCTCGGCGTTCTGTGAGCGTCCTACCACTTGGGGAGATTATATGTACACACCATGTCGACCTTTTGCTAAAGGTCCTCGTTTCCTTAACATGGTGATGACTTTTGTTTTGCACCCACTCTCTCACTACAACTCTATCACAGAGCCTCGTGCTCGATTTTTGCTGTCCCTCCTTGAGGATCTCTCTATAGATTTTCCTTCACACTTCATCTTTTCCATTATTGATGTCTATAGAGATACGGCCACCCGTGATAAGCTCATTTTCCCTTCTGCTATCACGAGGATCCTGAGCCGTTTTTCCATCCCTTTCCCTTCGTCCGATCCTTACCATGTCATGTCCGCCATAGACGCCGCTACAGTAAAACGTAGCGAGGCACAGTTCCGATCGCGACAGACAGATGGTGCCACTCCTTCCACTCGTCCGGCCACCTCCAGATCAGCTCGTGTGTCTGCTTCTTCCTCTTCGAGCGACGTCACGTTAGGAGACATCATGGCGCAGCTACAGCGCATGGATGCTCGCCTAGATACACTCTCCACGGAGTTGTATCAGGTGAACGTCCGTGTTGGTCGCATCGCCAGGCGACAGGCGACCATGGGCGGCTTTGCTCCAGAGGCTTCTCCTCCGCCACCTCATGTGTCGACTGAGACCGAGGCTGATGATGATGATGCTTCTGATGATGATGATGCTTCTGACGATGATGATGATGGAGATGCGAGCTCTTCGGATGAGATGTCTACTTGACACTCTACCCTTTGTCACTCGTGACAAAAAGGGGGAGTAGTTTTATATGAGAGTAGTCATACTTAAGGGGAGTGTTAGCATAGGACATTTTTGTTAGGGGGAGTGAGGATTGAGGGATGTAGTGAGGTGATCATATGTATTTTTTTTCTTTTCTCATCTGTTTAGAGATACTTTGATCATGTGTTGACATACATTGTATTTATTCTCTTCTTATATATGATGATGTATGTTGTTCTTTCACCTACCTTTCATGTGTTGTTTCTTTTCTATCTTTATACACATGTTTCTTTACTTGTATGCAATCTATTATTTCTGTTTCACACAAAGATGCCTTGATGTGTTTTGTTTATAAGTGTTTCAGAAATACAGGTTGTCAAAGTCTTCTTGCCATGAACTCTCTTCTTGCAAAGGTTTTCAAGAGTTTATGTTAGGATAGATTTTACTGTATGTAACAAGTAAATATGAGTTGAGTGATTTATGACTTCTCTCATATCTTCATTTGTATGTTGTGGTTTTGTCACGGATTGCCAAAGGGGGAGATTGTTAGGACATATATAGTTCAAGTCTGTGAACATATGTCACTATTTTATGTAATTGGCTTATCCTTAAACAAAACGCACTTTACTTGTAATTGGGTAGATTTAGGATAAGTTTAACACTTCAAGAAACAGTAGTTCAAGGTTAAGTGTTGAAGCCGTCAAAGTCTGTCCAAGAAACAAGCTAGGAAGTGCAAGTTTTTAAAGCTCGACACATACCTCGACAGATGCATTTATCGAGCTTTAAAGAAGCTGTTTTGCCCGAGTCTCGACAGCTTCTCGACACCTCTCGACACCTCTATCTGTCGAGAATTAAAGAAAACAGATTTCCAGGTCTGTTTCAAGTCTAATCCGTGAGTGTGTCTTTGAGACTTCTTTTCTCCTAACCCTAGACATATAAAAGGATTATTTTAAGGGCCGTCAAGCAAGGCAGCAGAAGATACAAGTTGCATATTCCTTGAGAACTTGTTGTTCATGCAATTTGTGATCAGAAAGACAAAGTTCGTGCCCTAGTTCATCTCTAATGATTTGAAGAACTTTGCAGCCAACTCTCTCTCTCTTTAGTTGGTATTTGAAGTCGCGTATTGGGATCCGCGCATCTGGTTAGTCACGTACTTGGGAGCCGTGCATTGAAAGGAGAAACTGTCACTACAGAACAAGTCCAATTGGGTATTGGGGTAAGAGTTCAACTGTAGGTTGGTGAGGTACTGAGATTCCTTACTTGTAACTGCTTGTTGTGATAATAGTGGAGTTTCGGGAGTGGTGACCTTAAATCACCCGGTGAGGTTTTTGTCGTAAGGGTTTTCCCCATTCGTAAACAAATTACTGTGTTATTTATTTTTCCGCTGCTTAACTTAGTTTGATGATTTGTTTGTGCTGCCACGTGATATTGCATGTTAATTTGATTAATTAAGAACTGGACTAATTAATTAATCTAAGTTATCACAAGGGGTCAACGCATTTGTGGCCTGTCAAAAAGTTTAATTTTTTTTTTTTGGCAATTCCATTGTCGAAAAAGGAGGGAAAAAAAATTGTTTATTGCAATCCCATTGCCGAAAATGGAGGAGAAATGTGAAAAAAAAAATTGTTTTTTAGCAATCTTATTGCCAAAAATGGAGGGAAAATGTAAAAAAAAAGAAAAAATTGTTTTTTGGCAATCCCATTTTCGGTAATGGGATTGCCAAATTTTATTTATTTATTTATTTTTTACATTTTCCCTCCTTTTTCGGCAATGGGATTGCCAAAAAAATAATTTTTTTTTTCTTTTGCTTTTTTCCCCCCTCCATTTTCGGCAATGGGATTGCCAAAAACAATTTTTTTTTAAAACTTTTTTTCCCTCCATTTTCAACAATGGGATTGCCAAAAAAAACAATTTTTTTTTTAGAAATGATATGTCCACAACATTTTCATAATATTTTTACAATAAATCCTAGGTGGTAAATTGTTACAGGTTGTTATTGTTAGGGAAAAAAAAGTAATCTTAGTGCTAGGTTCAAATTTGAAATAATAGCAACTAACCACCTATGATTTGTTATAAAAATGTTGTGGACATAACATTTTTTTTTTTTACTTTTTCCCTCCATTTTTGGCAATAGAATTGCCAAAAAAACCTTTTTTTTTTTTTTTTTTTTTATACTTTTTTTCCTTCATTTTTGGCAATGGAATTGCCAAAAAAAAACATTTTTTTTTAATTTCCCTCCATTTTCGGCAATGTGATTGCCAAAAACAATTTTTTTTTTCCCTCATTTTCAGCATTGGGATTGCCAAAATACAATTTTTTTTTTTTTTTTTGCTTTGAGCACTCGCGCTTGGCACTCTCTCGGGCAGCAACTGGGTAGAAAGAATTTCGGTAACAGTGTTGCCGAAATTTCAAAATTTCTCTCTCCTACTTTTTCATTTTCTCTCTCATAATTTTGTTAGAATTTCGGCAACACTGTTGCCAAAATTCACTCTTTCTCTTTATTTTCTTAAATAACTTAGAACAATACCTATAACAATAAAAAATTCTATTTTTTTACAATATTTACCCAAAAAACTCGAGTCTTTTGTCCAAATATTGGTAAAAATTAAGTTTTTTAGGATTATAGGTACTGTTGAAAGTTATTTAGGGAATTGAGGAGAGAGACTGAATTTCGGCAACGGTATTGCCGAAATTCTAAGAAAAAGTAAGAGAGAGAAAGAGGGAAAAGTGAGAGAGAGAAAAACTGGAATTTCGGTAACAGCGTTACCGAAATTCTGCTGCCCAACCTGCCCGTGAGCGAGTGTGTGCGCGAGTGTGCGCGAGTGACGGAAAGAAAATAAATGAGGAATTTCGATACCGGTGCTGCCGAAAATGGTAGAAAAAAAATTGGGGAATTTCGGTAATGGTAATACCGAAATTAGGGAAAAAAAAAAAAAAGGATAATTTCGGTGCTACCAGCACCGAAATTAAAAAAAAAAAATAATTTCGGTGCTGGTAGCACCGAAATTGAAAAAAAAAAAAAAAAAAAGGACAATTTAGGTGCTGGCAGCACCTAAATTGAAAAAAAATAAAAATAATAAATAAATAAAAAAAGGCATAATTTCGGTGCTGCCAGCACCGAAATTATCCCTTTTTTTTTTTTTTTTTTTCAATTTAGGTGCTGCCAACACCTAAATTGTTTTTTTTTTTTTTTTTTTCAATTTCGGTGCTACCAGCACCGAAATTATTCTCTTTTTGTTTTGTTTTGTTTTTTTTTTTTTCAATTTCGGTGCTGCCAGCACCGAAATTATTCTTTTTTTTTTTTTTTTTTTTTTCCCAATTTCGGTATTACTATTACCGAAATTCCCCAATTTTTTTCTACCATTTTCGGCAACACCGGTACCGAAATTCCTTATTTATTTTCTTTCAGTCACTCGCGCGCGCACTCGCTCACGGGCAGGTTGGGCAGCAGAATTTCGGTAACGCTGTTACCGAAATTCCAGTTTTTCTCTCTCTCACTTTTCCCTTTTTCTCTCTCTTACTTTTTCTTAGAATTTCGGCAATACCGTTGCCGAAATTCAGTCTCTCTCCTCAATTCTCTAAATAACTTTCAACAGTACCTATAATCCTAAAAAACTTAATTTTTACCAATATTTGGACAAAAGACTCCAAAAAACTCGGCACAAGAGTCATTGATTACAGTATTACACCACTTTCTTAGTTCTTGACTTTTTTGCTTTTTTATTCCTATTATTCTTTTTTAAATTGATAAAGGAGGGAGAGTACAAAGACATCATTTTCGTGGAAACCAGCTATGAGCCTATGTATGTTTAAATTTCCTTTTTTCAATTAGATGTGGTGGGTGCGCGTATGAGAGATTTCTATATCTACAAGGAAGTTTTCTCCCGAGTCTCTTCATTTAGAGAATTGAAGAAGAAAAAATAAAAATAAAAATTTTTTTGTTTAGCTAAAATTTTATGGTAAAATATAAAAGGGTAAATAACAGTCAGCACTATTGAGGTTTGAGATAAAGCTAAACAAGTTTAAAACAATTCAGAACTAGCTGATTTGGTACCTAAGGTGTATGCTAAATACAACAATCTCATTTCTAATAGCATATAGTTTAGGGATCAAATTGAATATGTTTGAAATATTTTAGACTTGCTTCGTATTCATTCAAACCTCAAGATGCTGACTATAATTTACTCAATTATAAAATTATCATTAGATTTTGTGATACTATTAAAACTCTTAAAAGAGTACAAAGGTCACATAAAGCCATTTGAATTTATTTTCTCTTGCTTTCATCTCCATCCCCTTTTTTGTTTGTTTATTAATTTTTTATTTATCAACTTCCTTTTCTATTTCTAATTTTATTAATTAATTTATTTTTAAATAAAAATTAATTGTCATTTCTCTGTTATAGGTTATTCATAGACTTTTATATATATATATATATATATATATATATACACACACATACTAACATGATGAAGAAGACACTCTTAACATAAGGGTAAATTGATGCTTTACTGTTTGTTGGCCTGCACAATCGCCAAAATGCTGCAATATTTACTCATGTTAAAGCTCCAATTATTACTCTGCATGCTCCCCAGTCCCCACAGGGAATTGTTGGGGCTTTCGGCACAAAATGCCAAATTGCTTTCGGTGTTAAAGCCAAACTGATTGAACCGGCTCCTTGGATAAAGTTCCGGAATTTGCTCCTGTCCTTCACGGACTTGTCATGAACAGTAAAATAGTCATTATTTATGGTTACTATTCACCGTTTAATCTATGCTCTCTCTCTCTCTCTCTAAATAAATAAATAAATAAATATATATATATATATATATATTTATATATAACTCTTTGATGGCAGATGGTTGGTGTGTGTAACTGTGTGCCACTGCCCTCTCTCTTTTTTTGTTTTGAAAGGCACTGCCTTCTCTCTTGTCTTTTCTTTTTTGAGTTATAGACATTTGACTATATACTTCTTAGTAAAATTAATTGGTTATAATGCCATATATATTGGGCTAGACAAAGATTAGCATTTTTAAAGACTTTCAAAAAATAATAATTAAAAAAATTAAGGTGAATTCTAACAACTCAAGCTCTGCAACCCAACAAATCCTTAATCCATTATTTCAGCTAACAGAAATTAAAAGCTTAAATTTAAGAATAAATAAACACGTGGCATAATTTTATTGTTCCATAGTGGTGCGGAAAAAATGGACAAAAAGATTTTGATTGAAGCCGAAAAAAATAAGCCCTTTGCAATTTCTAAGGCGCTGGGGCATTGAATGATTGTGAAGACGCATAAAAGAAAAAGATAACCGCACATGTCTACAGGCTTCCACCCGCAACTATCGTTGGTTCTTTTTAAAAAGAAACTCTGCTAGTATGCTTTTTCCGTTACTTTTTTTTTAAAAAAGGTTTGATTACATAATTTTTTTTACCCCTTCACTTTATTGCTTTTTTATTTTTATAATTAATTTTTAAATCGATAAAGAAGGGCCTGTACAGAGACACAATATTTTTGTGGTAACAAATTATAGCGTCTGTGAAGCTTTGTTTAAATTTCCTTACCAAAAAAAAATTTCCTTGAATTCAATCAGATGTGGTAGGGGCGTACCGTGTGTGAGTAATTTCTATATCTATAAGGAAGTTTCCTCCCTAGTCGTTCAGAGAATGAAAGAAAAAATATAAGTAAAAACTTTTTTCCCATTTATAATAAAATTTGAAGAGTTTGAAGAGAAACTCTTTTAGTCGACTTTTTCCATTACTATTTTTTCAAAAGTTTTTTTTTTTGCGTGGCACAGAAGTCATTGATTACATCATTTTTTTACTCCTTCACTTTATAACTTTTTTTATTTTTTATAATTATTTTTTAAATTGATAATGAAGGGACAGTACAAAAGTACGGTATTTTCATGATAACAAACTGTGATGTTTATGAAGCTCTGTTTAAATTTCCTTGAATTCAATCAGATGTGGTGGGGGAGTCCGCGTGTGAGAGATTTCCATATCTACGAGGAAGTTTCCTCCCTATTCTGCTACTTCTGAGAATTGAAAGAAAAAATATAAATAAAAACTTTTTATTTAGCTAAAATTTTATGGTTAAATATAAAATGTTAATATTCCTACTTTAACAGTGTATTAATTATCCTAATGCTCTCATTGCTCATTGGATAAGTTTGCATCTTCCTGTTTTACAGATTCCTTAATGGTGGCGAGGATGGTTTGCAACCTAATAGCCTTGCCCTGGGCTTGATTTATATCCTTACATTATATCTAGTGGACGGAAATTTCTCTTCTATTACTAGTGAGGGATCTCTTGATTCTCTTGTAATGTAAGGAACGCATTGTGTTAAGTTCCTCATCAGTTAATTGGATAACATACTCTTGCCAGTAGGATGTAGGTGCACTTCATGTATTTCAGACCAATGAAAGCTAACTGTTATAGAGTGTTCACCATTCCCACTTTAGATTCTTGTTTATCCTAATTGAACCATAATGATTCCCCTTAACTTCATTTAGCGATGCTGTCTTTTGAACTCTCATCTATGGAAAAAACGATCTTGTTGGACTCCGCTTAACTCATGTAGAATCAGGGTAATAAATTATTTTAGGCTAAAGTTATGTTTGTAGCTTTAGGCTGGAGTTATGTTTGTTGGACTCCGCCAACTTTTACGTCCTTCTCAATAAGAATAAAAGATTAGCCTATTACCAATCTAAATCACACTCTACAGTTGACAGTACAGCCCCAAAAAGCAAAGCGTGTTGCAGTTTCCAAAAGGTAAGACCACCCACAGCAGACGTGGGATATGTGACAAATAGTAAATATTTGGCACATATTTCACGTCAAACATAAAAAAGTTTCTTTTATCGGATGTAGTAAATGTTGTAAAAATTTATAACATTGAACAGTATCGTAGCAATTTATCGTCGATCTTGCCGCCGATCTCGTCAGTTCTCGTTGTTTGAGTTTGGGTCTGTTTGAGTTTGGGTTTTTTTTTTTTTTTTTTTTCTTTTTTTTTTGAGGTTTTTGGATTTGGAATTTGCTGGTGTTGTTGGTGTTGTTGGTGTTGATATTGTTGCTGTTGTTGGTGTTGATGTAGTTGCTGTTGTTGATTGGCGGCATTGATGTAGTTGCCGTTGTTGATGACAATAGGTAGAGATAATATATTATTTTATTGGGTAATAAATATTAATTTAATGTATAAAATTGAATTTTACAACATCTGATAAAGATAATGTTGTAAAATAATGTGATAAAATAATAAAGTAGAGTTTTAATGTCGAAAAATGACATGTTTTTTGCCACAGCTACCGTGGATGCTCTAACTTAACAATAAAGCCATATTTGACTGGTCCTACAATGCCACAGTTATCTACCCACTTTTACTGTTTCACATAATATGTGTACATACATACCAAAAGTGATTTTTTAATTTTTAATATATATATATATATATATATATATATATTTCCCGTTAAGTGGAAATGGACATTTTTAATCCCACTCAAATAAGTAGCGTAGTCAAACATTTTTGTTTGGAGGGAAGAATTTGTATCTTTCACGAAAATTAGTATCTTTGGTAATGAAATCCTTAAGTTTCTAAAATTCTTGAAATTAAATGTTTTATAGAATTAAATTAATCTTTCATTATCTTCCATAGTGAAATCTTTACAATTTTTATTTTCAGTATAAGTTACCAATTTGTCTACTATTGTGAGTAAAAATTTTTTAATTGAATTAATATGGTATTCAAAGACGTGAATGATTCAAAATTTTAAGACATACAATAACCTATTTTACCATAAAAAATGAATTTGAGAAACAATGCGTTTTCTATAACTACTAGATAAATTGGACAATTTAAAAAAAAATATTATTAGACCAACTCAACTAATTAGGAAGGGGGGGGAGCCCCATTTTTGGGGGCTAATAATTAAAATATTAAATATTTCTATGTAGTAAAAATAAATTTTCAATTTTTTTGGGGGGGGGGGCATGGCCCCAGGGATGGCTCAATAACTTTGGGGGCTTAGGTGAAAATTTTAAATAAGATCTTTTTATATTTAAATATTAATCAAATAATATATATATATATATATATATTGATTTTTTTATTTAATGAGAAAATATATATAATGAGAAAATATTTATAGATAAATAAAACACAATTTATAATTAAAAATAATAATTTAACTAAAAATAAAATTGAAAGTATAAAATAATAGAATTTGATTATTGTAATATTTCTAAAATCATGGTTATTTTAAAGGTTAAATCGGCATAAATAAAAATTAATTTAATATATATTTTAATAAATTAGTATTACTAAAATAGAAATGATTAGATATGATATCATCAAATTATTAATCAATATAATAATTGACAAGTGAGAAACCGCGTTCAGATAAAAAAAAGAAAAGAAGAAAAAAAGTGAGAAACTGTGTTGTATAACTATGGGCCACACTGCACAGATGCGCACTGTACAGCCTGTGCTACTTTGCGCCTGTACAGCAGTGCAGATCAACAGTCAGCAGATTTGAGATGTCCAGCGTCCAGCCTGTACTCCATCATCCTATAGCTAAGTTTTAAAGCAAAAAAACGTGTCCCATCATAGCAGAAAAGGTCCAATTAAGAGAGGGGCAGAAAAGGTCCTATCATAGCAAAAAAACATGTCCCATGATGGGACTCTCATCAAACAATTGTGGAGTGAATAAAATTAAAAAATATATATAACTTAGGTTAAATAAATAGAAGACTTGGCATCTTTATTTTCGGAAGGGCAGAGAGGGGAAGAAGATTAGCTCTGGTAGCTGTGAATTGAAGGGAATCATTAAAGAAAAATTTTAAGCAAGACTGATTGATTGAGTTTATGGAAAAAGATTTAAGAATTAAGATGAAGATGAAAAAAAAGAAAGTAAGAAGATAGATGGAGAGTGAGAGAGATGAGAGATTTTTTTTTTTTTTTAAATTTAAAATTTTTATTTTAACATATTTTAAGGCAATTATGTTGTATTATTAATGAATTTATTTGGTATTAATTTTGATTTTAACATATTTCAAGAATGAGTTAAAAAATTGGTTAACTGAAATTTGATTATTTTTGTTTTTTTTTTCTTTTTAATTTTTTACATTTTATGATACAATGGGTCTTTTTAATATATTTTATTAATTAATAAAAGTACTTAAATTTTTTTTATTAAAATACATAGATAAATATATTATATATATATATATATATATAATTCTTTTTACAAATGGAGCTACTTTTATTTGGAGTACTGAAGCAATTACATGAATTGCATTACTTATTTGACCGGCCCTACGCGATGGCTCCCACCCTAACACGTAGCTCCATCCCTAACTCAAGACATAGAATTTACCGTCACAGCCTTAATTGTTGGTTCTTCGTCCTATCTATAAATGGATGCTATGATTTAGCAATTGAGCAAGCAAAAACACCTTTATCCTACTCTCTTCCTAGCCTCTCACTCTCTAGAGACCAGCAAAGAAAAAAAAAAGTTCTCCGCCCACTGAAGATTATGGAGAGCATCGGCAATGAATTTACTTGCTGTCATTGTCATCGGATGTTCTTTAACAGTTTGGATGATTTCCGTCACCATAACACGGTTGCACATGCAGGTCAATATGTCGCATGTAACCTTTGTCAAAATGTTTTCTGGACTAACAATGAACTACAAACACACACACAAAAACATCACCAACCCCCACCTCCACCTCCAGCCCCAGCCCCACAACAACAAGAAGCAACCCAACCACAGGGTATATATGATCATTTCCTTATTTTTAATGTGTTTCTTTTTTCTGTTTCGGTTATAAAAATACTTATATACCCCTAGAGTAGTACTTTGGGCTCTGACATAAGGGGTGAGCCCCGCACATGAGTCCTCCGTGAGGCTCACCCCTTACGTGAGAGTGAGGGCGGCTCAACAAATTTGGATGCCTAAGGCGCGGTGATTTGCAGTGCAGCTGGGGAAGTGATGGCAGCTTTATTGGCAAGGGGGGCAGCAGTGGTTGATAGTGAGGAGGCGGAAGCATTGGCATGTCAAAAAACAATAGAGTTTGCCATAGATGCTGGGTTCTCGGAGTTGATTGTTGAAGGGGATAATGCGATGGTATTGAGAGCCGTTTCCTCCACTTCTCTAAATTGGTCTTTGGGTGTGATTTATGATAATATTTGTTGCCTAGCAGCAGGACTTTGCTAAGTGTCTTTTAGTTGTATTAGGTGTAATGCTAATTCTATGGCTCATTCCATAGCACGTTATGCTAATGGCCTAGATGAGAAAGTTGTGTGGTTGGAAGATTCGGCACCACCGTGATGCGTTGTATTTTGATTCTACTTTTTTTTAAATGAATGAAGTTTGATGGGGTTATAAAAAAAAAATCATAATTTGTTTTATAACAAAAATCCATTTTGTAATATTTTTTTTTTCAGAAAAAAATGATACAGCTATAACAAATTATATTTTTTTTTAAAAACCTTAAAAAAAAAATCATTGTTGACATTCATAAATTATATTAGTTGTCACATTAATTTATAAAGGTTTTAAAGTAAAATTTATAATATTTTTAACATTTTTTTATTGGAATTATTTATTGTAATTAGTGACACATATATTATATTTGTAAACCTCATGTTTATCATTGTATTATTTTTATCATTACTCAATTCTTTGAAACTTTGTAAAAGTAGAAAAAAATATAAAAAATAAAAAATATTTTTACCATTACTCAATTTTTTACCGTATCTCCATTTTAAAAAATATATCAATTTTTGCTTCAAAATTTGGGAGCCTCTCTCTGGTAGGGGCCCTAGGTGATGGCCTAAGGCCTAGGGCCAGCCCTGAGTGTCATCGGGGACAAAAGAAGACCTACCACCATCAATAGCACTCACTGAGGACAATAGATGCATTTTACATGGACCCCAACCATTTCAAGGAACCCTTAGGATTTATTGGTTCATAAGAAGATGAAATTTCATTCCACTTCTCAATTATACATATAACCTGAACATGATTTTGCTCCAATAGATTTTAACAACTAAAATGCTTTTGCAATTCCCTTTGTGATCTAGAAAACAACCATAGATTAGGCAATTCTGGTAAATGAGAATAGATTAGATAGAGAGTGTTTGTTCACAACCATTGATGGAAAGGTAAACCACACAATGCATAGATTTGACCCCATGTACCTTAATCGGTCCAAAAGTGCAGACAACAAAAATATTTGGACATTTTGAACCAACTAAGAATGATATGGAATTTCCAACACTTTGATGGTTTAAGTTAAACCAATTTGGAATCTCAGCTTCTGGCAGCATAAATTCAAATTCCAAGTCTTTAGAGAAGGAGGGAGAGGGAATAAGCTGATGCGATAATCCGATTAAGGACTGTGGGTCCATTAATATGCCACTTCTTGCTCCTTCACGTACTCTATTTGCAAAAACACCTTGAATTTCTGTTAGGATATGTGCCCTTAAATCCTATTGTATGATGCTATGTATGACATTCTGTATGACTTAATATTGTGTTTAATAAAGTTATTTATTTTTATCTAAAATAATGGTAACATGAATAGTTGAACGTTATCATATAGTCCATGAGATGCATAGTATGCAATTTATGTGATTTAGTCACAGAAGATATAAATCACAAGTTCTTTGTAAACTTAGAATTTATAGTTGGTGATGAATTGGGTATTTCATCTGCGAAGATTATAACATATCAACTAAGATGATTTGTCTTGATCATGGAAGTGGAGATTTCTAATTGATATGTTTTAAGAGTTAAGACATATTGAACTGGACCGCTGTGAGATTTATTATTTTGCTAACGACTGTCAAATGAATAATAAATTTCACGACTTCTATTTGCATGAACTCTTAATCCTGAGAGAATAATGGACCTGATCATGACGTGTAGGTTGCTTTGATATATCAGGAGTGAGATCTAATGTAACGGTCAAAACCTTAGTATGTTGGGCAGCCACATTTAGTGTTGATGGAACATATATTCTCAAGATGGAATTCATGGTCTCTTGACAGAGATATAAAATATTCCCTTGAGATAAGTTTAATGGGTTTAGTTATTCAGAGAGTTAGGCCTAATCACTTTGATAAGAAATTATTAAAGTATATATTTATGAAATTGGATTTCATAAGTATATGATAAATAATTTTAAAGGATTAAACCGGGTACTCAAGGATAAAATGTAGTAATTTTCAAAGTGGTAGTCTATATTTATGACTTTATATTACTACGAATATTTTATGAAGGGGTTGCGTATAAAATAAAGTTTTGGGATATAATTTATTAATAAGACTTAGAGTGCAATTATATTTATATAGTGGTATTAAATATAATTAATGGTAAGTTTGGACTTGTCAAGAGTTGACGGAAAAGTCCAAGGCCCATTGGAGCTAGTGTCTTATTGGTCCATTTTGGTCACATTCCAAGCTACACACTAAAACCTAATTAGAAAGGCCTAATAGGCCGGCCCAATTAGATAATCAGTTAGTTATAAATAGAGAAACATATAGAATTTTTATGTGATTTTAAGAAAAGAATTGTAGAGAAAAAGAGAGAGTGTGAGACACATTTTCATTCTCCCTTTGGAAACTGATTGAGAGACCACACATCTTAGGCGTAAAGTGGAATTGGAGTGAAGATTAAAAGTTTTCCTAAGTGCTTCTAATCTTTGTTTTGAAATTCTCCACACAAAGGTACACTATCTTGTTCTTAGATTCTGAAATTTACATAGTGCATGTTGTCAATCATGAATGAAATAGATCCTTGTTTGTTGCTTCCCCTGTGTGTTTTGTATGAGATACAAAACCAGATTTTAACCAACAATTGGTATCGGAGCCAGGTTTTCATCCCATGATTGTATAATATGTGATTAGATTTTAGAATTTAAGAAAACCGTTATCTTTGTGTTTCAATTTTTTGGATCATGAAGATAATTTGGTTATGTTCATATGCCATAAAAAATGACTATATGAATTCGTACCGATTGCATTAAATGATTTTTAAAAAATTGCAATTTGTAAGGCAATAAATGCTTCATTCGAATGGGGTAGGTGGTTATTAAAATGGGCTAGTTATACTTGCACCCTTTTGGAAATCATTGCATTGTTTGAATGCCTTTGCATGGCTTGAACGTAACTCACGGATTGGCCATCTTGCATGAATTAAAGCATGAATTGTACTGCTTGGTGAAGTTAATTCCATGAATTGATTCCTTTTGTACTGCCAAGCATTTAATGCAAGGCTTGAATCTCTTTGCACGGATTAGCTATTTTGTTTTGATGGTTTGAAGGTTATATATATGTAATATATAATATACGGATTATATATATATATATATATATATAATATAATATAGTTTTATAACGTAATATATATATATATATATTATATTATATATATAATATAATATAATTTTACGTTACGTTATATATATTTATATATGTTAATGGTAGTTTAATGAAAATTTATTCTTAATGAGATTAGAATTGTGTTTTTCACGTGTCTAGCATTATTATGGTTCTTGACCTTAAAAACCTTTAATTTAAAATATCTAGTGGGAGAGAGATGCAAGAGTTGGATCTCATGGTCTCCATTATCGGTTCATAGTAGTGTGGATAAACACCTCGTTTTGGCGTATATGCATCGCGATCCCAAAGGAGGGTGTTTACTTCATAGAACTACAAGATTGAACTTACCCGTTTAAAGTAGTGTGGACAAATACCTCGTCTTGGCGTATACGCCTCGCGATCTCAAAGGAGGGTGTTTTGTTTTATGGTACTGCAAGTTTAAATACTATAAAAAAGAGATGAAATGTGGCTACACATAACTCTAGATAATTGTATACACTAGATTAAGTATAATGTTAACTTCCTAAAGGAGCTATGCCATTATTACTTAGAAGCTGAAGGTAACACGGCATAATATTAGTGTTTGATAAGAGTTATCATGATAGCACTAATAATGAGAATAATTCTCAACCAATTAATGTGTTTATAATAAACTTGCTACCAAGGAATTATAGACATGGATTGAGTTGTCGTTGCATATATTATTTTATGGTTTTATTAAGGTTCCATATTGTATGCTTATATGCTAAATTGATAATGTCCAGTTTACTTATTATATTTATGTTTATTATTTTCAGATTTAAATCATGGCATCATTTATCCCACTTGTTGCTATTTTTAACCAAAACAAACTAACTGGATCCAACTATGTTGATTGGAAAAAGAATTTGGACATTGTTCTTACTGCTGAAGAACACAAATATGTGCTTACTCAACCATGTCCTAGCTTTCCTTCATTAGATGCTTCTCTTAAGGAAAAATAACGATATGATCGTTGGCAGAAATCTAATGAGATGGCCAAGTGCTACATCCTAGCATCTATCTCAAATGTTCTACAGTATCAAATGCAGGATGTAGAACATGCTTCGGACATCATGCAAAGTTTGAAGGAGATGTTTGGTGAGCAAGGCCGTTCTGCAAGGCAAGAAACCATGAGGCAAATTTATAATACCAAAATGGCTGCAGGAAGTTTAGTGAGAGAGCATTGTCTTAGGATGATTACTAATCTGAACACATTAGAAGTTTTAGGTGCCGACATTGATGGAGAATCCTAAGTGGATATGATACTCCAGTCACTACCAGAATCATTCAAGGAATTCAGACTCAATTATAATATAAACAAAAAGATTTACTTTTTGTCTGAATTAATGAATGAGTTAGTGGCGAAAGGGTACACACAAAAAGAAGGCATTGATTATGATAAAACTTTTTTGCCAATAGCCATGTTTAAGTCTATCAGAATTCTCTTATCCATTGCTGCTCATTATGATTATGAGATTTGGCAAATGGATGTCAAGACTGCATTTCTTAATGGCAATCTTGAAGAAGAAATATACATGATGCAACCGGAAGGTTTCATAGCAAAGAACCAAAAGCATATGGTATGCAAGTTGAATAGGTCCATTTATGGACTTAAACGAGCATCTAGGTCACGAAACATCAGATTTGATCAAGTAATCAAGTCATTTGGTTTTGAACAAAATCTTGATGAACCATGTGTGTACAAAAGACATCGAGACAAAGTAGTAATGTTCCTAGTGCTTTATGTTGATAATATTCTACTCATTGGGAATGATGTAAGGGTAATGTCATCGGTTAAAATTTGGTTATCTAGCCAATTTGATATGAAGGACTTGGGTGAGGCTAACTTTATTCTAGGGATCAAGCTTTGGCGAGATCGCAAGAATAAGATGTTAGGCTTATCACAAGCTGAATATATAGATAAGGTTCTAGAACGATTTAGCATGCAAAACTCCAAGAAAGGATTGCTTCCTTTTAGACATGGAGTTCCTTATTTGATGACCAAAGGCCTAAGACTCAAGAGGAAGAAAATATGATGAGACAAGTTCCTTATGCTTCTGCAGTAGGAAGTCTCATGTATGCCATGCTTTGTACTAGACCAGATATTTGTTATTCAGTTGGCATGGTCAGTCTATATCAATCAAATCCAGGACTAAAACATTGGCAAGCTGTAAAGCATATTCTCAAGTATCTTAAGAGAATGAGAAATTATATGCTTGTTTACCATAGTGAGGATTTGATTCCCATTGGTTATACAGATTCAGATTTTCAATCAGATCTAGATTTCAGAAAATCTACTTCAGGATGTGTTTTTACCTTGGGAGGTGGAGCCATAAGTTGGAGGAGTGTTAAGCAATCTTGTATTATGGACTCCACCATGGAAGCCGAGTACATTGCTGCTTGTGAAGCAGCAAAAGAGGCTGTTTGGCTCAAGAAATTCCTTTCTGATCTTGGTGTTGTAAGAATAGAGCAAGTTCCTATCACATTATTTTGTGCAATAGTGGAGCGGTTGCACAATCCAAAAATCCAAGAAATCACAAGAAAGGAAAGCACATTGAAAGGAAGTACCACATCATTCGAGATATTGTTGCTCGTGGAGATGTTGTGGTGGCAAAGATTGAAAGTGCAAATAATCTAGCAGATCCTTTTACCAAAATCTTGCCTCAAAAGACTTTCGAGTCACATTTGTGGTGGCAAAGATTAGTGCACAATAGTCTTTAGGGCAAGTGGGAGATTGTTAGGATATGTGCCCTTAAATCCTATTGTATGATGCTATGTATGACATTATGTATGATTTAATGTTGTGTTTAATAAAGTTGTTTATTTTTATCTAAAATAATGGTAATATGAATAGTTGGACATTATCATATAGTCCATGAGATGCATAGTATGCGATTTATGTGATTTAGTCACAGAAGATATAAATCACAAGTTCTTTGTAAACTTAGAATTTATAGTTCGTAGTCGGTGATGAAATTGGGCATTTCATCTGTGAAGACTATAACGTATCAACTAAGATGATTTGTCTTGATCATGGAAGTGGAGACTTCTAGTTGACATGTTGATATGTTTTAAGAGTTAAGACATATTGAACTGGACCGCTGTGAGATTTATTATTTTGCTAACGACTGTCAAATGAATAATAAATTTCACGACTTCTATTTGCATGAACTTTTAATCCTGAGAGAATAATGGACCTGATCATGACGTGTAGGTTGCTTTGATATATCAGGAGTGAGATCTAATGTAACGGTCAAAATCTCAGTATGTTGGGCAGCCACATTTACTGTTGATGGAACATATATTCTCAAGATGGAATTCATGGTCTCTTGACGGAAATATAAAATATTCCCTTGAGATAAGTTTAATGGGTTCAGTTATTCAGAGAATTAGGCCTAACCACTTTGGTAAGAAATTACTAAAGTATATATTTATGAAATTGGATTTCATAAATATATGATGAATAACTTTAAAGGATTAAACCGGGTACTCAAGGATAAGATGTAGTAATTTTCAAAGTGGCAGTGTATATTTATGACTTTGTATTACTACGAATATTTTATAAAGGGGTTGCGTGTAAAATAAAGTCTTGGGATATAATTTATTAATCAGGTCTAGAGTGCAATTATATTTATATAGTGGTATTAAATATAATTAATGGTAACTTTGGACTTGTCAAGAATTGACGGAAAAGCCCAAGACCCATTGGAGCTAGTATTTTATTGGTTACTTTTGATCTCATTCCAAGCCACACACTAAAACCCAATTGGAAAGGCCCAATAGGCCGGCCCAATTAGATAATCAGTTAGTTATAAAGGGAGAAACATATAGAAGTTTTTATGTGATTTTAAGAAAAGAATCATAGAGAAAAAGAGAGAGTGTGAGACACACTTTCATTCTCCCTTTGGAAACTGATTGAGAGACCACACATTTTGGGTGTAAAGTGGAATTGGAGTAAAGATTAAAAGTTTTTCTAAGTGCTTCTATTCTTTGTTTTGAAATTCTCCACACAAAAGTACGCTATCTTGTTCTTAAATTCTGAAATTTACATAGTGCATGTTGTCAATCATGAATGAAATAGATCCTTATTTATTGCTTCTGCTGTTTGTTTTGTATGAGATACAAAACCAGATTTTAACCAACAATTTCTTCCTTTTTAGGAATGGCCTGCAGTTCAGCAAATCTAGTTATGTATTTGAGGATAGTAATAACATTATTTCTTTACAAGCATGAGAGAGAGAGAGAGAGAGAGAGAGAGAGAGAGAGAGAGAGACCTGTTTAGCAAATCTAGTTACATTTTCACCACATAGACTTAAGTTCCTTCAACTTGACAAATCCATATTCGAAAGATCTATCAAAAGAATTGCACGTTGGTCTCTGTATGATAGTACAAAGATTTAATCTATTGGGATGTTGTAATTTATAGATGCTATTTGGAAGTTCTCAAAGGTTTTGGCAATTCTGTAGATCTAACATCACAAGCCCAATGAGATGAACAATTGATGAAGGCAATTCTCTAATACCGCAGATATACAAAACTAATCTTTTTAGACATCATTTCTAGATGAATTTTAGGAAACTTCTCAAGCCTTGAGAAGTTAGTAAGATCAAATTCTTCATGAGATTTCAGCTTGATTCTTCTTGGAAGAGTTTGAAGTTTTTCACATTTATTGAAATCCCAAGTTTTGAGCTTATTGAGGAGTCCGATGGACTCATGAATCTCAACTAAATTTTCACAAGAAGGGTTTAATGTTTCTAAATTTGGAGCCCACATCTTAGGTAATTTTTGAATGGATTTACAACCAATGAGATGAAATTCTACAAGAAATTTCCACTTGATTCTTCTTGGAAGAGTTTGAAGTTTTTCACATTTAGTGAGATCCCAAGTTTTGAGCTTATTGAGAAGTCCAACGGACTCATGAATTCAACTAAACTTTCACAAGATGAAAGGTTCAATGTCTTCAGGTTTGGAGCCCACAACTCAGGTAATTTTCTAATGAATTTACAACTAGTGAGATGAAATTCTTTAAGAGATTTCAACTTCATTCTTTTTGGAAGAGTTTGAAGATTTTTGCAAAAAGTGAGATCCCAAGTTTTGAGCTTATCAAGAAGTCTAATAGACTCATGAACCTCAAGTAAATTTTCACATAAAGAAAGATTTAATGTCTCCAAATTTGTGGTTGACAACTTAGGTACTTTCTGAATGGATTTAAAGGAGCTGAGATTTATTTATTTTTTTTAGATTTTCATATAGCAACTCTTGTAGAAGAGGGAATATAAAATTTTATGTCTAGAAAAGTTCCAATATTTTTTTAAATAAATCATAATTTAAAGTAATAATAATAATAATCATCGTACCTACTTGAATAACTTCTCCATTTGAATGTTACTACCTTGTATGTTGAGGTAGACTAGTTCTTGAGGACAAAAATTGGATGGGAAGGAAAATGGATAATTAGGCCAATCAAGCAATCTTATTCCATTGGGCAGGTATTTAAGGCATCTACCAATGCATACATTATCAACCATAAGAAACTTCAGATTTTCCATTCTTTTGAAAGCTTTAGCATGCAGCTGCAATGTTACTAGTTTAAGTGAGCCACACTAAACATAAAATTTGCAAAAATATAACAGTTTTGAAATTTTAAAGAAAAAATATATTGAGAACTAATATTTACTTCAACATTAAAAAATGAAAGAAAAAAATTTCATTGCTTTTGGCTTTTGCCATGTAAAAGAAGGAAAAAAAATGAAGAAAAAGAGCCAATACCGTCTTTCCAATTAGTACGTGATGAGCATCCTCATAATGTCATAACCTAGTATGTTTTCCAAACACTTCTGGCGAATCTTGTTGAACAATTTCTTTACCCATTTGCTGCAGCAAGTCATGCATCAATAAGTTGTCGCACCAATCAACAGTTATGAGACACTTATCAATAAGTTTTGGAATACCATATGCTGGATATAAATTACAAGTCTCTAATATATTTAAAACATATCCTTTTTTTTCCCCTTGAAGAAACATTCAATATCGAGAAAAATTTCCTGTTCACTTGGGTCCAATTCTTCATAACTTATTTTGAGTATTTCTTGAATTTCTTTGTTAGGAATCCTTTTAAGCTTCTCAATTGCACTTTCCCATTGACATAAACTTCTTCCATGCAAATCAGAACCTATTATTCGTAGAGCTAATGGAAGGCCATTGGCATAATCAATAATTTGCTTTGCAAGTTGCAAAAAAGATAACTCAGGTTCTTTTGTTTGAAAGGCATGCGGACTAAAAAGTTCAAGAGCTTCATGTCGATCCATTTGACCAACCTCATAGACTAAAAAAATCTTTTTCGAGAGTGTTTAACACATGTTTGTCTCTTGTGGTTATAAGGATTCTACTTCCTAGAGCAAAACATTTATAATCTCAAAGTAATTTTTCTATTTGGTTCGGTTTATCCACAACATCAAGAACTAAAAGAACTCTTTTACAGTGAAGTCTCTCCTTTATCACATATATTCCTCTTGATACATTGTTCACCTTCAAATTTCTATCCCTTGTGATCTCAAAAGAATTTCCTTCTGTAGTTAGATTATGCCATCATTTGTCCTTTTTGATTGTTCTCTAACATCCTCTAAAAAGCTGCTTCCTTCGAAATGACTAGCAATTATGTTATCTACAGCTTTTGCTGTTGTAGTTTTTCCTATTCCCACAAGGCCATGAATCCCTACCATTAGAACTCTATTTGACTCAATATCTAAAAGGAGTTCTATGTCCATTGCATGAGAATTTACTCCAACAGGGTATTTAGCAACAAATAAGGGTGTGATGTTCAATTTAGTACATGATATGTATTCGACAATTCCTTGGATAAATTTAGGGTCCGTTTGGATAGTACTGAAAACTAAAAACACTATAGCAAAATAATTTTTAAATGTGTGAATAGTATTGTGAGACCCATTTTTAATAAAAAAGTTTTTGAAAAAAGAGGTTTGTGGGTCCCGTGAACAATGCACTGGACCCACTGAATAGCACTAAAACGCACTTCTCAATATAAATAAAAAAAAAAAAAAAATTGAAACGCAAATGCACTGTGTTTCAACAGTATCCAAACGGATACTTAGATTCATTGCAATTGCAAATCACATAGAATAAGAAACATGTAATGAAATGGATTAGTTGGAAATATAAATATGAAGGAAAAATGAATTCAAGATATATATATATATATATATATATATAAAATATAAGGTACTGTTATTGGGTGCCCTTAGGGCATTTGTTGATATAATATTTAAAAAAAAAAAATTTAACACCACTTTTATAGGGAATATAAAACTTTGTCAAAAAAATCAACTATTTTTTCTATGTTTCATAAAAGTTTCTAAAAATATTTTTTAAACCAATATACTTAGGCATCTGTTGTATGAATGTGTGTGTGTGTGTATGTGTGTGTGTGTGTGTGTGTGTGTGTGTGTGTGTGTGTGTGTGTGTGTATGTTCTAGATGAATAAGGGAGGAGAAAGGAGGTGTGATTCAAACTATAAACACCATACTTCTCTTACATAACAAGCCTATTTATAACCTCTAACTATTAGGACATAAACTAACTGATAGTTACAGCTAGGTTGGCTATCAACACCATAAGTCAAAACTGAAATTAAAAACAAACATGGAAAATCCAAAAAGTCAAAACAAGCAGCTAGCTGGCTAGCTACCCTAAGAGGTTAGAAAGGGTGGTTGGTTGTTTGGCATAAGCGTCGAGGGTTGCTAGTTGTATGTCCTAAAAGTAGGGGGAGGGGGGAAGGGGGGCGGGGGGTTGATTTGTTGGTCTAAGGGTAGAGGGTAGCTACATCATACTCCCCTCCATAAACGAAACTTTTACTCAAGTTTCAACTGGAAAATAAAGCTTCAGATGCTTCACATTGAAGGCATTAAAAATATTTAGATGAGAGGGCAGTTGGACTGTGTAGGCATTATCATTGATTTTAGTCAACACCTTTCATGGATACACTTTCCTTGCTTCCAAATTGGAATAGGAGTCATAAGGACACCATTCCTTTGTCAAAATCACCCATATGAGGTCCCCTTCCTTGAAAATTAGTCCCCTTCGATGATATCAGAAATAGCCTTGTAATTTGCATTGGAATGTTCAATTATCTCTTTAATTTGTGCATGGACAAATTGCATAAACTTTGTCATTTTTGTTGCTCTTACATTATCCTTCTTAGAAAGTGGAAATGGTGCCAAATCTAAGACACTCCAAGGTTTTTTCTTATACACAATTTCAAAAGGAGATGTTTTAATAGTCCGATTAAAAGAAGAGTTGCAAGCAAATTCAACCACGGGAATGATACTTTCCCAATTCCTTCTATTTTCACCTATAGACACCACATTTTACAACTCTTACTTAACCTCACTTGCATTGCATCATGCATCTCATTGCATATACATCACTGGGAAGAATTGTAGTTTTAACTGTTTGATTTCTAGTTGCATTACTTGATATAAAATCTTGAAGTCATAATATAGCTCATGAGCCTTAATCAAATAACCAAATTGAAAGATATCATAGAAATAAGTTTTCATGGTAAAGTGATCTTGCATGAATTAGCTCCTGACCATGCATGATTATGAACTCTTAATTCTAATTGGTCTATTTTTAGTTCAATCTAAATTAAATAATGTGTTATAACGCTATAGGTTAAGGATATAGTTTATGGAAAGGTTGCTTGAACTTGATTCAATTTAGGGACAAAACATTAATTAATTAATTTGACATATTTGGTGCTGATTTTCTAAGCTTGAGGATCAAGGAAATTAGAAAAAGAAGAAAAAATTCAGAGGTTATCATATCCCAATTGAAATCAGAAAGAAGTGAACAAGAAAGGAAAGGATTTCTAAAGAATCTTGACCAAGTGCCGATTGACACTTAGCCTTGCACCCAATGTTTTTTTTTTTTTTTCATAAAATCCGAGTTTTCCTAAGTCCGACATTGCCCAGAGACTCATCCCTAACCCCCAACATCCATTATAAATACCCCTTTCTAGTGTCGGTTCAAAACATCCTATATTTAGAAATTAACCTAAAATTTCTCTCTTTCTCCCTCTGTCCTTATTCTCTAGAGTTAGTAGTAGGAAGTTGTCTTTGGTGTCTTGGACCTCCTAGTCTCAATTCAGTAGAATGGATAACTTGGTCCTTATGGTTTTGGACTACCAACTTCCTATTCACGAATCTCCCTCTAGAGAAGATTTCTTGCTTGGAATGCTCAAGAGTGCTAGTGAATGATGTAAGGTTTCTAAACCTCATTTTTTTTTTTAAAACTATGCTCTAGCTTTTAGATTCAAGCATATTTATCTCCTAGTTCTAAATATGTTCTAGGTTGTCGTTAATATTTGAATGTTCTAGGGTTTTTCAATTCAAATAATATGTTCACATGCTCTTAGATTAAGGTTTATCACACATCATACAAATATTCACCATGTTTTTCAATTTCAAATCTTCTAATCTATCTTTGAATTTCTTTGATGATAGAAACTCTTGAATGATATGATATGAACATTGGCCATAAACGTTTGGAAGATTGGTTTCACCAAGTAGATTGGGTGCGTAATACCTTCCCAGTCTTGTAATCTAGTCTTCGAATTTAAATGAAGGGTTAGTAAATTATGATTTTCTTTGTACTTTTCAATTTCTATATTATAATTAGGAATCAAAGCTACGTACTTTTCTTATATTGTTTCTAGGATCAAAGCCATGTAATTTTCTAGTTATTATCAAGAGATGTACGATTTAAATTCATCAATAAAAGTGACATACTTTTTTTAATATTAGTTTCTTATTTCTTTATTAAAATAAAGGGCGACTCCATTGTAAAAGCCTTGACCTAAGAGGAAAGATAAAATCAGTAAAACCGCCACTCTCGAGAGGCACCAATACAACTCCACCCAGTTATGTGGGTTATGCTAAAGCCTTGAATCCAAAAGGTGTAGGTCGGAGGCACAGTCTCTCACATCACCAATCAAACATCTAAAGAGATTCCCAAGAGTTCGATTGACAACTTCAAATTAACCATCCCTTTAAGTATGGAAAGAAGTACTAAAGCTTAATTCAATCCCTATTTGGTGTCATAGAGTTCGCCAAAAATGTGCAAGAAATTTAGCATCCTTGTCGGAAATAATAGAGAGGGTTACACCATGAAACTTGTGAACTTCTTTGAAAAATAAAACAACCACATTGGAAACATCCAAAACCTTCTGCATGGGATGAAATGAGCCATCTTGGAGTAACGATCCACTACCACTATGATTGAATTATTCTTTTATTGTGTAGATGGAAGACCAAGAACAAACTCCATACTAATACATTCCCCTGGTTTATTAGGCACTGGAAGAGATAAATACTTGCATTAATGGTTGTACTCTTTCTCCTTTAAAAAACTTGGCACATTTGAACGTGTCACTTAACATCTTTAATCATTCCCAGCCAAAAGTAGTTTGTAATGATGGGAAAATATTCCACCTGCATGCAGTGTTAGGATGTATGCCCTTAAATCCTATTGTATGATGCTATGCATGACATTATGTATAACTTAATGTTGTGTTTAATAAAGTTGTTTATTTTGATCTAAAATAATGGTAATATGAATATTTGGACATTATCATATAGTCCATGAGATGCATAGTATGTGATTTATGTGATTTAGTTACAGAAGATATAAATCACAAGTTCTTTGTAAACTTAGAATTTATAGTTCGTAGTCAGTGATGAAATTGGGCATTTCATCTGCGAAGACTATAACGTATCAACTAAGATGATTTGTCATGATTATGGAAGTGGAGACTTCTAGTTGATATGTTGATATGTTTTAAGAGTTAAAACATATTGAATTGGACCGTGTGAGATTTATTATTCTCCTAACAACTGTCAAATGAATAATAAAACTCACGAATTTTATTTGCATGAACTTTTAATGATGAGAGAATAATGGACCTGATCATGACGTGTAGGTTGCTTTGATATATCAGGAGTGAGATCTAAAGTAACGGTCAAAACTTCAGTATGTTGGGCAACCACATTCAGTGTTGATGGAACATATATTCTCAAGATGAAATTCATAGTCTTTTAATGGAGATACAAATAATCCCTTGAGATAAGTTTAATGGGTTTGGTTATTTAGAGAGTTAGGCCTAACCACTTTGGTAAGAAATTACTGAAGTATATATTTATGAAATTGAATTTCATAAATATATGATGAATAACTTTAAAGGATTACACCGGGTACTCAAGGATAAGATGTAGTAATTTACAAAGTGGCAGTCTACATTTATGACTTTGTATTACTACGAATATTTTATGAAGGGGTTGCGTGTATAATAAAGTCTTGGAATATAATTTATTAATAAAGCCTAGAGTGTAATTATATTTATATAGTGGTATTAAATATAATTAATGGTAACTTTGGACTTGTCAAGAGTTGACGGAAAAGCCCAAGGCCTATTGGAGCTAGTGTTTTATTGGTCCTTTTTGGTCCCACTCCAAGCTACACACTAAAGCCCAATTAGAAAGGCCCAATAGGCCGGCCCAATTAGATAATGAGTTAATTATAAAGGGAGAAACATATAGAATTTTTTTTTTTTTAAGAAAAGAATTGTAGAGAAAAAAGAAAGAGTGTGAGACACACTTTCATTTTCCCTTTGGAAACTAATTGAGAGACCACACATCTTGGGCGTAAAGTGGAATTGGAGTGAAGATTAAAAGTTTTCCCAAGTACTTCTAATCTTTATTTTGAATTTCTCCACACCAAGGTACGCTATCTTGTTTTTAAATTCTGAAATTTATATAGTGCATGTTGTTAATCATAAATGAAATAGATCATTATTTGTTACTTCCGCTGTGTGTTTTGTATGAGATACAAAACCAGATTTTTATCTAACAATTCGTATCAGAGCCAGGTTTTCATCTCATGATTGTATAATATGTGATTGAATTTTAGAATTTAAGAAAAATCGTTATCTTTGAGTTTCAATCTTCTACATCAAATAATCGTGTTGTGTCATGATTTTAATATTCATGGAGTTCATATGCATTAAAATTTCAGTACTTTACGCCATATTAAATCCGTATATAAGATTATATATCATAATGGTATATTCATGTAAGTTGAGTAATTGCCATGATTCAGATATATTAAGTGCCGTGTCTTTTATGGATTCAGTTATTGTACTGCTTGGTGAATCAAATGCATGGTTTGAATGTTTTTCACGTCTATGCATGGCTTGAAAATTATGGCCCACGGATTTTATATATATATATATATATATATATATATATATATATATATATGTTAAGACAATTGATTGGTAATTGTCAAGATGGACGTTGACTTGATATCCTTCGATTTCACCATCTGAAGGTTATATATATATATATATATAAAATATAATATAATTTTATAGCGTAATATATATATTATATTATATATATAATATAATATATATAGTTTTACGTTATGTTATATATATTTAAATATATTAATGCTAGTTTTATGAAATTTATTCTTAATGAGACTAGGATTATGTTTTTCACGTGTCTAGCATTATTATGATTCCTGACATTAAATGTGTTTATAATAATGTGTTTATAATAAACCAATTAATGTGTTTATAATAAACTTGCTACCAAGGAATTATAGACATGGATTGGATTGTCGTTACATATATTATTTTATGGTTTTATTAAGGTTCCATATTGTATGCTTATATGCTAAATTGATAATGTCCAGTTTACTTATTATATTCATGTTTATTATTTTCAGATTTAAATCATGGCATCATTTAGCCCACTTGTTGCTATTCTTAACCAAAACAAACTGACTGGATCCAACTGTGTTGACTGGAAAAGGAATTTGGACATTGTTCTTACTGCTGAAGAACACAAATATGTGCTTACTCAATCATGTCCTAGCTTTCCTTCATTAGATACTCCTGTTGAGGAAAAACAACGATATGATCGTTGGCAGAAATCTAATGAGATGGCCAAGTGCTACATTCTAGCATTTATCTCAAATGTTTTACAACATCAAATGCAGGATGTAGAATATGCTTCGGACATCATGCAAAATCTGAAGGAGATGTTTGGTGAGCAAGGCCGTTCTGCAAGGCAAGAAACCATGAGACAAATTTATAATACCAAAATGGCTATAGGAAGTTCGGTGAGGGAGCATTGTCTTAGGATGATTGCTAATCTGAACACATTAGAAGTTTTAGGTGCCGACATTGATGGAGAATTCCAAGTGGCTATGATACTCCAGTCACTACCAGAATCATTCAAGGAATTCAGACTCAATTATAATATGAACAAAAAGATTTACTCTTTGTCTGAATTAATGAATGAGTTAGTGGCGGTGGAAGGCATCCTTGGTACTTCTAGTGTTAAAGCCAATGTGGGTGAAACTTCTACTTCTCAATTTAAGTCGAAAGGCAAAGGTAAGAAGAAGAAGAAAGACTTCACTAAGAAAGATGGTAAACAAATTGCCTTAGGGGTTGCCGACAAAGGAAAGAAAATCGAAGGAAAGTGTTTCCATTGTGGTGAGAAAGGACATTGGAAGAGGAATTGTCCAAAATTCAAGGCTGCCAAGAATAATGGTAATAAAAGTTCCCTTCTTCTTGAAATATGTTTGGTACAGAATCTAAAGGATTCCTAGTATGTGGATTCAGGTTGTACTAATCATATCTGCAATTCTTTGCAGGGGTTCCAGGAGACTAGAAAGTTGAATGAGGGAGAACTATTTCTTACTTTGGCTGATGGGAGCAGGATTTCGGTAGTAGCTGTTGGAGTGTATAATTTGTGTTTTAAGTCTAGAGTTTTAATATTAGAAGACTGTTTGTATGTACCTAATATTCGTAGGAATTTAATTTCTGCAATTTATTTAGGTAAGTATGGATATTGTGTTATCTTGAAAGACAATGTTGTAATAAAAAAGGATAAAATGTTTATCTGTTCTGGCAATATTGTGGATGGTCTTTATATTTTAACTCCTGACATGCATGAATTATACAATTCTGAAATAGATAGTAGCTCTCATGTAAAATCATTAAAGAGAAAGTTTCCTTCTACTAGTGATGCATATCTATGGTACTTGCGTTTGGGTCATATTAATTCAAATAGGATTCAAAGACTAATAAAAAATGGACTTTTACAGCCCATAGACTTTGATGGATTTCCAGTTTGCGAATATTTTTTGGAAGGTAAGATGAGCAAACGACCTTTTAATGCAAAAGGTAGAAGAGCCCAAGAGTTGCTTGAATTAGTTCATACAGATGTATGCGGTCCTATGTCACCCCAAGTAAAAGGAGGTTATGAGTTTTTTATCACTTTTACGGATGATTACTCAAGATATGGTTATGTGTACCTAATGAGACGGAAGTCCGAAACCTTTGAAAAGTTCAAAGAGTTTAGGGTTGAAGTTGAAAATCAATTGGGTAAACGCATAAAGGCCATTCGATCTGATTGAGGTGGCGAATACCTTTTTGGGGATTTCAAGGATTACCTAATTCAAAATGGGATTGTCTTCCAATTGACTGCATCAGGAACTCCCCAACAAAATGGTGTAACAGAAAGAAGGAATAGGACTATTTTGGAAATGGTTAGGTCCATGATGAGTTACTCAACTTTACCAGTTTCTTTTTGGGGATATGCACTAAAAACGGCTATGCATATTTTGAATTTAGTTCCATCAAAATTTGTTCCTAACACACCTAAGGAATTATGGAGTGAACGTAAGTCTAGTATGAAAAATCTCCACATTTGGGAATGTCCAGCACATGTGTTGAAAAGGAAGTCTGATAAGTTGGAAGCTAAAATGGAAGTATGCATGTTTTTAGGGTATTCAAAAGAAATCAAGGGTTATTTATTCTATAATCATAAGGATAACAAAGTGTTTGTTAGCACCCATGCCAAATTTTTGGAAGATGATTATATGAATAATTTTAATCCTAGAAGTAAAGTTGTATCGGCTGAAATAGATGAACCTGTAGTTGAACAACCAATGGATGAAACTAGGGATGATATGGCTGTATTGGATACACCACAAGATATTACTCATAAGATGTCTAGTACACAGATGCCTCGTCGTAGTGGGAGAATTATTCGGCCTCCTATGAGATTTAGAGGTTTGGGAGAAACTTATGTAACTATCTCAGAAGAGGATGAATCGGATCACTACACTTATGAGGAGGCAATGAATGATATAGATGCACATCATTGGGTCTTATCTATGAAATCTGAATTGAATTCTATGTATTCCAATAATGTATAGGATCTGTAAAGGCGCCTAACGGCATTAAACCTGTTGGTTGCAAATGAGTTTACAGGAGGAAGAGAGGGATAGATGGAAAGGTTGAAACCTTTAAAGCAAGATTAGTGGCGAAAGGGTATACAAAAAAAGAAGGCATTGATTATGATGAAACTTTTTTGCCAGTAGCCATGCTTAAGTCTATCAGAATTATCTTATCCATTGTTGCTCATTATGATTATGAGATTTGGCAAATGGATATCAAGACTGCATTCCTTAATGGCAATCTTGAAGAAGAAATATACATGTTGCAATCGGAAGGTTTCATAGCAAAGAACTAAGAGCATATAGTATGCAAGTTGAATATGTTCATTTATGGACTTAAACAAGCATCTAGGTCTTGGAACATCATATTTGATCAAGCAATCAAGTCATTTGGTTTTGATCAAAATCTTGATGAACCATGTGTGTACAAAAGACATCGAGACAAAGTAGTAATGTTCCTAGTGCTTTATGTTGATGATATTCTACTTATTGGGAATGATGTAGGAGTAATGTCATCGGTTAAAGTTTGGTTGTCTAGCCAATTTGATATGAAGGACTTGGGTGAGGCTAATTCTTGATCAACCATGTGTGTACAAAAGACATCGAGACAAAGTAGTAATATTCCTAGTGCTTTATGTTGATGATATTCTACTTATTGGGAATGATGTAGGAGTAATGTCATCGGTTAAAGTTTGGTTGTCTAGCCAATTTGATATGAAGGACTTGGGTGAGGCTAATTTTATTCTAGGGATCAAGTTTTGGCGAGATCGCAAGAATAAGATATTAGGTTTATCACAAGCTAGATATATAAATAAGGTCCTAGAACGGTTTAGCATGCAAAACCCCAAGAAAGGATTGCTTCCTTTTAGACATGGAGTTCCTCTGTCTGACGACCAAAGGCCTAAGACTCTAGAGGAAGAAAATATGACGAGACAAGTTCCTTATGCTTCTGCAGTAGGAAGTCTCATGTATGCCATGCTTTGTACTAGACCAGATATTTGTTATTCAGTTGGCATAGTCAGCCGATATCAATCAAATCCAGGATCAATACATTGGCAAGCTGTAAAGCATATTCTCAAGTATCTTAGGAGAACGAGAAATTATATGCTTGTTTACCATAGTGAGGATTTGATTTCCATTGGCTATATAGATTCAGATTTTCAATCGGATCTAGATTTCAGAAAATCCACTTCAAGATGTGTTTTTACCTTGGGAGGTGGAGCCATAAGTTGGAGGAGTGTTAAGCAATCTTGCATTGCGGACTCCACCATGGAAGCCGAGTACGTTGTTGCTTATGAAGCAGCAAAGGAGGCTGTTTGGCTCAAGAAATTCCTTTCTGATCTTGGTGTTGTAAGAATGGAGCAAGTTCCCATCACATTGTTTTGTGACAATAGTGAAGCGGTTACACAATCCAAAGATCCAAGAAATCACAAGAAAGGAAAGCACATTGAGAGGAAGTACCACATCATTCGAGACATTGTTGCTTGTGGAGATGTTGTGGTGGCAAAAATTGAAAATGCAAATAATCTAGCAGATCCTTTTACCAAAGCCTTGCCTCAAAGGACTTTCGAGTCACATTTGGAGGGAATGAGAGTTAGATTAGTGCACAATAGTCTTTAGGGCAAGTGGGAGATTGTTAGGATGTATGCCCTTAAATCCTATTGTATGATACTATGTATGACATTATGTATGACTTAATGTTGTGTTTAATAAAGTTGTTTATTTCTATCTAAAATAATGGTAACATGAATATTTGGACATTAGCATATAGTCCATGAGATGTATAGTATGTGATTTATGTGATTTAGTCATAGAAGATATAAATCACAAGTTCTTTGTAAACTCAGAATTTATAGTTCGTAGTTAGTGATGAAATTTGGCATTTCATCTGCAAAGACTATAACGTATCAACTAAGATGATTTGTCTTGATCATGAAAGTGGAGACTTCTAGTTGATATGTGGATATGTTTTAAGAGTTAAGATATATTGAACTGGACCGTGTGAGATTTATTATTTTCCTAACGACTGTCAAATGAATAATAAAACTCACGACTTTTATTTGCATGAACTCTTAATCTTGAGAGAATAATGGACCTGATCATGACGTGTAGGTTGCTTTGATATATCAGGAGTGAGATTTAAAGTAACGGTCAAAACCTTAGTATATTGAGCATCCACATTCAGTGTTAATGGAACATATATTCTCAAGATGGAATTCATAGTCTCTTAACGGAGATACAAAATATTCCCTAGAGATAAGTTTAATGGGTTTGGTTATTCAGAGTGTTAGGCTTAACCACTTTGGTAAGAAATTACTAAAGTATATATTTATGAAATTGGATTTCATAAATATATGATGAATAACTTTAAAGGAGTAAACCGGGTACTCAAGGATAAAATGTAGTAATTTACAAAGTGGCAATCTACATTTATAACTTTGTATTACTACGAATATTTTATGAAGGGGTTGCGTGTATAATAAAGTTTTGGGATAGAATTTATTAATAAAGCCTAGAATGCAATTATATTTATATAGTGGTATTAAATATAATTAATGGTAATTTTGGACTTGTCAAGAGTTGACGGAAAAGCCCAAGGCCTATTGGAGCTAGTGTTTTATTGGTCCATTTTGGTCCCACTTCAAGCCACACACTAAAGCCCAATTGGAAAGGCCCAATAGGTTGGCCCAATTAGATAATCAGTTAGTTATAAAGGGAGAAACATACAATTTTTTTTTTTAAGAAAAGAATCGTAGAGAAAAAAGAAAGAGTGTGAGACACACTTTCATTCTCCTTTTGGAAACTGATTGAAAGACCACACATCTTAGGCGTAAAGTGAAATTGGAGTGAAGATTAAAAGTTTTCCCAAGTGCTTCTAATCTTTGTTTTGAATTTCTCCACACCAAGGTACGCTATCTTGTTCTTAAACTTTAAAATTTATATAGTGCATGTTGTCAATCATGAATGAAATAGATCCTTGTTTGTTGCTTCCGCTTTGTGTTTTGTATGAGATACAAAACCAGATTTTTATCTAACATGTAGGCCCACCATTTGTAGTATCTAGGTGGCCTCTTAGGTCTAAGGTACTATTCCAGCGTGTCCAATGTTATGTCAAGGGGTGGGCCCTATGACTCCACCATTGTAATGATTTCCTAGCAACTTCAACCTATCCTCGTATATCATGCTTGGACAATGGGCTCCCCCAAGGAATTATCCCTCCTCGGCACAATGTGGCTTCCTTGACTTGTAACAAAGGCTGACAAGGGTACTAGTATGGTCACTTGATCCCTTATGTAAGAATCTAGATTTGCTCCCACACTCGTGGGTTGGGATATGGGTCTGTGGGTCTTAGGCTAGTTCCAACCTAAGCTAAACTTTGTCCACCCACACTACTAAACACAATGCATTGGGAAAATTGTTTGCTATTTTACAAAAAGGGGAAAAATTAACGGATGCCTAAGAACAGTAGTTTATGAACTATTTTTAAAAACTTTTTATGGGAAAAGAACAAAAGTAATTAACTTTTTTGACAACTTTTTTTTTTTTTTAATTTCTCATGAAAGTGGTATAAAAACTTTTTTAAAATGGTTCATTAACATATGCCCTAAGAACACCCATTAACATGACCATTTTACAAATGTTAGAGATTATAATAACTGACTTGCTAATTGTGATATTTGAATTAGTTATTTTTAAAAAAAATTATACACAGATGCTCTATAAATTGTTAGATTTTTTGTTGGATTGTTGCTTCATCATGATGGGATGTTGACTACGTCTTCCTTCATGACCAATCTCAAGCACATTCTGATCTTGGGCTCTCATGAAGGATATCTATATGTTTTTGAGATTTCAGTCTAGCTTTTGATATTTGATATTTCAAAGTTGAGGTTTTTATAGATCTTAGATTTTTGATGGATTGCTGCTTGATCATGATGAGATATTGGCTGCTTCTTCCTCTACCAATCTCAAGCACTTTCTGACCTTGGAATTTTATGCAAGCTATTTGTATATTTTTTAGATTTTCATTCTAACTTTTGATCTTTGATATTTCAAAGTTCAGGTTTTAGGGGCCCCTTTCAATTTATTTATTATAGAATTTCACAATTGTGAAATTGTTTTCAATCTAATTTTATTAGTAATTTGTTTCATGGTTGTTCTTGAAAAAGTTTTTCAAGAAAGAGTTATTTTTGTTAGAAAGTCGATGGACAACAATCTTGACTTTGATTTGTTATTGATTTAACCTCATTTAAAATTTTTTTTGGGGACAAATTTGGCTCGTTAGGCAGAAGGATTTTTTGTGGTGTAACAATTTAAATGCACATCAAAATAGGTTTGTAGTACAAGGGAGGTCTTGTAGAAGGCAAGAGTAAGATTTCCATTGAATTATTTCCCCAATTGACAAAAAATAGGTGAGGGAGATACTTATTGGTCCGTTTGGATTGAAAGGGAGGAATGAGTAGTAGAGTAGAGTAGAGTATAGTAAATTTGGCCCAAAATTAGATTTTTTTATTTATTATTTATTTATTTTTAGACAACTTTACTTTATTCCTTTCCACTCCCCATCATTCCCCCCTCAATCCAAATAGGCCCTATAAGAAAGGGGCCTACCTTGGCAAATAATAGCCATGATGGAAGACATTCAAGGCTTGCTAGCTTAGGGAATGTGATTGTAGTGCTTAGTAGATTTTCTATTTTCAGGATTTATAGAATCCTTATAGAAAATGTTCATAACTATATTCAAAGGGCTTAAAGGTAATTGGGCAAAGGTTGGTGATTATCTTCTTTTCAAGGTTTGTAATGTTGTGTGTATTAATACATGGATTGGTGATGATTTTAAATTTAAATCTTATTTTGAAAATGGTTTTTTTTTTTTTAATATTCTATCTGAATAAATTTTTTTTCTCACATTGTTTACAATGCATAGGTTAGCGATTAGTAGTTGATTATCGCTTTATGCGAAACAAAGCGTTCAAACTTTCTATTAAGTATGTGTTTTTTTGTTGTTCACAAATGAATTAGTAGTTGATTATTGCTTTATGCGAAACAAAGCGTTCAAACTTTCTGTTAAGTATGTGTTTTTTTGTTGTTCACAAATGAAGTTTTACTAGCTTGAACACAACGGTTTTGAACAATTTTTTTTTTTAAAATTGTTATATATTGATGTGTTACTAGACCATTTTGTAAAAGTTGGTTCTCAACTTCTCATTTTTTTCCCATACTCATGGTCGTAAATGGCAGATACATAATTCACAAATTCGGGAATCAAACTATATTTATGCTATGTTTGGATTTTGAGAGAAATAGAGGAAATAGAGTAGAAGGAGAGTAATTTAATTACTTTACTTGGATGTTTTTTAAGGAAGGAGGGAGAGAAATTTGGAGGGGTTTTGGAGAGGGGGGGAGGGTTTGAGTTACTTCTATCCCTTTATTTTTAGTTCTCTCAAATTAAAGAGATTTGAAGGAAGAGTGAAGCATAAAAATGTTTGACCAAATGAATTAACAAATTTACCCTTACAATATTAACAAAATTACAAATGAAAAGACTATTTATTCTCCTCCCCCTAACATTACTGTAATTTGGTTTCTTTTCATAATCATTAGTTCTGTTAATTGCAGCAGCAAATACCTCCTTGGTTTTGCTATCTTTTTGCCTCTTGCTGGTCTTTTCGGAAGAAAATCTGGGGATGTGGGGGTGGCTGCCAAGTGATGGCTTGGAAGAAGAAGAATGGGGCCAAGGTACCATACCACCATTAGCTAGGGCTGCATAGTAACGTGCAAGTGCATGGGCTGAGCAATGTCCATTAGCAGCAGGTATGATGGCAAGACGAATGTTGAGACTGTCAAATACAACAGGCAGGGTGGTTGCAAATTGGGAAACATCACCCGGCTGGATCGTGGAGGGTACATCAAAACGATTGATGACGTGTGAAGGCTTCTCATGATCATATTTATCTAGTGTACGCATTGCAAGACGACTGCCGATCCCTAAGAGCTTCTGAAGACCATCTTTGTCTATTGTAAGTGTTGCAAGTTGAGATTCCACACCTGAATAGGAGCAATTGCACATGGTGATAAGGAAGATAATAGCCCAGCTACCACTAACACAATTTTTCACAAACAATAATTAATATAAACAAAGTGTTTTTCCCCTCAAATAAGTACCACAACGCTAAATAAATTAACCACAAGAAACATAAACTGTAGTTCAACATAAATGAGAGAAGAATACAATACAATCATGTGTACAAATATTCTACACAACGAAGCAAGAGAATTAACAAAGTATAAGTCCAACACTTGCCTGGAGGAATTCCAATATATAACTTGCCTTCAATTTGGAGGGGATGAATGAATGCTTCTTCAAGAATCTCCTTAAATTTTTTCCCAGATGCATGCTATTATATCCAAACAGAATATTAGAACAGCAGAGAAGGTAAGGTTCAGAACATCAAGGAAGTTTTCAAGAATAAAAAAATCACAAGATTAATAAAGCACTTTGATGTCTCCAATAGACCTGTCAATCCAGATCAAACTGACAATCCAAACACAGAAGGTATGCTAGAAAAAACATGATATCTGAAAGATGCACCAACTCCTAAACGGCCATTGCTAATAGAATGAAGAGATCAACAGTCTAGCTCCATGGGAGTGTTAAAGAGAGAGAGAGCGAGATTAAATCTATCAGAACAAATGAAGTGGAAATGTAGAAGGCAGGAAAATAAAATCTTTATTGAGCCTCAAAATTCTTATTTGTCATCAAGGAAGTCAGAGTAAAACCCAGTTCTACCATGTTTAGGGGCAAGTAGACCATGTTCCTAAACTAAGGGGGAAAGATTAGGCCCCATTGGAATGTGAGTTCAAACAATAGTGTTTCAGCATTTAAACAGTTTTCAATGTAACTTCCTCAACCTAAAATTCCTATGGAACAGATGATAATCAAATACCATATTTTATTTCACTAGTTTATTCAGAGATCCCAGCTGGGCATAAAAAAGTTCAGCAGAGAGTTTAGATAAATTTAAAGAAGATCAAAATATTCTGACATATTGGCAAGCAATTATACCTCAATAATGCCACCACATAGCTAGCCAAAAGATAGATGGTGATACAACTGCTCTTGGCCAGGTTCAGTCTCTGGCCAGATATTTGCAACATTTTCCTCGAGCTTCAGCTTTCTGGGCAATAAAATGTTCATAAACAAATATTAAAGTCCAGATAATATGCCCAGAAAACAATCATTAATGAATTTCTACATTTGTTATTACATGGAAAATAAAAGTTTTAGGTTTTAAAGTTGTGTACCTTTGTCAGTGTTCAAGAAAGCATCAATACATGTGTAGAAGTACCCCCAATCCACCCCCCACCCTAGCAAAAAATGAAAGAAAAAGAAAAAAAAGAAACGTCCTAAGTTTTGACATGGTTTATATAAATGTTTAGAATTGAGTGTTATCAACAGTGCAAAAGAAAAAAAAATAAAGATTTGGGAAAACAAGGGTATATGATATGGTTTACAATTACTTCATTCTAGAATTACAGAAATTATGTCAAAAGTTTATTAATTATTAAAGTACATATGAGTCATGTATGGCTTCTGAAAGCAATTATTACAGAGACATTATGTTGTGGAAGAATATATAAAGGAAATTTTCAACCCAAGTTTTTCTTCTCTTGGTAAAGAGGGCGATGCCAACAAAGGGTAGCCACCACCCCCCCTCCCCCCAACCCAAAAAAAAAAAAATTATATATATTTTAATTTATAACCTCTAGGAACATATGAAGTAACTGTAACATTACTACACTTTATTTATCATATTTCAATTTAAGATACACTGATGTTTGGCCATGCATATTATATTTTTCACATCATGCTAGTATTTTGATGTCAGAATGGATAGGTGTTTCACAGATCCAGTGATCATTAACTCTTGGTCCCCTACTAATATATCTGTTAAGGGCATTCTGGATTCAATCAGATTTGATACCGATTACAGAAACATGAATGACAATAAATAATAAACTAAAACACACCAAGATTCAGAAAAGACTCACCCTTGCAAAGCAGATTCTGCATGGCCTCATGATATCTAGATATACCATGGGAACATTCAGTGTGGAAGAAAGCCCTAAATCCATGTAACATACAAAATAATAAGGGACAACAATTGGAACCTATATATAGCCATAGGTATTCCACTTACAGACCTCGTAGAAGACCAAGGACCCATGAAAAGATTACAATATCTCCAGGAATTGCATCAACCTGGAAAGAAAGGTTGTAACTGAATTGAACATGGATGAAAATAGTCAATAAACATATCAGACACATCAACATACAGGATTAAAACGTTTAAATTCTTTATGGTTGAGTTTCATCTTTTCTTGTCTAACCTTCATGTTTTTAGCTCTTTTGTCCGACAATGATTTCATAGTTTCCTTAAAAACCCAACAAATAAGTAAATAAAACTAAGTCAGGACTTACTGAAGACGGAAAAACAATACTTGAAGTAACACTAGCTTAGTGCATACTTACAAGAGATTCCTTTGCTGACAAAGAAGTACGAAAGAGTACACTTGTTATCTCCATTGCCTGTTCCGGCACATCCAGGCGCAACTTAAATCCCATTTCTGCAAAAGCAGACAAAAGAGCTGCGTGGTCCCCCTGTGGCAAAAGCATCCAAAGTATATCATCAAGAGAACAGTTTGAACTTCAAAGCAATCTTAAAAGATCAAAAGGACAACACTAACGAATTAGTTGTATTGCAGCAATCATAATTTATTTTAAACCAACTCAATCAATATCATATTGGTAAGTAATATTCTCAAATATACATGCATTGGAAAATTGCACATCGCCCTGCTTTATTAGTCATGAGAAACAGATCATTCCCAATTATTTGGAGGGTACAGCTGTCCTACATCAGAGTGTACTTAGAACCCAAATGACACGTCCAATGGCTTGAGTTATATTATAACTTGATTGCCTGAACAAATCAATACCTATTATCTCATACACTGCATATTCTACACCCAGGGTCCCCTCATGTGACAGAAATCAACATAAAATACTTTACTGCATCTCAAGGGGTTCACCAGGTCTTTAATCTTGCACTTCTGCAAGGGTTCTAATCTAGTGCTAAAGAACTGAATAAAACATAGAATTTTCCTCCAAAAGCCTCCTCCAACCCATTACATGGTGATTCATGTAACCATCCACTTGTATTACTTAAACAAGTCACATGACTCAGTAAATAGATCATGCGACTAAAAGATAACAAGGACGGTTTTATCAATCATCACGTAGTGGGTTGAAGGAATTTTCCACCAAACTGGTTTAAAGGTAAACATTTTTTTTTTTTTTTTTGAGAATAAGGTGATATCCTGCAAGGACCCTGCATTCTCCTCACTTTTCTCTTTTCATTCTTGGATTTCCTTTTCTTTCTTTCTTTTTTTGTTTTTTTGAAAGGGGTGAGGGGATGGGAGAGAGAGAGAGAGATGGAGTGACAATAACAAGACGCTATATCACAGAACAGGAACAGGAATCTATTAAAAGAAGCCCAAACTTCAAGGGAATCAGTTTAAGTTGTAGGCTAATTGCAACCTTGTATAACACAATAAGTTTCAATGTCACGAAACAGTTTTTTATATTCACATTTCATGGCAAATGCACATGTCTGAAGCTTTGTTTCTTTATATTCAGAAATTATGATAAACGCACACAGGTAAGCTTAGTTTTTTTATATTCAAATATCATGGTGAATGCACATGTAAAGCTTCGTCATTCTTGAAAAAAGATAAGCCTGATGCCAGAAACTGAATTCCTTGAGCTATTTCTACTGTATCAGCATCTAAGGAAGCAAAAGTGAAAACTTAAGGATATAATTAGATTCTTTTTTTTTATTGGAAATGAACATATTGAGGGATTATATCACAATAAATTGTTTCCAGTGCCAAAAGCAAAACAATTCCAAAAACGTTGCAGATATGAGCAGTTAAGACCAAAAATAGAGAGAGAGAGAGAGAGAGAGAGAGAGAGAGGGAGAGAGATTAATATGTAAATGTAGCATAGGATTATATGGGAACTCTGCAACTTTGACAGCCGATGATGTGGAATTAAAGGAAGCATATTCACCTGCCAATAAATGCCCTTGACATTCCTTCAGGAAGTGCTCGGGAGATAAATCTAGTAGTAGTTGGCCGGGCATTGATTGCTAGGAATTTTACCATTTGAGCAGAGCTAACCAGACCCTGGAGGCAAAATTTTAGTTGGTATATGGAGAGATAATTCTTTGCCAAAAGCATGTAGTTAGAGAAATACCATACCATTTCATAAGCTTGTCGGAATCCAGCAGGTAAATCCATCATTGTCTTCTGCCACTCTTTTAACACCGCATCTACGAATTTACGATCAAAAAGCTGATAAAAGAAATTATTACTGCATTAGAAAATACTAATTAACAGCACTCAGACAAAACATTTAATCTACTTGAGCATATAAAAGAATTTTAACCTCCTCAAGAAATTTACGTCTCCTAAATAGGCCTCCCTCATCCCCTTCATCACCATCATCAAAGTCATCAAAGTAATCGTCGTCATCGCCATCATCATCACCACCATCACCACCACCATGATTTATTTTCTTTCCAATATCTCCACCACCTCCCCCGATTGCAGTCTGCAATTCCAGAAGTATCAGTCATGTTAACCAAGACAATGAACAATTTCCATCACAACATGTTTAAACCAAATAAAAGCAGTAAAATTCAGTTAATTGGTTAAAGGAATGCAGAACCTCGAATCTGAGTGCTTAGACCTAGATCAGCACCCAAGTCCAAATCTATAAATGCGTTAGTTCCCCCTAAAATGATATTTGCATAATTCTGGAGTTATATAATTTAGATGGTATCAAAACTACCGATTTCACCAGTTTCAAACACAACCAGAAGTTCACTTTATCTCAGAAGGCTATATAAGAGTTATAAAACCTATTAAGTTAAATAAAAAAATGTAATAAGGCTGATACAAGGTCAACTATGCTCTATGGTACTAAATGTTAGGCTATTGAGACGCAACATATTCATAGAAAGAGTCAAACTAAAATAAGAACATTAATCCATAGCCAACCCAAAAGTTTATTTTTATAATGACCCTACAAGAATACAGCAAATGAAATGTACATAATTGGAAAAAAAAGGAATTTAGTTCAAATTGTCCACATCATACATAATTGGGTTGGTAAGCATTCATCGAACATTTGGAATTTAGTTCCACTATGTTTGATGCGGACAATTTGAAGGGAACAAAATCATCATATGCTTGAGGATCCGAAAACAACAGGAACTCAATTGTTAGCTTTGTATAGTGGTTCTTTATTTGATTGGTCTCGAGCATGGGGATTTACTCATACCATTTCCCTCCCAGAATTCATATAGCCAATGTATTTTGGTACATAATTTTGTTCTTTTGTATTCTTTAGAGTCCTCTATGTCCATTGCACATGGAGTAGTCTCTTTGCAAAAAAAATTCATCTTACTTATAAATGAAAAAGGATCTAATAATGACATTCTTTTAAAGTAAAAATCTAATGAAACCATTTATGTACTAAAAGGATAACTACAAATTGAAGTATTATATTTGAGAGAGAAAGTTCATGCTCGGTGGCCTCTTCTCTTGATCGGTTGGGGATAGAGGAACCGAGAAGTTTGGGTGTTCGGTTTATTCGGAGACAAAATGATTGGGAAATGGGTGGAGTGGAGGAATTTCTCCATACATTGGCTTCAAATTTACCTCCCAATGAGAATGGTGATCGTTTGCGATGGAAGTTGACAAAGAATGGGGATTTTTGATGTCCGGTATTTCTATAATAAGTTACGAAGTCCCTTACCCATTATTTTTCCTTGGAAAGGACTCTAGAAGGTTAAGGTTCCTCGCCGTGTCTCCTTATTTGTGTGGACTGTTGTATGGGATAAGATCCTTACAGGTGACAATTTGCGGGGTAGAGGGATGAATTTTGTTGACTGGTGCATTACGTGCCGTTGTAATGAGAAGACGGTGGATTATTTGCTACTTCATTGTGGTAAGGCTTATCGGTTGTGGAGTTTGGTCTTTAGATTTTTTGGGATTTCTTGGGTCTTGCCAAGATCGGTTGCGGATACACTCTCTGGCTGGCGGAATTGGCTTGGAAAGCATTCATCTAGCATTTGGAATTTAGATCCGTTGTGCTTAATGTGGTGTCTTTGGAGGGAGCAAAATATGAGGACGTTTGAGGACATGGAAAGTTCGGATGACTAATTATTGGCTTCTTTCAATGGCTCTCTGTTTGACTGGTCTAGGGCTTGGGGATTCGCCTCTAGTAATTCTCTCCCCATGTTTCTTAGCTCTCTTCTCTGTAATTAGTTTCTTTTCCTTCTCTTTTCCTCTCTTGTGTTTCTTTTCTCTTTGTAATTTTCTCTTTGCCTTATGTTTTTTTGCGTAAGGTAGTGTTTTTAAATATACTTCTTTATTACTTATCAAAAAAAAAAAGTTCAAGCTCTTTTATTTTGGGATGGAATCTAAGACATGCCCATTGAAGTTGAAATTTACTGAAATAACAAAATTCAAAAGTTAAAAATGACAAACTATATGTCATGCATCACTGATTACATATATAATAATATAAATGTTACAAATCTACTACAAAGCATTTGAATTGGTCAAGAAATTTTTTGATAGGAAAATTGGTCAAGAATCCTTTTTTTTTTGGATAAGTAATAAAAGTTTTATTGAAGATGAAACATACTTTATGTTTGCGATGATGAACACAAAGTATCTAAAAAAATTTTAAGAAGGTCATACAGAAGATCTAAAAGCGTATTGGAACTCAAAAATAGAGGTAAAATGTGTAAAACCCCATGCCCGAGAGCAAACAAACAAGGTATGAATCAACAGGGATTTCATCTGATTAAGAGACCCCCCAACATCCTCGAACATATGACTATTCTGTTACTTCCACACTATCCACATCAAGAATGTCAGCACCAGATTCCATACATCCATTGAAGAAATGGTAAACAAATTTGATTAGGCACAAGTAATAAACCCAGAAAAGCAAAAGATGATGGCAAGCCAATACGGGTTCCTCCAAGTAAGAAAAGCCTTATAGAAATTCAAACAGGAAACTTAAGCAGAATCTTAAATTTTTTTTTTTTGGTGAGAAAGTTAGAGCAATGAATCTCAAGAATTCTATTGTTGAAGTAAACATTTAGTCCTCAAATCTTAGCCTATCATAGCTTGGACATGATGATTCATTTTAGTTCTTAATAATTTTAAGTTTGTGCAAAAAGTTAATTCTAACATAAATTTTCTTTTATCTCCAAAATAGATATTAAGAAAAAAAAAAAAAAAAACGAAACTATTTATTTAAAGGATAGAAGAATAGACTAAATGTGTACCTCGGGGCTAGACTGGGATTGCTTCTGGGACATATCGAGCTTGCCTTTCTCCAAGGTAACCGCACCAAACGCACCGTACTGCCCCTTCATAACCGGACTCAGCATTGAAGAAGAAGAAGATACAGCCGGTGGCGCTACCAAGCAACGCTCCAATAAACTCACGGAGGAGGAGGAGTCTCCTTCCACCACTGCCGACGACGAAGAAGAAGAAGAAGAAGAAGAAGAAAAGGCTTTGAGTACCAAAACTCCCCTCCTACTGCGAGCAAGTTTCTTACCGGCTACCGGCGGCAAGTAGGGACCACCAGCAACCACCTTCGATGATGGCGATGACGATGATGATAAGGTCTTTATCGGCATAATTTGCGCCGTTTGAAACACCGCGTGAGACATTTTTTTTCCCTGTTTGGATACCAAGAAAATTACAAAGGATAGGTTTTTTTTTTTTTTTTTTTTTGTCTCTCTCTAAGAAGGGGGGAGTGTGTCAGCTAGATAGAGAAAGAGAGAGAGATGTGAAGATGTTAAAGGGGGGGGGGGGGGGTGGTTTGCGGTTTGATGTAGGTGCGAAACTCACACTATCAAATAGAGAGAGAGAGAGAGAGAGAGACCCAATCCGAAAGTTTGTTAGGTGAGTTGACTCGGGCGTGTTTGGGTCCGGCTTTGATTTTTGGATCTAATGGGCTGCGCTGCGATGGCCTAACCTGATGGTCTTCACTCTTCTCCTGCTCTAACTAACCATCACCATCACCATCACCATCACCTGTTGGTCTTTTCTTAATTACGCCTCGCCCCCCCCCCCCCCCCCCCCCCCCCCCCAAAAATCATCTAGCAAAAGAATAAACCGTTCATCCAACCAATTAAAAGTGTTCTACTTCTACTCAAAAATTTTGGATCCACTGCTCTTAGCTAGTGATAAAGAGGTATACAATAGAAGTTTATTTTAATTGATAAAGAGATAATGATAACTATCGACAAGTTAATAGGGTTAAAAAAAAGAGAGTAAAAAGTGATAATGATAAGTTAATGAATAATAATCATAACCTAAAAAATAAAAACTAGGAAAAAATTAATGGATTTTGTTATGGAAAATGCAATGAATAATTTCATTCCAAATTACATAGATTTTATAAATTTCAAGACTAACAAAAAATTTTGATGAATTTAAAATTAATTAAAATGTTTTAAAAAAATGTTATGATTTAAAAAAAGATGTTACAAACGTGTGCACTAAGAGCGTACAATAGTATACTATTTTTTAAAAAAATTTATTGAAAATTGAAAAAGTTTTACAGCTTTTTTAATTTTTCATAAAATATTTCTACAAATAAATAGCTTAATGTTTGCCCTAAAAAATATGGCTAGGAATTTGAAAAATGTAATTGTTGGGAATGAATAAATAGATAATATAGAAAGATTAAAATGTAATTGTTTACTCTTCAAACGTTACAAAAATATAGAGAGTCTCCTAGAGTTCATAGGATAGTTATCTCATTGTGAGTGCTATTTATGTCCTGTGAAGGTCTTGAAGTAAGGAATGGAACTTAAGCAAAAAATTAACTAAAAAATATCTACTTTCCTTGTAAGTTTAGGAGGCTAGTCACCTTGAATTGATTAACCTATCTTTTAATTATCTTGGTTCACAACATTTGGAAAAAAAAGCATTTCAATTTGCATCTCTATCAATAAAGCCACATTAAAAAAAAAAAAAAAAAAAGCTCTGTCAAACCCACCCTTGTCATCATTAAAACCTGCATCCCACTGGTACAGTCACAACAATGCACAACCAAAAAAAAAAAATCACCGTGTTTCCACTTTCCACTAGGTCATTTCGCTGAAACCAACATTTTTTTTCCCTAACTTGACCCATTACTCAAAACGTCACCCATCCCACTTGCCAAATAGGAAAAAACCCTTTGTAAAAATCAATTTTTGCATCATGCTTAAAGTTCTTCATGACTAGCCCATATCAAAGCTTCAATCTTGAAGAACAACAAACAATGTTAGAGCATGTCAACCGAATGTTAGAGATTCTCAAGGACATGTCCGAAAGCATACCAAAGATGGAAGTTAAGATGCAAGATTCGTGATATCAAATTATAGAGGTCTTAGATAAACAATCCAATGTGATTTTGTAAATCAAAGAACAATCAAAAGTACAAGAATCTCATGAAATTTTGGAGAATCAAAGTGATGTACTCCAAGCATCATCAATAAAGGATACACCTACTATACAAATTGGATTTTTTTTTTTTTGAATAATAAATTAGCAATAGTAGATTAGGTTGTTATTATTTCAACTTTGTATTTGATAGTTCTTATTTGTTAAGATAGTTATCTCATTATGAGTATTATTTATGTACAATGAAGGAAGGAATATAATCTAAGTAGAAAATTAACTAAAAAAAGTTTATTCTTCCTCTAAGTTCATGACGAGGCTAATCACCTCAAATCAATTAAGCTAACTTGTAAGTTGTCCTAATTCACAACAACCATACCCACCAAGATTTAAATATTCCAAAATTGATCTTGTTAACTTTAAATTTATTTCGCAAAAGTTATGTGTTACACTTTGTTCATAAGGTTTTATAGCTAATATAATAATGTGCAGATCAATATATATACATAATTATTATTAATATAATATTTAGCTAGAAAAATAATAAATATTATTATATATTATATAATGTAATTCACTTTAAATAAGACTATTTATCAAGGAATTCCAGTGGGTTAGGCAGTGTCCACTGAGGAAGGTGCACCCAAGGAAACCATGGTGGAAACCTTTAGATGTGGGTGTGGGTTCTTATTTTGGACAGTACCCAGGCTCAAATGGAAACAAGAATCCTGGGCCTCTAAAGAGTTTTATACTTGTTGTTTGGTGGATTGAGCTTGGTTTACCGTAGTTATATTGGGTTGATTACAAACCAAGTCGTGTGCAAAACATGGGCCCTACAACACATACATACTCATTCATGCAAATATATACATATTGTAAAGAAAATGGCTGAGGAACAATAAAGAAATAAAGAAAAAGCAAGTAAGGATGTCAGGGATCCTCGAAAAATATAGTGATATGTTACTATAATAATTTTTTTTTTTTTTTAATACAATAGGCCTTATTTTACTGGGATATGCCATGAGGTTCAAATAAGTTTAAAAGTCACAGACTTGGATGGCTCTTTTGTAGGCTTCCAAGAGTTGTGAGGTTTGAATCCCCTTGAATCCAAGTGTATCCTTTAATACTTATCACAAGATTCCTCACTATGTCCCTCTCTTTGTCTTTATTTTTTTGAGGTTTAATCACTCTTTCTAATGCTTCTTTTGCTCCGATTAACTGATACTGAATGCCTTTTACTGATGGCTTGATCCCCCTTTTATAGCACATTTTTATGGTATTTAGTGTGCCATTGATTCCCTCTATTTGCTGCCTTAAGTACCAGAACCAATGTTATGTCAGCAACATTGGTGGCTAGTTATTTCCTTATTTTCTCACTATATTCTCCTTTTGAGGTTTCCCCCCTCCAAAAGTCCCCAGCTGACCTTTCTCTTTTGGGGGTCTTGGGGGCTAATTTTTTAGCTCATTTTCTAAGGCTTCTAGAGGGACCTTTTCAGAACCCCCTTTTGGTTACTTCATCCTTTATCATTTTCTCCAAATAGGTAGATTCCTCCTGTTAAATTGAAAGATCCCCAGCCACCTTCTTTCACGGTTCACCTCCCTGCTTTTCCTGAGGTACCAAGCTTCTTTTTACCAAGTGTTGATTCCTAAGTCACTAGCTTTTTTTGAGTCATAGGTGGTTGATGGGACATGTCTTTCTTCGTTTCTTGTGTCCATGAGCATGCTTCCTTGAGCTGTCCAAATCTCAAATGATTCTTTCCTACATTTCCCGAGGATCTCCTCTGGTTTTAGCAGTTCAAAGGTATCTTGGTCCAGTCTCTTTCTGGGCTCTTTTGGAGCTCTTCTCACAAAAGCTGGGCCAAACTTCCTTTACATGTTCTTCTTTTTCTAAGGCTTGGGGCTTGCCCATTCATGAGCTTGAGCTTCTTTTTACCTATTTTAAATGGGCCTTAGTTTACGGATTGGGCCCTCCTCATCTTTGAGGGCCCATTAGTTTTGGATTTCAACACTTGTAATAGTTTAAACCTCAACAGCGGGTTGTGTGAAGACTTATTTTGATAGGGCCGTCTTTGAGGATTTGCATGCAACAGGTATAGGCGTGGTGATTCGGGATGAGCATGGCGAGGTGATCGCTACATTGGCTGAGAAAATTTCCATACCAGAATTAGTATTGACCCTTGAGACTTTGGAGGCTAAACGAGCGGTTCAATTTGTTCAAGAACTTGGCATTTGTAACTCCATCTTTGAGGGCGACTCTGAGACTTCCATTAATGCTATTAGTAAAGGACAGTTATTGAATATTTTCTTTTCCATTGTTGGTTTGGAAGAAGTTTGTTCCACCGGATCTTTATAATTTTATTTGTCGGATTTTTTAGCTATTGAATCAATTGGCTTCTCTGGCCTGTTTCTCAAAAAAAAAAAAAAAAAAAAAAGAAAAAAGAAAAAAGAAAAAGAAAAAAGAGCTTTTGTGAAATTTTGAAAAAAAAATTCAATTATAATTCTAATATCTAGAGCTTCAAGAAATTTTTCAAAAAATCATGATTTATTTTAAAGTATTGAAATCATATAACATAATATTTTTTTGTTATAATAAAAATCCGATTAAATGCTTCAATAATGTAACTTAAACTAATTTAATTGTTGAATTTTGGTTATATTAACAGAATATTTTCTTACTGCTAATTGTTATCATACATTAATAAAATTTGGATTTTACACAACTTTTTTTTAAAAATCTTTTATTTAAAGGATTGACTTGATCTCCTAGAGTCCCACTTTAAGTAATTAAGGATTGACTTGATCTCCTAGAGATCCACCTGTAGCTTGATCTACTTCTTCTCTTTTTGAAGAGTATTTATCTTTTTCTTTCTTTTTTGGCCGAAAAGAAAGTTTTATTGAGGAGTAAGCTTGGTACCACAACTACTTCTATAATTTTGTCACATGATGACCCATGAGTGGTGGAATCATGGACTCGCATGGACCTCTGATTTTATTTCCATCACTGACAACTTGCCACGTAAAAAAATTGTGACAAAAGTAGTGGAAATTATTGTGGCACTAGACATCTTTAACGAAAGCAAGAAACAAGGCTCCAAACAAAAAGGTTAACAGGCTTAGAGAGGTTGTAGCACCGTTGGCTTTTCTCTAGGAACCCAGCGTAAGGAAGCATGAGTAACTACCCCTGTTAGAGCAATGATTTCTTGAATTAAATTCTTAATTCTCCATGGCACATTAATACCCTTGCTCAAAACGGCTGTGATGCAAGTCAAGGAATCACCTTTGAAAATGACAGCTTGGTAATTGGATCGGGAAGCAATGTCCATAGCCCATGCCTTAGCTTTGTCTTGGAGGGGGTTGTTGGAGTTTATTGCTTTTGAACACGCAAGAAACAATATCCCTTTCCAGTCCCTTACCACTATCGCTACTGTTGCTCTAGATTGCCCTACTTTTGCATCCACATTAAATTTGATTGTACTCATTGCTGGTTTAGACCAAGAGTAAGGTCTCCTAACCTGCATTGAAGAGTTAGAGATTGTTCTAACATTAGAGTGCTCCACAAAGTTTTTGAAAAGGCACGACTTTAGAGTCTCAAATTTTGGAACTTTGCCTTCAAACACCTTCTTATTTCTAAGGTTTCATATTTTTTCACAAAATATTGCTCCAAATAAAAGGAACTCATCTCCTCTCTAGCTTTTTTCTCTTCCTTTTTCTTTTTTCCACGTAGCTTTCCTTGGATATCTCTCTATGCGACACCTCTTTCTTTGGCACTTTGCAACATCAAATAAAGCTTCACAAATTCTCCTTGATTTGTGTGCTTTACAAAAAAACTTTGTTGACACAAAATCCAAACCTTGTTGTCTCTCTCCTTGCATTACCTCCCAAGTGAAAATCCCTTTTTTAATCTTTTGGTTTCACGCTTTATTTTCTCTTTCCTCATAGGATGGACCCTTCGGTCAAAGCCATCAAATTCTTTGTAGTATTGTCTATTTATAAGACTTTTTTCCTATTTCCTTTTGGTCAAAGAATACATTAATCGACACAAAAAATCGTCGACTAAATCAACCAAGCTCTAATAGTTGTGTCCTTCGATTTTGGGTTGGTGGTGGGTTCAGATTTGGTAGCTGTGTCCTTCGATTTTGGGGTTTTGTTTTGGGATTCTATATGCTTTTGGTTTGGTGATAGTTGGTGACTACTGTAATGTTAATCTTAGCGTTTTTGTAGTTGCATGTGTTGGTTTGTTTGTTGGTTGTTCGTGGTGGTTTTTGCCAAGGTTGTGGAGGTGGTTCTATGTTGTGGAGGTAGATTTTTGGACTGTTGCGGTGATATGTTTTTGTTGAATTATTTTATTTTATTTTATTTTTTAATGTGTTGTATTATTATTTCTAATCTTCAAATAGAAAATGTGATGTAGAGCTTGTTGTTAAACTTTCTAAAAAAAGAAAAGAAAAGAAAAAGTTGGCAACGTTTAGATGTATTACAATCAAGGCTGGCCCTCCACTAGGCCAATTAGGCCATTGCCTAAGGCCCCCAAGTGGAAGGGGGGCCCCAATATTTTGAAAAAGAAAGGGTAGTAGAAAAAAATAAAAATATAGTTTTAGATGAAACTCCAAAAAATATGATATATCTTTGTGACCAAAATACACAAAATTTGAAACATCCTTGTAAACATTGGTAACAAAAAAAATTCTTTGGTCTAAACAAAATTAATTATCCCAAAAACATTATCATTAACCTTTAAAAAAATCAAAAATCAACTTGATAAAATGCAAATCCGTTCAAAAAAATTATCCACAAAACAATTTCAAATAAAAAAAAAAATAAAAAATCTCAAATCCCTAAAATTTGTTAGGACATATGTAGTTCAAGTTGTTGACATATGTCACTATTTTATGTAATTGGCTTATCCTTTGACAAAACGCACTTTACTCGTAATTGGGTAGATTTAGGATGTGTTTTAATGCTTCAAGAAACAGTGTTTCAAGATCAAGTGTTGAAGTCATCAAGTCTGTCCAAGAAACAAGCTGGAAAGTGCAAGTTACTAAAGCTCGACACCTGGTCTCGACACATGCATCTATCGAGCTTTAGAAGCCGAGTCTCGACAGCTTCTCGACAGATCCTCGACACCTCTATCTGTCGAGATTTAAAGAAAACAGATTCCAAGTTCTGTTTTGATTCCAATCTGTGAATGTGTCTTTGGGACTACTTTTCTTTTAACCCTAGACATATAAAAGGATTGTTTTAAAGGCCGTCAAAGTGATGCAAGTTGCACAAGCATTGAGTAATTCTTATTCATGCAATTTGTGATCAAAGACAAAGTTCATGCCCTAGTTCATCTCTTGTGAAGAAGTTGCTATGTAATGTGCACCGTAGGGTTTTGTAACCAAGCATCTTCTTGATCTTCATCATGTGGATGATTTGAAGAACTTTGCAGCCAACAACTCTCTCTCTAGTTGGTGAATTGAAGTCGCGTACTCGGATCCGCGCAATTGGTTAGTCACATACTCGGAGCCGTGCATCAAGAGGAGAAACTGTCACTACAGAACAAGTTCAATTGGGTATTGGGGTAAGGGTTCAACTGTAGGTTGGTAAGGTACTTGGATTCCTTACTTGTAACCACTTGTTGTGATAATAGTGGAGTTTCGGGAGTGGTGATCTTAAATCACCCGGTGGGGTTTTTGCTGTCAGGTTTTCCCCATTCGTAAACAAATCACCGTGTCTTTTATTTTCCGCTGCATACTTTAGTTTTTGGTGATTTGTTCGTACTGCCACGTGAATTTGCATGTTAACTTGATTAATTAATAACTCAGCTAATTAATCAATTTAATTAATCACAAGGGGTTAACGCGTTTGTGGCCTGTCAAAATTTACTCATACCTTTTCTCTCTCTCACTCTTGCTCTCTCTCTCTCTCTCTCTCTCTCTCTCTCTCTCTCTCTTAGTTAAATGATGATAGTTTACAAAAATATTTTCTTAAATTTGAATATTTTCTCATCTCAAACATGATGTTTATTATGATATTGATGGTTTAGATTTATTTTCAGAGTTAAAAAGTTTTAAAGAAATTTTACAGATAAAAGAATATACTCCAATTGACATACTAAATTATATAAAAATGTTAGATTTATTTCCAAATACATGCATTACTTATAAAATTTTACTAAAAATACCTGTTACAGTTGCTTTTGCAAAAAGAAGTTTTTCAAAATTAAAATTAATAAAATCATATCTAAAATTGACAATGTCTCAAGAAAGATTAAGTGAATTAGCTATACTATCAATTGAAAATGAGATGTTAGAAAAACTTGAATACAAAATTTTAATTAGTCAATTTGCATCTTAAAAAGCAAGAAAAATAGATTTTAAATGAAATATATTATAATATAAAAATATTAAATAAATATTAATTTAATTAATACATAAATATAAAAAGTTTTATTTTAGTTCTCTAAAGCCCCAAAATGTCTAGGGCCGGCTCTTATCTATATAATACTAAAAGCTGAAGTGTAGTGTTTAATGTTGCTGCTCTCATATTGAGCCACGTCAGCAGCCATGTTATTTCCATCATCTTTTCTAAATTTGTCTTACAATTTTAAAATAAATTTTATCAATTTTAAAATACTAATAAATTTAAAATAATTTCTAGCCCATCTCTACCATAAAGCCCATTTCTTATAAATTTAATTCCACTGTAAAGCCCAAACCAAAGCCTTTTCAACGTAAACCTTTTGTGAAACCCTTTGTCTTTCATGGTTACACGTTACAACTTTTTGTATTTTCTTCTCTTTTGTTGCACGGTTTGTTTTCACGGTTACAGGTTACATCTTTCCATATTTCCTTCTCTTTTGCTACACGGTTTCAAATTCTAGTCTCCCCACTTTCTCATTTGTTCACAATTTTTGTTCTACGGTTTCAAATCCCAGTCTTTTGCTGCACGGTTTCAAATTCCAGCCTCTCCCTTCTAACGGCAGCCTCTCTGTCTTCCTTTCTCCTCTCCTCACAGTATATAAATACTGATAGAAGCTAGAAGCTGGATGCTTCAATTGAGGTATCTCTAAATCCCATTTTGTTTTATGCTTTATTCTTTTGCTTGATGTTTTTTATTCCCTTTTTAGTTTTTTGATTGGGTCTTATCCTGTGTGCTTCCAACGACATAGTACAAATCTGATTTATTCATGTAGTCCTGTGGTGTGGATACCTCAACAATTTATTTGTGTGCAAAATAAGGCAATTTTATATAAATCAATATTGTAGCAGGTGAAAAAAATTTCCCAATTTCCTTTGTGATAGTGGGATGAGAAATTTGTGTATGTATTACCCAAGGTAATTGGATTAGAAATCTGTGCATGTATCTATGTCAGCATTGATTGATACCCAAGGTAATTGGATTAGAGTTTTCAATACTGTAGCAGCTGATCAGAAACTCTTTGGAAACCTTATAGGTAAACTCTTTTAGCCTTATATTCTCTTACACTACTTAATAGTTAATATAGCTGATCTATATAATAATCAAGATTAGGTAGGTGTATAAATATATATATATATATATATATATATTCAACCCGTAGCACCCAATATAGAGATCAGCTTTTACCCTGTGCAATTCCACATTAGAAAACCCAATCAACAATTGCATATTTGAATCTAAGGATCAGCCCCACTAGGTTATAAAGCCAAAGCCTCCGCACCTCAGTTCCTATCTCCAAACCCCACACATAAAGTTATCCCAACTGAAATTATTCTAATTCAATGAAGGCCAAGAGACTTGCATTATGTTTAGTCAATAAACAGTAACATAAGTAAGTTCCATTTATGATAGAGCCCTATGTAGCTATATTTCTCCCGCAAAATTCCCTCAGAAGGTGCCTTGAGCAGTAACACTAGAGATTTTTGTACTGTTTATTTTACTCATTCAAAGGGACAGCGCTTACTGCAATTATACCAGTTGGACAATCAATTGTGGAGCAATAAGTTATTGAATGATTAAAATTTAAGCCTATTTTGCAAAAAAAAAATTTTTTTGCCAAACTAAATTGAGAAATTATATATATTCTGGTAAAAACAAAATTTACAAACCAACTAAACAGTACAAAACTGTTTTTTCCCTCCAACAAACCACTATACTAAGACTATGAGCTACTTAGTTTGCATTCCTTTTCTTCAAACAAAACAACAATTATCAAACTCCTTTGCCAATACCCACCTATCCTCCAGCTTTTATAGCATCAATGCATACCTTAAGGGTCTGCCATTATAATAAACTTTCATCTGAACCATTGTATCTTGCCACAAGCTGTGATGCAGGAGCCACATCAGAGTCCTTCCATAGTATCCCATATGCCTTTTGGGATATTATTTTACAAAGTCTCTTTTGTAACGCACAACTGAAATTATGACTTTTTTTATTTCAAAATCGTAGAAACAGTCACTTGCACCTTGCTTCATTTATAGTTAGGACATTTTGTTTCTACAAATGAATATGTATTGGATGCCTCCTCTGGTTGATCACTTTAGAAATTTAAGATGTTTAATTTTCTCCATCCATCTTCACTGCTGACTCTTTTGCTTCTTCTTTTTTGGTAATAGTTATCTTTTGCTTCTTCTTTTTTGGTAATAGTTATCTTTAAATTTGACACTTGGTATCTTTTTCTTTCCATTCACGATTCCTTAATGTGATATCATATAATTGGAACTTTTTTTGGCTTTAACTAATGATAAGCATTTCTATCTCTATTTAACCATTAGTTTGAATTTTTTTTTGTTTTATTTATTTATTTATTTATTTTTTTGTAACCAATAGTTTGATAGTTATATCCAATAGCAGGCTTATATATGGAGTTTCTAACCATGGAGTGGGACTCTACACCTTAAAGATTACATTTTTGGAATAGGAAAAGAGAAACTCTTTCTATATTGTTGCTTTTAAGGATTGTGATGGTGCCAATAAATTCTTTTTACTACTAGAGTCTTAATTGTATTTTAAGATCTGGGTGATTTGGTGTTGACATCATTCCTTTATCAATAAAGGTAAACTACGCATCCCCTCCTACACATGTAAAGGCAATATTTTTTTGGCTGAACCAAGTATATGAGAATATAAAATCATGAAACTCACTGTTTAAAATGTTCCAACTATATCTTACTTTTTTTTATTAAAATTCACCATCTCCAACATGCAATTTCTTGGGGTTTGTAACATCCTTTGAAAGTTTCTCTATTATGTGCATATACTTAATAGGATTTTGTATAATTTTTTGGTGTTTTAGCTGCTTCTAAATCAGTTAAATCCCATGAGGTGAATTTCGTGTAAAATTTAGTTGATATTTTTGATAGAAATTGGATGTGTGGTTGACCTCAAGTTTTTTTCACACCTTTAAATCAAATCCACCATCTGGTATGATTGTGCATATTCTATTTCCAATTCTTAGTGTACAGGTAATGCCCTCTTTGATCCTATCAATCCTTAAACCCTATTTAGTTACATGATAAATTGTTTCAACTGGGTCTTTCTCATCTTAATTCCCCAAAACCGTTATTGTCCATAAATTCAACCGTTAGTGCGAATTTTTTTATATTGATGAGCTTCTTAAAGGTTGTTGGCTTTTGTAAGTTGGGTCCATCAAATTAACAAAATTGAATTTTTTTTCCATAATCCTTCTTTTGTTGCTTAATATAACATTGCAAGTGAGATTTTAAATGGTGTTTGCTCTAAAACTCATGGATGCTATCTCAATGCAAAAGCCTTAAATAATTTTCTGAACACATCAGCTAAGTAAATTATAAGTTAGAGTTTCTCAGTTGCAGTTAATCATGTGAATTTTTTCCCCCTCAATTGTCAAACATTAGGAATATTTTCTATACAATTTGGGTTATTTATTTATTTTATTTTATAAAAAAAATTTCAATTTAGGACCATTAAGTATTTAGGTTCAAAAAAGTGAGCCAACAACTACTGCTCATGTTTCTCCTCATCTCAAACTAGACATGGCACTGGCCTTTTTTTTTCAAAGCCACCAATTATACATGTTTGGGCATTATTTTTAGAGATAGTCATGGTTCTCCTATTACAGTCCATACTAAATTAATTCCATGCCAAGGAAACCCATTGTGGATGACTGCCACACTCTATTAGGAGCATTACACTCCTGTCACGAACTATGAATCAGGGATTTGACTGTGGAGCTTGCCAACTAATAGTTGCTAGCATCAATTGGGTTGCAAGAACCATGCTTGAAGGATATTTTTGATGTGTTAGAACATATTTGTGTTGTAGTAAGCAAGGCACATATCCTATAGGACAGTTTCTAGAGTATGTAATAAGCCAGCGTACGGTGTTGGATAATTATGCTAAGGAGTTAAGGGTACCTGCAGCTTGGGTTGAGGAAAGCCATCTTTTCTCCTCTTTATTGTACACTTGGATTATTATAAATAAAGTTCTACCGCTTTTCAAATTTTACTTTTTTTAAAAAAAATTGTTTAGGATGTATCATATATATTTCATTTTCAGAACTTTTCCATGCATCGCACGGGTTAGTGACTAGTTAAAATAATATTTTATATGGCAATTTCACTGGCATATGATTACGCATACATCTGTTTAGTATATACCAATTTATTTGAGCTAATACTGAACTCTTGTCTATAATAAAATGGCGTACAACCAGATATCCGTACTTATTGGAAGTAGTAAATAGATGAATATTAGATGGATAGTCGCAGACACAGGGGTATGTAAATCACTGGATTTGGCATTGAATCCCACACTGAGAATGCACTTGAACATGTCATCCATTTCCTCATCATTTCAGGGAAATTCCGATGAATCACATCCTTCAAAGTCTCAGTCTTGTTAACCCATTCTAGGCCTTTTGGTGTGTATGTTTTGGAGTCGAAAGACTCGAAACTGGTCGTGAAAAACCAAAAAGCGACCTGCTTCTAGCCTCTTGAACAACATCATCATACAAAACGAAGCATTAGTGCACTCTAAAAAAAAAAATCAAATTTGTCTTCTTATTCTTAGTATGACATGGAGCATACCTTGAAGCAATTAGTAGGAAGAGAAAGTAAGTAGTCTCACTGATTGCAAAGCCTTTGATCTTCTTCTCTGCCTGTAAGCCAACTTGCAAGTCTAGCTTCTCCGCATCATCTCCATACACATCATAGAGAGCTTCAATGACTTCTTCATCATCCGTCAAATCTTCCCACTTGCTAATAGGAATCATCATCAAGTTCCTCCGGAACTCATTGTACCTAGGAACTTCCCTCTCTCTATCTCTATAAACTAATGGTCCAGCATTGTAAAATTAGATTTGGACTATGAAAGTGGAAATACAATGAGAGTTGTAAATAGAAATTGAAGAATGAGATGATATACTTTCCAAGCTGGCCATATCAACAGGATCTGGTCCGTCTTCTCCATTAATATCATGGGTTACAAGGTTCCTCATCCATGATGGATAGTTCCATAATGTGAGTGCCCCATAAGACTGATGACCCAATGATACCAACATTTGCTCCATTCCAATTGTTGACAGTTTTCTCTCTCCTTCAATGCCCACCAATTCCCTCATTGGCACCCTGGATTCATAATCACTACAGTTAGTCATGTAGAGTTTCTAGCAAGGTAACATTTAATTAGTATCTCAAAATACTAACAAGGTAACATTTTATTTCTATTGGGAGGTTTTGGGTAAGGATTGAGGGGAAGAGACTTCAAAGGAGTTCAAGTAAATTTTAGTATTTGAAGCCATCTTTCCTTACACATGATGTTGCTGTTTCATCAGAGGTTGCTAGCTTCAACAATCAAAGTTTTAATCTTTCAAGACATTAATATATCAAATCTAAAGTCATTCATCTTTGTTATTGCAGGACTTTCACTTCTTGAATATCCAGGATTGAAAGCCGTAGATCCAGCTTATGCTTTGCCTGTTGATGTTGTAAATAGAATTTTCTTTGGCAGATAAATGATTCTTTTATAGCTTTCCATTCTACATCACTTGCATCAATTTGATACCTTTTTGTTTCTCTAATAATAGAAAGAACATTGAGGCTGTATCGCTACATAGTAAATTGATCTCCTGCATCGACTATTTTCAATATGTTTGCATCTAGATGGGTCTGAAACTATGCTTTTGCTGGTTCTGTTTTTTGATAGGTGCTTTTGCTGGTTCTTTCTAGCTCTTGTATCTTGAATGGAAATGGGTTATGCGTTGATTAATGTAGTTATAATTAGAATTAAATAGCTGAACCTTTAAAGTCTTGATGAATTCACGTCCATGTTTTTTTTGCCACAGTGCAACTGACCCAAACCCTATGGTTTGTGTTTGCGTTTAGCCTCATTTTAAAAATTTATTTATGTCCGTACTTTTATTTTTTATTTTTATTTTTTTGTTGACAAGTTACAAAGACATCCCATGATAGTTTTTTTTTTTTGCTGAAAAATCCCATGATAGTTTTTGAACCAACGATCTCACCCCCAAGGCAAATATAGTAACCCTGTTTTGATTAGCTTATTGAGGCTTTATCTGAGACCCAACACACAGGAAAAACAAAAAAAAAAAAAAAAAAAAAAAAAAAGGCCATGGCTTTTCCAACCATTGCTCTATACGCAAGCCTACCAAGCAGCGTGTGCTCCTCACCACACTCTTCGTACAATTTCGAGCTGAGCTCATCCCCACCGTCCACGTGTTAGAAGCCTGTGATTGGAGGCCTTTCTTGCCTCTTCTCCTCATCCTCTTCAGTCAGATCCTCTAAAAGCTTTTGTAGTGATGAGTGGAAGAGTGTGGAATTGAAGGAGCTGAGCTTGAGTAGCTCTTATGGTTATTCTTCTCCATGCAAGTTTTCTGTGTCCATTTTGAAAAAGGATTTGGTTCGGCTAGAGGTAGTAGTGCTTGTGCTAATAATACTAGTAGTCCCACATTGAGTTTCCAAAGTGGTTTGTTTAATGGATTTGTGAGGAACGCTTATGGTTCTTGTTTAGATTATGGTTCTTCTACATCAGGATTGGAGGTTTGCGGGGATGAGTTAAATGTGGAGGAGCTGACTTTTAACATAGAGGTGGAGCAAGGGAATGCTGAGCCTTATGTGAAGGAGTTATTGTTGGGTGCACAGTTGAGACACGAGATCTTCTGTGCGGATTTTGGGGTGAAGGCTTTTTTATTGGTTTTATTGTGCTTGTGTGGGGTCTTGGTGATTTGCGTTTGAGAGTCTTTTTACTGTTTTTACATAACATATGTCTCAAACAGGTTTCACATATGTCCTAACATAAAGAACATATTAAATTATTAGTGTTTGACACTTTGACTGTTTATTGTTTGGTAATTGGGCAATAATAGGGACAAGTGACAAAAAGAGGAACAGTGACTCAACTTTCAAGGAATAAAACTGGTAAAGTTAAAAAAAGTTTTTGTTGGTAGTGCATAATAAATTTATAGTGTCGGTAGTGAGACTGGGTGAGTGACAAAAATATGGAGTTAAAGACAGAGATAAAAGGCAGAGATACAAAGATAAAGACAAATCCTATAATATAATAAATTGTCACACAAATTTAAAATAAAAACAATGATTCACTTGCGCCTATTGTTAATTCATAATGTTATAATTAGTAATTTGAAATTAGATAAGTTTATAAATTGAAAAGCAGTGAGAAGTACTAAATTTATAATTAAATGCAACATGTATATTATCTAGATTCTAGTATTTGTCTTTACTTAGTAACAATAATTAGTTTGTTTGTGAGATAATATATATAATTCTTATTTTATTTGTAGATCATGAGAAAATCAACTACAATGTTTAATTTTTTCAAAAGAAAATATTCAAATTCTTCAAAAGTCAATGTAGTATAACAACTGCTATTCCAATTCCGAAAAATGTTGATGTTCCAATTCTAGAAAATATTCATTTCTCAATTCTAGAAAATGTCGATGTTCCAAATCTAGAAAGTGTTCATTCTCCAATTCCATCAAATGTTGATATCCCAATTCCAAAAAATGACCATATCCCTTTAACAAAATTTCTAAAGGTTGATCTTGATTCTTTAGATTATGATCCTAGAAGATGTAAAGAAATATGGAAATATCATGTTAGTCAACGTGATGAAATTCGACGGGCTTACAATAAAAATGGTCTGCACTAACCTCGTGAAGATATGTACAAAAAAGTGGAGAACACAATCATAGCTTTCAAACTTCTTGGTTTGAATATCATTCAACATGGCTTGAATATTCTCCAACAAAAGATGCAACTTATTGTCTACCTTGTTTTATTTTCATAAGCCAAATGGGATTGTGGGACAAAATGCATTTACTGTTGGTGGATTTAGAAAGTGGAAAAAAGTTGGGGGCAAAAATTGTTAATTACAAGGTCATACAAGGAAAGATCCTAACTCCATTCATAGAGTTGCAGAGCAAATGTGTAAGGATTTGATGAACCAATCGCGCCCTATACTGTGCCAGCACTTAACCCAACCATACACAACTCTGCAGCCTTGTAGAAGAATGAATGGATTCTCTTCTGCAAGTCAAATTCCCGAAGTGGGTAATTGGGAGCTTCTGTAATGTATTTTGCAAGTCGAATTGGAATGTGTTACCATATGAACGACAAGGAGCAAGAGACCAAACAACAACAGCATTGCAGGTTGCTATGGTAAGGACGTTAATAAGTGCCAAATCCCACTCTTGCTTTATCCTACAACCATAGTAATCAGTTAATTATCTAATCAGTTAATTATATTTAATGAGCATAACAGATAAAATTTGTGTCATAAATAAAGCACGTACCTATCCTTACGGTTCTTCAACTCCCACCAAACTGAGCAGCCAATTGTAGCAGCCTGCTCCAAAAGAAGCTTATATAAGAAGGCAGGATCAGCAATCATCCTGTGCAACAGAATAATTTTTGTTGATTACACAAGAATCCAAGGATAGACTCAACTGCTTACTGATATTCAATCAGTCAACGCACATAGAAAACAATCAACCACTAATTTGTTCACAGCTTATTGAGAAGTTGACATAAAGATATTATCTATTATATAATTGTGTTTAAATTTTGGGTAAGAAGTTTATCCAGAACATTAATCCATTTCTAATACTTCATTGCCTATGATTATGTACCTCTGAAGGCACAAAACAGTCATATCCAGGTATGTATACTACAAATGAACATTTACAATAGTGAACTCCGATTCTTAAACAACCTACCAATTGAAAACCATAATATGAACTAGCAATATGCCTGTCCAGTCCACGGATTACTTAAAAATTCATATATAAAGAAAAGTTTTTTTTTTTTAATTTTATTTTTTATAAGAAAGAAAGATGAATATTCAAAAGGCCACTTTATGCATGAAAAGCACAAAGCAAACCAAAATTCACAAAGAAGAGAAAAAAAAAAAAAAAAGGAAGAAAATTAATAAAACTAAAAGAAAATTATCCCAAGTTATATGATGGAAGTCTATTGTTTTAGATTTTTGTCAAAAAACTACTGATTTTGGTAGATGATTTAAATATTTTGCAACTTTAAGTTGGAAGATGGAGGATTTCTTTGTTTGATAAGTAAAAGAAATTGTATTGAAAACAAAACAGGCCCAAAAACACTGGAAATGTACTATTGGTACAATACAATCAAGATCCCAAATTATAATGATCCAACAAATCAAAAATAGGAAAACATGAAAATGTTTGTATAAAGCTAAACTCTACTTGAGTAAAGTACAAAAGAAAAAGACTTAATCTCGAGAATAGAATGTTCACATCCCTCAAAACTTCTAAGTTTCCATTCTCTCCAAATATACCACACTATGCAATGTGGCACAAGCCTCCACAAAGCTATATTGCAATGTTGGCTGTGTCAGGCCATAAATGCGTTGACCTCTTGTGATAACTTAGATTAATTAATTAGCCCAGTTATTAATTAATCAAATTAACATGCAATATCACGTGGTAGCACAAACAAATCACCGAAACTAAGATATGCAGCGGAAAATAAATAACACGGTGATTTGTTCACGAATGGGGAAAACCTTACGGCAAAAACCCTATCGGGTGATTTAAGGTCACTACTCCCGAAACTCCACTATTATCACAACAAGCAGTTACAAGTAAGGAATCCCAAGTACCTTACCAACCTACAGTTGAACTCTTACTCCAATGCCCAATTGGACTTGTTCTGTAGTGACAGTTTCTCCTTTCAATGCACGGCTCCCAAGTACGTGACTAACCAGATGCGCGGATCCCAGTACGCGACTTCAAACACCAACTAGAGAGAGAGAGAGTTGTTGGCTGCAAAGTTCTTCAAATCATCAGAGATGAACTAGGGCACGAACTTTGTCTTTCAGATCACAAATTGCATGAACAAGAAGTTCTGAATGAATGTGCAACTTGCATCATCTTGACGGCCCTTAAAATAATCCTTTTATATGTCTAGGGATAGGAGAAAAGAAGTCCCAAAGACACATTCACGGATTGGACTTGAAACAGAACTGAAAATCTGTTTTCTTTAATTCTCGACAGATAGAGGTGTTGAGGATCTGTCGAGAAGCTGTCGAGGCTCGGGGCAAAACAGCTTCTTTAAAGCTCGATAGATGCATGTGTCGAGGTAGGTGTCAAGTTTTAAAATCTTGCACTTCCTTGCTTGTTTCTTGGACAGACTTTGATGACTTCAACACTAGATCTTGAAACACTGTTTGTTGAAATGTTAAACACATCCTAGATCTACCCAATTACAAGTAAAGTGCGTTTTGTCTAAGGATAAGCCAATTACATAAAATAGCGACATATGCTAACAACTTGAACTACATATGTTCTAACAATCTCCCCCTTTGGCAATCTGTGACAAAACCACAACAAACAAATGAAAATATGAGAGAAGTCATAAATCACTTAACTCATACTCACTTGTTACATACAGTAAAATCTATCATAACACAAACTCTTGAAAAACTTTGCAAGAAGAGAGTTTATGGCAAGTAGACTTTGACAACCTGTATTTCTGAAACACTTATAAACAAAACACATCAAGGCATCTTTGTATGAAACAGTGACAGGCCACAAACGCGTTGACCCCTTGTGATAATTTAGATTAATTAATTAGCCTAGTTTTTAATTAATCAAATTAACATGCAATACAACGTGGCAGCACAAACAAATCACCGAAACTAAGTTATGCAGCGGAAAATAAATAACACGGTGATTTGTTCACGAATGGGGAAAACCCTAAGGCAAAAACCCCACCGGGTGATTTAAGGTCACCACTCCCGAAACTCCACTATTATCACAACAAGCAGTTACAAGTAAGGAATCCCAGTACCTCACCAACCTACAGTTGAACTCTTACCCCAATACCCAATTGGACTTGTTCTGTAGTGACAATTTCTCCTTTTCAATGCACGGCTCCCAGTACGTGACTAACCAATGTGATGCGCGGATCCCAGTACGCGGCTTACTCCTTTTGCACGAATCCAAGTACGTGACTCACTCACCAACTTGAGGAAGAAAGAATGTTGGCTGCAAAGTTCTTCAAATCATCAGAGATGAACTAGGGCACGAACTTTGTCTCACAAATCACAATTTGCATGAATAGAGAAGAAGCAACTTGTGTCTTGTGATTTCTGCTTGTTGCTCTCTTTTACGGCCCTTAAAATAATCCTTTTATATGTCTAGGGTTAGGAGAAAAGAAGTCCCAAAGACACACACACGGATTGGACTTGAAACAGACTTGGAATTCTGTTTTCCTTAATTCTCGATAGATAGAGGTGTCGAGAGGTGTCGAGCCAGCTGTCGAGGCTCGGGCAAAAACAGCTTCTTTAAATCTCGATAGATGTATCTGTCGAGGTAGGTGTCGAGATTTAAAAACCAGCACTTCCTTGCTTGTATCTTGGACAGACTTTGACGGCTTCAACACTTAATCTTGAACCACTGTTTCTTGAAGTGTTTAACCCATCCTAGTTCTACCCAATTACAAGTAAAGTGCGTTTTGTCTAAGGATAAGCCAATTACATAAAATAGCGACATATGTTCACAAGCTTGAACAACTACATATGTCCTAACAAACAGAAATAATAGATTGCATACAAGTAAAGAAACATGTGTATAAAGACAGAAAAGAAACAACACATGTAAAGGTAGGCGAAAGAAAAACATACATCATTATATATAAGAAGAGAATAAATACAATGTATGTCAATACATGATTAATGTATCTCTACAAAGATGAAAAAGAAAAAAAATACATATGATCACCTCACTACATCTCTCAATCCACACTCCCCCTAACAAAAATGTCCTATGCTAACACTCCCCTTATGCATGACTACTCTCATACAAACACCAACTAGACCAACTACTCCCCTTTTTGTCACGAGTGACAAAGGGTAGGTCATGTAGACATCTCATCCGAAGAGCTCGCATCTCCATCATCATCATCGTCAGAAGCATCATCGTCATCGCCATCGCCATCATCATCAGCCTCAGTCTCAGTCGACACATGAGGTGGTGGAGGAGAAGCCTCTGGTGCAAAGCCGCCCATGGTCGCCTGTCGCCTGGCGATGCGACCAACACGAACGTTCACCTGATATAGCTCTGTGGAGAGTGTATCTAGGCGAGCATCCATGCGCTGAAGCTGCGCCATGATGTCTCCTAATGTGACGTCGCTCGAAGAAGAAGAAGTAGATGCTCGAGCGGATCTGGAGGTGGTCGGATGGGAGGAGGGAGTAGCACCATCAGACTGTCTCGATCTAAACTGTGCCTCGCTACGTTTTACGGTAGCGGCGTCTATGGCAGACATGATATGGTAAGGATCGGACGAAGGGAATGGGACGGAAAAACGGCTAAGAATCCTCATGATAGCAGAAGGGAAAATGAGCTTATCACGGGTGGCTGTATCTCTATAGATATCTATGATGGAAAAGATAAAGTGAGAAGGAAAGTCTATAGAGAGATCCTCTAGAAGGGACAACAAAAATCGAGCATGAGGCTCTGTGATAGAGTTATAGTGAGAAAGTGGGTGCAAAACAAAAGTCATCACCATGTTAAGGAAGCGAGGACCTTTAGCAAAAGGTCGACATGGTGTGTATATATGATCTCCTCAAGAGGAAGGACGCTCACAGAACGTCGAGATCATCTCGTCTTTGGACACAGTCCAGAGACGCTCACAGCTAAGGTAATCAGGATGACCCACCCTAGGGACATGAAGAACCTCAGAGACTAACTCTGGGGTGACAGCAAAGCGCGTACCTCGAACGCAAGAGTAGAAAAGAGGTACTGAAGAATCGATCCCGTGGATGTTGGAGTAAAACTCCTATATCAACACGAGTGGACATGTGACCGGGACGTCACACAGTGACTCCCAAGCTCGACTGTGTATGACATCGGGAAGGTCAGTGTCGGCAAAGTCTGCCAGGACAACGTGGCATTCCGAATGAACACCTCGTTTAGAGAAGTTCTCCGAGAAGTCCTTATGGGCTTTCTCATCACGGAACCGGACAGAAAGAGGAGTAGAATCTGAGGAAGACTGTCCCTTAGAACGCAGAGGGTTCTGGGATGGAATGGACTTACGTTTAGGTGCCATAGACACTACTAACGCAACCATAGAGAGGGGGAAAGAAGAAGAGACACACAGAAAAGTTCCAAACAGTTCAATATAGATAGAATATACTGAAAAGAAAGAACGTATGCATGGAAAATGCATGAACATGTGACATGCAACATAATAACATCATGGGCTCAGCCCAATCCAAACCTAACAGCACACAATAGATAGGCACACATCTAAATGCATGAAAATACAATTAGAATGCGAATGTGATGCAATGCATGTGGTTTTGAAGATCAAATCTATAAAACCAACTCAACAATTTCATGAAAACCTCAAAAATTTTGAAAAATCCCAAAAATTTTCAAAAACACAAAACCTAGGGTTTTAGAAAACATGAAATGCATGAAAATGAGAGAGAAGATGCTTACCAAGTGATGAGAATCGAGACAAAAACTTGAGAAAGCCTTGGGAAAAGGTTTGGAGGGAGAGAGAAATGTTTTGGAAGAGAGAAAATGAGTTTTCGAGTGAGAGAGGTCGAGCGAAGTGAGACAGAAATCGCGAAGAACCAATATATAGACCTTCAGTAATTCTCGACAGCTGCAGGTGTCGAGAGGTGTTGAGACTGCTATCGAGACAGCTATCGAGAAAAAGCATATCGGCAGATGAAGCTATCGAGGTCATGTGTCGAGAAGGAAGAATCAACCAAGAAAGAACCTCGATCGATCCAGAAGCTATCGAGAAGCTATCGAGTAGACAGAAAGTTTCTCGATCGATCCAACAGGTGTCGAGGTATCTATCGAGACTGCGATAAGAAAGAGTCTATGAAGCTCGACAGACAGCTATGTGTCGAGAGGTATCGAGGAGGTGTCGAGATGCCTTTAAAAACAGTTTTTCAGAAGAAGAAAAACACAGTCATGAATGCAATCATGCATGCAACTCAACCAAAGATCCAAGCAACACATTAATCTCTCAAAAACATCTCTCAACAAGAATTTTGATGCACATGTATCTCAAAACACGCACACACACACTAAACATGTCTAACCAATTTTATATTTCAAAAACAAGTTCAGACAGTTTAGTGAGTATACATTAACGCATGTAAATCTTGTGATGGCCAAATCACATTGTACCTGCACATGTATCAAGAATAGCAAAGAGTATTGCATGTCGTGTGTGAAAACATCGCAAGATTGCATAAGTGTCTCAATGTTATGGCGATTTGATATATGAGAAAATCACTTTAACTCACACACAATCATAACTGTTTGATGGGGACTATCACCTTCGAGGTACATCTTATAACTCCCACATCTCCTAGAAAACACGCTTGCAACCATATTTTAAAGCATTTTTGATCTTTTTGCTTTTTATATCTTTGCATATTTTCTTTTAACAAGCATATCATGCATGGGCATACAAGAGAAAGAAAAGAAATACCCAATTATGTTAAGCTTTTGACATTGCACTTTTGCTATACCGAAGCATACAGATGTCATATTATGATTGGCGAGTAACAGTGGTGAGATGGTTATTTATGCCTTTCTCTTAGGATTTTCTAATTCAACCCGTCAAAAAGAGTGATACGAGTGTTAAGAAGAAAAGATCACTTAACCTTACTCATCACAATCAAAGAGCTACAAAGCTCACTTGCTTAGTTATGCAGAAGAATGCTCATCTAAGCTATAGGTGATACAAAGTTTAGAAAACTCTGTTTCAATGGCCATTTTAAAAGTTCACATGAACTAATGCACACAAACACACACTGTTTTTATATTTTTCAATTTTTCAATTTTTTTTAATTTTTTTTTAGAGAAGCAAAAATAAAACACAAAACTGAAAACATATAAACAAAAACATGTAAAGCAAAACAATGCATAAAACTAGACTGACTTAAAACAGTAAAGAAACACACAAGTAATGCAACACACAAAAACAGGAGAGAGAAGAAGAAGTGACTAAAATCACTTAGATCCCTTTGCCTTCCACACCTTGGAAGAACCTTTCCTTTTGGTCAACCCTTGAACAGGTGATGAGGGAGAAAAGTTTAAACCGTTCAAGTTTGAAAGGAACATGAGAGTTTTAAGATTGTCTCCAAGAGGAGCGAGAGAAGACTGAAGCTGATTCTAGCTCTCAGATGCTATTGTGCCATTGCTCTGTTGAGTGGCATGCCACTTATAGCAATTTGGTTGAGTGTGATCGGTAACACCACAATGATAACAGAGATGTGGCGTCTTCTGTTTGGCCTTTTGAGAGTTAGTCTTCTTAGTCCTAGGGTTTTTAGTTTCCCTTGTCTCACTCTTAGGGGGTGCTCCTAGGATGGACTTGCCCTTGTCTACGTTCTCACTAGCTAATTCAGTTTTAACATTCTTATCTTCATTTTCAATGTTATTAGCAGGTGGAACAAACACAGTAGTACTAGCAGTAGGAGTATTAGAGAGAGAGAATTCATACCCCAATCCAGTACGATCTGAAGAATATTTCTGAGCACTCAGCATCTCGTCCAGTTTTGCACTTGACGTCTTCTCCAGTTGTGCTCTGACTTGAAACAGCTCCGCTTCAAGCTTCTTGGTCCTCTCAACCAAGAAATTATTTTCGAACCTCAGTACTCCGATGGTTTGATTTGCTTCATCAACCTTTGTTGACAGCTCCTCACGGTTGAGTTCCACATCACTGAGCTTCTTGGTGGCCAGCCTATAAAGTTTCTAATGCTTCACAGAAAGCTTGTACAGTTTCTCATAGGCGGTGTGGATATCATCTTGATCATCCATAATCTCACATTTTGAATCCACCAATTCCTTCTCTTCATCCACTTCTTCAATAACCCCATCAGTAGGATTAACCGTGGTAGTGAAGGCATTCAAGATTCTGTCGTCTTCATCTTCGGAATCATCCTCAGGCTCCGTGTCACTTAAGGTAACAGCAAGTGCCTTGCTCTTCCCTATGCTCTTAAGGTACGTAGGACACTCTTGTTTCATGTGTCCGAAGCCGTGGCACCCAAAACATTTTGGTCCAGTGGGAACAGTGTACTGACCGCCATCCTTGACATCCTTCTTCCCTTTATCGGAATTCTTGAGTTGTGAAGAACTGGATTGTCTACGGTCTTTGTTGAAGCCCTTTCCATTTGCATTCTTCATGAATTTCTTGAATTGCCTTGTGATGTAGGACTTCATCTTGGAATCTTCATCATCTGAAGAATCATCCGTATCACTGCTCTTGGCCTTTAGTGCCAAGCTCTTGCCCTTACTTGACTTGCCTAACCTAGTCAGCCCTAACTCATAGGTTTGCAAGTTTCCAACCAGCTCAGTCAGAGGAATTCTATCAATATCCTTTGACTCCTCGATCGCCGTGATCTTAGCATGGAATCTCTCGGGCAACGATCTGAGCACTTTCCTTACTATCTTGGGTTCAGGGATGGTTTCCCCAAGATTAAAGGCTGAGTTTACTATGTCCTTAAGCTTGGCATAGAACTCATCAAACGACTCATCCTCTTCCATCTTAATTTCTTCAAAGTGTGTGGTGAGTCTCTGTAGCTTTGAATCTTTGACAGCCTTGGTGCCCTCATAGGTTGTCTGGAGGATGGTCTATGCTTCCTTATCAGTTTCGGTTGAGGAAATTTTCTTGAACTCCTCATTGGTGACTGCACTGAATAGGGCATTCAATGCTCTGCTGTTGAAGTTTGCCGCCTTGATCTTAGCATCATCCCAGTCGGCCGGCACTTCTGTAGGCTTGGTCCAGCCTATCTCTACAGCTTGCCATACCTTCTCATCTAAAGACTGCAAGAAAGCTCTCATGCGTACTTTCCAGTATGCATAGTTAGTGCCATCAAATAAAGGAGGTATAATAAGAGATTGTCCTCTATCCATGACAGCAGGGGTCAAATGGATCACATATAATGGATTAAACCCTAATCAGAGTGTGCTTGCTCTGATACCACTTGTCAGGCCACAAATGATGGGATCATACAGTGCAGCGGAAGGAAATGTAAATAATGCGTAAACGGATCTACTTCATACATAAAAGTTAACATGTACTATTTAAGTTTCAGAATATATGAACATGAAAGTGTACCTTGGAGCGGTGAATTTCAAAACTTGAAGATGAGAGGCTCTTGGGAATACTTTCAATCTTCACTCCAATTCCACTAACGCCCAAGATGTGTGGTCTCTCAATCAGTTCCAAAGGGAGAATGAAAATGTGTCTCACACTCTCTCTTTTTCTCTATGAAATCTTTACTGAAATATTCTGTGTGTTTCTCCCTTTGTATCTAACTGATTATCTAATTGGGCTGGCCTTTTGGGCCTTTCCAATTGGGCTTAAGTGTGTGGCTTGGAGTGGGACCAAAAGGGACCAATAAGACACTAGCTCCAATGGGCCTTGGGCTTTTCTGTCAACTCTTGACAAGTCCAAAGTTACCATTAACTATATTTAATACCACTATATAAATATAGTTGCACTCTAGGCCTTATTAATAATTATATCCCAAGACTTTATTATGCATGCAACCCCTTCATAAAATATTCATAGTAACACAAAGTCATGAAAGTAGACTGCCACTTTGTTTATTACTACATCTTAATTCCTTGAGTACCCGGTTTAATTCTTTAAGTTATTCATCATATATTTATGAAATCCAATTCCATAAATATATACTTTAGTAACTCCTTACTAAAGTGGTTAGGCCCAACTCTCTGAATAACAAACCCATTAAACTTACCTCAAGGGAATATTTTGTATCTCCGTTAAGAGACTATGAATTCCATCTTGAGAATATATGTTCCATCAATACTAAATGTGGCTGCCCAACATACTGAGATTTTGACCGTTACTATAGATCTCACTCCTGATATATCAAAGCAACCTACACTTCATGATTAGGTCCATTATCCTCTCAAGATTAAGAGTTCATGCAAATATAAGTCGTGAGTTTATTATTCATTTGACAGTCATTAGGAGAATAATAAATCTCACGCCGGTCCAGTTCAATATGTCTTAACTCTTAAAACATATCAACATATCAACTAGAAATCTCCATTTCCATGATCAAGACAAATCATCTTAGTTGATATGTTATAGTCTTCGCAGATGAAATGCCCAATTTCATCACCGACTACGAACTATAATTCTGAGTTTACAAAGAACTTGTGATTTATATCTTCTGTGACTAAATCACATAAATCACATACTATGCATCTCATGGACTATATGATAATGTCCCAATATTCATGTTACCAATATTTTCAAATAATAATACAACTTTATTAACCAAAACATTAAGTCATACATAATGTCTAAGATAATAAAATACATAGCATCATACAATAGGATTTAAGGACATATATCCCAACAACAAATGCGTTGACCCCTTGTGATAACTTAGATTAATTAATTAGCCCAGTTATTAATTAATCAAATTAACATGCAATATCACGTGGTAGCACAAACAAATCACCGAAACTAAGATATGCAGCGGAAAATAAATAACACGGTGATTTGTTCACGAATGGGAAAAACCTTACGGCAAAAACCCCACCGGGTGATTTAAGGTCACCACTCCCGAAACTCCACTATTATCACAACAAGCAGTTACAAGCAAGGAATCCCATGTACCTTACCAACCTACAGTTGAACTCGTACCCCAATACCCAATTGGACTTGTTCTGTAGTGACAGTTTCTCCTTTCAATGCACGGCTCCCAAGTACGTGACTAACCAGATGCGCAGATCCTAGTACGCGACTTCAAACACCAACTAGAGAGAGAGAGAGTTGTTGGCTGCAAAGTTCTTCAAATCATCAGAGATGAATTAGGATACGAACTTTGTCTTTCAGATCACAAATTGCATGAACAAGAAGTTCTGAATGAATGTGCAACTTGCATCATCTTGACGGTCCTTAAAATAATCCTTTTATATGTCTAGGGTTAGGAGAAAAGAAATCCTAAAGACACATTCACGGATTGGACTTAAAACAGAACTGAAAATCCGTTTTCTTTAATTCTCGACAGATAGAGGTGTTGAGGATCTGTCGAGAAGCTGTTGAGGCTCGGGGCAAAACAACTTCTTTAAAGCTCGATAGATGCATGTGTCGAGGTAGGTGTCGAGCTTTAAAATCTTGCACTTCCTTGCTTGTTTCTTGGACAGACTTTGATGACTTCAACATTGGATCTTGAAACACTGTTTCTTGAAATGTTAAACACATCCTAGATCTACCCAATTACAAGTAAAGTGCGTTTTGTCTAAGGATAAGCCAATTACATAAAATAGCGACATATGCTAACAACTTGAACTACATATGTCCTAACAGGCTGAACCTGCCATGCCATGTATATAACACCTCTAGATTCCAAACAAGCTAAACACCATTGTCCACAACTCATATGCAAGCATGACATTAGAAGGGGATGAAGAATGATAATATCCACGAACCTCAAAACCTCTACTCTTGGCCGGCTTCCAACAGATTTATCACAATCATCACCCTGCAAAGACGAGGAATAGATCAAGTACATAAACGAAGCCAATGATTCTAATTCCCAATTAATGGGAACGGTACATCCTAGTGAGGCCTCCCTAGACCGACTAATACGGTAAAATTTTGGAAAAGCCTCTTTTAGAGGATAATCTCCACACCACACATCATGCCAAAACTTCGCTCTAGTGCCATCACCCATATGCCATTGTTTACTCTTCGAAAGTGCGGGGGGTTGGCCTTGATAAGGTTTGTTGGAAGCCAGCAAGAAGTCGGGGTGGTTTTGATGTTAGAAGTTTCTATCTTTCTTTTTACCCTCCTACTCTCTCCTTCCCTTGGAGGTTGGTGTTGCAATCAAAGGTCCCTCCAAGGGTGGCTTTCTTTTCATGGTCTGCCTCTTTAGTTATGATTTTTACAACTAATAACCTCCACAAAAGGAGTATTATTGTTCTTGATTGGTGCTATATGGGTAAGAGGTAAAAGAAAAACAACTTAAGCCCACTGCTAGAACCTTCACATCCCTCAAAAGAACTAGCATCTCTCCCGCCAAACACACCACATCAAGCAATGCGGCACCATCTTCCATATAATGGCATTACGATTCCAGCCAAAACTGCCCTCCCAAGATGTTAACAAATCTATAACCTACTGTGGCATAACCCAAAGTATACCAAATAAACAAAAAACCACGGACCACAGCCCAAATGCTATAGGACAATGTAGGAGCAAATAATCCATATTTTCCCCATTCCATTTGCACCCAGCACACCAATCAATAACAATAATACCTTACATACTTAATCATTAGTCAAAATCTTCCCCTTTGCAGCAGTCTAAGAAAAGAAAGAAACCCTAGGGCGATCTTAGACCTACTGATAATTTTCCATGGAAATGGGGCTGGGGTAAACATACCCCAAAACCTCAACATTTTCCCCGTTCCGTTTGCACATAACTCACCACCTTTATTACATAAGACAGTTGTTAAACGCATCCATACTACAGCTATCCTACATCAGAGTATACTTAGAACCTAAATGACACATATCCAATGGCTTGAGTTACATTATAACTTGACCACCTTAACAAATCAATACCTATTATCTCATACACTGCATATTCTAAACCCATGGTCCCCTCATGTGACAGAAATCAACATAAAATACTTTACGGCATCTCAAAGGGTTCACCAGGTCTTTAATCTTATACTTCTGCAAGGGTTCTAATCTAGTGCTAAAGAATTGAATAATAATAGGATAGATTTTTCCTCCAAAAGCCTCCTCCAACCCATTACGTAGTGATTCATGCAACCATCCACTTGTATTACTTAAATAAGCCACATGGCACAGTAAATAGAACATGTGACTAAAAGATAACATGGGCAGTTTTATCAATTGCCACTTAGTGGGCTGGAGGAATTTTCCACCAAATTGGTTTAAAGGTAAACTTTTTTTTTTGAGAATAACGTGATATCCTACAAGGACCCTGCATTCTCCTCACTTTTCTCTTTTCATTCGTGGATTTTCTTTTCTCTCTCTCTCTCTCTCTCTCTCTCTCTCTTTCAAGGGATGAGGGGGTGGGAGAGAGATGGAGTGACAATAACAAGATGCTATATGCCCATATCACAGAACAGGAATAGGAATCTATTAAAAGAAGCCCAAATTTCAAGGGAATCAGTTTAAGTTGTAGGCTAATTGCAACCTTGTATCACACCAAAAAGTTTCAATGTCATGAAACAATTTTTTGTATTCACATTTAATGTCAAATGCACATGTGTGAAGCTTTGTTTCCTTATATTCAGAAATTATGATAAACGCACATAGGTAAGCATAGTTTTTTTTTTTTTTTTTTTTTTAATATTCAAATATCATGGTGAATGCACATGTAAAGCTTTGTCATTCTTGAAAAAAGATAAGCATGATTCCAGAAACTGAATTCCTTGAGCTATTTCTACTGTATTAGCATCTAAGGAAGCAAAAGTGAAACCTTAAGAATATAATTAGGATCCTTTTCTTATTTGAAATGAATATACTGAGGGATTTTATCACAATAAATTGTTTCAAGTGCCAAAAGAAAAACAATTCCAAAAACATTGCAGATATGAACAGTTAAGACCAAAAACAGAGAGAGAGAGAGAGAGGGAGAGAGTGGGAGATGGATGAAGGGCTACATTTTCTTCGTATATTGGGAGCTAATACTCTTCCAATGGATGTTGGAGATTGGATGAGATGGAAGTTGAAGCCTAATGGAGAGTTTGACATTCGGTCGTATTATAAAAAATTGCGGGATTCTCCCTCAAATGTCTTTCCTTGGAAAGGAATATGGAGAGTAAAGGCCCTTAGGCGAGTTTCATTTTTTGTTTGGTGTGTAGCTTTGAATAAGATCTTAACGGGTGATAACTTGAGAAGATTGAGGGGATTGGATTTTGTAGACTGGTGCATTATGTTCCGGCATTGTGGAGAGACGGTAGACCACTTACTTCTTCACTGTGATAGCTTATCGGGTGTGGAACTTTGTCTTGATAACTTTTGGTTTGTCTTGGGTTATGCCTAGATCGATTCCAGAATTGCTTTTTGGTTGGTGGAATTGGTTGGGGAAGCATTTGTCTCAAATTTGGAACTTAGTTCCATTGTACATCCTATGGTGTATTTGGAAGGAATGAAATCGGAGGACTTTTGAGGATTTGGATAGTTCCGGTGTTCAGATGATTGCTTCTTTTAGTGGGACAATTTTTGATTGGTCTCGGGCATGGAGACTCATGACTAGTGATTCTCTCCCCTATTTTCTTAGCTCTCTTTCTCTTTTGTAATTAATCTGTTGTTTGATTTTCTTTCTTGTTTTTTATTTTTTCTTCTTCTTGTATTTTCTGGATTTGCTCTATGTTCTTCATGCATAGAGTAGCCATTCGTATATATAACATTCTTAGTTATCAAAAAAAAGAGAGGGAGAGAGATTAATATGTAAATGTAGCATAGGACTATGTGGGAACTCTGCAACTTTGACAGCCGATGATGTGGAATTAAAGGAAGCATATTCACCTGCCAATAAATTCCCTCAACATTCCTTCAGGAAGTGCTCGGGAGATAAATCTAGTGGTAGTTAGTCAGGCATTGATTGCTAGGAATTTTACCATTTGAGTAGAGCTAACCAGACCCCGCAGGCAAAATTTGAGTTGGTATATGGAGAGATAATTCTTTGCCAAAAGCACATAGTTAGAGAAATACCATACCATTTCAAAAGCTTATCGGAATCCAGCAGGCAAATCCATCATTGTCTTCTGCCACTCGTTTAACACCGCATCTATGAATTTACGATCAAAAAGCTGATAAAAGGCACAAATTGTTGCATTAGAAAATACTAATTACCAGCACTCAGACAAAACATTTAATCTACTCAAGAGCATATAAAAGAATTTTAACCTTCTCAAGAAATTTACGTCTCCTAAATAGGCCTCTCTCATCCCCTTCATCACCAGCATCAAAGTCATCAAAGTAATCGTCGTCATTGCCATTATCATCACCACCACCACCACCACCACCATGATTTATTTTCTTTCCAATATATCCACAACCTCCCCCGATTGCAGTCTGCAATTCCAGAAGTATCAATCATGTTAACGAAGACAATGAACAGTTTCCATCACAACATGTTTAAACCAAATAAAAGCAGTAAAATTCAGTTAATTGGTTAAAGGAATGCAGAACCTCGAATCTGAGTACTTAGACCTAGATCAGCACCTAAGTCCAAATCTATAAATATGTTGGTTCCCCCTAAAATAATATTTGCATAATTTAGGAGTTATATAATTTAGATGGTATCAAAACTACCGATTTCACCAGTTTCAAACACAACTAGAAGTCCACTTTATCCCATAAGGCTATATAAGAGTTATAAAACCTATTAAGTTAAAGAAAAAAAATGTCATAAGGCTGATAAAAGGTCAACTATGCTCTATGGTACTAAATGTTAGGCTATTGAGAAGCAACATATTCATAAAAAGAGTCAAACAAAAATAAGAACATTAAGGGTCTGTTTGGGATCCGTTTATTATGCTAGAACTGAAAACTTTTTGCTGAAAGTTCTGTAAATAAAGGTAAAAGTTAATTGAAACAGTACAGTGAGATCTATGAATAATACTAAAAAGTGTAGTAGGGCCCAAGAATAGTAGTAAAAATAAGTTGAATAGTAAAATAAGTTGGTTTTTTAATTTGGAGTCAAACACATACTAAGATGGATAAATATAAATATAAGGAAAGATAAGTTACGAAACAAATAAATTTGTTTAAGGACTGGGACAAAGGTAGCTCCAATTGATGAAAAGATGTGGATAGCCACTTGATATGGTTTGGTCATGAGCAAAGGAGAACAATTAATAAACTAGTGAGAAAGAGTCATTTGATTAAAGTCGACAAAACAAAAGAGGTATAAGAATACCTAAACTAATATTGTTACTAATAATAAAAGCCATGTTGATTAAAAAGGTGATAGGAAGTATCTGTGGCAGCTGGGGCCGTGTATTAGTGATTTACTAACTAGGGGTTTTTCCAAAGGGCTCTGTCTTTGGCATGATGCTGGTTAAATAGGATTGAATGGGCCAACCTTGGTTGATCTGTAGGGATCCAAAGATCCATAGCCAACCCAAAAGTTCATTTTTGTCAAAAATACAAAACTGACCCTCTAATTTTCACATTTTTTCATTCCAGTTTTCTAACTGTCAGTTTTGTCAATTCAGTCCTCTAACTTTCAATTTTTGTCAATGCAGGATTCTATTACATGGCTGTTAGTGGCTGCTGTTAGAACCACTTTTGCATTTTTTTAAATTCAGAATTAAATGAAAATAAGAAAAATTTGGATCTGGAAGTTTCTCTAAGTTGTTGGATTTGGAAGTTTTCTTCTTTGAGAAACACAATCCTTACTTTATTGACTTGGCTAAAGGGATTAAGATTCTTTGACCTTTAAAATCTCACATCTTTGAAGAACCCATTAATAAGAAAACCACGCACGCACTGTACTAGGTAGTTTGTTGAAGAAATTTCAGAACCTTGATGTAATTTTCCTCAGTTGTCTGTTTGTATTTTGGTTGGTTTGTGTTGCTATCCACCTCTGCTTTGATATATTTTTTCTGTCTTTCCCTTTTGTTCAGTTCTTGGTTTATATTTCCTATGTTCTGACTTCTTCTGTGTAAACTTTCTATGACATTTATGAACTAATCTATAGGAGGATTTGGGAATCGAGTACCTTGTCAGGCTAGTAGCCCATGCCGAGGATGAGAAGATGCTAGTGATTTTGAGCTAGAGGAGAACAGCAGCGAGGAGGAAGAAATTGATGAGGAGGATGAAGACGAAGATGGTGGGAAGGTTGATGTTTCGGCAAAGAAGAAGAGGCCGGATAAAGATTATTCAGATGACGATGATGATGGTGGAGAGGATGACGAGAGACCATCCAAGTGATAGGGTTGGGCCTCTGCTTGGTTTTTTCAGATTTTTCATATTTTCTTTTAATTATGATTAAAAAAAAAAAGGTGCAAAACGGCATCATTTCAATGGTTCTAACGGCAGCCACTAACAGCCATGTAACGGAGCCTTGCATTGATAAAAATTGAAAGTTAGAGGACTGAATTGACAAAATTAAAAGTTAGAGGACTGAAATGAAAAAAAAGGTGAAAGTTAGAGGGTCAGTTTTGCATTTTTACTTTCATTTTTATAAATGACCCTACAAGAATACAACAAATGAAATGTACATAATTGGAGAACAAAGGAATTTAGTTCAAATTGTCCACATCATACATAATTGGGTTGGTTAGAATTCATCGAACATTTGGAATTTAGTTCCACTATGTATGATGTGGACAATTTGAAGGGAACAAAATCATCATATGTTTGAGGACCCAAAAACAACAGGAACTCAATTGTTAGCTTTGTATAGTGGTTCTTTATTTGATTGGTCTCGAGCATGGGGATTTACTCATACCATTTCCCTTCCAGAATTCATATAGCCATTGAATCTTGGTACATAATTTTGTTCTTTTGTATTCTTTAGACTCCTCCGTATCCATTGCACATGGAGTAGTCTCTTTGCAAAAAAAATTCATCTTACTTATAAATAAAAAAGGATCTAATAATGACATTCTTTTAAAGTAAAAATCTAATGAAACCATATATGTACTAAAAGGATAACTACAAACTGAAGTATTATATCTGAGAGAGAAAGGCATCCTAAATTAATTCACGCTCTTTTATTTTGGGATGGAATCTAAGACATGCCCACCGAAGTTGAAATTTATTGAAGCAGCAAAATTCGAAACTTAAAATTGACATACTATATGTCATGCATCACTGATTACATATATAATAATATAAATGTTACAAATCTACTATGAAGCATTTGAATTGGTCAAGAAATTTTTTGATAGGAAAATTGTTCAGGAATCTTTTTTTTTTGGATAAGTAATGAAAGTTTTATTGAAGACGAAACATACTTTATGTTTGCCATGATGAACACAGAGTATCTTAAAAAAATTACAAGAAGGTCATACAGAAGATCTAAAAGGAATTTTTTTTTCGATTTAACCTTGTTATTAGAAGAATCTTGTTAATCGACAAGTTGCAAAAGAAAGTGGAAAACTAGCATCTCGAGTTTTAAAAACTCGAGTTTAATAGCAAATCGAGTTTTAAAAACTTGAGTTCCAAAATTTTGAGAAAGCTGACTTGGATAAAAATTCCACGTGGAATTTATGTGGAACTCGAGTTTCTAAGACTCGAGTTCCAGAGCGACCTAACGGACCTACCTCACTTAAGAAAGAAGAAGCTCCCATCAAGAACCAACCCACCAATCTCCAGCAAATGCTCAACCCTTCAAAACCCAGCAAATGCTCAACCCTTCAAAACCCAAAAAGCAGCAAGACCCTTTTCAATACAAACCAAGACAACAAAAAGCAAGCAATGCCCGGTGATGGAGACCCATTGCTTTTTCTTTCGACGATCGGGATGTGCTTGATGGAGACTGGACTTGTGTGTGCTGAGGGTCTTCTTCTTCGCCGTAGATCTTCTTCTTCTTCCTTTCTTCTTTTCTTGGGTTTTCTTTTTATGGGGTCTGGGTTTTCTTTTTCTGGGGTCTGTACAATTCTTTCTTCGGGTTCTTTTTTTTTTTTTTTTTTTTTTTTTTTTTTTTTTTTTCTGGGTTCTTTCTTCGGGTTCTTTCTTTCTTTTTTTTTTTTTTGGGTTTTTTTTTTCTTTCTTCGGGTTCTTTCTTTTTTTTTTTTTTTTTCTAGGTTCTTTCTTCGGGTTCTTTTTTTTTTTTTTTTTTTTTTTTTTTTTTTTTTCTGGGTTCTTTCTTCGGGTTCTTTCTTTTTTTTCTTTTTCTTTTTTTTTTTTTCTTGGGTTCTTTCTTCGAGTTCCATTTCTTCGGGTTCTTTCTTTCTTTTGAAATCGAGTGTTCAAAACTTGAGATTCATGTGTTTTTGAACTCGACTGTCAAAAACTCGAGATCTATGTGGCGTTAGCTATCCCATCTCAGCAAGTAGAAAGCGAGTGTTTTAACATCGAGCTTGATATGGAACTCTTTCAAAAACTCGAGATGCTAGTTTACAACTTTCTTTCAAACCCATATTAACTTACTATATTATATCCCTTTAGATTTTCAGTCTGCAAATATCCCCGATCTAAAAGCATATTGGAACTCAAATATAGAGGTAAAATGTGTAAAACCCCATGCCCGATAGCAAACAAACAAGGTACGAATCAACAGGGATTTCATCTGATTAAGAGACCCCCCAACATCCTCGAACATACGACTATTCTGTTACTTCCACGCTATCCACGTTGAAGAAATGGTAAAAAAATATGATTTGGCACAAGTAATAAACCCACAAAAGCAAAAGATGCTGGCAAGAAAAGCCTTATAGAAATTCAAACAGGAAACTTAAGTAGAATCTTAATTTTTTTTTTTGACAATGTTAGAGCAATGAATCTCAAGAATTCTATTGTTGAAGTAAACATTTAGTCCTCAAATCATAGCCTAACCTGATGGTCTTCACTCTTCTCTTGCTCTAACTAACCATCACCATCAGCCGTTGGTCGTTTCTACTCTAGCCTAATCTATATTTTTTATTATATATATAGTTTTTATTTTGAGAATATAATTTATAAGTGGATAAATAGATTTGAAAATTAATAGGAAAGTGGCCCTATTTTTTAGGCAATGTTTTAGTGGAAGTTAGGGTTTTATTTTTACCGGATTGTCCTTTAGTTTTGTCTCTACTTAAATATAAGGATGTAAGTGTATTTTAGAACAAAAACAATCCAGATTATCCTTTAGTTTTTTTTTTTTAAAATATATATTTAGATTTGTTTTTGGATAAATGTGGGCTGTTTAACTTATTTTTCTATTTAAAAAAAAAAAAACAATAAACGTATAGTTACTCTGAAGAAAGAGAAATGATATGTCCACAATATTTTCACAACATTTTTACAACGAATCCTAAATGGTAGGTTGTTACTGGTTGTTATTGTTGGGACAAAATAGTAATCTTAGTGTTAGATTCAAATTTGAATCAATAACAGCTAACTACCTGTGATTTGTTGTGAAAATGTTGTAAAATTGTTGTGGATGTTGCATCTTTCTTGAAGAAGTGGGATAGTGAAAAAGTGTTTCTATTTTGTAAGCAATGTTTTAGTGCAAGTTAGACATGTATTTTTACCAAACTATCCTTAAGTTTTGTCTTTACTTAAACCTAGGGGTGTAGGGGTATTTTGAAATAAAAAAAAAAATCCGGTCCAAACAGGTGCAACCGCTTAAATAGTAGTATAGATAAAGAGGTATACAATAAAAGTTTATTTTAAATGATAAATTGATAAAGAGATAATGATAACTATCGACAAGTTAATAGGGTTAAAAAAAAAAGAGTAGAAAGTGATAATGATAAGTTAATGAATAATAATCATAACCTAAAAAATAAAAACTAGGAAAAATTTAATAGATTTTGTTATGGAAAATGCAATGAATAATTTCATTCCAAATTACATAGATTTTATAAATTTCAAGACTAACAAAATTTTTTGATGAATTTCAAATTAATTAAAATGTTATAAAAAATTTTGTGATTTAAAAAAGGATTTACTAACGCGTGTTCTAAAGGTACACAATAGTATACCATTTTTTGAAAAATTTTTAGTAGGAATTGAAAAGTTTTTATATCTTTTTCAATTTTTCATAAGATGTTTCCAAAAACAGATAGTTTTAGGACCCTCTAAAAAATATAGCAGCTAGGAATTTGAAAAATGTAATTGTTGGGAATGAATAAATAGAGAATATAGAAAGATTAAAAAATAATAAATGAAGATTAAAGAAAGAATAAAAAATAATATTTAAATTGGATAAAAAAATTATAGAGTATGCTAAAAGTATATTTGAAAAAGTAGATGGATAAAAGACAAAATGTATTATTTACTCTTCAAACGTTAAAAAAATATAGAGAGTCTCCTAGAGTTCATAGGATAGTTATCTCATTGTGAGTACTATTTATGTACTGTGAAGGTCTTGAAGTAAGGAATGGAACTTATGCAAAAAATTAACTAAAAAATATCTACTCTCCTTGTAAGTTCAGGAGGCTAGTCACCTTGAATTGATTAATCTATCTTTTAATTATCTCAGTTCACAGTATTTGGAATTAAAGCATTTTGATTTGCATCTCCATCAATAAAGCCACACTAAAAAAAAAAAAAAACTCTATCAAACCCACCCTTGTCATCATTAAAACTTGCATCCCACTGGTACAGTCACAATAATGCACAACCAAAAAAACAATCACCGTGTTTCCACTTTCCACTAGGTCATTTCGCTGAAACCAACATTTTCTTTCCTTACTTGACCCATTACTCAAAACGTCACCCATCCCACTTGCCAAAAAGGAAAAAACCCTTTGTAAAAATCAATTTTTGCATCATGCTTAAAGTTCTTCATGACTAGCCCATATCAAAGCTTCAATCTTGAAGAACAACAAACAATGTTAGAGCATGTCAACTGAATGTTAGAGATTCTCAAGGACATATCCGAAAGCATACCAAAGATGGAAGTAAAGATGCAAGATTCGTGATATCAAATTATAGAGGTCTTAGATAAACAATCTAACGTAATTTTGTAAATCAAAGAACAGTCAAAAGTACAAGAATCTTATGAAATTTTGGAGAATCAAAGTGATGTACTCTAAGCATCATCAAAAAGTCTAGAGTTGTTATATATTGGAGGATACACCTACTATACAAATTGGATTTTTTTTTTTTTTTGAATTTGAATAATAAATTAGCAATAGTAGATTAGGTTGTTATTATTTCAAATTTGTATTTGACAGGAGTTAGTTCTTATTTGTTAAGATAGTTATCTCATTATGAGTATTATTTATGTACAGTGAAGGAAGAAATAGAATCTAAGTAGAAAATTAACTAAAAAAAGTTTATTCTTCCTCTAAGTTCATGACGAGGCTAATTGCCTCAAATCAATTAAGCTAACTTGTAAGTTGTCCCAGTTCACAACAACCATACCCACCAAGATTTAAATATTCCAAAATTGATCTTGTTAACTTTAAAGTTATTTAGTAAAAGTTACGTGTTACACTTTGTTCATAAGGTTTTATAGCTAACATAATAATGTGCAGATCAATATATATACATAATAATTATTAATATAATATTCAGCTAGAAAAATAATAAATATTATTATATATTATATAATGTAATTCACTTTAAATAAAACTCTATTATCAAGGAATTCCAGTGGGTTAGGCATTGTCCACCGAGGAAGGTGCACCCAAGGAAACCGTGGTGGAAACCTTTAGATGTGGGTGTGGGTTCTTATTTTGGACAATACCCAGGCTTAAATGGAAACAAGAATCCTGGGCCTCTAAAGAGTTTTGTACTTGTTGTTTGGCGGACTGAGCTTGGTTTGCCGCAGTTATATTGGGCTAATTATGAACCAAGTTGTGTACAAAACATGGGCCCTACAACATATACATACTCATACATGCAAATATATACATATTGTAAAGTAAATGGCTGAGGAGTAGTAAAGAAATAAAGAAAAAACAAATAAGGACGTCAGGGATCCTCGGAAAATATAGTGATATGTTACTATAATAAGTTTTTTTTTTTTTTTTAATACAATAGGCCTTATTTTACTAGGATATGCCATGAGGTTCAAATAAATTCAAAAGTCACAAACTTGGATAGCTCTTTTGTAGGCTTCCAAGACTTGTAAGGTTTGAATCCCCTTGAATCCAAGTGTATTCTCCAATACTCATCACAAGATCCCTCACTATGTACCTCTCTTTTTCTTCATTTTTATAAGGTTTAATCACTCTTTCTAATGCTTCTTTTTGCTCCGATTAGCTGATACTGAATGCCTTTTACTGATGGCTTGATCCTCTTTTTATAGCACACTCCTATGGTTTTTATTGTGCCATTGATTCCTTCCATTTGCTGCCCTAGGTACCAGAACCAATGTTATGTCAGCAACATTGGTGGCTGGTCCTTTCCTCATTTTCTCACTATGTTCTCCTTTTAAGGTTTCCCCCCCAAAAGTCTCCAGCTGACCTTCCTCTTTTGGGGGGTCCTGGGGGCTAACTTTTGATCTCATTTTCTAAGGCTTCTAGAGAGACCTTTTCAGAACCCCCTTTTGGTTGCTTCACCCTTTATCCATCTCTCCAAATAGGTAGATTCCCCCCCTGTCAAACTGAAAATCCCTAGCCACCATCCTTCATGGTTCACCTCCTTGCTTTTATTGAGGTACTAGGCTTCATTTTACCAAGTGTTGATTCCTAAGTCACTAGCTTTTTTTGAGTCATAGGCGGTTGATGGGACATGTCTATCTTCGTTTCTTGTGTCCATGAGCATGCTTCCATGAGCTGTCCAAATCCCAACTGATTCTTTCCTGCATTTCCCGAGGATCTCCTCTGGTTCTAGCAGTTCCAAGGTATCTTGGTCTAGTCTTTTTTTGGGCTCCTTAGGAGCTCTTCTCATAAAAGCTGGGCCAAACTTCCTCTACATTTTCTTCTTTTTCTAAGGCTTGGGGCTTGCCCATTCATGAGCTTGGACTTCTTTTTACCTATTTTAAATGGGCTTTGGTTCACTGATTGGGTCCTCCTCATCTTTGAGGGCCCATTAGTTTTGGATTTCAACATTTGTAATATTTTAGACCTCAACAGTGGGTTATGTTAAGACTAATTTTGATAGGGCCATCTTTGAGGATTTACGTGCAGCAGGTATAGGCGTGGTGATTCGGGACGAGCATGGCAAGTTGGTCACTGCATTGGCTGAGAAAATTTCCATACCAGAATCAATATTGACCTTTGAGACTTTGGACGCTAGACGAGCGGTTCAATTTGTTCAAGAACTTGGCCTTCGTAACTCCATCTTTGAGGACGACTCTGAGACTTCCATTAATGCTATTAGTAAAGGACAATTGTTGAATATTTTCTTTTCCATTGTTGGTTTGGATGAAGGCTGTTCCACCGGTTCTTTATAATTTTTATTTGTTGCATTTTTCAGCTATTGAATAAATTTGGTTCTCTGGCTTGTTTCTCAAAAAAAAAAAAAAAAAAAAAAAAAAAAAAAAAAAATTCAATTAAAATTCTAATATCTAGAGCTTCAAGGAAATTTTCAAAAAATCATGATTTATTTTAAAGTATTGAAATTGTATAACATAATATTTTTTGTTATAATAGAAATCTGATTTAATGCTTCAATAATGTAACTTAAACTAATTTTATTGATGAATTTTGGTTATATTAACTCAATATTTTCTTACTGCTAATTGTTATCATACATTAATAACTTTTGGATTTTACACAACTTTTTTTTTTTTTTTTTTTTTATAAAAATCTCTTATTTAAAGGATTGGCTTGATCTCCTAGAGTCCCACTTAAGTAATTAATAATTGACTTGATCTCCTAGAGATCCACGTGTAGGTTGATCTACTTCTTTTCTTTTTGAAGAGTGTTTATCTTTTTCTTTTCTTTTTTTTTGGCAGAAAAGAAATTTTTATTGAGGAGTAAGCTTGGTACCACAATTAATTCCATAACTTTGTCACAATTTTGCCACATGACAACCTGTGAGTGGTGGAATCATGGACTCACATGGACCTCCTATTTTATTTCCACCACTCACAACTTACCACATAGAAAAGTTGTGACAAAAGTAGTGAAAATTATTGTGGTACTAGACTTCTTTAACGAAAGCAAGAAACAAGGCTCCAAACAAAAAGGTTAACAGGCTTACTCTTTAAGAGACCATTAGGCTAGAGAGGTTGTAGGCTTGTAGCACCGTTGGCTTTTCTCTACGAACCCAGCATGAGGAAGCATGAGGAACTACCCCTGTCAGAGCAATGATTTCTTGAATTACATTCTTAATTCTCCATGGCACATTAGTACCTTTGCTCAGAACAGCTGTGATGCAAGTCAAGGAATTACCTTCGAAAATGACAGCTTGGTAATTGGATCGGGAAGCAATCTATACATCCCATGCCAGCTTTGTCTTGGAGGGGGTTGTTGGAGTTTACTGCTTTTGAACACGCAAGAAACAAAACAATATCCCTTTCCAGTCCCTTACCACTATCGCTACTGCTGCTCTAGATTGCCCTACTTCTGCATCCACATTAAATTTGATTGTACTCATTGTTTAGACCAAGAGTAAGGTCTCCTAACCTGCACTTAAGAGTTAGAGATTGTTCTAACATTAGAGTGCTCCATAAAGTTTTTGAAAAGGCACGACTTTAGAGTCTCAAAATTTGGAACTTTGCCTTCAAACACCTTATTTCTAAGGTTAACGTTCCATATTTTTTCACAAAGTAATGCTCCAAATAAAAGGAACTCATCTCCTCTCTAGCTTTTTTCTCTTCTTCTTTCTTTTTTCCACGTAGCTTTCCTTGGATATCTTAAATTTGTCATCTTATTCTTAGTATGACATGGAGCATACCTTGAAGCAATTAGTAGGAAGAGAAAGAAAGCAGTCTCACTGATTGCAAAGCCTTTGATCTTCTTCTCTGCCTGTTAGCCAACTTGCAAGTCTAGCTTATCCGCATCATCTCCATACACATCATAGAGAGCTTCAATGACTTCTTCAGCATTTGTCAAATCTTCCCACTTGCTAATAGGAATCATCATCAAGTTCCTCCAGAACTCATTGTCCCTAGGAACTTCCCTCTCTCTATCTCCATAAACTAATGGTCCAGCATTGTAAAATTAGATTTGGATTATGAAAGTGGAAACAAAATGAGAGTTGTAAATAGAAATTGAAGAATGAGATGATATACTTTCCAAGCTCGCCATATCAACAGGATCTGGTCTGTCTTCTCCATTAATATCATGGGCTACAAGGTTCCTCATCCATGATGGATAGTTCCATAATGTGAGTGCCCCACAAGACTGATGACCCAATGAAACTAGCATTTGCTCCAATCCAATTGTTGCCAGTTTTTTCTCTCCTTCAATGCCCACCAATTCCCTCATTGGCACCTTGGATTCATAATCACTACAGTTAGTCATGTAGAGTTTCTAGCAAGGTAACATTTAATTAGTATCTCAAAATGCTTTCCTTTTGAAAATTAATTCTAAACATTATTCTGTTGCAATGAAAAAAAATTGCAATGTTGCTTCCTAAGTTAAGGAAAATTAAACACTGTTTTTACATATGAAAGCCTTTGTTTCTTACCCCCACATCATTAACAACACAATCAGAAAAAAAATTATTAACGAGTTATAAAATGGAAATACTAGCACAACATCAACACCATATGCAAACACTACTAATAATACACATCTATCCTCCATCAACACTGCAAGTGGTACTGTTTTGGAGCTTGGGAACCTTGAAATGTTCTTAGTTTGACTAACGTTCAAGGCCATATTTTTTTGTAGAATATGCTAGTCTATTAGCCCTCTTGGGCCCATTGAATTGTACTTGTCCTAGACCCATTGTACTTGTTCTCCACACCTATTGTGCCTATATAAAGGCTCTCTCTTGTACACTGTTTCTTAGTCTCCTTGTCTTTTCATTCTTAACAGCATATATGGATGTCCACCACCCCCCCTCCCCCCAAAAGAAAAAGAAAAAGAAAAAGAAAAAGAAAAAGAAAAGCATCTATTACACATTTAATCTTATGATCTTAAATTATAAATAATGTTCTCTCTAATTTGACCTCCAACTTGGTAATCCTGATTCTGCCCCTGCACAAATAGTTCTTGGCTTCTAGTACATTTGTGCCGATGTCTCCAATGAAAACTATAAACTTTGCAGCAAGATGCAGAACACGCATAGAAGGTTGGGAAAAAATGGCAAGAAAGTGTCCAACGTACTGGTGCCTAATATTTGCAGATATAGTGTAAGAAGAGAGTGTTAGGATGTGTGTCTTTAAATCCTATTGTATGATGCTATGTGTGACATTATATATGACTTAATGTTGTGTTTAATAAAGTTATTTTATTTTTATCTAAAATAATGGTAACATGAATATTTGGACATTATCATATAGTCCATGAGATACATAGTATGTGATTTAGTCACAAAAGATATAAATCACAAGTTTTTTGTAAACTCAGAATTTATAGTTCGTAGTCGCTGATGAAATTGGGCATTTCATCTGCGAAGACTATAACGTATCAACTAAGATGATTTGTCTTGATCATGGAAGTGGTGACTTATAGTTGATATGTTTTAAGAGTTAAGACATATTGAACTGGATCGTTGTGAGATTTATTATTCTCCTAACGACTGTCAAATGAATAATAAATCTCACGACTTCTATTTACAAGATCTTTTAATCTTGAGAGAATAATGGACCTGATCATGACGTGTAAGTTGTTTTGATATATCAGGAGTTAGATATAAAGTAACGGTCAAAACCTCAGTATATTGGGCAACCACATTTAGTGTTGATAGAACATATATTCTCAAGATGGAATTTAGCACTCATGCCAAATTTTTGGAAGATGATTATGTGAATAATTTTAATCCTAGAAGTAGAGTTGTCTTGGCTGAAATGAATGAACTGTTGGGATTTGTGTCCTTAAATCCTATTGTATGATGCTATGTATTTTATTATGTAAGACTTAATGTTGTGGTTAATAAAGTTTTATTATTATTATTTGAAAATATTGGTAACATGAATATTGGGACATTATCATATAGTCCATGAGATGTATAGTATGTGATTTATGTGATTTAGTTACAGAAGATATAAATCACAAGTTCTTTGTAAACTCAGAATTGTAGTTTGTAGTCGGTGATGAAATTGGGCATTTCATCTGTGAAGATTATAACATATCAACTAAGATGATTTGTCTTGATCATGGAAATTGAGATTTCTAGTTGATGTGTTGATATGTTTTAAGAGTTAAAACATATTGAACAGGACCGGTGTGAGAATTATTATTCTTCTAACGACTGTTAATTGAATAATAAACTCACGACTTATATTTGCATGAACTCTTAATCCTGAGAGGATAATAGACCTGATCATGAAGTGTAGGTTGTTTTGATATATCCGGAGTGAGATCTATAATAACGGTCAAAATCTTAGTATGTTGGGCAGCCACATTAAGTGTTGATGGAACATATATTTTCAAGATGAAATTCATAGTCTCTTAATGGAGATACAAAATATTCCCTTGAGATAGGTTTAATGGGTTTGTTATTCAGAGAGTTGGGCCTAACCACTTTAGTAAGGAGTTACTAAAGTATATATTTATGGAATTGGATTTTATAAATATATGATGAATAACTTAAAGAATTAAACTGGGCACTCAAGGAATTAAGATGTAGTAATAAACAAAGTGGCAGTCTATTTTAATGACTTTGTATTACTACGAATATTTTATGAAGGGGTTGCATGTATAATAGAGTCTTGGGATATAAATTATTAATAAGGCCTAGAGTGCAACTATATTTATATAGTGGTATTAAATATAGTTAATGGTAACTTTGGACTTGTCAAGAGTTGACAGAAAAGCCCAATGCCCATTGGAGCTAGTGTCTTATTGGTCCCTTTTTGTTCCCACTCCAAGCCACACACTTAAGCCAAATTGGAAAGGCCCAAAAGGCCAACCCAATTAAATAATCAGTTAGATGAAAAGGGAGAAACATACAAAATTTTCATGAATGAGAATATGAAAAAAGAGAATTCATAAAGAGAGTTTGAAAGAACACTCTTGTGAAGTGGCGTAAAAAGTGATATAGACTTTTTGACGTTCTCGCTTTGGAACTGATTGAAAGACCACACATCTTGGGCGTTAGTGGAATTGGAGTGAAGATTGAAAGTATTCCCAGGTGCTTTTCATCTTCAAGTTCTGAAATTCACCCTTCCAAGGTACACTCTCTTGTTCTTATATTCTGAAACTTAAATAACGCATGTTAACTTTTATGTATGAAGTAGATCTGTTATTTTTCCGCTGCGTTGTATAATTCCATCAAATGGTATCAGAGCGGTCTTCATAACATATCTATTTAACATGTTTTGAGTTTTGGAATTAGTAACAATGATTTCATGTTGTTAGAAAATAGTTTTCTGCATGGTCGTTGAAATTATTGTTTGATAAAAACTGCTTTTGATGTTATGATGTTGTTTAATTTTTAGTTTAAGTATGTTAAACTGAACTTTAAGGCTATAACATCAATGAAATTCAGTTTTGATATCAATTTATGTTTATAATTATCATATGATAGTTGTTTTGTACATGAAAACGTTGAAAAACTGTTTTTAGAAAATTTTGGAAAATTCAAAATTCGCGAAGCTCGATCGATCGAAAATCTGTCAAGTATCTATCGAGCAGACAGAAAGTTTCTCGATCGATCGAGGTTTTATCGAGGATCTGTCAAGCTTTGCGGAACTTTACTAGACTGATCGAGAATCTATCGAGGATCGATCGAGGATTGTTGATCCAGAATTTTTTCTAAGTGTTTTTCCATATATAAAAGAGCAAGGCTATGTGTAATTATATTATGCATGTTTTATATTTAAAAACCTTTATTTTAAAACATCTAGTGGGAGAGAGATACAAGGGTTGGATCTTACGGTCTCCATTGTCGGTTTATAGTAGTGTGATTAAGCACTTCGCCTTGGCGTATATGCCTTGCTCCCTTCAGAGGGTGTTTAATTCACGATACTACAGGTTAAACTTCTTTATGATGAATAATATGTGTTTTTACATTGAGTATGACCACGCTTCCGTGGAGTTACTTTATGACTTACATAGAATTCAGTCAATGGTGTACACTAGACTAAGTTTAATGTTAATCTCCATTTGGAGCTATGTCATTATTACTTAGAGGCTAAAGTAGAAACGGCATATTATTAGTGTTTGATAAGAGTTATCATAATAGCACTAATAATGAGAATGGTTCTCAATCAATCATAGTGTTTATAATTTACTTGCTTCCAAGGAATTTTAAACACGGGATTGAGTTGTCATTGCATATATTATTTTATGGTTTTATTAAGGTTCCATATTATATGTTTATATGCTAAATTGATAATGTCCCCTTTTACTTATTATATTCATGTTTATTATTTTCAGATTTGAACATGACATCATTTAGCCCACTGTTTCTATTCTTAATCAAAACAAACTGACTGGATCCAACTATGTTAACTGGAAAAGAAACTTGGACATTGTATTAACTGCTGAAGAGCACAAATATGTGCTTACTCAATCATGTCCTAGCTTTCCTTCATTAGATGCTCCTCTTGAAGAAAAACAACGATATGATCGTTGGCAGAAATCTAATGAAATGGCCAAGTGCTATATCCTAGCGTCCATCTCAAATGTTCTACAGCATCAAATGCAGGATGTAGAACTAGCTTCAGACATTATACTAAGTTTGAAGGAGATGTTTGGTGAGCAAGGCCGTTCAGCAAGGCAAAAAACCATGAGACAAATTTATAATACCAAGATGGCTGAAGGTAGTTCAGTAAGAGAGCATTGTCTTACAATGATCTCTAATCTGAATACATTAGAAGTTTTAGGTGCCGACATTGATGGAGAATTCCAAGTGGATATGATACTCCAATCACTACCGGAATCATTCAAGGAATTTAGACTAAATTATAATATGAATAAAAGGGTTTATTCTTTGTCTGAATTAATGAATGAGTTAGTGGCGGCGGAAAGCATCATTGGTACTTCTAATGTTGAAGCCAATGTTAGTAAAGCTTCTACTTCTCAACCTAAGTCGAAAGGCAAGGGTAAGAAGAAGAAGAAGAATGACTTCACTAAGAAAGAGGTTAAGCAAATTGCCTTAGAGGTTGCCGACAAAGGAAAGAAGCTCAAAGGAAAGTTTTTCCATTGTGGTGAGAAAGGACATTGGAAGAGGAATTGTCCAAAGTTTAAAGCTGCCAAGAACAAGGGTATGAAAACTTCCTTTCTTCTTGAAATATGTTTGGTGCAGAATCCCACTGATTCCTGGTGTGTGGATTCAGGTTGTACTAATCATATCTGCAATTCTTTGCAAGGTTTTAGGAGACCAGAAAACTGAGTGAAGGGGAATTGTTTCTAACTTTGGCTGATGGGAGCAGAATTTCGGTTGTAGCTGTTGGTGTTGTTCATTTGTGCTTCGAGTTTAGGGTTTTAATATTGCAAGATTGTCTGTTTGTACCTAATGTGCGTAGGAATTTAATTTCTGCAACTTATTTGGGTAAACAAGGATATTGTGTTCTCCTAAAAGACAATGTTGTAATAAAGAAGGATAAAATGTTTATCTGTTCTGGCAATATTGTGGATTGTCTTTATATTTTAACTCCTGTTAAGCATGAATTACATAATTTTGAATTAGATAATAACTCTCATGTAAAATCATTAAAGAGAAAGTATCCTTCTAATGATGCATATCTTTGGCACTTGCGTTTATGTCATATTAATTCAAACAGAATTCAAAGACTGATCAAAGATGGACTTTTAGAGCCCATGGACTTTGATAAATTTCTAGTTTGTGAATCTTGTTTGGAAGTTAAAATGACCAAACGACCTTTTAATACAAAAGGTAGAAGAGCTCAAGAGTTGCTTGAATTAGTTCATACAGATGTATGTGGTCCTATGTCAACCCAAGTAAAAGGAGGTTATGAGTATTTCATCACTTTTACGGATGATTACTCAAGACATGGTTATGTGTACCTAATGAGACGGAAGTCCGAAGCCTTTGAAAAGTTTAAAAAGTTTAGGGCTGAAGTTGAGAATCAATTAGGCAAACGCATAAAGGCCATTCGATCTAATCGAGGTGGCAAATACCTTCTTGGGATTTTCAAGGATTGCCTAATTCAAAATGGGATTATATCCCAATTGACTGCACCTGGAACACCTCAACAAAATGATGTAGCGGAGAGAAGGAATGGGACTCTTTTGGAAATGGTTAGGTCCATGATGAGTTATTCAACTTTACCAATTTCTTTTTGGGGATATGCCTTAGATACAGCAATACATCTTTTAAATTTAGTTCCATCAAAATTTGTCCCCAAAACACCCATGGAACTGTGGAGTGGGCGTAAGCCTAGTATGAGGTATCTACATATTTGGGGTTGTCCAGCACATGTACTAAAGGGGAAGCCTGATAAGTTGGAACCAAAATCGGAAGTGTGTTTGCTAGTTGGTTATCCAAAAGAAACTAGGGGTTATTTATTTTATAGTCGAAATGATAACAAATTTTTTGTTAGTACAAATGCTAAATTTTTAGAAAATGACTATATGAATAATTTTACTCCTAGAAGTAGAGTTGTACTGGCTGAAATGAATGAGTCTGTAAATCAACAGCCATTGGATAAAACTAAGAAAAAAGTGGTTGTAGTAGGAACACCACAAGATACTACTCATGAAATGTCTAGTACACAAGTGCCTCGTCGTAGTGGGAGAATTGTTCGGCCTCCTGTGAGATTTATAGGTTTAGGAGAAACTTATGAGGCTATCTTAGAAGAGGTTGAAATGGATTCCTACACTTATGAGGAGACAATAAGTGATATAAATGCACATCATTGGGTTCAATCTATATTTGAATTAGATTCCATGTATTCCAATTAAGTTTGGAGTCTTGTAGAGGCGCCTAACGGCATTAAACCTGTTGGTTGCAAATGGGTTTACAAGAGGAAGAAAGGGATAGATGGGAAGGTTGAAACCTTTAAAGCAAGGCTAGTGGCTAAAGGGTATACACAAAAAGAAGACATTGATTATGATGAAACCTTTTCGCCAGTAGCCATGCTTAAATCTATCAGAATTCTCTTATCCATTGCTGCTCATTATGATTATGAGATTTGGCAAATGGATGTCAAGACTGCATTTCTAAATGGCAATCTTGAAGAAGAAATCTACATGTTGCAACCAGAAGGTTTCATAGCAAAGAACCAAGAGCATATGGTATGCAAGTTGAAAAGGTCCATTTATGGACTTAAGCAAGTATCTAGGTCATGGAACATCAGATTTGATCAGGCAATCAAATCATTTGGTTTTAAACAAAATCTTGATGAACCATGTGTGTATAAGAGACATCAAGACAAAGTAGTAATGTTCCTAGTGCTTTATGTTAATGACATTCTACTCATTGGAAACGATGTAGAAGTAATGTCATCGGTTAAAGTTTGGTTGTCAAGCCAATTTGATATGAAAGACTTGGGCGAAGCTAACTATATTTTAGGGATCAAGCTTTGGTGAGATAGAAAGAATAGGATGTTAGGTTTGTCACAAGCTAGATATATAGATAAGGTTCTAGAACGGTTTAGCATGCAAAACTCCAAGAAAGGATTACTTCCTTTTAGACATAGAGTTCCTTTGTCTGATGACTAAAGGCCTAAGACTCAAGAGGAAGAAAATATCATGAGACATGTTCCTTATGCTTCTGCTATAGGAAGTCTCATATATGCCATGCTTTATACTAGGCCGGATATTTGTTATTCAGTTGGCATGGTCAACCGATATCAATCAAATCCAGGACCTAAACATTGGCAAGCTATAAAGCATATTCTCAAGTATCTACGGAGAACGAGAAATTATATGCTTGTTTACCGTTATGAGGATTTGATTCCCATTGGCTATACAGATTTAGATTTTCAGTCGGATCTAGCTTTCAGAAAATCCACGTCGGGTTATGTTTTCACCTTGGGAGGTGGAGCCATAAGTTGGAGGAGTGTTAAGCAATCTTGTATTGCGGACTCCACCATGGAAGCCGAATATGTTGCTGCTTGTGAGGCAGCAAAGGAGGTTGTTTGGCTTAAGAAATTCCTTTCTAATCTTGGTGTTGTAAGAATTGAGCAAGTTCCTATTACATTGTTTTGTGATAATAGTGGAGCGGTTGCACAATCCAAAGATCCAAGGAATCACAAGAAAGGAAAACATATAGAGAGAAAGTACCACATCATTTGAGACATTATTGCTTGTGGAGATGTGATTGTAGCAAAGATTGATGGTGCAAAGAATCTAGCAGATCTCTTCACCAAAGCCTTGCCTCAAAGGACTTTCGAGTTACATTTGGAGGAGATGGGAGTTAGATTAGTGCACAATGGCCTTTAGGCCAAGTAGGAGATTGTTGGGATATGTGTCCTTAAATCCTATTATATGATGCTATGTATTTTATTATGTAAGACATTATGTATGACTTAATGTTGTGGTTAATAAAGTTTTATTATTATTATTTGAAAATATTGGCAACATGAATATTGGGACATTATCATATAGTCCATGAGATGCATAGTATGTGATTTATGTGATTTAGTCACAGAAGATATAAATCACAAGTTCTTTATAAACTCAGAATTGTAGTTCATAGTCGGTGATGAAATTGGGCATTTCATCTGCGAAGACTATAATATATCAACTAAGATGATTTGTCTTGATCATAGAGAAAGAGATTTCTAGTTAATGTGTTGATATATTTTAAGAGTTAAGACATATTGAACAGGACCGGTGTGAGATTTATTATTCTTCTAACGACTGTCAATTGAATAATAAACTCACGACTTATATTTGCATGAACTCTTAATCCTGAGAGGATAATTGACCTGATCATGAAGTGTAGGTTGCTTTGATACATCAGGAGTGAGATCTATAGTAACAGTCAAAATCTTAGTATGTTGGGCAGCCACATTAAATGTTGATGGAACATATATTCTCAAGATGGAATTCATAGTCTCATAACGGAGATACAAAATATTCCCTTGAGATAAGTTTAATGGGTTTGTTATTTAGAGAGTTGGGCCTAACCACTTTAGTAAGGAGTTACTAAAGTATATATTTATGGAATTGGATTTCATAAACATATGATGAATAACTTAAAGAATTAAACCGGGTACTCAAGGAATTAAGATGTAGTAATAAACAAAGTGGCAGTCTATTTTAATGACTTTGTATTACTACGAATATTTTATGAAGGGGTTGCATGTATAATAAAGTCTTGGGATATAATTTATTAATAAGGCCTAAAGTGCAACTATATTTATATAGTGGTATTAAATATAGTTAATGGTAACTTTGGACTTGTCAAGAGTTGACAGAAAAGCCCAAGGCCCATTGGAGCTAGTGTCTTATTGGTCCCTTTTTGGTCCCACTCTAAGCCACACACTTAAGCCCAATTGGAAATGCCCAAAAGGCCAGCCTAATTAGATAATCAGTTAGATACAAAGGGAGAAACATACAGAATTTTCATGAATGAGAATATGAAAAAAGAGAATTCATAGAGAGAGTTTGAAAGAACACTCTTGTGAAGTGGTGTAAAAAGTGATATAGACTTTTTGACATTCTCCCTTCGGAACTGATTGAGAGACCACACATCTTGGGCGTTAGTGGAATTGGAGTGAAGATTGAAAGTATTCCCAAGTGCTTTTCATCTTCAAGTTTTGAAATTCACCGCTCCAAGGTACACTCTCTTGTTCTAATATTTTGAAACTTAAATAGCGCATGTTAACTTTTATGTATGAAGTAGATCCGTTATTTTTTCGCTGTGTTGTATAATTCCGTCATGAACCTGTAGTTGAACAACCAGTGGATGAAACTAGGGATGATGTGGCTGTATTGGATACACCATAAGACATTACTCATGAGATGTCTAGTACACAAGTGCCTCGTCGTAGTGGGAGAATTGTTCAGCCTCCTATAAGATTTAGAGTTTTGGGAGAAACTTATGTAACTATCTTAGAAGAGGCAGAATTGGATCCCTACACTTATGAAGAGGTAATGAATGATATAGATGCACATCATTGGGTCTTAGCTATGAAATCTGAATTGGATTCTATGTATTCCAATCATGTATAAGATCTTGTAAAGGCACCTAACGGCATTAAATCTGTTGGTTGCAAATGGGTTTACATGAGGAAGAGAGGGATAGATGGAAAGGTTTGTTAGGACATATGTAGGTCAAGTTTGTTAACATATGTCGCTATTTTATGTAGTTGGCTAATCTTTTGACAAAACGCACTTTACTTGTATTTTGGTAGATCTAGGATGTGTTTAATACTTCAAAGAACATGTTGTTCAAGTCTAGTATTAAAGCCATGAAGATTGGACCAAGAAACAAGTGAAGAAAAAGTGTGTACTAAAGTTGGACACCTGCGGATAGCTGCTGGACACCTGCGGATAGCTGCTGGACAGATAGCTATCTATCGAGGTATCTATCGAGGTATCAATCAAGGTTTAATGAGGCTCGACAGCTGCCCGATCGATCGAGGTATCTATCGAGGTTACGGGAATTCAGATTTCCAGATCTGATTTTTGGGCCAAGCTTTTGTATTTGTGTAGGGTTTCTTTTCTCACAACCCTAGGCATATATAAGGCTTATTTTTGAGGCCATCACACAAGAGAATACAAGGAGAACACATGCAAAAGGTGACCGAAGCCTTATTCTCTCTGAAAGAAGCTACTGCGTCTTTGCGCGTTAGGGTTTTGTAACCAAGTGCTTCTTGATCTTCATCGTGTGGATGATTTGAAGAACTTTGCAGCCAATAACTCTCTCTTTAGTTGGTGTTTGAAGTCGCGTACTGGGATTTACGCATCTGGTTAGTCACGTACTTGGGAGCCGTGCATTGAAAAGGAGAAACTGTCACTACAGAGCAAGTCCAATTGGGTATTGGGGTAAGGGTTCAACTGTAGGTTGGTAAGGTACTTGGGACTCCTTGCTTGTAATCGCTTGCTGTGATAATAGTGAAGTTTCGAGAGTGGTGACCTTAAATCACCCGGTGGGATTTTTGCCGTAAAGTTTTTCCCATTCGTAAACAAATCATTGTGTCTTTTATTTTCCGCTGCATAACTTAGTTTTGGTGATTTGTTTGTGCTACCACGTGATATTGCATGTTAATTTGATTAATTAATAATTAGGGTAATTAATCAATCTAATTTATCACAAGGGGTCAACGCGTTTGTGGCCTGTCAAGTGGTATCAGAGCAGGCACACTCTGATTAGGTTTTAATCTTTGATGTGTGATCCATTGACCCCTGTTGTCATGGAAACTCTTGATTGTTTTGATTTGCATGATCTTGTGTTGAACGATGATGATAATATTCATGATGCCTATTGCAAGCTTTATAATTTTTGCATGAAATCTCTTGAGTATTCTACAAAATTAAAAGCTAAATTTAAAAATGTCAAGCTTGAAAAAGATGATTTGATTGCAAAATTGGATGAAGCCACTAATTTGAATGAGAATTTTAAAAATCAAATTTCATCTCAGGTGGACAAAATTAAGAGTTTGGAAGAGCAACTAGTTGAATTTAAAATTGAAGTTGAAAAATTAACCAGTGCCAAACTTGTTGTTGAGCCTAACTCAAAAGAAAAAGATTTTTATATTCCCCCATTCAAAAGGAATAATAAAGAGTTGTAGGCTAATATTGCTAGGATAAACAAAGGTAAACAAACTGATGTTAACACTGAGGTTTCTAAACCTATATCTAAAACTCCTCCTAGGTTGAATGATAAATCTATTTTTGTCTCCACTTGTCATCATTGTCACATTGTTAGTCATATTAGGTCAAATTGTCCTAAGCTGAAAATTCTGTCAACCTCTAAGGTTAGACCTTCTTCTAGGAAGTCGAGTAGCTCTAAAACTGCTCATGTTTGTCACCATTGTGATGTTTCTAGACACACTCGTCCTAATTGCTTTAAGTTGTATCCTCATAAGCAATTGTCCAAATGGTCACAGGTTTCCTCTCAAGGACCTACACCTTTGTTTGGAGAGTTATTAAAAGTCTTGAGCTTTTTAACTCAATTTCAGGAGAATTTTAATTCTTCTATGTCCTTTAGTAGTCATACTAGGACACGTGCCTTTTCATCTTCACGGCCAAAGACTCGTGCTGTGTGGGTGAGAAAGGAGCCTAAGACTTAATTGTCTTTTCTGTTTGTCCTCTGCTTTAATTCTTTCTATCTTAAGTAGGACTCTCTTTGCTTGATTTCTTCTCTGCTTTCGGAATCATACTTTCATGCATCTGCACCTTTCTATCATGCTATCGTGCATATGCATCTTTCTCTCATGCATTCATGATGTTTGTCTGTTTTTGTGTGGTTGATTAGTTTTCAAAATAAAAAAAAAATGAAAAATTGAAAAATACAAAAACAGTGTGTTTGTGTGCATTGGTTCATGTGAACTTTTAAAATGGCCATTGAAATAGAGTTTTCTAAACTTTGTATCACCTGTAGCTTAGATGAGCATTCTTCAGCACAACTAAGCAAGTGAGCTTTGTAGCTCTGTGTTTGTGATGAGTAAGGTGGAGTGATCTCTTCTTCTTAACACTCGTATCACTCTTTTTGACGGGTTGAACTAGAAAATCCTAAGAGAAAGGCATAAATAACCATCTCACCACTGTTACTCGCCAATCATAATATGACATCTATATGCTTCGGCATAGCAAAAGTGCAATGTCAATGACATCTGTATGCTTCGGCATAGTAAAAGTGCAATGTCATAAGTTTAACATAATTGGGTATTTCTTTTCTTTCTCTTGTATGCCCATGCATGATATGCTTAATAAAAGAAAATATGCAAAGAAATAAAAAGCAAAAAGATAAAAAATGCTTTAAAATATGGTTGCAAGCGTGTTTTCTAGGAGATGTGGGAGTTATAGGATATACCTCAAAGGTGATAGTCCCCATCAAGCAGTTATGATTGTGTGTGAGTTAAAGTGATTTTCTCATATCTCAAATCGACATAACATTGAGACACTTATGCAATCTTGCGATGTTTTCACACACAACACGCAATATTCTTTGCTATTCTTGATACATGTGCAGGTACAATGTGATTTGGCCATCACAAGGTTTACATGCGTTAATGTATGCTTACTAAACTGTCTTAATTTATTTTTAAAATATAAAATTGGTTAGACTTGTTTAGTGTGTGTGTGCGTGTTTTGAGATACATGTGCTTAATTTTTCTTGTTGAGAGATGATTTTGAGAGCTTAATGTGTTGCTTGGATCTTTGGTTGAGTTGCATGCATGATTGCATTCATGTTTGTGTTTTTCTTCTTTTGAAAAACTGTTTTTAAAGGCATCTCGACACATCCTCGACACCTCTCGATACCTGGCTTATCTATCGAGATCTTTAGTTGCATGTTATCGCAATCTCGACACCTCTCGATAGCTAGGTGGATCGATCGAGAAAGTTTCTGTCTCCTCGATAGCTGTTCGATCCATCGAGGTCTGCTCGATAGCTCCTCGATACCTCTCGATCGATCGAGATTCTCTGCATGCATTGTTTTTCACATGTTTTGCATGTTTCTCTTATCTTGTCATCCATAGTATCTTGTTTCATTACATTCATGCATCTTTTATGGATTCTTTGTGCCCCCTTGATCATCTTTATGTTTCTCGGGTAATGCTTTATAGCTTCCTATATCCTCTGTCAATCGTGACAAAAAGGGAGAGAAATTGGAGAATTTATGGTTTCTTTCTTTAAGATTCTACAAGTTAGGGGGAGAAATATATGCCCTTGTAAGGGGGAGTTGTGTTTCATCTTGTTAGGGGGAGTGTTTATCTCCTTGTTCATGTACCTAGGTCTTGTGACCATTTTTACGTACAGCATGGTATTTATCAAGTGGTATATATATGATGATGTATGTTTTCTTCACCTATCTCTATATGTGTTGTTTTTTTTCTATCTTTATACGCATGTTTCTTTATTTGTATGCAATCTATTATTTCTGCTTCACATAAAGATGCCTTGATGTGTTTTGTTTAAAGTGTTTCAGAAATACAGGTTGTTAAAGTCTTTCATGCCATAAACTCTCTTCTTGCAAAGTTTTTCAAGAGTTTGTGTTAGGATAGATTTTATTGTATGTAGCAAGTGAATATGAGTTAAAGTGTTTTATGACTTCTCTCATGTTTTCATTTGTTTGTTGTGGTTTTGTCACGAATTGCCAAAGGGGGAGATTGTTAGGACATATGTAGTTTAAGTTTGTTAACATATGTCGCTATTTTATGTAGTTGGCTAATCCTTTGACAAAACGCACTTTACTTGTATTTTGGTAGATCTAGGATGTGTTTAATACTTCAAAGAACATGTTGTTCAAGTTTAGTATTAAAGCCATGAAGATTGGACCAAGAAACAAGTGAAGAAAAAGTGTGTACTAAAGCTGGACACTTGCGGATAGCTGCTGGACAGATAGCTATCTATCGAGGTATCTATCGAGGTATCAATCAAGGTTTAATGAGGCTTGACAGCTGCCCGATCGATCGAGGTATCTATCGAGGTTACGGGAATTCAGATTTCCAGATCTGATTTTTGGGCCAGGCTTTTGTATTTGTGTAGGATTTCTTTTCTCACAACCCTAGGCATATATAAGGCTTATTTTTGAGGCCATCACACAAGAGAATACAAGGAGAACACATGCAAAAGGCGACCGAAGCCTTATTCTCTCTGAAAGAAGCTACTGCGTCTTTGCGCCTTAGGGTTTTGTAACTAAGTGCTTCTTGATCTTCATCGTGTGGATGATTTGAAGAACTTTGCAGCCAATAATTCTCTCTTTAGTTGGTGTTTGAAGTCGCCTACTGGGATCTGCGCATCTGGTTAGTCACGTACTTAGGAGCTGTGCATTGAAAAAGAGAAATTGTCACTACAGAGCAAGTCCAATTGGGTATTGGGGTAAGGGTTCAACTGTATTTTGGTAAGGTACTTGGGATTCCTTGTTTGTAATCGCTTGCTGTGATAATAGTGGAGTTTCGGGAGTGGTGACCTTAAATCACCCGGTGGGGTTTTTGCCGTAAGGTTTTCTCTATTCGTAAACAAATCTCCGTGTCTTTTATTTTCCGCTGCATAACTTAGTTTTGGTGATTTGATTAATTAATAACTAGGGTAATTAATTAATCTAATTTATCACAAGGGGTTAACGCGTTTGTGGCCTGTCAAGGTTGAAACTTTTAAAGCAAGGCTAGTGGCGAAAGGGTATACACAAAAAGAAGGTATTGATTATGATGAAACTTTTTCGCTAGTAGCCATACTTAAGTCTATTAAAATTCTCTTATCCATTGCTGCTCATTATGATTATGAGATTTGGCAAATAGATGTCAAGACTACATTTCTTAATGGCAATCTTGAAGAAGAAATATACATGATGCAACTGGAAGGTTTCATAGCAAAGAACCAAGAGCATATGGTATTCAAGTTGAATAGGTCCATTTATGAACTTAAACAAGCATTTAGGTCATGGAGCATCAGATTTGATTAAGCAATCAAGTCATTTGGTTTTGAACAAAATCTTGATGAACCATGTGTGTACAAAAGACATTGAGACAAAATAGTAATGTTCTTAGTGCTTTATGTTGATGATATTCTACTCATTGGAAATGATGTAGGGGTAATGTCATCGGTTAAAGTTTGGTTGTCTAGCCAATTTGATATGAAGGACTTAGGTGAGGCTAACTTTATTCTAGGGATCAAGCTTTGGCGAGATTGTAAGAATAAGATGTTAGGCTTATTACAAGCTGGATATATAGATAAGGTTCTAGAGTGGTTTAGCATGCAAAACTCCAAGAAAGGATTACTTCCTTTTACACATGAAGTTCCTCTGTCTGATGACCAAAGGCCTAAGACTCAAGAGGAAGAAAATATGATGAGACAAGTTCCTTATGCTTCTGCAGTGGGAAGTCTCATGTATGCCATGTTTTGTACTAGACCAGATATTTGTTATTCAGTTGGCATGGTCAGCCGATATCAATCAAATTCAGGACTAAAACATTGGCAAGCTGTAAAGCATATTTTCAAGTATCTACGGAGAACAAGAAATTATATGCTTGTTTACCATAGTGAGGATTTGATTCTCATTGGCTATACAGATTTAGATTTTCAATCGAATCTAGATTTTAGAAAATCCACTTTAGGATGTGTTTTCACCTTGGGAGGTGGAGCTATAAGTTGGACGAGTGTTAAGCAATCTTGCATTGTAGACTCCACCATGAAAGCCGAGTACGTTGCTACTTGTGAAGCAGCAAAGGAGGCTGCTTGGCTCAAGAAATTCCTTTCTGATCTTGGTGTTGTAAGAATGGAGCAAGTTCCCATCACATTTTTTTGTGACAATAATGGAGCGGTTGCACAATCCAAAGATCCAAGAAATCATAAGAAAGGAAAGCACATTGAGAGGAAGTATCACATCATTCGAGCCATTGTTACTCGTGGAGATGTTGTGGTAGCAAAGATTGAAAGTGCAAATAATCTAGCAGATCCTTTTACTAAAGCCTTGCCCCAAAAGACTTTCGAGTCACATTTGGAGGGAATAGGAGTTAGATTAGTGCACAATAGTCTTTAGGGCAAATGGGAGATTGTTAGGATGCGTGCTCTTAAATCTTATTGTATGATGCTATGTGTGACATTATGTGTGATATTATATATGACTTAATGTTGTGTTTAATAAAGTTGTTTTATTTTTATCTAATATAATGGTAACATGAATATTTGGACATTATCATATAGTCCATGAGATGCATAGTATGTGATTTAGTCACAGAAGATATAAATCACAAGTTCTTTGTAAACTCAGAATTTATAGTTCGTAGTTGGTGATGAAATTGGGCATTTCATCTGCAAAGACTATAACATATCAACTAAGATGATTTTTCTTGATCATGGAAGTGGTGACTTCTAGTTGATATGTTTTAAGAGTTAAGAAATATTGAACTGGATCACTGTGAGATTTATTATTCCCCTAACGACTGTCAAGTGAATAATAATCTCACGACTTCTATTTACATGAACTCTTAATCCTGAGAGAGTAATGAACCTGATCATGACGTGTAAGTTGTTTTGATATATCAAGATTGAGATCTAAAGTAACGGTTAAAATCTCAGTATGTTGGCAACCACATTTAGTGTTGATGGAACATATATTCTCAAGATGAAATTCATAGTTTCTTAATGGAGATACAAAATATTCCCTTAAAATAAGTTTGATGGGTTTGGTTATTCAGAGAGTTAAGCCTGTTAGGACATATGTAGTTCAAGTCTGTGAACATATGTCGCTATTTTATGTAATTGGCTTATCCTTAGACAAAACGCACTTTACTTGTAATTGGGTAGATTTAGGATGTGTTTAACACTTCAAGAAATAGTGTTTCAAGATCCAGTGTTGAAGTCATCAAAGTCTGTCCAAGACACAAGCAAGGAAGTGCCGGTTTTTAAAGCTCGACACTTACCTCGACACCTACCTCGACACATGCATCTATCGAGCTTTAAGAAGCTGTTTTTTTCCCGAGCCTCAACAGTTTCTCGACACCTCTCGACATCTCTATCTGTCGAGAATTAAAGAAAACAGATTTTCAGTTCTGTTTCAAGTCCAATCCGTGAATGTGTCTTTAGAACTTCTTTTCTCCTAACCCTAGACATATAAAAGGATTATTTTAAGGGCCGTCAAGCGGATGCAAGTTGCACATTCATTTCAGAACTTCTTGTTCATGCAATTTGTGATCTGAAAGACAAAGTTCGTACCCTAGTTCATCTCTGATGATTTGAAGAACTTTGCTGCCAACAACTCTCTCTCTAGTTGGTATTTGAAGTCGCGTACTGGGATCCGCACATCTGGTTAGTTACGTACTTGGGAGCCGTGCATTGAAAGGAGAAACTGTCACTACAGAACAAGTCCAATTGGGTATTGGGGTAAGAGTTCAACTGTAGGTTGGTAAGGTACTGGGATTCCTTGCTTGTAACTGCTTGTTGTGATAATAGTGGAGTTTCGGGAGTGGTGACCTTAAATCACTCGGTGGGGTTTTTGCCGTAAGGTTTTCCCCATTCGTAAACAAATCACCGTGTCATTTAATTTCCGTTGCTTAACTTAGTTTGGTGATTTGTTTGTGCTGCCACATGATATTGCATGTTAATTTGATTAATTAATAACTGGGCTAATTTAATTAATCTACGTTATCACAAGGGGTCAACGTGTTTGTGGCCTGGCAAAACCTAACCACTTTGGTAAGAAATTACTAAAGTATATATTTATGAAATTGGATTTCATAAATATATGATGAATAACTTTAAAGGATTAAACTAGATACTCAAGGATAAGATGTAGTAATTTTTAAAGTGGCAGTCTATATTCATGACTTTGTATTACTACGAATATTTTATGAAAGGGTTGCGTGTATAATAAAGTCCTGGGATATAATTTATTAATAAGGCCTAGAGTGCAATTATATTTATATAGTGGTATTAAATATAATTAATGGTAACTTTGGACTTGTCAAGAGTTGACGGAAAAGCCTAAGGCCAATTGGAGCTAGTGTCTTATTATTCCCTTTTGGTCCCATTCCAAGCCACACATTAAAGCTCAATTGGAAAGGCCCAATTAGATAATCAGTGAGTTATAAAGGGAGAAACATATAGAATTTTTTTTTATGAAAAGAATCGTAGAGAAAAAGAAAAAGAAAGAGTGTGAGACACACTTTCATTCTCCCTTTAGAAATTGATTGAGAGACCACACATCTTGGGCGTAAAGTGGAATTGGAGTGAAGATTAAAAGTGTTCGCAAGTGCTTCTAGTCTTTATTTTGAACTTCTCTACACCAAGGTACGCTATCTTGTTCTTAAATTCTGAAATTTACATAGTGCATGTTGTCAATTATGAATGAAATACAAAACCAGATTTTTTTCCAACAGAGAGAAAGGGAAGTAGTCATGTAGTATGAGAGGATATTTGTCTTCTAAAGTTGAAGACATGATGTCCCTCAGGAAAAGTGTTTCAGGTAGAAGTGAATGCATTCTGTGTTGCTTACAAACTCTTCAGTTAGTGGATAGGAAATTCCATGATCTCTCGGCTTTTTAAGACCAACCAATCCACTCAGTATTGATCCCAATATATGTCCAAATAACTCCTTAAATTTCTTCCCTAAAAGTCCATACTAGAAAAAAACATGGTTTGCATATTTGATTTTTAGTGAAGTGTAAAGTAGAAAGCAATGGCATTAGAAATGCATTAAATGTTACTCTCATATTTGTTGATTTTCTCTTTTTCTCATAACTTGTAAAAGGAACACTGTGTTTTTATCATTTCTTCATCAAATTAAAAAAATATTTGATGTCACTACTTTAAACATGACCACTATGTTTCATTCACTTCTTTAATATGTCTTAACTATCTTACCAGTTTACCCTCATCCCTACTAGAAGAGTATCGGTCTTTAGCAGTACAATGGTCTAGTCAATGGTGTGGATCTTTGCAATGACAGCTACAGTCTCCAATCGTTTTTTTTTGGGTTAAAAGATGATTCATAGCAAACAAGTAAACAACTATATCATGTTGAGGGTAGAGCCTGTTTAAATACATTCCATTGAGGTCATCCTTAAACACATTAACTAAGTCCACAGGCGGACATTCAAAAGAAATAACCCATCTCTAAGGCCCCACAACTAAGCCACAAAACTATTACTTATCCCAATACGCCTAAAGAATCCAGCAAGCCAACCACCATGGTTATCCCTCACAATACCCTCACATCCTGCTAGCCCTGTGCTACCCATGACTACTCCATCTGTGTTCAATTTGCTCCAACCTTCTGAAGGCCTCTCCCATCGCACTTCCTTGATAATATATCTAGTTGGACCTCTGGGTGAGCATGCACAATACATGAACTCTCTAGTTTGGTTAATAATGTTTGCAGCCAACCTTGGACTCCGATTCTTCCTATTAAAAACGAAACTGTTCCTGCTTTTCCATATATTCCACATTGCAAATGGATAAATCATTTTCCATGGGGCTTTCCAGTAAGGTAGCTACTGTTAATCTTCCCATTAATATTGAGCCACTCCTGTAAATCAGTCATCCAAAATGCTTGGTTAGTGGTCTTAACTCCCAGCTGTACCCACACGGCTTTGACCTAAGCACAATCTCTGAGAGCATGAAGCACTGATTCCGACTCCCCTCGACAAATAGGACACAACTTTTCATCAACCACCCCTTTTCATGCAAGACATGCCTTCACTCCGATACTATTATGAGCACACCTCGACAGGAACGTTTTGACTTTTGGTAAAGTCTTTGATATCTAGATCCAACTAGCAGTCACCAATCTTGCGTGCCTATAGAGCTGCTCATCATCCAAATCAGGGTAATATGCCTAAAACTAAGAACAATTAAAAAAAACCATTAGCTAAACATGATATATATTATTCATGAAGTGCATACATTATTAACACACATATTTCTCTCACATGAGGAAAATTATAGCATAAGATTCTACAATTGCTAACCAGACAAAATATGACAGTTTAATTTTCATGCAGAAATATTGCAATTTTTCTGAAACTGGTCCAAAACCGTTCAAATTAGATGCCAGAAATGTTCAAGTACATAACACTAACTTCACCAGGGCAAAAAAGAATCACATAATATATACTAAAAACGAGTTTGGGATGGCTCTTACTAAACATGAAGAAGAATTCAAAGCATCAAGAAAAATAAAAAATGAAGAAGAATTCAAAGATAACAAGGAGAAGGTGCAAAGATGGAGAATGTGTTAGGATGTGTGCCCTTAAATCCTATTGTATGATGCTATGTATGACATTATGTATGACTTAACGTTGTGTTTTAATAAAGTTGTTTTATTTTTATCTAAAATAATGGTAATATGAATATTTGGACATTATCATATAGTCCATGAGATGCATAGTATTAGATTTAGTCATAGAAGATATAAATCACAAGTTCTTTGTAAACTCAAAATTTATAGTTCGTAGTTGATGATGAAATTGGGCATTTCATCTGTGAAGATTATAACGTATCAACTAAGATGATTTGTCTTGATCATGGAAATGGAGACTTCTAGTTAATATGTTGATATGTTTTAAGAGTTAAGACATATTGAACTGGACTGCTGTGAGATTTATTATTCTTCTAACGACTGTCAAATAAATAATAAATCTCACGACTTTTATTTGCATGAACTCTTAATCCTGAGAGAATAATGGACCTGATCATGACATGTAGATTGCTTTGATATATCAAGAGTGAGATCTAAAGTAACGGTCAAAACCTCAGTATGTTGGGCAGCCACATTTAGTGTTGATGGAACATATATTCTTAAGATGGAATTCATAATCTCTTAATGGAGATATAAAATACTCCCTTGAGATAAGTTTAATGGGTTTGGTTATTCAGAGAGTTAGGCCTAACCACTTTGGTAAGAAGTGACTAAAGTATATATTTATGAAATTGTATTTCATAAATATATGGTGAATAACTTTATAGGACTAAACCGGGTACTCAAGGATAAGATGTAGTAATGTTTAAAATGGCAGTCTATATTCATGACTTTGTATTACTACGAATATTTTATGATGGGGTTGAGTGTATAATAAAGCCTTGGGATATAATTTATTAATAAGGCCTAGAGTACAATTATATTTATATAGTGGTATTAAATATAATTAATGGTAACTTTGGACTTGTCAAGAGTTGACGGAAAAGCCCAAGGTTAATTGGAGATAGTGTCTTATTGGTCCCTTTTGGTCCCACTCCAAGCCACAAACTAAAGCCCAATTGGAAAGGCCCAATAGGCTAGCCTAATTAGATAATTAGTTAGTTATAAAGAGAGAAAGCATACAGAATTTTTTTTAAGGAAAGAAGAGTAGAGAGAAAAAGAAGAAGAGAGAGTGTGAGGCACACTTTCATTCTTCCTTGGAAACGATTGAGAGACCGCACTTCTTAGGCGTAAAGTGGAATTGGAGTGAAAATTAAAAGTGTTCCCAAGTGCTTCTAATCTTTGTTTTGAATTTCTTCATACCAAGGCACGCTATCTTGTTCTTAAATTCTAAAATCTACATAGTGCATGTTGTCAATCATGAATGAAATAGATCCTTGTTTGTTGCTTCCGCTATGTGTTTTGTATGAGATACAAAACCAGATTTTTTCCAACAGAATGACTCTGATTGAAGTGGCTAATTTGTCTGGGTGGCATTATGAGATGGGGTATGTATCTAAATATTTAATCTTGTCTTTTTCTTTATTTGTTACTAGCACAACTGGGTTCAAATATTATTAGAACCAGTTGTATTGGTAACGAAGACTAGTCAATATTATTTACAAGGCTCTTAACTTCTTAATATTAATTTTAATGAGTTTTATTCTTTTAGTGGTTTGTATAATCACCGTATGCAAAAATTAAAAAAAAAAAAAGAAAGAAAAAGAAAAGTGTTCTATTTTGATAATATTTTCAACCATGAAGGTTGTTCATAGTTAGGCTAAAAGGTCAATTCTTGGAATATAAATTTTAAATCTTACCAATTAAGAGTTTCTCCCATGTATTTTGGATAAAATTTTTTAAATAGTTTCTTCATAATTTTATTCAAATATCATATGTAGGTTTCATATAAGTTAGGATCCTCAGCAAAGTTTTCGTGCAACTAATTTGCTAGAAGGCTAAAGGCCTAAAACTGATTTCCTACTTCCTAGCCAAAAAGGGGGAAAATTATTGCTAAACTTAATGCTATGTTTGGAAGTTTTGAGAGAGAGAGAGAGAGAGAGAGGAGAGTAGAGGGGGAATGGTTATCCTCCACCTTGTTTGGATGCTTTTAAAATTAAGGGGGAGGGGAATAAATAGTATTTTCATTTGTAATTTTGTTAATATGGTAAGGGTAAATTTGTTAATTCATTTGGTCAAACATTTTTATACTCCACTCTCCTTTCAAATCTCTCTAATTTGGGGGAATTAAAAATGAAGGGTTAGAAGTAGCTTCAACCCCCCAAACCCCTCCAAATCCCCCCCTTCCTTCCTTAAAAAACATCCAAGTAAGGAAATTAAATTACTCTCCCTCCCTCTACTATACTCTCTCTCCTTCCCCCAACATCCAAACATAGCATAAATATAGTTGATTCCCGAATTTGTGAGTTACGTATCTGCTATTTACGACCAAGAGTATGGGAAAAAAAATGAGAAGTTGAAAACCAACTTTTACAAAATGGTCTAGTAACACATCAATATATAACAATTTTAAAGAAAAAATTGTTCAAAACCATTGTGTTCAAGCTAGTAAAACTTCATTTGTGAACAACAAAAAACACATACTTAACAAAAAGTTTGAACACTTTGTTTTGTATAAAGCGATAATTAACTACTAATCGCTAACCTATGCATTGTAAACAATGTGAGAAAAAAAATTTATTCAATTAGAAAATTATTAAAATGCAAAAGGAAACAAAAAAAAAAAAAAACCATTTTCAAATGAAGATTTAAATTTAAAATCATCACCAATCCATGTATTAATACATACAACATTACAAACCTTGAGAAGAAGATAATTACCAACCTTTGCCTAATTACCTTTAGGCCCTTTGAATATAGTTATGAACATTTTCTATAAGGATTCTATAAATCCTAAAAATAGAAAAACTACTAAGCACTACAGTTACATTCCCTAAGCTAGCAAGCCTTGGATGTCTTCCATCATAGCTATTATTTGCCAAGGTAGGGCCTCTTTCTTATAGGGCCCGTTTGGATTGAGGGGGGAAGGACGGGGAGTGGAAAGGAGTAAAGTAGAGTTGTCTGAAAAAAAGCTAATTTTGGCCCAAATTTACTATACTACTCTACTACCCATCCCTCCCTCTTAATCCAAATGGACCAATAAGTATCTCCCTCACCTGTTTTTTGTCAATTGAGGAAATAATTCAATGGAAATCTCACTCTTGCCTTCTACAAGACCTCCCTTGTACTACAAACCTATTTTGATGTGCATTTAAAACTGTTACACCACAAAAAATCCTTCTGCCTAAAGAGCCAAATTTGTCCCCCAAAAAAAAAAAAAAAAAAATTTACAATGAGGTAAAATCAATAACAAATCAAAGTCAAGATTGTTGTCCATTGACTTTCTAACAAAAATAACTCTTTCTTGAAAAACTTTTTAAAGAACAACCAGGAAACAAATTACTAATAAAATTAGATTGAAAACAATTTCATAATTGTGAAATTCTATAATTAATAAATAAATTGAAGGGGCCCCTAAAACTTGAACTTTGAAATATCAAAGATCAAAAGTTAGAATGAAAATCTAAAAAATATACAAATAGCTTGCATAATATTCCAAGGTCAAAAAGTGCTTGAGATTGGTAGAGGAAGAAGCAACCAATATCTCATCATGATCAAGCAGAAATCCATCAAAAATCTAAGATCTATAAAAACCTTAACTTTGAAATATCAAAGATCAAAAGCTTGAGTGAAATCTCAAAAACATATAGATATCCTTCATGAGAGCCCAAGATCAGAATGTGCTTCAGATTGGTCATGAAGGAAGACGTAGTCAACATCCCATCATGATGAAGCAACAATCCAACAAAAAATCTAACAATTTATAGAGCATCTGTGTATAATTTAAAAAAAAAAAAAACTAATTCAAATATCACAATTAGCAAGTCAATTATTATAATCTCTAACATTTGTAAAAGGGTCATGTTAATGGGTGCTCTTAGGGCATTTGTTAATGAACCATTTTAAGAAAGTTTTAATACCACTTTCAGGGGAAATAAAAAAAAAATTGTCAAAAAAGTTAGTTACTTTTGTTCTTTTCCCATAAAAAGATTTTAAAAATAGTTCATAAACTAATGTTCTTAGGAATCCGTTAATTTTTCCCCTTTTTGTAAAATAGCAAACAATTTTCCCAATGCAATGTGTTTATTAGTGTGGGTGGACAAAGTTTAGCTCAGGTTAGAACTAGCCTATGACCTACAAACCCACAACACATGATAGGCCACAAACGTATTGACCTCTTGTGATGGATTAATTGATTAATTAGTTAAGTTTAATTATATAATCAAATTCACATGCACGTGGTAGTACAAACAAATCACCAATAAACTAAAGTGCAGCGAAAAATAAATTTGACACGGTGATTTGTTTACGAATGGGGAAAACCTCCAAGGCAAAAATTCCACTGGGTGATTTTAAGGTCACCATTCCCGAGAATCCATTATTATCACAATAAGCGGTTACAAGTAAAGGAATCCCAGTACTTTATACCAACCTACGGTTGAACCCTTACCCCAATACCCAATTGGGCTTGTTTTGTAGTGACAATCTCTCATTTTCAATGCATGGCTCCCAGTACGTGACTAACCAATTGCGCAGATCCTAATACGCGACTTCAATCACCAACTTGAGAAAGATGTTGGTTGCAAAGTTCTTCAGTTCATCCTCACAATGAAGAACAAGAAGATGCTTGGTTACAAAACCCTATGGTGCAAAGACATATCAGCTTCTTCACAAAGAGTTGAACTAGGGCAAACTTTGTCTTCGGTCACAAATTGCTTGAACAAACTTTGCTCAATGCTTGTACAACTTGTGTCTACTTTGACGACCCTTAAAATAATCCTTTTATATGTCTAGGGTTATGAGAAAAGAAGGCCTAAAGACATATCCACAGATTGAAATCAAAACAGATCAGAAAATCTGTTTTTCTTAAACCTCGACAGCTAGAGGTGTCGAGATGTTGTTGAGCCATGGGGTTGAAAACAGCTTCTTAAAGCTCGATAGATGCAACTGTCGAGCCAACTATCGAGCTTTAGTGACATGCACTTCTTAGCTTATTTCTTGGACAGTCTTGCATGGCTTTAACACTGGATCTTGAAACAAGGTTTCTTGAAGTATCAAGAACATTCTAGATCTACCCAAATATAAGTAAAGTGCATTTTGTCAAAGGATTTGCTAATTACATAAAAGTATGACATATGTTCTTGACAAGTGAACCATATATGTCCTAACAATCTCCTCCTTTGACAATCTGTGACAAAATCACAACTAACAAATGATCATATGAGAGAAGTCATAAATCACTCAACTCGTACTCACTTGTTAAGTATAATAAAATCTATTCTAATACAAACTCTTGAAAAACTTTGCAAGAAGAGAGTTTATGGCAAGTAGACTTTGACAACCTGTATTTTTGAAACACTTTAAATGAAATACTTTAAACGAAACACATACATCATCACATATATATCTAAGATAAGCACCATGTATGTAAAAATGGTCACAAGACCTAGGTACAAGAACAATGTATCTCTAACAAGAAAGAAAAGAAAAGATACAAGTAATCCTTACTACATCTCTAAAAAAAAAAAACAAACTCTCCCCATAGTAGTAATCTCCTATGTACTAACTCTCTCCCTAGTAGTAATCTCCTATGTACTAACTCTCCCCCTAAGAATGGCTACTTTCATATCCAAAACTACTTCCCCTTTTTGTCATGAGTGACAAAGAGCAAGAGTGTCAAGTAGACATCTCGTCAAAAATGGAAGAGCTAGCATCTCCACCCTCATCATCATCATCGTCACCGGAACCATCATTAGATGTCTCGAATGCCTCGGGAGGAGGAGAAGGAGACTCCATAAAACTACCTAGGCGAGCCTGCCGTCTAGCAATGCGGCCAACACGAGTGTTCACTTGATACAATTCCGTAGAAAGTGTATCAAGGCGAGCATCTATGCGTTGAAGCTGCGCCATGATTGCATCCAAAGTTACACCTCCCGCTGAGGAAGAGGGAGTGGAGGTAGAAGGAGGAGTGGCTGAACCGAACCTCCTCGAATGAAACTATGCCTCGCTCCATTTAACGGTAGTGTAGTCAATGGCAAACATAACGAAGAAGTGGTCAGATGAGGGAAAAGGAACAGAAAAATGGCATAAGATCCTTGTGATAGTAGAAGGAAGATAAGCTTATCACAGGTCGTTGTATCCCTATACATATCTATGATAGAAAAAATGAAGTGTGAAGGAAAATCTATAGACAGATTCTCAAGAAGGGATAACAAAAAACAAGAACGAGACTTAGTGATAAAGTTATAGTGAGAGAAAGGATACAGAACAAAAGTCATCACCATGTTCAGGAATCTAGGACCTTTAGCAAAAGGGCGACATGGTGTAAACTGATGCTCACACCAATCAGCTGGGTGCTCACAGAAATCAGAGATCATCTTATCTTTGGACACAGTCCGTAGACGCTCACAATTGGGGTAATCAGGATGCGCCACCCTTGGAACATAAAACACATCAGATACCAACTCCAGTGTGACTACTATGCACGTACCTTGAACACGAGTATGAAAGAGAGGTATTGAAGTATTAGTTCCATGCATGCAGGAGTAGAACTCTTGAATTAGCATGGAAGGACATGTGACTGGGATGTCACACAGTGACTCCCATTCCCGTCTGTGAATGACATTGGGAAGGTCAGTGTCGACGAAATCCAATAGAACAACATGGCATTCCGAATGAACACCTCGTTTGGAAAAATTCTCTGAAAAGTCTGTTTGGGCTTTCTCATCATGGAATCGAACAGAAGAAGGAGTAGGATCAGAGGTCGAAGAGGCCCTAGAGCGAAAAGGATTCTGGGACAGAACAGACTTACGTTTTGGTGCCATTGACGCACTAACGCAAACTAGAGAGACAGAGGGGGAAGAAGGAAACACTTAGAAAAGTTCCAACATAGTTCAAATAGAATAAGTATATTGAAAGGAAATAACGTATGCATGAAAAATGCGTGAACATGTGACATGCAACATAAAAGACATCATGGGCTCAGCCTAATCCAATCTTACCAACACACAATCAAATTGCATACATCTAAATACATGATAATACAGTTATTATGCTTATGTGATGCAATGCATTAGTTTTGAAACTTATTTAGACAAAAACCCATTCAAAAACTCAACAAATTTTGAAAACCCCAAAAATTTTCAAAAACTTAAAACCTAGGTATGAATGCCTGAAAAGATCATGAGAAAAGAGAGAAAGAAAGATCATACCAAGTGATTGGAAGTAAGAAAGGCCAAAAATCATGTGGGTTGAAGGTTTTGAGAGAGAAGAGAGTGCTTGGAAGAGAACAGGCGCAGACAGATCGAGAAAATGAAGTCCAAATCGCGCTAAACATATATATAGAACCTCAGTAAAGCTCGACAGATATAAGTTTCGAGAGGTATCGAGCCAGGTGTTAAGGTAGGTGTTTAGATCACAGGCGTCGACAGATAAAGCTATTGAGGAGGTGTCGAGGAACAAAACATTAGACACGCAAAAGAAGCTCAATTTATCCACCATCTGTCGAGAAGGTATTGAGAGGCCAGGAGGTTTTTTGATCGATCCACTAGGTGTCGAGAAGCTATCGAGAGGTCAGGAGGTTTCTTGATCGATCCACCAGGTGTCGAGAAGTGTCGAGATTGCGATAAGATACAACAAATGAGCTCGACAAATAAGTAAGGTATCGAGAGGTGTCGAGAAGGTATTGAGAAGTTTTAAAAACAGTTTTTTAAGAGAGGAGAAAAACACAGATATGAATGCAATCAAACATGCAACTCAGCCAATGATCCAACCAATGTTTTAACCTCTCAAAATCATCTCCCAATCAACAAAGAGATAAGAATATAGCTCCTAAACACACACACACACACACACACACACACACTAAACAAGTCTAACCAATTTTAATATGTCAAAAACAAGTTAAGACAGTTTAGTGAGCATACATCAACACATGTAAACCTTGTGATGGCCAAATCACATTGTATCTACACATGTATCAAGAGTAGCAAAGAATATTGTGTGTTGTGTGTGAAAAATATCGCGAGATTGCATAAGTGTTTCAGTGATATGACAATTTGAGATATGAGAAAACCACTTTAACTCACACACAATCATAATTGTTTGATGGGGACTATTACCTTTAAGGTACATCCTATAACTCTCACATCTCCTAGAAAACACACTTGCAATCATATTTTAAAGCATTTTGTTCTTTTTGCTTTTATTTTCTTTGCATATTTTCTTTTTACTAAGTAAACCATGCATAGGTATACAAAGTGAGAAAAGAAACACCTAATTATGTTAAGGCTTTTGACATTGCACTTTTATTAGATTGAAGCATACAAATGTCATTGACATTGCACTTTTGTTATGCCGAAGCATACAAATGTCATTTAATGATTGACGGGTAACAGTGGTGAGATGGTTATTTATGCCTTTCTCTTAGGATTTTCTAGTCCTTCTCATCAAAAAGAGTGATATGAGTGTTAAGTATAAGAGGTCACTTAACCTTACTCATCACAAACAAAGAGCCACAAAGCTCACTTGCTTTGTTATGCATAAGGATGCTCATCTAAGTTACAAAAGATACAAAGTTTAGAAAACTTTGTTTCAATGGCCATTTTAAGGTTCACAAGAACCAATGTACACATACACACACTGTTTTTGTATTTTTCTGAATTTTTCAATTTTTTTTTAATTTAAAAAAAAAAAAAAATTGAAAAACTAACAACGAAAAACATGTAAAACAAAACAAGACAATGCCTAAAACTAGATTGACACAAAAACATTAAAGCAAACACACAAGTAATGCAAAACTAAAAATAGAGAGAGAGAGAGAGAGAGAGAGAGAGAGAGAGAGAGAGAGAGAGAGAGAGAGAGAGATTAAATCACTTGAAGCCCTTTTCTTTCCACACCTTGGAAGAGCTTTTCCTTTTTGCAAACCCTTGAATCGGCGGTGAGGCGGAAGAATTGATACTGTTTAAGTTCGACAGGAACATGAAGGCTTTGAGAAGATCTCTGAGAGGAGCAAACGAGGACAAAAACTGATTCTGGTTTCCCGACGCCAACATGCTGTTGCTATTTTGGGTGGCTAGCCACTTATAGCAATTTGGTCGAGTATGACCAGCTGCTCCACAGTGATGACAGAGATGTTGCTTATTTTGTTTGGGCCTTTAAGAGTTGGTCTTCTTAGCCCTAGGGTTTTTAGCTTCCTTCTTATTTAGCTTAGGGGGTGCTTCTAAGATAGATTTACCCTTGTCTATGTTCTCACTAGCTAAACCAGTTTTAACATTAGTGTTCTCAATTTCAACATTATTACTAGGAGGAACAAAAATGGTAGTACTAGAAGAAGTAATATTAGAGGAAGAAAAATCATACCCTAAACCTGTTCGATCTAAAGTTGATTTTTTAAAATTTAGCATCTCATCGAGCTTAGCGCTTGAAGTCCTTTCCAGTTAAGCTCTGACTTGGAATAGTTCTGCCTTAAGTTTCTTAGTCTTCTCAACCAAGAAGTTATTTTCAAACCTCAATACTCCAATAGTTTGATTTACGTCATCAAAGTTTGTGGAAAGCTCTTCATGTTCAAGCGCCACATCACTAAGCTTCTTGGTGGTCAACCTATACAGCTTCTCATACTTTTCTGAGACCTTGTATAACTTAGCATAGGCTGTGTGAATGTCATCTTGATCATCCATCTTCTCAAATTTGGCTTCCACCAATTCCTCTTCTTCATCCACATCTTCAATAATCCCCTCAGTAGGATTAACTGTGGCAATGAAGGTATTCAAGATTCTGTCATCCTTATTGTTGGAATCATCTTTAGGCTTGGTGTCACTTAGTGTAACAGCAAGTGCCTTACTTTTCCCAATCGTTTTGAGATATGTTGGCACTCCTGTTTCATCTGTCTGAAGCCCTGGTACTCAAAGAACTTAGGTCCTGTAGGAACAGTGTACTGACTGCCATCCCTTGCATCCTTCTTCCCTCTGTCTTGGCCCTTGAAATGAGAAGAACTGGATTGCCTATGGTCCTTATTGAAGCCTTTTCCATTTGCATTCTTTATAAACTTCTTGAATTGCTGGGTGATGTAGGACTTCATCTTAGAATCTTCATCATTTGAAGACTCATCAGTATCACTACTCTTGGCCTTTAATGCCATGCTTCTGCCCTTGCTAGACTTCCCGATTCTAGACAATCCTAACTTATAGGTCTATAGATTTCCAACCAGCTTTGTCAAAGGAATTTTATCAATGTCCTTTGATTCCTCAATCACAGTGACATTAGCATAGAATCTTTCAGCCAGAGATCTGAGCACCTTTCTCACAATCTTGGGTTCTGGAATAGTTTCTCCAAGATTAAAGGCAGAGTTCACGTTGTCCTTGAGTTTGGCATAGAATTCATCAAACGACTCATCCTTCTTCATCTTTATCTCTTCGAAGGTTGTAGCGAGCCTTTAAAGCTTCGAATCCTTACCAGCCTTTGTTCCCTCATAGGTTGTCAAGAGGATGGTCCATGCTTCCTTTGCAGTTTCGGTGGAGGATATCTTCTTGAATTCCTCATTTGTGATTGCACTGAACAATGCATTCAATGCTCTACTGTTGAAGTTTGCCGCCTTGATCTTAGTCTCATTCCAATCGGCCGACGCTTCCTTTGGCTAGGTCCAGCCAATCTCTACAGCTTGCCACACCTTCTTATCTAGAGACTGCAAAAAAGCTCTCATGCGTACCTTTCAGTATGCATAGTTAGTCTCATCAAATAAAGGAGGGATAGTAAGAGATTGTCCTCTATTCATGACAAAATGGGGTCAATGGATCACACACAAGGATTAAACCCTAATTAGAGTGTGCCTGTTTTGATACCACTTGATAGGCCACAAATGTATTAACCCCTTGTAATGGATTAATTGATTAATTAGCCAAGTTTAATTAATTAATCAAATTCACATGCAAATGCGTGGTAGAATGAACAAATCACCAATAAACTAAAGTGTAGTAAAAAATTAATTTGACACGGTAATTTGTTTATGAATGGGGAAAACCTCCAAGGCAAAAACCCCATCGGGTGATTTTAAGATCATCACTCCCGAGAATCCACTATTATCACAATAAGCGGTTACAAGTAAAGGAATCCTAGAATCTTAAACCAACCTACTGTTGAACCCTTACCCCAATACCCAATTGGACTTGTTCTGTAGTGACAATCTTTTCTTTTCAATGCACGGCTCCCAGTACGTGGCTAACCAATTGCGCGGATTCTAGTACGCAACTTCAATCACTAACTTGAGAAAGATGTTGGCTACAAAGTTTTTCAGTTCATCCTCACAATGAAGAACAAGAAGATGCTTGGTTACAAAACCCTATGATGCAAAGACATAACAGCTTCTTTACAAAGAGATGAACTAGGGAAAATTTTGTCTTTTTGGTCATAAATTGCTTGAACAAACTTCGCTCAATGCTTGTCCAAATTGTGTCTACTTTGACGACCTTTAAAATAATCCTTTTTTATGTCTAGGGTTATGAGAAAAGAAGGCCCAAAGACATATCCACGGATTGAAATCAAAACAGATTAGAAAATCTATTTTTCTTAAACCTTGATAGCTAGAGGTGTCGAGATGCTGTCGAGCAGCTGTCGAGCCACGGGGTTGAAAATAGCTTCTTAAAGCTCGATAGATGCAGCTGTCGAGCTTTAATGACATGCACTTCTTAGCTTGTTTCTTGGATAGTCTTGTATGACTTTAACACTTGATCTTGAAACAAGGTTTCTTGAAGTATTAAGAACATCCTAGATCTACCCAAATACAAGTAAGGTGCGTTTTGTCAAAGGATTCGCCAATTACATAAAAGTATGACATATGTTTTTAACAAGTGAACCACAATGTCTAAACAACGCAGCCCATGAGCGTGGGAGAAAATCTAGATTATTACATAAATGACCAAGTGACCATGCTAGGAACCTTGTCAACCTTTGTTACTAGTCGAGGAAGCCAAATTGTGCCGAGGAAGGATAATTCCTTGGGGGAGCCCATCGTTTGAGCATGATATTCGATGATAGGTTTAAGTTGCTAGGAAATCATTACAGTGGCGGAGTCATGGGGCCTATCCCTTGACATAAGATTGGACATGCTGGAATAGTAGCTTAGACCAAAGAGGCCACCTAGATACTACAAATGGTGGGCCTGCATGCTGGTGGAATATTTTCCCATCATTACAGAATACTTTTGGCTGCGAATGATTAAAGATGCTAAGCGACATGTTTAAAAGTGCCAAGTTTGTTAGAAGGGAAAGAGTACAACCATTAATGCAAGTATTTATCTCTTCCAGTGCCTAATAAACCATGGGAATGTATCAGTATGGATTTTGTTCTTGGTCTTCCATCTACACAACAAAAGAATAATTCAATCATAGTGGTAGTGGATCGTTACTCCAAGATGGCTCATTTCATCCCGTGCAAAAGGTTTTGGATGTTTCCAATGTGGTTTTATTTTTCAAAGAAGTTTACAAGCTTCATGGTGTAACCCTTAAAGGGATGGTTAATTTGAAGTTGTCAATCGAAGTCTTAGGAATCTCTTTAGATGCTTGATTGGTGATGTGAGAGACTGTGCCTCCGACCTACACCTTTTGGATTCAAAGCTTTGGCATAACCCACACAACTGGGTGGAGTTGTATTGGTGCCTCTCGAGAGTGGAGGTTTTACTGATTTTATCTTTCCTCTTAGGTCAAGGGTTTTACATTGGAGTCGTCCCTTATTTTAATAAAGAAAAATAAGAAACTAATATTAAAAAAAGTACGTCACTTTTGTGGATGAATTGAAATTGTACATCTCTTGATAATAACTAGAAAATTACATGGCGTTGATCCTAGATACAATATAAGAAAAGTACGTAGCTTTGATTCCTAATTATAATATAAAAATTGAAAAGTACAAGGAAAAACATAATCTACTAACCCTTGATTTAAGTTCAAAGAATAGATTACAAGACTCAGAAGGTATTACGCACCTAATCTACTTGGTAAAACTAGTCTCTAAATGTTTATGGCCAATGTTATATCATATCATTCAAGAGTTTCTATCATTAAAGAAATTCAAATAAAGATTAGAAGATTTGAAATTGAAAAACATGGTGAATATTTGTATGATGTGATAGGCCACAAATGCGTTGACCCCTTGTGATAAATTAAGTTGATTAATTAGCCAAGTTTTTAATTAATCAAATTAACATGAAAATTTACGTGGCAGCACAAACAAATCACCAATAAACTAAAGTATGCAGTAGAAAATAAAAAACACGGTGATTTGTTTACGAATGGGGAAAAACAAATGGCAAAAACCCCACCGGGTGATTTAAGGTCACTATTCCCAAAACTCCACTATTATCACAACAAGTAGTTACAAGTAAAGGAATCCCAGTACCTTACCAACCTACAGTTGAACCCTTACCCCAATACCCAATTGGACTTGTTCCGTAGTGATAGTTTCTCCTTTTCGATGCACGGCTCCCAGTACGTGACTAACTAATTGCGTGGATCCCAGTACGTGACTTCAATTCATTAACTAGAGAGAGAGTTGTTGGCTACAAAGTTCTTCAATTCATCCACACGATGAAGATTAAGAAGATGCTTGGTTACAAAACCCTACGGTGCATATTACATAGCAACTTCTTCACAAGAGATGAACTAGGGCATGAACTTTGTCTTGGATCACAAATAGTTTGAACAAGAATTTCTCAATGCTTGTGCAACTTGTGTACATGTGCCTCCTTTGACGGCCCTTAAAATAATCCTTTTATATGTCTAGGGTTAGATGAAAAGAAGTCCTAAAGACACATTCATGGATTGGAATCAAAACAGAATTTAGAATCTGTTTTCCTTAAATCTCGACAGATAGAGGTGTCGAGGATCTGTCGAGAAGCTGTCGAGCCTCAAGGCTAAAACAGCTTCTTAAAGCTCGATAGATGCATGTGTCGAGATTAGGTGTCGAGCTTTAATAACTTGCACTTTCCAGCTTGTTTCTTGGATAGACTTGATGACTTCAATACTTGATCTTGAAACACAGTTTCTTGAAGCGTTAAACACATCCTAATTCTACCCAATTACAAGTAAAGTGCGTTTTGTCAAAGGATAAGCCAATTACATAAAATAACGACATATGTTCAAAACAACTTGAACCATATATGTCCTAACATGATGTGTGATAAACCTTAATCTAAGAGCATGTGAACATATTATTTGAATTGAAAAACCCTAGAACATGCAAGGATTAAGGACAACCTAGAGCATATTTAGAACTAGGAGATAGATATGCTTGAATCTAAAAGCCAGAGCATAGTTAAAAAAAAAAAAAAAAAAGAGGTTTAGAAACCTTACATCATTCGCTAGCACTCTTGAGCATTCCAAGCAAGAAATCTTCTCTAGAGGGAGATTCGTGAATAGGAAGTTGGTAGTCCAAAACCATAAGGACCAAGTTATCCATTCTAGTGAATTGAGACCAAGAGGTCCAAGACCCCAAGGACAACTTCCTATTACTAACTCCAGAGAATAAGGACAGAGGGAGAAAGAGAGAAATTTCAGGTTAATTTTTAGGATGTTTTGAACCGATAATAGAAAGGGGTATTTATAATGGATGTTGGGGGTTAGGCATGAGTCTCTGGCCAATGTGGGACTTAGAAAAATTCAGATTTTATTGGGAAAAAAAAAACATTGGGTGCAAGGCTAAGTGTCAATCGGCACTCGGTCAAAATTCTCTAGAAATCCTTTCCTTTCTTGTTCACTTCTTTCTGATTTCAATTGGGATATGATATCCTCTGAATTTTTTCTTCTTTTTCTAATTTCCTTGATCCTCAAGCTCAGAAAATCAACACCAATATGTCAAATTAATTAGTTAATGTTTTGTCTCTAAATTGAATCAAGTTCAAGAAACCTTTCCATAAACTATATCCTTAACCGATAGTGTTATAACAAATTATTTAATTTAAATTGAACTAAAAATAGACCAATTAGAATTAAGAGTTCATAATCATGCATGGTCGGGACCTAATTCATGCAAGTTCACTTTACACTGAAAACTTATTTCTATGATATCTTTCAATTTGGTTATTTGATTAAGGCTCATGAGCTGTATTATGACTTCAAGATTTTATATCATGTAATGCAATTAGAAATCAAACAGTTAAAACCACAATTCTTCCCAGTGATGTACATGCAATGGGATGCATGATGTAATGCAAGTGAGGTTAAGTAAGAGCTGTGAAATGTGGTGTCTATAGGTGAAAATCCAAGGAATTGGGAAAGTATCATTCCCATGGTTGAATTTGCTTGCAACTCTTCTTTTAATCAGACTATTAAAACATCTCCTTTTGAAATTGTGTATAAGAATAAACCTTGGAGTGTCTTAGATTTGGCACCATTTCCACTTTCTAAGAAGGATAATGTAAGAGCAACAAAAATGACAGAGTTTATGCAATTTTTCCATGCACAAATTAAGGAGATAATTGAACATTCCAATGCAAATTACTAGGCTGTTGCTAATATTCATTGAAGGAGACTAATTTTCAAGAAAGTGTATCCATGAAAGGTGTTGACTAAAATCAATGATAATGCCTACACAGTCTAACTACCCTCTCATCTAAATATTTCTAATGCCTTCAATGTGAAGCATTTAAAGCCTTATTTTCCAGTTGAAACTTGAGGGAAATTTTCGTTTATGGAAGGGAGTATGATGTAGCTACCCTCTACCCTTAGGCGAACAAATCAACCTCCCTACTCTTAGGACTTACAGCTAGCAACCCTCTACTCTAACGCCAAACAGCCAACCACCCTTTCTAACTTCTTAGGGTAGCTAGCCAGCTAGCTGCTTGTTTTGACTTTTTAGATTTGCCATGTTTGTTTTTAATTTCAGTTTTGACTTATGGTGTTGATAGCCAACCTAGCTGTAACTATCAGTTAGTTTATGTCCTAGTAGTTAGAGGTTACAAATAGGCTTGTTATGTAAGAGAAGTATGGTGTCTATAGTTTGAATCCCACCTCCTTTCTCCTCCCTTATTCATCTAGAACATATATATATATATATTGTAAGGTTGAAATTTATCAACCATTTTGTTGGCTTCATTCTGTGCCAATTTGCTTGTAATTCAGCACTTAGAAACCCTATATTTAGGTGGGATTCATGTAAGGGTAGTGTGTGAGAAAGTGTGAAGAAATGCTTAAGATTGTGTAGTGAAGCAGGGACTTGCGGCTGGATCTCGCGGGTGGCTCGCGGCTTGCAAGCCGGCAGATGATACACATGAGTGAAGCATGCAGAGAAGATGAACAGTTATGCCAGCTGGTGCACTATAGGTCAAAAAGTCCAGTTTGGCCATTTTGTTTGCTCGCGGCTTGAACTTGCGACTCAGTCAAGTCGTGAGGCCAAGTCGCTAGCCAGCTCTATTTAGAAAATCCTGACTCTTCATATTCCTTTCTCACTCCAATATAAATACCCCTTATACCCATGAAATGTAGAGAGCTTTCAAAGAGAATTTTTAAGAGAAAAACCCTAGAGAAAAACAAGATTGATTCATTCACAATCTTTACAATAAAGACTCTTCAAATTACTCTACTCTCTTTCTCTCCATTGTTACATCCTTGAAAGGTACATTACTAAAACCTTTTCTCACCATATTCATTTTTGTGAGAATGCTATTTGGTTCTTTGGGAAGCAGTTAAGAAGGGACCCATTTCATATTGGTTGATGTTATGGGCTATAGCGGAATTCGGTAAGCTAAAGAGGAAATAGGTTCGGCGCAACCTCGTTGGAGTAAGAGCTTGGAGGGCTTAGGTACACTGGGCTGATTAGGATTGGAGGGTCTTCTGCTATCCATATATCCCAACTACACTTTTTAGTGGATTATTGACCGCTTGGAGGGAGGTAGAGAGGTTTTACACCAAGGGTTTCGGTTTCCTCTTCGATAATACATCGCTGTGTTGTCCTTGTGTTTGCATCTCTCTTCCCTTAATCTTTGCCATTTAATTTCTATTGTGGATGTGATTTTATTTACTCTAGATTGTTTATCAATTCTGTGTTAAGCTTAAGTTCATATTCCACACATTAATTGTGTGATATTAAGCTTGAATTGGTAATTTGTTTATTTGGGTCTAAACGCTCATAGTGTTTTTACACGCTATTTGAACTTTCAATTGGTATTAGAGCGGGTGTACTTGTTGTGGTTTAATTACCTAAGTGTGATCCTAGACCCCTTTGTTATGGAAAAGGCTATGTTGAATTGTGGTTTAAATGTTTGTGATAATGACTCTATGTGTATGAATGAAGGATGTCTCAACAATGAACTCTTAGAGTTATTAAAAACAAAGAAACATGCTAAAATATTTTGAAAATATGAATCACATCTTACACAATAATCTATGTGAGTCTAACTCTTTGATTAAGAAGTATAAAAGATAAAATAGAATATTGTGTGAGAAGGTTGATAATCTGAAAAAGAAAATTCAATCTAACAAAAGCATGGAAAATGAAGATGAATTTCTGTTTGAGGGTCAAGAATGCTTATCCCATGCTTGCTTAGTTGTGCACACCTCATTGAAGGTATTTAATTTATGTTTATGGTATCTTAATAGCGGCTAGTCTTGTCATATGATAGGAGATAAATCACCGTTTGAGTCACTCAAAGAGAAGGTTGGTGACTATGTGACATCTGGCGATGGGAGTCATGCTCAAGTTCTTGGCAAATGGACTGTTGAGATACTGGGATTACCTTTGTTGAAAGATGTCTTGTACATCAAAGGGCTGAAGGCGAATCTCTTAAGCATCACTCAAATATGTGATGAGGACTTTCTTGTTCAATTCTCAAAGAAGGGGTGCATAATCATTGATGACAAAGGGATTCAAGTCTTGGAGGGAAATAGGACTACCGATAATTGTCATGGAGTAGTTCCTATGACACCTATTTCGTGCAGAAGTGCACATGTTGACATGTTGGAACTTTGGCATCACAGATTTGGGCATGCAAATTTTAAACAAGTAGCTAAAGTATCTAAACTGGAAGCGGTTGAGGGACTTCCAAAGTTTGGAAAAGTGGAGAAGGCTATTTGTGGTGCATGCCAAATGGGAAAGCAAACAAAAGCAAGTCATCACAAGGTGAATGTGATCGATACCTCACGTTGTTTAGAGCTTCTTCATGTTGACGTAATAGGGTCTACAAGAACTGAGAGTCTAGGAGGAAAGAAATACATTATGGTCATTGTTGATGATTTCTGAAGATACACTTGGGTTGAATTTCTTAGAGAAAAATTGGAAATTCTTTGCAAGAGACTACAAAACGAGAAAGGAGTTCCCATTGTCAAAATAAGGAGTGATCATGACAAGGAGTTTGAGAATGCAAAATTTGAGTTGTTTTGTGAGAAAAATGGAATCAAAAAGGAATTTTCAGCCCCTAAAAATCCTCAACAAAATGGGGTGGTTGAGAGGAAGAATCGGGTAATTCATAAAAATGGAAAGAGTTATGCTACTAAACAAGCAAATTCCTCAAAGAAAACCACTTATGAAGCCGTGAACACCTCATGTCACATTGGTAATAGAATATTCTTTAGAGTGGGAACAAAGAAAACCACTTATGAAATTTGGAAGGGAAAGAAGACGAGAGTGAAGTACTTTCGGGTGTTTGGAAGCAAGTGCTACATTCTAAATGATCGAGAGAATCTTGGAAAATTTGATGCAAAAAGTGATGAATGCATTTTCCTTGGGTACTCTACTACTAGCTAGGCATATAGAGTTTTCATAAAGAGAACCAAGACGGTAATAGGGTCCATCAATGTAGAAATTGATGATGCCATAACAAAGGTAGAGATGGTTGATGATGGAGAAGGACCAAGCACTAAAAAACCCACTGTTGAGGTCGAAGCTCTTGATATAGAAGTTGAAGGACCTACACCGGGAAAGGAATCAACTCCCATGAATTCAAGAATGGAAACAAGATCAATGTCAAGAACATCAAGTCCTCTCACTCCTCCGGAAGTTCATCCTTCCATCTCCCGGAATGATGAAGTCTCCACATCAAAGAAGCCATCATCAAGAGTGATTAAGAACCATCCAGATAGCAACATCATTCGGTCTTTAGATGAAGGTCTTCGCCTTAGAAAGGGAAACATACTTCTGGCCAATCATGTAACATACCATTGCTATCTTGCCTAATTTGAACCAAAAAGGGTAGAAGAAGCTCTCCAAGATAAAAATTGGGTTAAGTCAATGCATGAAGAGTTGAATCAATTTATGAGAAATGATGTACGGGAAATTGCTCTAAGGCCTGAAAATGTTCATGTCATTAGCACCAAATGGATCTTAAAAAACAAGACAGATGAAGATGGAGAGATTATCTGGAATAAATCTCGATTAGTGGTTCAATGATACACTCAAGTAGAAGGAATAGACTTTGATGAATCCTTCGCTCTTGTGGCAAGACTTGAGTCTTTTCGTATTCTTATGTCAATTACATGTACTATGAACTTCAAACTCTATCAAATGGATGTAAAATGTTCATTTCTAAACGGATACCTAAATGAAGAAGTGTTTGTTTGACAATCTAAAGGCTTTGAGGATCCTCACTTCCCTCATCATGTGTTGAGATTGAAGAAAGCCCTGCATGGCTAGAAACAAGCTCCCAGAGCTTGGAATGATCGTCTTACCCATTACCTCCTAGATAGAGGATTCAAAAGGGGGTATGCCAACTGGACTTTATTTGTAAAAAATGATGAAGATTATCTTCTAGTGGCTCAAGTATATGTTGATGACATAGTATTTGGAGCTATCATTGATGATCGGGCTATAGAATTCTTTGAGGAGATGAAGAAAAAAATTCGAAATAAGTATGGTGGGGGAGCTTACATTTTTCTTAGGCCTTCAAGTCAAACAAAAGAAGGAAGGCATATCCATTTCACAAGAGAAGTACGCTAGAAATATTGTTAAGAAGTTTGGACTAGAGTCCAAAAAGCATGCCTCCATTCCTATGAGTTCATCCATGAAGCTGAATGTTGATTCTTCTAGAGTAGAAGTGAGTCCAACCTTGTATAGGAGTATCATTGGGAGTTTACTCTATCTTACAGCTAGTAGACTAGATATTGCATTTAGTGTTGCTGTTTGTGCTAGATATCAAGCTACTCCAAAGGAATCCCACCTGATTACAGTGAAGCGAATCGTACAATATATCAATGGAACTTCAAATTATGGGTTGTGGTATTCAAAAGACTCGAATGCTTGTCTTGCCATTTATTCAGATGCAGACTGGGCTGGAAGTGTGGATAATCGTAAGAGTACTTTAGGAGCTGCTTATACCTTGGTTACAACCTTGTCTCTTGGATGAGCAAGAAACAAAACTCCGTGTCTCTTTCCACGGCTGAAGCTGAATACATAGCCGCTGGAAGTTGCTGCACACAACTCCTTTGGATGAAGTAGCTACTTCATGACTATGGGATTCTTCAAGATACAATGTGTGTTTTTTGTGATAACACTAGTGCCATAAATCTCTCTAAGAACCCAGTTCAACATTCAAAGTCAAAACACATAGAGATACGCTACCACTTCATCCGAGATTTAGTGGAAGATAAAGTTGTGTGTTTTGAGTTCATACACACTGACAATCAAAAGGCGGACATCTTTACCAAACCTCTCGATGGTCCACGGTTTGAATCACTCTGTAAGACCATTGGTGTTGGTACAATTCCTTAAAACTCTTGTGTGCTGTGTGTTCTTCCTCTCTAGTTTATCCTTTGTAGAGCACACACTACTTTGTTGGCTATTTGTATAGCTTGTTCTGTTTGGTTGCTTTTTTCTTTACATGTTTTATTTTTTTGATCAATCTTTTCTTGCTTTTATGTCAAAAATCCAAAAACACATAAAAAGTAGAAAATCCTAAAAGTTTGATCGTCTTGGTTGAGTCTTGTATCAAAACATGTTTTGCCTTGTACCTTTGTACTAATGGCCTTGTGTATCTATGAGCATAGCTTGTTCCCTATGCACTCATATCATTGTGAGAAAAATCTTGTCATCTATGTGACTGTTGTAAATAGATCTTCAAACTTATCATGAATGATTAGTGCATGGTTTTCTCAGTCTTAAGACATGCATAGACTTGTGCCTATATATCTTCCCACTCTTTCATTTATTTTATTTTTTTAAAAAGAGCTCACCAACTGTAAATCTCCAAATGAAAAGAGATTTTGAGCTGCAAAAGCCTGTCGTACATACTAGTATTTGACTAGGAAAAAGGGAAAGCGACCTTTATAAAAATTGTATGATGCCCAAAAAGCCAAAGGCTATCTCATCGACTGAAATATCAAATTTCTAGCATCGATCTCTCAATGAGATGTATTGTTTCAAAAAGATCAAATGATATGTTGTATATGGAGCCAAATGAAAAGCTTCTTTCTTTTCCTATAAAGTTTTATGGGAGGTCATATATGCATACTTCTATAATTGAGATGGGTCACATTATCTGGTGCTAATTGTGTATGCCTTGGTTGAATTGATCATTGAAGCTTCACATTAGACTAAGGACTATCTCATCTTTGATACCCACACACATCAAGCAAGCTTATGATCAATGAATGACATATTCATTTGTGTGATTATACTTGATTAAATGTGTTTTCACATGCTCAATTTATGTTGATGAAACACAAAAAGATTTTTGAGTGTTTTAAGTTGTGTTTGGAAAGTATTTTGTTCTTTAAAAAATGTCAAAATTTCAAAAACAGTGTTGCCCTGTTTTGGCGACTCAGTCGCGGGTTGGTCCAATCGCATGCCCCATTCACAAGCCCATATAGACATTTCTCGCGATTCACTGGCGGGTAAATGTCCCAGTCATGAAAAATACTTAGAATATTTTTCAAAATTTGGGTCTCTATGTTTTTCGTGGTTCATAGTGGTGACTTTTTCGGGAGTGAAAGCCTAGTCCCGAGGGGTACACAGAGATTTTCGTAGCTTCCTTTGCGACTTCCTCGTGGGTGGAACCTCCAATCGCGAAAAACACTTCGACAAATTTTTTTAAGGTGTTTGGTGACTTGACCTGGCAATTTGCACGCAACTTAACTCAGTCGTAAAAAAAGCGTGTTTTGCATAATAAAGTCTTTTACCAGAAATGATTTCAACAGCTTTTTTTTTTCCATTATGTTAGGACATATGTAGTTCAAGTTGTTGACATATGTCGCTATTTTATGTAATTTGCTTATCCTTAGACAAAACGCACTTTACTTGTAATTGGGTAGATTTAGGACGTGTTTAACGCGTCAAAGAAACAGTGTTTCAAGACTAAGTGTTGAAGTCATCAAGTCTGTCCAAGAAACAAGCAAGGAAGTGCAAGTTACTAAAGCTCGACACCTATCTTGACACATGCATCTATCGAGCTTTAAGAAGCTGTTTTAGCCTGAGCCTCGACAGCTTCTTGATAGATCCTCGACACCTCTATCTGTCGAGAATTAAAGCAAACAGATTTTCAGTTCTGTTTTAAGTTCAATCCGTGAATGTGTCTTTGGGACTTCTTTTCTCCTAACCCTAGACATATAAAAGGATTGTTTTAAACGCCGTCAAATAGATGCAAGTTGCACAAGCATTGAGTAATTCTTGTTCATGCAATTTGTGATCAAAAAGACAAAGTTCATGCCCTAGTTCATCCTTTGTGAAGAAGTTGCTGTGTAATGTGCACCATAGGGTTTTGTAACTAAGCATCTTCCTGATCTTCAACATTTGGATGGTTTGAAGAACTTTGCAGTCAACAACTCTCTCTCTAGTTGGTGTTTTGAAGTCACGTACTGGGATCCGCGCATCTGGTTAGTCACGTACTTAGGAGCCGTGCATTGAAAGGAGAAACTATCACTACAGAGCAAGTCCAATTGGGTATTGGGGTAAGGGTTCAACTGTAGGTTGGTAAAGTACTTGGGATTCCTTGCTTGTAATCGCTTACTGTGATAATAGTGGAGTTTCGGGATTGGTAACCTTAAATCACCCGGTAGGGTTTTTGCTGTCAGGTTTTTCCCATTCGTAAACAAATCACCGTGTCTTTTATTTTCCGCTGCATACTTTAGTTTTGGTGATTTGTTTGTACTGCCACGTGAATTTTGCATGTTAATTTGATTAATTAATAACTGGGCTAATTAATCAATTTAATTTATCACAAGGGGTCAACGCGTTTGTGGCCTATCACATTACATCTCGCAATTTTTTGTCTTCCCTTTCTTTCATAAAAACTGTGTTCTCACACAAACTCTCTAGTTTCTTCCTCACTTGTTTACCAATCTTCAAGAAAAGGTATAAGTTTCATTTTTCTCTCATTGAATGTCACTTCTCTTGCCCAAGTTTTCTTGGATTGGGTCTCCTTGTTGATATTTGTGTCTTTAATGTGTGCATATGGGTATTTGATGATTTAAATAGATTGTCGTATGGGTTGCGTTGGATATGCATTGTTTCATTCTGTCTTTGGCTGTACAATTTTTTTGTTCTCACACATTCTGTGACATGATTGTGACCCTAATTTCATATAGTTAGGGTTTTCAACAATATTCCTGTTTTTGGAACTAACTCTGAGCTAATAGAGTTTGTTGTCTTGTGTGGTCTATGTTGCTCTTTGATGTACCATGATGCAGCGTGAAAATGTCTCCATTCAAAAGAGCAGCTGTGAAAGGAGGCAGTAGCAAAGGGAAAGAGTCTATGATTGATGTTGATGATCTTTCTCCAAAGCCAAAGAGGACCCAAATCCCTACAGGAGTGTATGATCCACACAAGTTCAGATCTTATACTGCTTTTCAAACTTATGAGAACTAATTTAAAGATGTCACTTCGTTGATTGAAAGAACTGTTGACCAACTGTCTCTTCTAAACACCAAAATCCTTGAATGGTTTGCCACCAAGGAATGGAATTTCCTTCTCTCTGACCTTAATGATGCATACGAGAATTTGGTGAAAGAATTCTATGCTAATGCCATTATTGAGGGAGAGGAAATCAAATGTTGGGTTAGAGGAAAGATTTTCTCAGTAAATTCCACTTATCTGGCAGAAATCCTACACATCAACTAACCAATATTCACCAAGCCATCGGTGTATGATGAGTTGAATCCAGAAGAGGATTTACTTCGGGATGCTCTTGGAAGGAACTTGGAATTCTCACAATTTGGGAACTCTATCCAGCATTGGATACATGAATCTGGGGAGGGCCCTGTTCTTGCATGATTTGATTACTGATGAAGAGATTGACATTTATGCTCATATCTTTCATATTATACGCAAAATTGTTAGCAAAACTGACTCAAGGACTTGCATTTCTTTTTGCTGCCTCGTTTCAAGGATATTGAAACTCAAAGGCATTCATCCATTAGATGATGAATCTCCCTACATGAAGCCAAGTCCAATCAACATTCGCACTCAGTGCTAGCATCGGACAAAGTCAGAAGGGAATCAAGACAGAGGCTTTAGCATCTCATACTGGTTCTCGCACCAACTCCTCCTCCTATGATGAGAAGCTAGACAACATTATGGCATCCGTCCATGAAATAAGCACTAAGATGTCAAGATTAGTCTCTCTTTTGCACCATCACACCATTCGTTGTGACACGAAGTTCACTTCTCTCCAAACCCAATTAGATCAAATTCAAAGGAAGCTAGAGGAAGATGAGGCCTAGCTATTCCATGTCAAAAAGGGGGAGCTGATGCTGATAGAGGGAGAAAGAGTTTGATTAAAGGGGGATCCTTATTTTATCATACATCAGGAATCATTTTTGTGTATCTTAACCTTTTGTTTTATGTCTTCTTTAGTATCTATACCCATGTTGCTTTTGTAAGCTTTTAGGGTTTGTTTTCTATATTTTGTAGGCTTTTATGGTTTGTACCATGCTTATGTAGCCTTTATGTTTTTGTTCCTATGCTTTGTAGCTTATGTACTTAATGTTATGCTATGCACTGCTTTAAGTACATCACTCTTGTGCCCTTGTAGGATATTGTTCCTAGATGCATATACTTCATATATTGTGCATTGGTTGAGTGTTGGACATGCAAATGGTACTTTGCATTTAAGAATTTTAGCATGCATGTCCAGATGTTCATTCCAAGTGTGAATGAGCATTGTGGTCACTATTTTATAGAGATTGCTTGTGTGGTCAAGTTTTGGTTTATTACTTTACTCCATTGTGCTTGATCGCATTGTGCTTGCCTCATATGCATTACAAGTTTTTCTGCATACAATGATCATATCATGTTGTTGTGTTTCAGGAGACACTTGTTCTTATGATTCAAGAGTTACACCAATTCTAGAGTTAGGTGTAAGTGAGTTTTGTTCAACTGTTCCTAACTCATATGTTAAGTCTAGAGTTTGTTTTTAGGGTTTTGTCATGGAATAGCCAAAGGGGGAGATTGTAAGGTTGAAATTTATCAATCATTTTGTTGGCTTTATTCCGTGCCAATTTGCTTGTAATTCAGCACTTAGAAACCCTGTATTTAGGTGGGATTCATGTAAGGGTAGTGTGTGAGAAAGTGTGAAGAAATGCTCAAGACTGTGTAGTGAAGCAGGGACCCGCGGCTAGATCTCACGGGCGGCTCGCGATTTGCAAGCCGCCAGATGATGCACACGAGTAAAGCATGCTGAGAAGCTGAATAGTCATGCCAACTGGTGCACTACAGGACAAAAAATCTAGTTTGGCCATTCTGTTTGCTCGCGGTTGAACTCACTACTCAGTCAAGTCGCGAGGCCAAGTCGCCAGCTAGCTCTGTTTAGAAAATCCTGACTCTTTGCATTCCATTCTCACTCCAGTATAAATACCCCTTATACCCATGAAATGTAGAGAGCTTCTAGAGAAAATTTTTGAGAGAAAAACCCTAGAGAAAACAAGATTGATTTATCCACAATCTTCACAATAGAGACTGTTCAAATTCCTCTACTCTCTTCCTCTCCATTGTTACATCCTTGAGAGGTACATTACCAAAACCTTTTCTCACTATACTCATATTTGTGAGAAGGCTGTTTGGTTCTTTGGGAAGCAGTTAAGAAGGGACCAATTTCATATTGGTTGATGCTATGGGCTATAGCGGAATCCGGTAAGCTAAAGAAGAAATAGGTTCGGTGCAACCCCGTTGGAGTAGGAACTTGGAGGGCTTAGGTACACTGGGTAGATTAGGCTTGGAGGGTCTTCTGCTGTCCATGTATCCCAACTACATTCTTTAGTGGATTATTAACTGCTTGGAGGGCGGCAGAGAGGTTTTATGCTGAGGGCTTTGGTTTCCTCTTCGATAACACATCGCTGTGTTGTCCTTGTGTTTGCATCTCTCTTCCCTTAATCTTTGCCATTTAATTTCTGTTGTGGATGTGATTTTATTTGGTCTAGATTGTTTATCAATTCAGTGTTAAGCTTAAGTTCATATTCCACACATTAATTGTTTAATATTAAGCTTAAATTGGCAATTTGTTTATTTTGGTCTAAACATTCATAGTGTTTTTACACACTATTTGAACTTTCATATATATATATATATATATATATGGACACACACACACACACACACACAACAGATGCCCTAAGTATATTGGTTTAAGAAATATTTTTAGAAACTGTTATGAAAAATGAAAAAATAGTTGATTTTTTTGACAACTTTTTATATTCCCTATAAAAGTGGTGTTAATTTTTTTAAAATATTCCATTAACAAATGCCTTAAGGGCACCCATTAACAGTACCTTATATTATATGTATATAAATATATATCTTGAATTTATTTTACCTTCGTATTTATATTTCCCACTAATCCATTACATTACATGTTTCTTATTCTATGTGATTTGCAGTTTCAATGAATCTAAGTATCCATTTGGATACTGTTGAAATGTAGTGCATTTGCGTTTCAGTTTTTTTTCATTGAGAAGCGCATTTCAGTGCTATTCAGTGGGTCCTGTGCACTGTTCAGGGGACCCACAAATCTCTTTTTCCAGCAACTTTTTCATTAAAAATAAGTCTCACAACACTATTCACACATTTAAAAATTATTTTGCTATAGTGTTTTCAGTTTTCAGTTTTTAGCGGCATCCAAGCGGACCCTAAATTTATCCAAGGAATTGTCAAATACATGTCATGTACTAAATTGAACATCACACCCTTATTTGTTGCTAAATACCTTGTTGGAGTAAATTCTCGTGCAATGGACATAGAACTCCTTTTAGATATTGAGTCAAATAGAGTTCTAATGGTAGGGATTCATGGCCTTGGGAGAATAGGAAAAACTACAACTACAAAATCTGTATATAACATAATTGCTAATCATTTCGAAGAAAGCAGCTTTTTAGAGAATGTTAGAGAATAATCAAGGACAAATGATGGCATAATCCAACTATAGGAGGAAATTCTTTTTGAGATCACAAGGGATAGATATTTGAAGGTGAACAATATATCAAGAGGAATAAATGTGATAAAGGAGCGACTTCACTGTAAAAGAGTTCTTTTAGTTCTTGATGATGTGGATAAACTGAACCAAATAGAAAATTTACTTTGAGATTATAAATGTTTTGCTCCAGGAAGTAGAATCATTATAACCACAAGAGACAAAATGTGTTAAACACTCTCAAAAAATATCTTTTAGTCTATGAGTTTGGTCAAATAAACCGACATGAAGCTCTTGAACTTTTTAGTTTGCATGCCTTTCAAACAAAAGAACCTAAGTTATCTTTCTTGCAACTTGAAAATCAAATTATTGATTATGCCAATGGCCTTTCATTAGCTCTACAAATAATAGGTTCTGATTTGCATGGAAGAAGTTTATGTCAATGGGAAAGTGCAGTTGAGAAGCTTAAAATGATTCCTAACAAAGAATTTCAAGAAATACTCAAAATAAGTTATGAAGGATTGGACCCAAGTGAGCAGGAAATTTTTCTCGATATTGCATGTTTCTTCAAGGGGAAAAAAATAGGATATGTTTTAAATATATTAAAGACTTGTAATTTATATCCAGTATATGGTATTCCAAAACTTTTTGATAAGTGTCTCATAACTGTTGATTGGTGTGACAACTTATTAATGCATGACTTGTTGAAACAAATGGGCAAAGAAATTATTCAATAAGAATCACCAAAAGTGCTTGGAAAACGTACTAGGTTATGGCATGATGAGGATGCTCATAACGTACTAATTGGAAAGACGGTGTTGGCCCTTTTTCTTCATTTTTTTTCCTTCTTTTACATGGCAAAAGCCAAAAGCAATGAACTTTTTTTCTTTCATTTTTTAATGTTGAAGCAAATATTAGTTTCTCAATATATTTTTTCTTTAAAATTTCAAAATTGTTATATTTTTGCAAATTTTGTGTTTAGTGTGGCTCACTTAATACTTTGTTTAACCAGGGATTACATAAAATTCGAGGCATTATGTTGTCGTCACCTAAACTAGTAACATTGAAGCTGCATGCTAAAGCTTTTAGAAGAATGGAAAATATGAAGTTTCTTATGGTTAATAATGTATGCATTGGTAGACGCCTTAAATACCTGCCCAATGGAATAAGATTGCTTGATTGGCCTAATTATCCATTTTCCTTCCCATCCAATTTTTTTTCTCAAGAACTAGTCTACCTCAACATACAAGGTAGTAACATTCAAATGGAGGAGTTATTCAAGCAGGTATGATTATTATTGTTATTATTTTAAATTATGATTTATTTTAAAAAAATTTGGAACTTTTCTAGAGATAAAATTTTATTTTCCCTCTTCTGTAGGAGTTGGTATTTGAAAATCTAAGAAAAAAATCTCAGCTCCTCTAAATCCATTTAGAAAGTACCTAAGTTGTCAACCCCAAATTTGGAGACATTAAATCTTTCTTTATGTGAAAATTTACTTGAAGTTCATGAGTCTATTGGACTTCTTGATAAGCTCAAAACTTGGGATATCACTTTTTGCAAAAATATTCCAACTCTTCCAAAAAGAATGAAGTTGAAATCTCTTAAATAATTTCATCTCACTGGTTGTAAATCCATTAGAAAATTACCTGAGTTGTGAGCTCCAAACCTAAAGACATTGAACCTTTCATCTTGTGAAAGTTTAGTTGAGGTTCATGAGTCTGTTGGACTTCTCAATAAGCTTAAAACTTGGGATCTCACTAAATGTGAAAAACTTCAAACTCTTCCAAGAAGAATCAAGTAATAATTTCTTGTAGAATTTCATCTCATTGGTTGTAAATCCATTAAAAAATTACCTAAGATGTGGGCTCCAAATTTAGAAACATTAAACCCTTCTTGTGAAAATTTAGATGAGATTCATGAGTCCATTAGACTCCTTCATAAGCTCAAAACTTGGGATTTCATCTTACTCACTTCTCAAGGCTCAAGAAGTTTCCTGAAATTCATCCAGAAATGAAATGTCTAAAACGATTAGTTTTGTATAACTGTGGTATTAGAGAATTGCCTTCATCAATTGTTCATCTCACTGGGCCTGTGACTTAGATCTACAGAATTGCCAAAACCTTGAGGAACTTCCAAATAGTATCTATAAATTACAACATCTCGATAGATTAAGTCTGTGTACTATCATACAAAGACCACATGCAATTCTTTTGATAGATCTTTCGAATGGATTTGTCAAGTTGAAGGAACTTAAGTCTATGTGGTGAAAATGTAACTACATTTGCTGAATAGGTCTCTCTCTCTCTCTCTCTCTCACACACACACACACACACATAGTTGTAAAGAAATAATTGTATTACTGTCCTCAAATACATAACTAGATTTGCTGAACTGCAGGCCATTCCTAAAAAGGAAGAAATTCAATGTGTTTTAGCAAATAAAGTACATGAAGGAGCAAGAAGTGGTATATTAATGGATCCACACAGTCCTTAATCGGATTATCTTATCAGCTTATTCCCTCTCCCTCCCTGGGGCATGGTTTTCAAACCCGGACCGTTCATTGAACCGTAAAAGGGAGAGGTTCAAGGTTTTTGAGGTCGAACCGAGGTCGAACCGTGATGACGTCATAATTAATTTAATAATTATTTTAAATATATATAAAAGTATTAAATTAGTAAAAAAAATAAAAATGAACTAAAATAGACTAATTAAAACTATAAATCCATATTTTAACTATGTCTAATATATCTATATTCATCTCAAACCCAAATATAAAATATCTATCCAATAATAATAATAACTATTTTTTTATTAAAAAGATTAAAAGTATCAGATTGCCTTTCTAATAACAATTTATTACTTAAAATATATTGTGAAAATATTGTGGTAGTATTTCATAATTACTTAAAATATAGATATTGTGAAAATATTGTGGTAGTATTTCTTAATTTCATGACTATTTTTTTATTAAAAAGACTAATAACAATTTATTACTTAAAATATATTGTGAAAATATTGTGGTAGTATTTCATAATTTCCATTTCTTAATATTAAATACCACAATTTGATTCTTAAAAAAAAAAAAAAAAAAAAAAAAAAAAAAAAAAAAAAAACCCACACGTATGAATCAAAACTTAAAACATTCCACCACACAATAATAATAAAACATAAAACTTAAAACATTCCACAACACAATAATAATAAAACATAAAACATAAAACTTAAAACCACACATTTAGTCATTTACCAGAGAAAAGAGAGAGAGAGAGAGAGAGAGAGAGAAAGAGAGGAGAATCGGTGGAATGAACGTGCGCCGGTGGAGATCGGAGGCTGAAAGAGCAAAACTAGATCGAGGTCGAGCGCTGATCGGCGTTCCCCATGGGTCAGATCGGAGGAGATCCAGCGCTGATCGGCGTTCCCATGGGTCAGATCGGAGGAGATTGAGCGCTGATCGGCGTTCCCATGGGTCAGATCGGAGGAGATCGAGGCGCTGAACCACCGACTGGGTCAGAATCGTCAGATCGGGTTGTTGTTGTTGTTCTTCTTCTTCTTTTTTTTTTTTTTTTTTTTTTTCAATATTTGGTTGTTCTGATCCAAGTTTATTGTAAGAACTGGTATTTGTTTTGTGTGATCTGATTTATATTATATTTGTTGTCCGATTTGATTTTTTTTTTACCATTTCGTTTGGATTTTGTTCACCCGCGAGAACCGCGACAATCGTTCACGGTTCACGGACCCGTGAGGTCCGACTGCGGTTCTCACGGGTCCCTGCATTTTACACGGTGAGAGGTTCTTGAGGCTTAAAGAACCGCAAAATGGAGCGGTTCGAGGTTTTTCCTGTCAGACCGTACGGTCCGGTCCGGGTTTCGCAACTATGCCCTGGGGTAAGGGTTCAACTGTAGATTGGTATAAGGTACTGAAATTCCTTCACTTGTAACCGCTTATTGCGAACATAGTGGATTCTCGGGAGTAGTGACCTTAAAATTACCCGGTGGGGTTTTTGCCTTGAAGGTTTTCCCCATTCGTAAACAAAACACCATGTCAAATTTATTTTCCGCTGCACTTTAGTTTATTGGTGATTTGTTTGTGCTACCATGCGATTGCATGTTAAATTGGTTAATTAATTAAACTTGGCTAATTAATCAATTAATCCATCACAAAGGTTCAATACGTTTTTGGCCTATCAATTATTTTATCACAAATATACCATATAGACTGGTCAGGGGAGCCACCCATTCACAATTGGCATGATATTTTCCTCTCTAGTTTGCAGACTCTTGGCCCCATGGATAGTAGCCTCACCCATACCCTCAAGGTTTTTCTCTTCCCCCATGGGCAATAGAGAAAGCGTGTCAAATAGGACATCTTTTGCATGTGATCTCTTGGCCCCATGGGCAGTAGCCTCACCCACACACAATCAAGGAATCTCTTCCCCCCATGGGCAGTAGGAAAGAACGCGTTATCCAAAGTGAAAGGGCACTGACCTGGATTTGATTCCATTGTCACAAAAACTATAGAACCAAATCAGGTGATCACTGGAAAATCACATATAGCATGGTGTTAAAATCACATAAAGCTCACAGGTTACATATACTTTGAACACAGTTTATATCCGGGTAGTTTCAGAAAAAACTTAAATAATCTAACATCCACAAAGTTTGTAAGGTTTTTAACTTCATTCTTGTCAGAAAGATTTTCTATCAATTTCCCACATAACAAGACAAGATAAGCATCTTTAATTTTCTAATATACCATAAAATCCATGATTTCCTTATCAAAGATTAAATAAAAGATGCTCATTTTTCCATATCAACAATACATGCTTTTCCCCAAATGCAATACCAAATATGATACATTTTCATATATAATCATAAATATATTAAGGTTATGACAGAATAGTTTAAAGGAAAATAAAGTTTCCATAGGTAGTTTTCAAAAGCGTGTCTAACCCAAAAACAACATTTATGCAACATGGTTATTTTTCAAAAATTTCATTAAAAAAGCTACTTACCTTGCAACCGCAAAAGCCTAATTCTCCAAGCTCCAAGGAGATTAGCTAGAATCTAAACAATATCAAGTAAACCTATTACAATAAGCATATAGCTTAAATTGTATCTAGCTACAATTTAGGAATTGCCAAATAAGCACTTAATTAGGCAAGCCTAGTAGCTAACCTCATCAATAATAAAATATTTCACTTCCAAAGTTTCTCAACAAATTGATTCACAAGGCATAAACTCCAATTTATAAAGTTAACCCATTCAATATCATCTCCAACATTATGACTAGCTTCCATAAGATTTACACAACATCATCAAGAGACTTATGTAAGCAAAATCAAAATATCCTCCAAGACAAGAAATTTAAAGCTTCAACTAACTCCAAATAAACCCAATGACAATGGAAAAATCAGATTTACCAACCATTATATGTTATAACTCAAAACCCCTAAATTTTCTACCATAGATAAACCTTATGTAGTCATCATTAACACAAACCATAAACCCACTCATCAAATAATTCTAGCAATACTGTTAGGACATATGTAGTTCAAGTTGTTGACATATGTCACTATTTTATGTAATTGGCTTATCCTTAGATAAAACGCACTTTACTTGTAATTGGGTAGAGTTAGAATGTGTTTAACACTTCAAGAAACAATGTTTCAAGATTCAGTGTTGAAGTCATCACGTCTATCCAAGAAACAAGCAAGGAATTGCAAGTTACTAAAGCTTGACACCTGGTCTCGACACATGCATCTATCGAGTTTTAGAAGTTGTTTCAGCCCCGAGGCTCGACAGCTTCTTGACAGATCCTCGACACCTCTATCTGTCGAGATTTAAAGAAAACAGATTTTCAGTTTTGTTTTAATTCCAATCCGTAAATGTGTCTCTAGGACTTCTTTTCTCCTAACCCTAGACATATAAAAGGATTGTTTTAAGGGCCGTCAAAGAGATGCAAGTTGCACAAGCATTGAGTAATTCTTGTTCATGCAATTTGTGATCAAAAAGACAAAGTTCATGCTCTATTTCATCTTTTGTGAAGAAGTTGCTGTGTAATGTGCACCGTAGGGTTTTGTAACCAAGCGTCTTCCTGATCTTCATCGTGTGAATGATTTGAAGAACTTTGCAGTCAACAACTCTCTCTTTAGTTGGTGAATTAAAGTCACGTACTGGGATTCGCACAATTGGTTAGTCACGTATTTGGGAGCCGTGCATTGAAAGGAGAAACTGTCACTACAGAGCAAGTCCAATTGGGTATTGGGGTAAGGGTTCAACTGTAGGTTGGTAAGGTACTTGGGAGTCCTTGCTTGTAATCGCTTGCTGTGATAATAGTGGAGTTTTGGGATTGGTGACCTTAAATCACCTGGTGGGGTTTTTGCCGTCAGGTTTTCCCCATTCGTAAACAAATCACCGTGTCTTTTATTTTTTTTATTGCATACTTTATTTTTGGTGATTTGTTTGTGTTGCCACGTGATTTTGCATATTAACTTGATTAATTAATAACTTGGCTAATTAATCAATTTAATTAATCACTAGGGGTCAACGCGTTTGTGGCCTGTCAAATACAAAACCCATACATATAAACACATAAATATCACTTTCAATGCCCATAAATCACATGGGTATCATTATTAAAGCTTAGATAAAAATATAACCTCAAGCAAACTATAAAACTCACCAAAAGGATTAGAAATTTTACCTCAAATAAAAGAAGTGAAGGTGCTTAGAGGTTCTGTTGGGATATATGTCCTTAAATCCTATTGTATGATGCTATGTATTTTATTATGTTAGACATTATGTATGACTTAATGTTTTGGTTAATAAAGTTGTATTATTATTTGAAAATAATGGTAACATGAATATTGGGACATTATCATATAGTCCATGAGATGCAATAGTATGTGATTTATGTGATTTAGTCACAGAAGATATAAATCACAAGTTCTTTGTAAACTCAGAATTATAGTTCGTAGTCGGTGATGAAATTGGGCATTTCATCTGCGAAGGCTATAACATATCAACTAAGATGATTTGTCTTGATCATGGAAATGGAGATTTCTAGTTGATATGTTGATATGTTTTAAGAGTTAAGACATATTGAACTGGACCGGTGTGAGATTTATTATTCTCCTAAAGACTGTCAATAGAATAATAAACTCACGACTTATATTTGCATGAACTCTTAATCCTGAGAGGATAATGGACCTGATCATGAAGTGTAGGTTGCTTTGATATATCAGGAGTGAGATCTATAGTTAAGGTCAAAATCTCAGTATGTTGGGCAGCCACATTTAGTGTTGATGGAACATATATTCTCAAGATGGAATTCATAGTCTCTTAACGGAGATATAAAATATTCCCTTGAGATAAGTTTAATGTGTTTGTTATTCAGAGAGTTGGGCCTAACCACTTTAGTAAGGAGTTACTAAAGTATATATTTATGGAATTGGATTTCATAAATATATGATGAATAACTTTAAAGGATTAAACCGGGTACTCAAGGATAAGATATAGTAATAAACAAAGTGGCAGTCTCCTTTCATGACTTTGTATTACTATGAATATTTTATGAAGGGGTTGCATGTATAATAAAGTCTTGGGATATAATTTATTAATAAGGCCTAGAGTGCAACTATATTTATATAGTGGTATTAAATATAGTTAATGGTAACTTTGGACTTGTCAAGAGTTGACAGAAAAGCCCAAGGCCCATTGGAGCTAGTGTCTTATTGGTCCCTTTTGGTCCCACTCCAAGCCACACACTTAAGCCCAATTGGAAAGGCCCAAAAGGCCAGCCCAATTAGATAATCAGTTAGATACAAAAGGAGAAACACACAGAATTTTTCAAGAGAGATTTTAAGGAAAGAGTTTTTGAAAGAACACTCTTGTGAAGTGGTGTAAAAGGTGTTAGACACTTTTGGACATTCTCCTTTTGGAACTGATTGAGAGACCACACATCTTGGGCGTTAGTGGAATTGGAGTGAAGATTGAAAGTATTCCCAAGAGCCTCTCATCTTCAAGTTTTGAAATTCACCGCTCCAAGGTACACTCTCTTGTTCTCTAATTCTGAAACTTAAATAGCCCATGTTAACTTGTATGTATGAAGTAGATCCGTTTACATTACATTTATTCTTCCGCTGCGCATGTATGATTCCAACAATTGGTATCAGAGCGGTCTTCATTACATATCTGTTTAACATGTTTTTGAGTTTTGGAATTAGTGATAATGATTTCATGTTGTTAGAAAATAGTTTTCTGCATGGTTGTTGAAATCATTGTTTTTGATGAAAACTGTTTTTGATGTTATGATGTTGTTTAATTTTTTAGTTTAAGTATGTTAAACTGAATTTTAAGGCTATAACATCAATGACATTCAGTTTAGATATCAATTTATGTTCATTATGATTGTATGACAGTAGTTTTGTACATGAAAACGTTGAAAAACTGTTTTTTGGAAAATTCTGGAAATTCAAAATTCGCGAAGCTCGATCGATCGAGAATCTGTCGAGAATCTATCGAGCAAACAGAAAGTTTCTCGATCGATCGAGGATCTGTCGAGGATCGATTGAGAACTGTTTATCCAGAATTTTTTCTAAGTGTTTTTCCATATATAAAAGATCAAGGCTATGTGTAATTATATTATGCATGTTTTATATGTAAAAACCTTTGTTTTAAAACATCTAGTGGGAGAGAGATACAAGGGTTGGATCTCACGGCCTCCATTGTCGGTTTATTGTAGTGTGATTAAGCACCTCGCTTTGGCGTATATGCCTTACTCCCTTCGGAGGGTGTTTGATTCACGGTACTACAGGTTAAACTTCTTTATGATGAATAATATGTGTTTTTTAGATAAAGAACGACCACGCTTCCGTGGAGTTACTTTATGACTCACATATAATTCAGTCAATGGTGTACACTAGACTAAGTTTAATGTTAATCTCCCTTCGGAGCTATGTCATTATTACTTAGAGGCTAAAGTAGAAACGGCATGTTATTAGTGTTTGATAAGAGTTATCATGATAGCATTAATAATGAGAATAGTTCTCAATCAATCATAGTGTTTATAATTTACTTGCTTCCAAGGAATTTTAAACATGGGATTGGGTTGTCGTTGCATATATTATTTTATGGTTTTATTAAGGTTCCATATTATATGCTTATATGCTAAATAGATAATGTCCAATTTACTTATAATATTCATGTTTATTATTTTCAGATTTGAACATGGCATCTTTTAGCCCACTTGTTTCTATTCTTAATCAAAACAAACTGACTGGGTCCAACTATGTTGACTGGAAAAGAAACTTGGACATTGTTTTAACTGCTGAAGAGCACAAATATGTGCTTACTCAACCATGTCCTAGCTTTCCTTCATTAGATGCTCCTCTTGAGGAAAAACAACGATATGATCATTGGCAGAAATCTAATGAAATGGCCAAGTGCTATATCCTAGCGTCCATCTCAAATGTTCTACAGCATCAAATGCAGGATGTAGAACTAGCTTCGGACATTATGCTAAGTTTGAAGGAGATGTTTGGTGAGCAAGGCCGTTCAGCAAGGCAAGAAACCATGAGGCAAATTTACAATACCAAGATGGCTGAAGGTAGTTCAGTAAGAGAACATCGCTTACAATGATCTCTAATCTGAATACATTGGAAGTTTTAGGTGCCGACATTGATGGAGAGTCCCAAGTGGACATGATACTCCAGTCACTACCGGAATCATTCAAGGAATTCAGACTGAATTATAATATGAACAAAAAGGTTTATTCTTTGTCTGAATTAATGAATGAGTTAGTGGCGGCGGAAGGCATCCTAGGTACTTCTAGTATTGAAGCCAATGTTGGTGAAGCTTCTACTTCACAACCTAAGCCGAAAGGTAAGGGTAAGAAGAAGAAGAAGGACTTCACTAAGAAAGAGGGTAAGCAAATTGTCTTAGGTGTTGCTGATAAAGGAAAGAAGCTCAAAGGAAAGTGTTTCCATTGTGGTGAGAAAGGACATTGGAAGAGGAATTGTCCAAAGTTTAAAGCTGCCAAGAACAAGGGTATGAAAACTTCTTTTTTACTTGAAATATGTTTGGTACAGAATCCCACTGATTCCTGGTGTGTGGATTCAGGTTGTACTAATCATATCTGCAATTCTTTGCAGGGGTTTCAGGAGACCAGAAAGTTGAGTGAAGGAGAATTGTTTCTAACTTTGGCTGATGGGAGCAGGATTCCGGTTGTAGCTGTTGGTGTTGTTCATTTGTGCTTTGAGACTAGGGTTTTAATATTGCAAGACTGTCTGTTTGTACCTAATGTGCGTAGGAATTTAATTTCTGCAACTTATTTGGGTAAACATGGATATTGTGTTATCCTGAAAGACAATGTTGTAATAAAGAAGGATAAAATGTTTATCTGTTCTGGCAATATTGTGGATGGTCTTTATATTTTAACTCCTATTAAGCATGAACTACATAATTCTGAATTAGATACTAACTCACATGTAAAATCATTAAAGAGAAAGTTTCCTTCAAATGATGCATATCTTTGGCACTTGCGTTTAGGTCATATTAATTCAAACAGAATTCAAAGGCTGATCAAAGATGGACTCTTAGAGCCCATGGGCTTTGATGAATTTCCAGTTTGTGAATCTTGTTTGGAAGGTAAAATGACCAAACGACCTTTTAATGCAAAAGGTAGAAGAGCACAAGAGTTACTTGAATTAGTTCATACTGATGTATGTGGTCCTATGTCAACACAAGCAAAAGGAGGTTATGAGTATTTCATCACTTTTACGGATGATTACTCAAGATATGGTTATGTGTACCTAATGAGACGGAAGTCCGAAGCCTTTAACAAGTTCAAAGAGTTTAGGGCTGAAGTTGAGAATCAATTAGGCAAACGCATAAAGGCCATTCGATCTGATCGAGGTGGCGAATACCTTCTTGGGATTTTCAAGGATTACCTAATTCAAAATGGGATTATATCCCAATTGACTGCACCTGGAACACCTCAACAAAATGGTGTAGCGGAAAGAAGGAATAGGACTCTTTTGGAAATGGTTAGGTCCATGATGAGTTATTCAACTTTACCAATTTCTTTTTGGGGTTATGCCTTAGATACAGCAATACATCTTTTGAATTTAGTTCCATCAAAATCTGTCCCCAAAACACCCATGGAATTATGGAGTGGGCGTAAGCCTAGTATGAGGTATCTCCACATTTGGGGTTGTCCAGCACATGTGCTAAAGGGGAAGCCTGATAAGTTGGAACCAAAATCGGAAGTGTGTTTGCTAGTTGGTTATCCAAAAGAAACTAGGGGTTATTTATTCTATAGTCAAAATGATAACAAAGTTTTTGTTAGTACAAATGCTAAATTTTTGGAAAATGACTATATGAATAATTTTACTCCTAGAAGTAGAGTTGTATTGGCTGAAATGAATGAGTCTGTAAATCAACAACCATTGGATAAAGCTAAGGAAAAAGTGGTTGTATTAGATACACCACAAGATACTACTCATGAAATGTCTAGTACACAAGTGCCTCGTCGTAGTGGGAGAGTTGTTCGGCCTCCTGTGAGATTTATAGGTTTAGGAGAAACTTATGAGGCTATCTCAGAAGAGGCTGAATCGGATCCTTAGACTTATGAGGAGGCAATGAATGACATAGATGCACATCATTGGGTCCAAGCTATGAAATCTGAATTAGATTCTATGTATTCCAATCATGTTTGGAGTCTTGTAAAGGCGCCTAACGGCATTAAACCTGTTGGTTGCAAATGGGTTTACAAGAGGAAGAGAGGGATAGATGGGAAGGTTGAAACCTTCAAAGCAAGGCTAGTAGCTAAAGGGTATACACAAAAAGAAGGCATCGATTATGATGAGACCTTTTCGCTAGTAGCCATGCTTAAATCTATCAGGATTCTCTTATCCATTGCTGCTCATTATGATTATGAGATTTGGCAAATGGATGTCAAGACTGCATTTCTTAATGGCAATCTTGAAGAAGAAATCTATATGTTGCAACCAGAAGGTTTCATAGCAAAGAACCAAGAGCATATGGTATGCAAGTTGAATAGGTCCATTTATGGACTTAAGCAAGCATCTAGGTCATGGAACATCAGATTTGATCAGGCAATCAAATCATTTGGTTTTGAGCAAAATCTTGATGAACCATGTGTGTACAAGAGACATCAAGACAAAGTAGTAATGTTCCTAGTGCTTTATGTTGATGACATTCTACTCATTGGAAACGATGTAGGAGTGATGTCATCGGTTAAAGTTTGGTTGTCAAGCCAATTTGATATGAAGGACTTGGGCGAAGCTAACTATATTCTAGGGATCAAGCTTTGGCGAGATCGAAAGAATAGGATGTTAGGTTTGTCACAAGCTGGATACATAGATAAGGTTCTAGAACGGTTTAGCATGCAAAACTCCAAGAAAGGATTACTTCCTTTTAGACATGGAGTTCCTCTGTCTGATGACCAAAGGCCTAAGACTCAAGAGGAAGAAAATACGATGAGACAAGTTCCTTATGCTTCTGCAGTGGGAAGTCTCATGTATGCCATGCTTTGTACTAGACCGGATATTTGTTATTCAGTTGGCATGGTCAGCCGATATCAATCAAATCCAGGACTTAAACATTGGCAAGCTGTAAAGCATATTCTCAAGTATCTACGGAGAACGAGAAATTATATGCTTGTTTACCATTGTGAGGATTTGATTCCCATTGGCTATACAGATTCAGATTTTCAGTCGGATCTAGATTTCAGAAAATCCACGTCGGGTTGTGTTTTCACCTTGGGAGGTGGAGCCATAAGTTGGAGGAGTGTTAAGCAATCTTGTATTGCAGACTCCACCATGGAAGCCGAATATGTTGCTGCTTGTGAGGCAGCAAAGGAGGCTGTTTGGCTCAAGAAATTCCTTTGTGATCTTGGTGTGATAAGAATTGAGCAAGTTCCTATTACATTGTTTTGTGACAATAGTGGAGCGGTTGCACAATCCAAGAATCCAAGGAATCACAAGAAATGAAAACACATAGAAAGAAAGTACCACATCATTCGAGACATTGTTGCTCGTGGAGATGTGATTGTTGCAAAGATTGATGGTGCAAAGAATCTAGCGGATCCCTTCACTAAAGCCTTGCCTCAAAGGACTTTCGAGTCACATTTGGAGGAGATGGGAGTTAGATTAGTGCACAATAGTCTTTAGGCCAAGTGGGAGATTGTTGGGATATATGTCCTTAAATCCTATTGTATGATGCTATGTATTTTATTATGTTAGACATTATGTATGACTTAATGTTTTGGTTAATAAAGTTGTATTATTATTTGAAAATAATGGTAACATGAATATTGGGACATTATCATATAGTCCATGAGATGCAATAGTATGTGATTTATGTGATTTAGTCACAGAAGATATAAATCACAAGTTCTTTGTAAACTCAGAATTATAGTTCGTAGTCGGTGATGAAATTGGGCATTTCATCTGCGAAGGCTATAACATATCAACTAAGATGATTTGTCTTGATCATGGAAATGGAGATTTCTAGTTGATATGTTGATATGTTTTAAGAGTTAAGACATATTGAACTGGACCGGTGTGAGATTTATTATTCTCCTAAAGACTGTCAATAGAATAATAAACTCACGACTTATATTTGCATGAACTCTTAATCCTGAGAGGATAATGGACCTGATCATGAAGTGTAGGTTGCTTTGATATATCAGGAGTGAGATCTATAGTTAAGGTCAAAATCTCAGTATGTTGGGCAGCCACATTTAGTGTTGATGGAACATATATTCTCAAGATGGAATTCATAGTCTCTTAACGGAGATATAAAATATTCCCTTGAGATAAGTTTAATGTGTTTATTATTCAGAGAGTTGGGCCTAACCACTTTAGTAAGGAGTTACTAAAGTATATATTTATGGAATTGGATTTCATAAATATATGATGAATAACTTTAAAAGATTAAACCGGGTACTCAAGGATAAGATATAGTAATAAACAAAGTGGCAGTCTCCTTTCATGACTTTGTATTACTATGAATATTTTATGAAGGGGTTGCATGTATAATAAAGTCTTGGGATATAATTTATTAATAAGGCCTAGAGTGCAACTATATTTATATAGTGGTATTAAATATAGTTAATGGTAACTTTGGACTTGTCAAGAGTTGACAGAAAAGCCCAAGGCCCATTGGAGCTAGTGTCTTATTGGTCCCTTTTGGTCCCACTCCAAGCCACACACTTAAGCCCAATTGGAAAGGCCCAAAAGGCCAGCCCAATTAGATAATCAGTTAGATACAAAAGGAGAAACACACAGAATTTTTCAAGAGAGATTTTAAGGAAAGAGTTTTTGAAAGAACACTCTTGTGAAGTGGTGTAAAAGGTGTTAGACACTTTTGGACATTCTCCTTTTGGAACTGATTGAGAGACCACACATCTTGGGCGTTAGTGGAATTGGAGTGAAGATTGAAAGTATTCCCAAGAGCCTCTCATCTTCAAGTTTTGAAATTCACCGCTCCAAGGTACACTCTCTTGTTCTCTAATTCTGAAACTTAAATAGCCCATGTTAACTTGTATGTATGAAGTAGATCCGTTTACATTACATTTATTCTTCCGCTGCGCATGTATGATTCCAACAGGTTCCTAAGGATTTTTCGGTGACATTGTTGGAAAAATGATGGTGGAGATGGTGGCATGGAGGTAACAGTGGGAGAGTGTGAGGGAGTGTGAGATGAGTGTTTGTTTTTGTGAGAAGATGAAAAAGAAAACAAGAGTAGAGGACCCTTGTTGACTGGCCAAAAGAGAGAAAAGGGATAGTGTGAAATGAGTGGTGGAGAATGGTGGGTAGGTGGGAGCATGTGGGACACTTAAAAATTCTGACTTCCTCTTCTTCTTCTTCTTCTTCTTCTTCTTCTTCTTCTTTTCTTTGGTGTGCTAACTGGGACGTTACAATTTAAATGGGATAAAAAAAATTATAGAGTTGGTTGGAAAATGTATTTGAAAAATTAGATAGGTAAAAGACAAAAGGTATGTTTACTTTCCAAATATATATATATATATATATATATATATTGAAATAAGACTGTTCATGAATATAAATTCCATATATGTCAGGCTTTTTAATCTGATATGTTTTACTTTGCTTACTCTTTAGGATTGCTCAAATGATGACCTTGATTTTTGCAAAAGAAAACAATAATAAAATAAAAGTGGGTTTCTTGATTTATTAGCATCACATGTACCCATTTTCTTGTAGAAGAAGAAGCAGCAATAAATGTTAATGGGTTTTGGTGTAGTGGGGATAAGAGATGAGATCGAAGAAGTGTTGAGTTTTATAGAGAGACACGATAAGAGCATACCCACCAGACCTTGTATTCTCTTGCATAATAGAAAAAGAGATAAATTTTACACATTTAAGCCACAAAACTTCCCACATCAGTTCTTCTAAAACTGTGTATAGATACACATTTGCTATAGTAACGGTGCATATATACACGGTTACTGTAGCTGTGCATATTGTTATTTTATTAATTTCACAATTTCACACCTTTTTTTCTCTCTCTTCTACGTGTTCAAAATGAACTCAATCTCAGACTTCTCCTCTTTTAATCTTCTTTTTCCTTAGATACATACAAACACACCTACACAAATACATCCACACAGACAAATCAACACAGAGATACACAAATACACCCTCACAAACAAACCAATAGAGAGAGAGAGAAAGAGAGAGAGATTGGTGTTGGTGTCGGCCACTTATGGATCAGTGTTGGTGGTAGAGATCAGAGTTTGGGGGTTGACGGAAATGGGTTTTGATGCTTGTAGATTAGAGCTAGTGGCGGAGAATAGTGCTTGTGGGTCAACGGAAATGGGTTTTGATGCTTGTGGATTGGTGCTGGCGGCGAAGATTGGTGCTTGTGCGTCGACAGAGTCAGTATTTATGGATCGACAAAGATTGGTGCTTGTGGATTTCCATTCTTGTGGTGCTTGTGGTGGAGAGTTGATCTTACTATGAGACACGTGAAAGGAAGAAGAAGAAGTGGTTGTGAAAGGAAGCGGAGGAGGGACAAAAGATTGGTCTGAGAGAGATAAGGACAAAGATAAAGATAAAGAGAAAGATAAAGAGATCAGTACAAAGAAAAGATAAAGAGATAGGAACAAAAGAATAATAATAAAAAAATAAAAAAATATTATTATTTAAATAGAATAGATCGTAAAATTGATGAACTGATGTGGGTACTTTGGAAAAGTTGTAGTGTAAAATAGAAAAAGTAAAAAAAGTAAGGAATGGAACTTAGGTAGAAAATAAGCTAAAAAAAGTCTATTCTCCCTCTAAGTTCAGGAGACTAGTTACCTTAAATTGATTAATTTATTATTTAATTATACCAGTTCACAAAACTTGATATCATAGCATTTTGATTTGCATCGCCATAAAAAAAACCCACACTAAAAAAAAAAAAAAAAACTATCAAACCCACCCTTGTCATCATTGAAACTTGCATCCCATCGGTACCGTCAACAATTCACAACCAAAAAAACAAAAAATTACTGTGTTCCCACTTTCCACTAGGTCATTTCTCTCAAACCAACCTTTTTTTCCTAACTTGACCCATTACTCAAAATGTCGCCCATCTCACTTGCCAATAAAAAAAAAAAAACCTTTGTAAAAATCAGTTTTTGCATCTTGCTCAAAGTTCTTCACAACTAGCCTATATCAAAGCTTCAATCTTGAAGAACAATGAACAATGTCAAAGCATGCCAATTGAATGTTAAAGATTCTCAAGGACATGTCCAGAAGCATACCAAGGATGGAGGCAAAGATGCAAGATTCATGACATCAAATTATTGAGGTCTTAGATAAACAATCCGATGTAATTTTGTAAATCAAAGAACAATTAAAAGTACAAGGATCTCATGAAATTTCAAATAATCAAAGTGATGCACACCAAGCATCATCAATAATTCTTGAGTTGTAATATGTTGGAGGATGTACCTGCTATACAAATTGGATTTTTTTTTTTTTTTTGAATTTTAATAATAAATTAGCAGTAGTAGATTGGGTTGTTATTGTTTCAAATTTGTATTTGATAGGAGTTAGTTCTTATTTGTTAGGATAGTTATCTCATTATGAGTATTATTTATGTACAGTGAAGGAAGGAATTGAATTTAAGCAGAAAATTAACTAAAAAGGTTTATTCTTCCTCTAAGTTCATGATGAGGCTAATCACCTTGAATCAATTAATCTATAGTTGTCCCAGTTCACAACAACCATACCCACCAAGATTTAAATATTCCAAAATTGATCTTGTTAATTATAGGGGACAAAAACTATTAGGAATAGATCTGGCCCAATGATTTAAGGTCCCTATGAACGTAGTAATTTCAATACAACTAATTTGGAAGAGGTGGATGATCAAAGTCAACAACCCAAGCTAGTATGGTGAAAACTTAGCGAGATTGGTGAAAAGATAAGTAGCATTCAAAGTAAAAGCTAAGGAATGATTTTCTTTAGTTAAAGAAGATGTTCCTTGGTTAGTTCGAGGAGCCCGGACATGTAGGTGATGGGTGCTTCTTTAAGGAGATACTTCTTGCTTCTATTGTTTTCGCCTTGCTTCCTTCTTCGGCAATTGCCTTTGTGGCTTTAAGGCTTTGATCTTCTAAGGAGGGTGTGCTCCCAAGGAGCCTTGGGTGAGCCATTCTCTACTCGGTTTCTTGTATCTAGCTACTTCAGCTGGGTTGGGCCTGATTTGATGAATGATAGGGCCCATTTGACCTCTTGGGAAGCCCATTCACCATGCTCCTCTCCCCTTGAGTTACCTCCAACCACATTAACTTATAAGTTATTCTGTAAAAGTTACGTGTTACACTTTGTTCATATGGTTTTATAGCTAATATAATGTGCATATCAATATATATACATAATTATTATTAATATAATATTTAGCTAGAAAAGTAATAAATATTATTATATATTATATAATTTAATTCACTTTAAATGAGACTCTATTATCAAGGTTTTGAGAAATTTTGAATATATATATATATATATTTCAATTAAAATTCTAATATCTAAAGCTTAAAGAAATTTTCCAAAAAATCATGATTTATTCTAAACTATTGCAATCATCTAACATAATTTTTTGTTATAATAGAAATTCGATTAAATGCTTCAATAATGTAACTTAAAGTAATTTTAATGTTGAATTTGATTATATTAATAGAATGTTTTCTTACTGCTAATTGTTATCATACATTAATAAAATTTGGATTTTACACGGTACTTTTTTTTTTTTTTTTAAATCTTTTGTTTAAAGTATTGACTTGATCTCCTGGAGTCCCACTTAACTTCTTAAGGATCGACGTGATCTCCTAGAGATCCAAATGTAGCTTGATCTACTTTTTCTCCTTCTCCTTCTTCTTTTTGAAGAGTGTTTATCCTTTTCTTTTTTGGGCTGAAAAGAAAGATTTTATTGAAAGCAAGAAACAAGGCTCCAAACAAAACGGTTAATAGGCCTTGACCCTCAGAATATCACTAACATAGTGAGGGCAGTTGCACAAGTCAAAGGAACTTACAAATATATTTTTAAAAGACCATTTGGTTAGATGGATGACAATTTTGCCTCGCCCCGCATTGATGAGGGTTAAATTGTAAATTTGTCATACCCTAGAACCCTATTATTTAAACAAACATATTATCAGCTTATTTTATTTTACCCAACAAGACTTTTTTTTTTCTTTCTTTCTGTAACAGGGTTAGAAATAAGGTACCAATTTTCACATTTTCTTGTCTTTATTATAAACAATTTATATACTATTGAATCATTGAATTTGTATTATGAGATTTTTTGTTGTTGTGATATTGTCTTGTTAAACACTTCGATAATATTATTCATTTTTTTTCTAAGAATTAGTTTGATTTGATGGGATAAATTTATTTGTAATTTCAAGTATATTTTTATTAATGAAACATGTTTTATTAAAAACAATTATAATAGTTGTGGGCTAATGAACAAGATGTAGAGTTTTACAAGTTAGGGTGAGGCTTCGCGGGGCCCCAAGAGGCAGGGATGGGGGGTAAGAAAATTTTCTTTGTCATGTAGGGCAGGGCGAACGGGGATGGGGTAAGACAAAACCATGAGGGGTAGGGCAGGGCAGGGCGGGGTGGGGCAAGGTGGGGTGCGAAGACCCCATCCTTTGGACCTGTCCCGCTCCATTGCCATCCCTAGGCTAGAGAGTTTGTAGCACCATTGCCTTCTCTAGGAACGGAAGCATAAGGTACTAACCCTGAACGGAAGGGTGGGGTACTAATCTTGTTAGAGCAACGATTTCTTGAATTACATTCTTGATGTTAGGATGTGTGCCCTTAAATCCTATTGTGTGATGCTATGTATGACATTATGTATGACTTAATGTTGTGTTTAATAAAGTTATTTTATTTTTATCTAAAATAATGGTAACATGAATATTTGGACATTATCATATAGTCCATGAGATACATAGTATGCGATTTATGTGATTTAGTTACAGAAGATATAAATCACAAGTTCTTTGTAAATTCAAAATTTATAGTTCGTAGTCGGTGATGAAATTGGGCATTTCATCTGTGAAGACTATAACGTATCAATTAAGATGATTTGTCTTGATCATGGAAGTGGAGACTTCTAGTTGATATGTTGATATGTTTTAAGAGTTAAGACATATTGAACTAGAACACTGTTCAATATGTCTTAACTCTTAATCCTGAGAGAATAATGGACTTGATCATGATGTGCAAGTTGCTTTTATATATCAGGAGTGAGATCTAAAGTAATGGTCAAAACCTCAGTATGTTAGGCAGCCACATTTAGTGTTGATGGAACATATATTCTCAAGATGGAATTCATAATCTTTTAAGGGAGATATAAAATATTCCCTTCAGATAAGTTTAATGGGTTTGCTTATTTAGAGTATTAGGCCTAACCACTTTAGTTGAAATTACTAAAGTATATATTTATGAAATTGGATTTCATAAATATATAACGACTAACTTTAAAGGATTAAACCGGGTACTCAAGGATTAAGATGTAGTAATTTTCAAAGTGGCAGTCTATATTCATGACTTTGTATTACTACGAATATTTTATGAAGGGGTTGCGTGTACAATAAAGTCTTGGGATATAATTTATTAATAAGGCTTAGAGTGCAATTATATTTATACAGTGTTTTATTTAAGAGTTGACGGAAAAGCCCAAGGCTCATTGGAGCTAGTGTCTTATTGGTCCATTTGGTCCCACTCCAAGCCGCACACTAAAGCCCAATTGGAAAGGCCCAATAGGCTAGCCCAATTAAACAATCAGTTAATTATAAAGGGAGAAACATACAATTTTTTTTAAGAAGTGTAGAGAAAAAGAAAAAGAGAGAGAGTGAGGCACTCTTTCATTCTCCTTTGGAAACTGATTGAGAGACCACACATCTTGGGCCTAAAGTGGAATTGGAGTGAAGATTAAAAGTGTTTCCAAGTGCTTCTAATCTTTGTTTTGAATTTCTCCATATCAAGGTACGCTATCTTGTTCTTAAATTCTGAAATTTACATAGTGCATGTTGTCAATCATGAATGAAATAGATCCCTATTTGTTGCTGCCGCTGTGTGTTTTGTATGAGATACAAAACCAGATTTTCCAACACTTTATTCTCCATGGCACATTAGTACCCTTGCTCAGAATAGCTGTGATGCAAGTTAAGGAATCACCTTCAAAAATGAGTCAAATGATAGCCTAGTAATTGGATTGGGAAGCAATATACACAGCCCATCATAATGCCTTAGCTTTTGCTTGGAGGGGGTTGTCGGAGTTTATTGCTTTTGAACGCACAAGTAACAATACCCCTCTCTAGTCCCTTGCCACCATCGCTATTGCTGCTCTAGATTGCCCTACTTCTGCATCCACATCAAATTTGATTGTACCCATTTATGGTTTAGACCAAGAGTAAGGTCTCCTAAGTCTTAACCTACACTAAAGAGTTAGAGATTGTTCTAACATTAGAGTGCTCTACAAAAGTTTTGAAAAGGCATTACTTTAGAGTCTCAAAATTTGGAACTTTTCCTTCAAACACCTTCTTATTTCTAAGGTTCCATATTTTTCCACAAAGTATTGCTCCAAATAAAAGTAACTCATCTCCTCTCTTGCTTTCTTCTCTTCTTCTTTATCTTTTCCACGTAGCTTTCCTCGGCTCTCTCTCTATGTGGCACCTCTTTCTTTGACACTTTGCAACATCAAACAAAGCTTCAAAATTCTTCTTGATTTGTGTGCTTTACAAAATATGTTTTTGACACAAAATCCGAATCTTGTTGTCTCTCTCATTGCATTACCTCCCAAGCGAAAATACATTTTTTTAATCTCTTGGTTTCATGCTCTATTTTCCCTCTCCCCATAGGGAGGACCCTTGGGTCAAAACTATCAGATTCTTTGTAATATTGTCTATTTATAAGACTAATTTCCTATTCCCTTTTGGACAAGTAAATACATTAATTCACACAAAAAAAAAAAAAAAATCATCAACTAAATCAACAATGCTCTTATACCACTTGTTGGGGAGATAAATATCTTGGAGAGTTTTCTTCAATAATTAATATAACGTATAGAAATACACTTTAACCCAAAAGGTCTAAGCCTAATGGGTATGCGCTCAATTATGTTATATTAACCACTCTTTTTTCTCATCGTTATTTCATGTGGAACTTCACTTACACGTGTATAACCAACAGTCTCTTGTTAACTTCAAACTAGAATGATGCATTTATTACTATTAATAAAAATACAAAAGGTTGAGTGAGCATTCATGTTTAACTAAAACTTAAAAGAGTGGAGTGATCAGCAGGGTGGCGATGAATGGTTGAGCATGTATATAAAATAGAAAGAAATAATGGTAAACATTGAAATAACCAATAATAAAAAAAAATAAAAAAACAATGGTGGAGAGAGAGAAGGGGGGGAAGAGAACTTGCGTTGGCTTATTATATTTGCCTCAGCCTGAAACTGAGAATGAAAGAAAAGGGAAAGGACATTAGCAAATGGAATAGGGAATATATATACACACATGCACACACACTATTTTTAAGGGGAATCCTTTATTCCATTGGGAAGATTACTTCCACCAAGAGGAAATAGAACGAAAAAAAAAACTAATTAAAACAGAAGAAGTTTGTACTAATTTTATTATTATTTTTTCTAAGAAGCAAAAAATGATAATCTAAAGAAAATGGAAGAAGAGTAGTGGTTATTTTTTTTGTAACTAAATGGAAAGATTTGAAAAAAGAAAAAACCGGTCAAGATAAGTATAATGTTTATATATATATATGAGCGATGCTACGTCCACAACAAATTTACAACATTTTTACAACAAATCACAGGTGGTTGTTGTTATTGGTTCAAATTTGAACCTAATACGAAGATTACTTTTTTGTCCCAACAATAACAGCCAGTAACAACCTGTCACTTAGGATTTGTTGTAAAAATGTTGTGAAAATATTGTGGACATATCATTTCTATATATATATATATATATATATATATATAAACCTCTTAACTCAATGTGACAAATTGGGGATAGACTTCCAAAGCTTTTTTTTTTTCTATTAAAATAAACTTGGGTTTATTTTTTATAGAATTGAAGGTAAAAGTTAAATATAAACAATAGGTGAGATAGGGAAATAAAAAGGAGAGAGATTTTATAGGTAACCTAAAATTTAGGATTTTAAAAATTAATAATTTTACTTAGATAGGTGAAAAAGAGTAGTGGGTAATTGGAGATTCTTTTAACTACATAGGATAATCTTATGAAAATAGATAAATAAATAAAAACTGCAAATGATGGGATGAGTATAAAATTTTATTTTATTTTTAACTCAAAGAAAGCCTTATCGTGAGATTTTGATTTTAAATAGAATCATTTTTTAAAGTAGGTGAAAAAAAATTAAAAAAAAAGAAGAAGAAATTTTAAAAGATGTTATTTTGTAGTGGGATTGTTTCTACTTCTATATTTTTTTCTAAAGAACCAAAAAAAAAAATAGGGTTGTTTTGAAAACATAGGTCGGTAGAAGAGTGGTCCCATACTTTTATTATGTAAATGGTGTTTTACATGGAAGTTATAGATATTTTTACTAAGTTGTTCTAAAGTTTTGTCTCTACTTAAACATTGGGTGTAAAGGTATTTTTGAACCATAAAAAATGTCTATTCCAAATTGGGAAGTCCTTAAATAGTAGTATATATAAGGGTACGTTTGGTAGACTGTAACGGTAATTACATAGGAATAGGAATAGATATTACAAAAAATATAAAATGTTATAATGTAATGCTTATTACTATTCATTTGTTTGGTGACAACACAATAATAGAACCCCAAAGATAATGGAATGAAAGCATTTTAAATCAAATTTAGGATATATTATAGAAAATATCTTATTCATATTTCCTAAAAAATAATATTTTTTAAATTTGGAAGAGAGATTAGTTATTTTTTTATGATTTTTATTTTCATAATTGTTATGTTTGTGGGATATGAGAATTCTGAGTAAGTTGATCACACCATGTGTCACGCTTGGCCGAGAAGGACAGTTGTTGGGCCGAGGAGGCCACTGTTGGATTAAAATCTGGTTTTGTATCTCATACAAAACACACAGCGGAAGTAACAAACACGGATCTATTTCATTCATGATTGACAACATGCACTCTGTAAATTTCAGAATTTAAGAACAAGATAGCATACCTTGGTATGGAGAATTTCAAAACAAAGATTAGAAGCACTTGGGAAAACTTTTAATCTTCACTCCAATTCCACTTTACGCCCAAGATGTGTGGTCCCTCAATCAGTTTCCAAAGGGAGAATGAAAGTGTGTCTCACACTTTTTCTTTTCTCTACGATAAAATCGCATTAAAAAATTCTATATGTTTCTCCCTTTATAACTAACTGATTATCTAATTGGGCCGGCCTATTGGGCCTTTCCAATTGGGCTTTAATGTGTGGCTTGGAATGGGACCAAAAGAGACTAATAAGACACTAGCTCCAATAGGCCTTGGGCTTTTCCGTCAACTCTTGACAAGTCCAAAGTTACCATTAATTATATTTAATATCACTATATAATTATAATTGCACTCTAGGTCTTATTAATAAATTATATCCCAAGACTTTATTTTACACGCAACCCCTTCATAAAATATTCGTGGTAACACAAAGTCATGAATGTAGACTGCCACTTTGTAAATTACTACATCTTATCCTTGAGTACCCGGTTTAATCCTTTAAAATTATTCATCATATATTTATGAAATCCAATTTCATAAATATATACTTTAGTAATTTCTTACCAAAGTGGTTAGGCCTAACTCTATGAATAACCAAACCCATTAAACTTATCTCAAGGAAATATTTTATATCTCCGTTAAGAGACTATGAATTCCATCTTGAGAATATATGTTCCATCAACACTAAATGTGGTTGCCCAACATACTGAGGTTTTGACTGTCACTTTAGATCTCACTCCTGATATATCAAAGTAACCTACACCTCATGATCAAGTCCATTATTCTCTCAGGATTAAGAGTTTATGCAAATAGAAGTCGTGAGATTTATTATTCATTTGACAGTCGTTAGGAGAATAATAAATCTCACAGCGGTCCAGTTCAATATGTCTTAACTCTTAAAACATATCAACATATCAACTAGAAGTCACCACTTCCATGATCAAGACAAATCATCTTAGTTGATACGTTATAGTCTTCGAAAATGAAACGCCCAATTTCATCACCGACTACGAACTATAAATTTTGAGTTTACAAAGAACTTGTGATTTATATCTTCTGTGACTTTTCACATAAATCACATACTATGCATCTCATGGACTATATGATAATGTCCAAATATTCATATTACCATTATTTTAGATAAGAAATAAACAACTTTATTAAACACAACATTAAGTTATACATAATGTCATACATGGCATCATACAATAGGATTTAAGGGCATATATCCTAACAGCCACATCCTTGGATTTTATGATCACGACGTCAATACGCCATTAGAGGAGGTTCTACTGTGTGAAAAGGGCTTTGGGAAGGGAAATGGCAGTGATAGGACTGAAAGACTAGATATTGCCTCCACATTTAATGCATCCTACCAAACCTTCTAGCCGCAGTTATGTGGAGAAGACCTGCGAATAGTATGGTTTGAGGCTCTACACCTCTAAGGGATGTGAAGAAGATGCGAAAAAGAGATTGGGAAAGGGGAGATGATCTGCACAATGAATAGGTGGACGGCTAGGATCATCTGAAAATGTCTATATAAGATGAAAGATCCCCTTTAGGAAGACGATCGGAGAAAAAGAGAGAAAAGGAAAAACATTGTAAATTCAAGAACAACATATTTAATTCGTCTTCAGAAGAGAGAAATACAAGAATCAATTTCCTTGGCTTGGGTCCGAGGACGAATTTCAATACTTAAACTGTTTTCTCTCCACTTCATTATGATCTGAGCCTGTTGTCATCACTAATTCAATTTATTAGAACATAGATTTGAAGCCCACTTTCTACAAATTTATTGTATTGGGTCCTTTGGGCCTACACCCATCTTGTTTTGGGCCTAGGTACAAGCTTGAGACCTTACAACTAACGCCATCTATGGGAATCTTGGTTTTTAGTGAGTTGAACAAATAGCAATGGCAAATTTAGGCCCATACTGGGTGGAGTCTAGGGGGTCTCAGCGTTAAGATGACTTCCTCAATCTTGAACAAGGTAGAGACTAGGAGGGAAGTGTACATACCACCTATACTAGCAAGAGTCAGTCACGAACTAGAAGCAGAGTCTCCCATGAGGAGAACGCCAGAGCTATGAAATTGGAAATTGACCGTTTAAGGAGATAGTTACGTCACGAGTGACGGAGGCGAGTTCTGTCCATTTCTGACTCTTCTTCTAGTGACCATGAGGAGGGCAGCTACAAGCCTAGGTCAAGAACTCCCCTTTGTGCGTCTTACACGAACGAAGAGAGTAACCCCCATAATCGCAGGAATAGGAACTCATCCAATAGGGGCCTGGGAACTGATTCTATGAGCAGGGCATTAAATCAAATTCCTAATCACCATTCACACGTAAAATTGAAAGGGGAAAACTTCCTTGGCATTTCACTCAACCAACATTTACCATGTATAATGGTCGAACTGACCCTATGGTGCATGTAAGCCATTTCAACCAGAGGATGACTGTGCACTTAAAGAATGAGACTTTGATGTGCAACATCTTCCCATCTAGCTTGGGGCTTGTCACGATGAGGTGGTTTGATGGCCTGGGATCAAGGTCTATTAATTCCTTTAAGGAACTTACTCGGGCGTTTGGATCCCAGTTCATTACATGCTGGAGAGTCCCTCAGCCTTTGGACTCTTTGTTGTCTATGACCATGCAAGAGGGAGAAAACTTAAAAACGTATACAAACAGGTATTGGGAGACATTCAAAGAGATTGATGGAGACTTTGATGATGTGACCATAAGAACTTTCAAGGTCAGTTTACCAATCAAGCATGGTTTAAGGAAGTCGTTAACAGGGAAACCAGTTAATAGCGTGCGCCAGCTCATGAATCGGATCAATAAATATAAACAGATTGAGGAGGATCAGCAGTTGGGTAAAGGAAAGGTGAAGGTGGTCTCTTAAGATAGGAAGGACTTCAGGTCAGACATATATAGTGATAATCATCTTGGGCAAGATTTCACCGGGTAGACTAAGGCTGCTATTGTACCATAAGCCATCAATGTGGTGTTCCCGAGAGCCAATTCATCAAATTTTGGAAAGGATTAAGAATGAGTCATACTTCAAATGGTCTAACAAGATGAGTGGAGACCCCACCAGATGTAACTAGAATCTTCATTGTCAGTATCACTAGGAACGAGGACACACCACTAAGAATTGTAGAAACTTGTGGTATCATTTGAAGCAATTTCTTAAAGATGGAAGGTTGCAACAGTTCCTATAAAGGAACAATGTCATTTTTTATCATACAGGCTCAGGTACTCATGGGAATACCTTTTCAAGGCTTCCATTAATGTCATTTTTGCAGCTCTTGGGAGGACGGGTTCATGTCCCTCCCGTGTAATGACTGTGGCTAGACCACTACCTAAGAATTCTAATCATAAGCTGAAAAGGGCTAAGGTTGCAATACAACTGGCATTTAGTTTCTCAGAGAAGGATAAGGTTGAAACTATACAATCACACGATGATGCTTTGGTGGTCACGTTCAGGATAGGGGGGTATGATGTAAGGCGTGTGGAGAAAAAATTATGTACCTTAACTTGTATAAAGGGTTAGGGTTAAAACAAGAGGATTTGACTAGTTATGATTCATCTCTAGCAGGTTTCGACGGGAAGATGGTTATACCAATAGGGCAAGTCAAGTTGCTAGTACAAATGGGGTCAGAAGTTGTAGAGGTTAATTTCATAGTGGTGGATGCGTATTCTCCATACATAGCCATTATGGCAAGACCTTGGCTTCATGCCATGGGGGCTGTCCCTTCCACTTTGCATTTAAAGGTGAAATATCCATCTGGCGACCAGGTGGATAAGCTAATTGGAAGTCAGTTTACAGCTAGGCAGTGTATGGTGGCCATAGTCAGACATCAGGCAGAAGGGGAGTGCTCGACGTCAATTGAGCGCAATTTATAGCAATTAAAGAAGCCAGCAGTATCAGGGGGCCTAGTGTTAGAAGCAGAATGTGAAGGCTTAGAATAGTTTTTATAAATGATGATAAAGAGAGGTATTTCCAGGTAGGTGCTTAGCTGCCTCCTTAGGAAAAAGACAAACTAGTGATGTTCCTTAGGGAAAACATTGATGTATTTGCATGGAATGCTTACGAGGCCCCTGAGGTTAATTCGAGCTTTATTTGTCACCATTTGAATGTCAACCTCTCCGCCGTACCAAGGAAGCAACCTCCTCAGCGATCATCTAAGGAACATTCTAATGCTGTCAGAGAAGAAGTAACCAAGCTTAAACAGGTGGGAGCTATCAAGGAGGTATTTTATCTTGATTGGTTGGCTAACACAGTGGTAGTGAAGAAGAAGAATGGAAAATGTCGAGTATGTGTAGACTTTATTGACTTGAATAAAACGTGCCCCAAAGATCATTTTCCCATGCCTCGCATTGATCAATAGGTGGATGCCACTATGGGGCATCCTCAAATGAGTTTTTTGGATGCCTTCCAAGGATATCATTAAATACCCCTGGCTTTAGACGACCAAGAAAAAATGGCTTTTGTCACACCTACGGGAAATTACCACTACAAAGTAATGCCTTTTGGTTTGAAGAACGTAGGGGCTACTTATCAAAGAATGATGATCAGGATGTTTGAGCCATAACTTGGTAAAAACATTGAGGTTTACATAGATGAAATGGTGGTGAAAAGTAAGGTAGCGTCCAAGCACATGAAGGATCTTGAAAGTATCTTTAAAATACTGAGAAAACTCAAGCTATGACTTAATGCTTCCAAATGCTCTTTCGGTGTAGGACCAGGCAAATTTTTGGGATATATGGTCACTCATCGTGGAATCGAGGTCAATCTTGATCAAATTAAAGCAATAAACAATTTACAGTCACCTCGGAATCCTAAAGAAGTTCAAAAATTAACGAGAATGACTGCTACCTTAAACCGGTTTATTTCTCGGTCTGTAGATAGATGTAGGTCATTTTTCCAGTTGCTAAATAAATGGAAAGGATTCAAGTGGACTAAGGATTGCGCCTTGGCTTTTCAATAGCTTAAGGAATATCTTTCTCGGCCGCTTATTATGTTCAGGCCCGAGGTGGATGAAGTGGTGTTTGCTTACATTGTCGTGGCTTCCCATGTTGTCAGCTTGGTGTTGATAAGGGATGACAACGGTGTTTAGAAGCCAGTCTATTATGTGAGTAAGTCATTGCATGAAGCTGAGATTTGTTACTTACCACTGGAAAAAGCTATTTTGGCAGTGGTGCATGCCACGTGTAGGCTTCCCCATTATTTCCAATCTCACACGATTGTCGCCCTCACCCAACTCCCGCTTAGGTCACTACTTCAGAGTGCCGACTATACGAGAAGGATTGCCAAGTGGAGAATAATTCTGGGGGCTTTTGATATCAAGTACATACCATGGACTTCTGTAAAAGGCCAAGTCCTTGCTGACTTGGTGGCTGAGTTTGCTGAGCCTTCATTAGAAGAAAATATGAAGAAGTTGGGCATGGATAAAAAATCAGTTGGCATGATCTCCCTGAAAGAATCTCTATCATGGAAAATGTACGTGGATGGTGCAGAAAATCAACAAGGATCAGGAGTGGGGCTGGTTATAATATCGCCAGATAAGATCGTTATTGAGAAATCTTTAAGGATGGGTTTCTCGACCACAAATAATGAAGCCGAGTATGAAGCTGTCTTGGTAGGAATGACCATGGTTCAGAAAATGGGACGGAAAGCTATGGAGATGTTCTCGGATTCAAGATTGGTTGTAGGCCAGGTGAAAGGGGAGCTAGAAGCTAGAGATCTGAGGATGCAGGAGTATTCAAGTTAGGTTATACGTTTGAGATCAAATTTTAAATCTTTTACTTTAGTGCAAATATCCAGGAATAGGAATACTCATGCTGACTCTCTAGCCACTCTGGAAACATCCTCGACACAGAGCTTACCTCGAGTTATTTTAGTGGAAGATTTGTGTGTGCCTATTAAGATGAATGTAGATATAGTTCACGTTCATTAGATCAAAGTGGCACCTAACTGGATGAATCCTATTATGCAATACCTTAAGGAGAATGTCTTACCTACGAAAAAAAATATAAAGTTGATAAAGTACATAGGAAGGCTCCTCGGTTTTGGTTGTCCGAGGACCAAAAATTATACAAGCGCTCTTTTTCTAGACCAAACCTGCTGTGTGTACACCTAGAAGCAACAAAGCTGCTTCTAGAAGAATTGCATGTGGGGATTTGTGGAAGTCATACATGTTAGGACATATGTAGTTCAAGTAATTTTAAACATATGTCACTATTTTATGTAATTGGCTTATCCATTGATAAAACGTACTTTACTTGTAATTGGGTAGATTCAGGATGTGTTTAACGCTTCAAGAAACTGTGTTTCAAGATCAAGTGTTGAAGTAATCAAGTCTGTCCAAGAAACAAGCTGAAAAGTGCAAGTTACTAAAGCTTGACACCTAGTCTCGACACATGCATCTATCAAGCTTTAGAAGCTATTTTAGCCCCGAGACTCGATAACTTCTCGATAGATCATAGACACCTCTATCTGTCGAGATTTAAGGAAAACAGATTCCAAGTTCTGTTTTAATTCCAATCCGTGAATGTGTCTTTGGGACTTCTTTTCTCCTTACCCTAGACATATAAAAGGATTGTTTTAAGGGCCATCAAAGAGATGCAAGTGGCACAAGTATTGAGTAATCCTTGTTCATGCAATTTGTGACCTCAGATAAAGTTCATGCCCTAGTTCATCTCTTGTGAAGAAGTTGCTGTGTAATGTGCACCGTAGGGTTTTGTAACCAAGCATCTTCTTGATCTTCATCGTGTGGATGATTTGAAGAACTTTGTAGCCAACAACTCTTTCTCTAGTTGGTGAATTAAAGTCGCGTACTAGGATCTGCGCAATTGGTTAGTCACGTACTTAGGAGCCGTGCATCAAGAGGAGAAACTGTCACTACAGAATAAGTCTAATTGAGTATTGGGGTAAGGGTTCAACTGTAGGTTGGTGAGGTACTAGGATTCCTTACTTGTAACTGCTTGTTGTGATAATAGTGGAGTTTCGGAAGTGGTGACCTTAAATCACCCGGTGGAGTTTTTACTGTCAGGTTTTCCCTATTTGTAAAGAAATCACCGTGTCATTTATTTTCTGCTGCATACTTTAGTTATTGGTGATTTGTTTGTGCTGCTACATGAATTTGCATGTTAATTTGATTAATTAATAACTCGGCTAATTAATCAATTTAATTAATCATAAGGGTCAACGCGTTTGTGGCCTATCAAGTGGTATCAGAGCAGACACACTCTGATTAGGGTTTAATCCTTGTGTGTGATCCATTGACCCTTGTTTGTCATGGATAAAGGTCAGTCTCTTACTTGGAGAGACCTCTGTTATCAAATACATCTTGTTTTTCTAACCTCTATTTGTTTGAGTGTCTCAGAAAATACAAGTCTAAAAGTTATTTGATTTCTCTTATGATGTCTATTGGAAAGGATCTCAGTTTTTACAAGCAGGAACTAGACTGTCTCAAAATTAAAATGTGCAAAGGAGTTTGTCTAAGAAGAGCAAAAATTAGAGGACTAGCTCGGAAAAGGCAGATGAGAGAAAACACTATTCCCACTAATCTGACATCTAAGCACAAACTGTGTTTTATTATGAAGTCTGCCTTTAAAGGGATAGACACATGCTTGTGGTACCTTGATAGTGGTTGCTCAAGACACATGACTGGAGACCAATCCCTCTTCAAAGTCTTCGAGTCTAAGAAAGATGGAAATGTCACTTTTGGTGATGGAAGCAAATCACAGATAAAAGGGAAAGGAATTATCTCTCTACTTGGACTACCGGACATTGCAAATGTTCTCTATGTGGAAGGCCTAAGAGTGAACTTTTTGAGCATAAGTCAGATATGTGATCAAGACTTCATGGTGCTATTCTCCAAAGGAAAGTGTCTTGTCATGGATGAGTCTGGAAAGAAACTCATAAGTGGTGTTCATACTCTAGACAACTGTTATGGATTGGTTCTTGATGCTGATATTGTGTGCAATAGCATTCGGTTGCCAAATGAAGATTTATGGCACCAGCGAATGGGAAATGCTAGTTCCAAACATCTCTCGATTGTATCTAAGCATGAATCAGTTTTAGGGATGCCAAAGCTTAGCAGACTGAACAATATTGTGTGTGGACCATGTCAGCTTGGGAAACAGACGAAAGCTAAGCATCCAGGCACTCAGACATCAGCTACATCTAGACTATTGGAGCTACTGCATTTTGATCTCATAGGTCCAACGAGAACTGAATCTCTTGGAGGTAAGAGATACATCATGGTTGTAGTAGATGACTTCACTAGGTACACTTGGGTCATCTTTCTACGATCCAAGTCTAATGCTCCTGAGCACATTGAAGCACTGTACACAAGACTGCAAAATGAAAAGAGCCTGAAAATTGACCGAATTCGAAGTGATCATGGTAAAGAATTCGAGAACTCATACATGGAGTTCTTTTGCACAAGATCAGGGATATCTCAAGAATTCTCTGCTCCTATTACTCCTCAGCAGAATGGTGTAGTAGAAAGAAAGAACAGGATTATTTAGGAGATGGCTAGAGCCATGTTGCACAGTAAGGATATGGCTAGAAACATGTGGGAAGAAGCAGTCAACACTGCATGTCATACGGCAAATAAAGTGTACTTCAAACCCGGTACCAAAAAGACTCCATATGAGTTGTGGAAAGGAAGAAAGCCGAATGTGAAGTATTTCAGAATCTTTGGAAGTACTTGTTTCATCCTAAAGGATAGAGAGAATGTGGGAAAGTTTGATTCCAGAAGTGATGAAGGGATATTTTTGGGATACTCTTCTACAAGCAAGGCTTATTGGTTATATAACAAGAGAACCATGAAGGTTATGGAAATAGTGAATGTTGTTATTAATGAGTCTTCAGACTTTAGTTCTGAGAAAATTGATGAGGAACTCCCTAAAGAAATTTTTCCTCCTGAACCTAGGAGAGCTCCGGAACTCATGGAACAAGAGCCCACATTACTAAGTACTCCTAGTACTCCAAGTGTTGTAGAAGAGTCAGCAGACATGCCTACATCACCAAATTCTGAATCTCATGAATACAAAGGACCTTCCTTCAGAATCAAATTAAATCATCCTCCAGAAACTATTGTGGGAAATATGAATGAACTCACATTGCGAAAACGTACAGTTGATAAGTGTGTTGCTAACTTTGTGTCTTATTCTTGTTATTTGTCACAGGTTGAACCCACTAAAGTTGAGGAAGCTCTTCAGGATGAAAGTTGGGTTGAAGCAATGCATGATGAACTACTTCATTTTCAGAGGAATGATGTGTGGACTTTAGTTCCTAGACCGGAGGGCGAGCACGTCATCGGCACAAAGTGGATATTTCGAAATAAGACTAATAAAGAGGGCAATGTGATCTGCAACAAGGCTCGACTTGTAGCTCAAGGATACACTCAAATGGAGGGAATAGACTATGATGAAATATTTGCCCCAGTTGCTCGCATGGAGTCCATTAGAATTCTTCTCGCCTTAGCTTGTCACCTGAAGTTCAAGTTTTATCAGATGGATGTAAAAACAGCTTTTTTGAATGGACTACTTAAAGAAGATGTCTATGTGGCTCAACCTAAAGGATTCATTGATCCACACTTCTCGGATCATGTGTTGTATCTCAAGAAGGCACTCTGGAGATTAAAGCAAGCACTCAGAGCCTGGTATGATCGATTGACTCAATACTTGATATCCCATGGTTTCACAAGAGAAAAGGTTGATCAGACTCTCTTCATCAAAAGAAAAGATGGCGAGTTGGTGGTTGCTTAAGTCTATGTTGATGATATCATCTTTGGATCAACTAAGGATGAACTTGCTTAAGACTTCTCAAAACTCATGTAAGCAGAGTTCGAGATGAGCATGATTGGAGAGCTATCTCACTTCCTTGGACTGTAGATTCGATAATAAGATTCAGGTATATTCATTTCTCAATCTAAATATGCTAAGAATCTTGTTAAAAAGTTTGGATTAGAATCTGCTAGTTCTGTTAGAACCCCTACGAGCTCGAATGTTAAACTCACTGTTGACTTGTTGGGTAAAAGTGTAGACTCTTCACTTTATAGAAGCATGATAGGTAGTTTTCTTTACCTTACTACTAGTAGACCTGACATTAGCTACAATGTAGGAGTGTGTGCTAGGTGTCAGGCCAATCCCAAAGAGTCACATATGATTACTTTGAAAAGAATCATAAAGTATGTCAAGACTACTGCCAACTTTGGTGTGTGGTATAGCAAAGACACTAATGATGTCTTAGCTGGATATTCTAACGCTGATTAGGCTGGGAATGCGGATGATAGAAAGAGTACTTCAAGTGGTTATTTTTATGTGGGTAATAATCTTGTCTCTTGGATGAGCAAAAAGCAGAACTCCATCTCTTTATCCACTGCTAAAGCTGAGTACATTGCTGCTGGTAGCTGTTGCACCCAACTTCTATAGATGCAAAAACTCCTTCATGATTATGGTATTTGTCAAGAACATCTCACCATCTGCTGTGACAATACCAGTGCCATCAATATCTCTAAGAATCCAGTTCAACTCAAACTAAGCACATAGAGATTCGACATTACTTCATTAGGGAGCTTGTCAAAGATGGTACTCTCACCCTTGAGTTCATTCACACTGATGACCAAAAGACTGACTTGTTCACCCAACCTCTGGATAGCAAACGTTTTGAATTCCTTCGTCAAAACATTGGTGTCATCTCCATGGATTGATCTCCTTCTATCTTTCTTCCTCCTTATGCATTTGCGTCTAGTTTTATGCATTGTTTTGCTTTCTTTAACATGTGTTTGTTTGTGTGTTTTCAGTTTTGTATTTTATTTTTGCTTTTCTGATAAAAATAAAAAAAATTTTGAAAAATTGAAAAATACAAAAACAGTGTGTTTGTGTACATTGGTTCTTGTGAACCTTAAAATGGCCATTGAAATAAAGTTTTCTAAACTTTGTATCTTTTGTAGCTTAGATGAGTATTCATATGCACAACTAAGCAAGTGAGCTTTGTAGCTCTTTGTTTGTGATGAGTAAGGTTAAGTGATCTCTTGTTCTTAACACTCGTATCACTCTTTTTGACAGGTAGGACTAGAAAATCCTAAGAGAAAAGCATAAATAACCATCTCACCACTGTTACTTGCCAATCATGATATGACATCTGTATGCTTCGGCATAGCAAAAGTGCAATGTCAATGACATCTGTATGCTTCGGTATAGCAAAAGTGCAATGTCAAAAACTTAACATAATTGGGTATTTCTTCTCTTTCTCTTATATGTCCATGCATAATATGCTTAATAAAATAAAATATACAAAGAAATAAAAGCAAAACGATTAAAATGCTTTAAAATATGGTTGCAAGCGTGTTTTCTAAGAGATGTGGGAGTTATAAGATGTACCTCGAAGGTGATAGTCCCCATTAAACGGTTATGATTGTGTGTGAGTTTAAGTGATTTTCTCATATCTCAAGTTGTCATAACTTTGAGACACTTATGCAATCTTGCGATGTTTTTCACACACGACACGCAATATTCTTTGCTATTCTTGATACATGTGCAGGTACAATGTGATTTGGCCATCACAAGGTTTACATGCGTTAATGTATGCTCACTAAACTGTCATAACTCATTTTTGAAATATAAAATTGGTTAGACTTGTTTAGTGTGTGTGTGTGCGTGTTTTGGGATCCGTGTGCTTAAAAGTTATTGTTGAAAGATGATTTTGAGAGCTAAATGTGTTGCTTGGATTATTGGTTGAGTTGCATGCATGGTTGCATTTATGTCTGTGTTTTTCGTCTCTTGAAAAACTGTTTTTAAGGCAATCTCGACACCTCCTCGACACCTCCTCAATACCTAGCTATCTATCAAGCTTTTCAGTCTTTTTCTTATTGTAGTCGACACATTCTCGACACCTGGTAGATCGATCGAGAAATTTTCTGTCTGCTTGATAGCTTCTCGACAGCTTCTGGATCGATCGAGATTCTTTAGTGGTTGATCTTTCTTTCTCGACACTTGTCCTCGATAGCTGTATCTGTCAAAGTTCATATTCTTGATACCTACCTCGATAGCTGTCTCGACACCTCTTGATACCTGCATCTGTCGAGAATTGCTGAAGTACTATATATGGGTTTCTCACGATTTTTCTCTCATTTTCTCGATCTCTCTCTCGATACTTCGCTATTTTCTCTCCCAAAACCTCTCTCAGTTACTCCAAACCTCCTCCTAAGGATTCTTCAAGCTTTTCTCAAGATCTTCCTCACTTGGTAAGCTTCAATCCTCTCTTTCTTCATGCATTTCATGTTTTAAAAAACCTAGGTTTTGGGGTTTTTGAAAATTTTTGGGTTTTTTCAAAATTGATGAGAGTTTAATGAAAATTTTGGGTTGGTTTTTTAGATTTGATCTTTAAAACTGCATGCATTGCATCACATTAGCATTCTAACAGTATTTTCATGCATTTAGATGTGAGCAAACTTGTTGTGTGCTAGTAGGATTGGATTGGGCTGAGCCCATGATATTTTTATATTGCATGTCACATGTTCATGCATTTCCCATGCATACGTTCTTTCTTTTCAATATTCTCTTCCTATATTGAACTATTTGGGACTTTTCTGTGTGTTTCTCTCTTTCTTTTTATCTCTGTGTTTGCGTTAGTAGTGTTTATGGCACCTAAGCGTAAATCCATTCCATCCCAGAACCCTCTACGTTCTCGGGGCTCTTCTTCTTCTAATCCCACTCCGATGTCTATCCGGTTCCGTGATGAGAAAGCCCAATAGGACTTCTCGGAGAACCTCTCTAAACGAGGTGTTCATTCGGAATGCCAAGTTATCCTGGTAGACTTTGCCGACACTGACTTACCCGATGTTATTCACAGTTGGGCTTGGGAGTCACTGTGTGACGTCCCGGTCACTTGTCCTCTTATGTTGATACAGGAGTTTTACTCCAACATCCACGGGATCGATTCTTCAGTACCTCTCTTTCACTCTCGTGTTCGAGGTACGCGTTTTGCTGTCACTCTGGAGTTAGTCTCCAAGGTTCTTCATGTCCCGAGGGTGGATCATCCTGATTACCCCGGATGTGAGCGTCTATGGACTATTTCCAAAGATGAGATGATCTTTGCGTTCTGTGAGCGCCCCTCTAACTGGGGAAATCATCAATACACACCATGTAGGCCTTTTGCTAAAGGTCCTCATTTCCTTAACATGGTGATGATATTTGTTTTGCACCCATTCCCTCACTACAACTCTATCATAGAGCCTTATGCTCGATTTTTGCTGTCTCTTTTAGAGCATCTTACTATAGATTTTCCTTCATACTTCATCTTCTCGATCATAGATGTCTATAGAGATACGGCTACCCGTGATAAACTCATTTTCCCTTCCGCTATCACAAGGATTCTTTGCCATTTTTCCATCCCTTTTCCATCGTCCAATCCTTTTCATGTTATGTCTACCACAGACGCCGCTACAGTATAATGTAGTGAGGCACAGTTCAGATCGCGACAGTCGGATTCTACTGCTCCTTCCTCCCGTCCGACTCCATCTAGATCTGCTCAAGTGACGTCTGCTCCTTCCTCTTCTTTGAGCAACGTCACTCTTGGAGACATTATGGCGCAGCTTCAGCGCATGGATGCTTGCCTCGATACACTCTCCACAGAGCTGTATCAGGTGAACATTCGTGTTGGCCGCATCGCCAGGCAACAGGTGACCTTGGGCGGCTTTGCTTCTGAGGCTTCTCCTCTGCCTCCTCATGTCGCTTCTGAGACTGAGGATGATGATGACGATGATGATGATGATGGAGATGCAAGCTCTTCTGATGAGATATCTACTTGACACTCTACCCTTTGTCACTCGTGACAAAAAGGGGGCGTAATTTTGGTGTATGAAAGTAATCATACTTAGGGGGAGAGCTAGTATCGGAAATTTTTGATAGGGGGAGTGTTGATATGAGGGATGTAGTGAGGATTAAATGTATTTATTTTATTTTCTTTCTTTTAGAGATACATTGATCATGTACCCCGGTCTTGTGACCATTTATTACATACATTGTGCTTATCTCTTGATATATATATGTTGATGTATATTTCTTTCACCTACCTTTTCATGTGTTGTTTCTCTTCTATCTTTATACACATGTTTCTTTTACTTGTATGCAATCTATTATTTCTGCTTCACACAAAGATGCCTTGATGTGTTTTATTTAAAAGTGTTTCAGAAATACAGGTTGTCAAAGTCTACTTGCCATATACTCTCTTCTTACAAAGTTTTTCAAGAGTTTGTGTTAGGATAGATTTTATTATATTCAACAAGTAAATATGAGTTAAGTGTTTTATAACTTCTCTCATATCTTCATTTGTTTGTTGTGGTTTTGTCACAGATTGCCAAAGAGGGAGATTGTTAGGACATATGTAGTTCAAGTAATTTTAAACATATGTCACTATTTTATGTAATTGGCTTATCCTTTGATAAAACACACTTTACTTGTAATTGGGTAGATTCAAGATGTGTTTAACGCTTCAACAAACTGTGTTTCAAGATCAAGTGTTGAAGTCATCAAGTTTGTCCAAGAAACAAGCTGGAAAGTGCAAGTTACTAAAGCTCAACACCTAGTCTCGACACATGCATCTACGAGCTTTAGAAGCTGTTGCAGCCCCGAGGCTCGATAGTTTCTCGACAGATCCTCGACATCTCTATCTGTCGAGATTTAAGGAAATAGATTCCAAGTTTTGTTTTAATTCCAATTCGTGAATGTGTCTTTGGGACTTCTTTTCTCCTTACCCTAGACATATAAAAGGATTGTTTTAAGGGCCGTCAAAGAGACGCAAGTTGCATAAGCATTGAGTAATCCTTGTTCATGCAATTTGTGACCTCAGACAAAGTTCATGCCCTAGTTCATCTTTTATGAAGAAATTGCTGTGTAATGTGCACCGTAGGGTTTTGTAACCAAGCATCTTCCTGATCTTCATCGTGTGGATGATTTGAAAAACTTTGCAGCCAACAACTCTTTCTCTAGTTGGTGAATTGAAGTCGCGTACTAGGATCTGCACAATTGGTTAGTCAGGTACTTGGGAGCTGTGTATCAAAAGGAGAAACTGTCACTACAGAACAATTCCAATTGGGTATTGGGGTAAGGGTTCAACTGTAGGTTGGTGAGGTACTAGGATTCCTTACTTGTAACCGCTTGTTGTGATAATAGTGAAGTTTCAAGAGTGGTGACCTTAAATTACCCAGTGGGGTTTTTGCAGTCAGGTTTTCCCCATTCGTAAATAAATCACCGTGTCATTTATTTTCCGCTGCATACTTTAGTTATTGGTGATTTGTTTATGCTGCCACGTGAATTTGCATGTTAATTTGATTAATTAATAACTCGACTAATTAATCAATTTAATTAATCACAAAGAGTCAACACGAAGTTAAGACCATTGGCACTAAGGGATTTAGTGTTAAAGAATTTTTTAGGTACTGCGAAAATCCATCTTGGTGAAAATTAGGGCCAAACTAGGAAGGACCATATCGCATCACCTCAGTGGCGGGAATAAGAGCTTATTATCTTGAAGACTTGGATGAAAAGGCCGTACCACGTCCCTGGAATGTAAATAACTTGCGAAGGTATTATTATTAATGAGAATTTTCCTGTTATATATAGCCTATTATTCCACGTGTTTCAGTCAATTATACCTCTAAGATGTTAGGATATGTACCCTTAAATCCTATTGTATGATGCTATGTATGACATTATGTATGACTTAATATTGTGTTTAGTAAAGTTGTTTATTTTTATCTAAAATAATGGTAATATGAATATTTGAACATTATCATATAGTCCATGAGATGCATAGTATGTGATTTTTGTGATTTTAGTCACAGAAGATATAAATCACAAGTTTTTTGTAAACTAATAATTTATAGTTCGTAGTCGGTGATGAAATTGGGCATTTCATATGCGAAGACTATAACGTATCAATTAAGATGATTTGTCTTGATCATGGAAGTGGAGACTTCTTGTTGATATATTGATATGTTTTAAGAGTTAAGACATATTGAACTGGACTTCTGTGAGATTTATTATTGTCTTAACGACTGTGAAATGCATAATAAATCTCACAACTTCTATTTACATGAACTCTTAATCCTGAGAGAATAATGGACATGATCATGACGTGTAAGTTACTTTGATATATCAGAAGTGAGATCTAAAGTAATGGTTAAAACCTTAGTACTTGGTGACCTTAAATCACCCGGTGGGATTTTTGCTGTCAAGTTTTTCCCTATTCGTAAACAAATCACTGTGTCATTTGTTTTCCGTTGCATACTTTAGTTATTGGTGATTTGTTTGTGCTGTCACATGAATTTGCATGTTAATTTGATTAATTAAGAACTTGGCTAATTAATCAATTTAATTAATCACTAGGAGTCAATGCATTTGTGGCCTATCAAGTGGTATCAGAGCGGGCACACTCTGATTGGGGTTTAATCCTTGTGTGTGATCCATTGACTCCTGTTTGTCATGGATAGAGGTCAATCTCTTATTATACATCCATTGTTTGATGGTACTAACTATGCATACTGGAAAGTACGTATAAGAGCTTTCTTGCAGTCACTGGATGAGAAGGTGTGGCAAGCTGTGGAGATAGGCTGGACCAAGCCTACAGAAGTCTCGGCTGATTGGGATGATGCCAAGATCAAGGCGGCTAATTTCAACAGCAGAGCATTGAATATCCTATTCAGTGTGGTCACCAATAAGGAGTTCAGGAAAATTTTCTCTACAAAAACTGCTAAGGAAGCATGGACCATTCTCCAGACAACCTGTGAGGGAACCAAGGCTATCAAGGATTCGAAGCTACAGAGGTGCACTACAAGCTTCGAAGAAATTAAGATGGAGGAGGATGAGTCATTTGATGAGTTCTATGCAAAGCTCAAAGACATAGTGAACTCAGCTTTCAATCTTGGGAAAACCATTCCTGAACCCAAGATAGTGAGAAAAGTGCTCAGATCTCTGCTCGAGAGATTCCATGCTAAGATCACAACAATAGAGGAATCAAAGGATATTGACAAGATTCCTTTGATTGAGCTGGTTGGAAATTTGCAAACCTACGAGCTAGGGCTAACTAGAATGGGCAAGTTAAGCAAGGGCAAGAGCATGGCACTAAAGGCCAAGAGCAGTGATACAGATGATTCTTTAGACGATGAAGATTTTAAGATGAAGTCCTATATTACTAAGCAATTCAAGAAATTCATGAAGAATGCCAATGGAAAAAGCTTCAACAAGGAACGTAGGCAATCTAGTTCTTCTCAGTTCAAGAGCCCAGATAAAGGGAAGAAGGATACTAGGGATGGCGGTCAATACACTGTTCCCGCTGGACCAAAATGCTTCGGGTGTCAAGGCTTCTGTCACATGAAACAAGAGTGTCCTACGTACCTCATGAGCATTGGGAAAAGCAAAGCACTTCTGCTACCTTGAGCGACACTGAGCCTAAGGATGATTCCGACAATGAAGATGACAGAATCTTGAACGCTTTCACTGCCACTGTTAATCCTACTGAAGGGATTACTGAAGAAGTAGATGAAGAAAAGGAATTTGTGGATGCCAAGTTTGAAATTATGGATGATCAAGATGATATCCATACCGCTTATGAGAAATTGTACAAGCTTTCTGAGAAGCACGAGAAACTCTATAGGTTGGCCACCAAGAAGCTCAGTGATGTGGAACTTGACCATGAGGAGCTCTCCACTAAGGTTGATGAAGCAAATCAAACCATTGGGGCACTGAGGTTCGAGAACAATTTCTTGGCTGAAAAGACAAAGAAGCTTGAAGCGGAGCTGTTTCAAGTTAGAGCACAATTGGAGAGGACATCAAGTGGAAAACTGGATGAGATGCTCAGCGTTCAGAAATCTACTTCAGAATGTACTAGATTGGGGTATGAATTCTCTCTCTAATACTCCTTCTGCTAGTACCTTTGTTTTTGTTCCTCCTGCTAATAACATTAAAATTGAGAATAAAGATGTTAAAACTAAATTAGCAAGTGAGAACTTAGACAAGGGCAAGTCCATCTTAGGAGCACCCCCTAAGCTTAAGAAAAGGGAAACTAGAAACCCTGGGACTAAGAAGGTTGTCTCTTAAAAGCCTAAATAGAAGAAGTAGCATCTCTGTTATCATTGTGGAGTTGCCGGTCATACTCGACCAAATTGCTATAAATGGCTAGCCACTCAACAAAGAAATGGCATGATAGCATCTGGAAACCAGAATCAGCTTTAGACCTCTCTTGCTCCTCTTGGAGATATTCTCAAAGCCCTCATGTTCCTTTCAAACTTGAACGGTTTAAATTCTTCCCCCTCATCACCGGTTCAAGGGTTGACAAAAAGGAAAAGGTTCTTCCAAGGTGTGGAAGGAAAAAGGTTCTAAGTGATTTTGTTCACTTCTTCTCTCTCTCTCCCCGTTTTATTGATTTTGCATTACTTGTGTGTTACTTTACTGTTTTGAGTCAGTCTAGTTTTACGCATTGTTTTGCTTTCTTTAACATATTTTTGTTTGTATGTCTTCAGTTTGGTGTTTTATTTTTGCTTTTCTGATAAAAATAAAAAAAATTGAAAAATACAAAAACAGTGTGCGTTTGTGTACATTGGTTCTTGTGAACCTTAAAATGGCCATTGAAATAGAGTTTTCTAAACTTTGTATCTTTTGTAGCTTAGATGAGCATTCTTATGCACAACTAAGCAAGTGAGCTTTGTAGCTCTTTATTTGTGATGAGTACGGTTAAGTGATTGTTTGTACTTAACACTCGTATCACTCTTTTTGAAGGGAAGGACTAGAAAATCCTAAGAGAAAGGCATAAATAACCATCTCACCATTGTTACCACCAATCATGAAATGACATCTGTATACTTCGGCATAGTAAAAGTGCAATGTCAAAAGCTTAACATAATTGGGTATTTCTTTTCTTTCTCTTATATGCCCATGCATAATATGCTTGATAAAAGAAAATATGCAAAGAAATAAAAAGCAAAAAGATTAAAATGCTTTAAAAATATGATTGCAAGCATGTTTTCTAGGAGATGTGGGAGTTATAGGATGTACCTCGAAGGTGATAGTTCCCATTAAACAATTATGATTGTGTGTGAGTTAAAGTAATTTTCACATATCTCAAATCGTAATAACATTGAGACACTTATGCAATCTTGCGATGTTTTCACACACAACACACAATATTCTTTGCTATTCTTAATACATGTGCAGGTACAATATGATTTGGCCATCACAAGGTTTACATGCGTTAATGTATGCTCACTAAACTGTCTTAACTCATTTTTGAAATATAAAATTGGTTAGACGTGTTTAGTGTGTGTGTGTGTGTTTGGGATCCATGTGCTTAAAATTATTGTTAAGAGATGTTTTTGAGACTTTAATGTGTTTCTTGGATCTTTGGTTGAGATTGCATGTGTGATTGCATTCATGTTTGTGTTTTTCCTTTCTTAAAAAACTGCTTTTTAAGGCAATCTCGACACCTCCTCGATACCTCCTTGACACCTGGCTATCTGTCGAGCTTCTCAGCTTTTTCTTATCGCAGTCTCGACACATTCTCGACACCTTATAGATCGATCGAGAAACTTTCTGTCTGCTCGATAGCTTCTCGACAACTTCTGGATCGATCGAGACTCCTTTGTGTTTGATCTTCCTTCCTCAACACCTGTTCTTGATAGCTGTATCTGTCGAAGTTCATTTTCTTAATACTTACCTCGATAGCTATCTCGACACCTCTTGATACCTTCATCTGTCGAGAATTACTGAAGGTCTATATATTGATTTCTCACAATTTTTTCTCTCATTTCGCTCGATCTCTCTCTCGATACTTCACTGTTCCCACTCCCAAAACCTCTCACACTCACTCAAAACCCCTTCCTAAGGATTCTTCAAGCTTATATCAAGATCTTCCTCACTTGATAAGCTTCAATCCTCTCTTTCTTCATGCATTTCATGTTTTAAAACCTAAGTTTTGGGGTTTTTTGAAAAATTTTGGGGTTTTTCAAAATTGATGAGTGTTTAGTGAAATTTTTGGGTTGGTTTTATAGATTTGATCTTTAAAACTACATGCATTGCACCATATTAGCATTCTAACAGTATTATCATGCATTTAGATGTGTGCAAACGTGTTGTGTGCTAGTAGGATTGGATTGGGCTAAGCCTATAATGTTTATTACGTTTTATGTCACATGTTCATGCATTTACCATGCATACGTTCTTTCATTTCAATATACTCATCCTATATTGAACTGTTTTGGGACTTTTTTGTGTGTGTGTCTCTCTCTCTCTCTCTCTTTCTCTCTCTCTCTCTCTCTCTCTCTCTCTCTCTCTTTACCATGCATACGTTCTTTCATTTCAATATACTCATCCTATATTGAACTATTTTGGGACTTTTCTGTGTGTGTGTGTGTGTGTCTCTCTCTCTCTCTCTCTCTCTTTCTCTCTCTCTCTCTCTCTCTCTCTCTCTCTCTCTATGTTTGCGTTCATTCGGAACGCCAAGTTATCCTAGCAGACTTTGCCGACACTGACCTACCCGATGTCATTCACAGTCGGGCTTGGGAGTCACTCTGTGACGTCCCGGTCACTTGTCCTCTTGTGTTGATACAGGAGTTTACTCCAATATCCACGGGATTGATTCTTCAGTACCTCTCTTTTATTCTCACGTTCGAGATACGCGCTTTGCTGTCACTCCGGAGCTGGTCTCCGAGGTTCTTCACGTTCCGAGGGTGGATCATCCTGATTACCCTAGATGTGAGCGTCTATGGACTGTGTCTAAAGATGAGATGATCTCTGCGTTTTGTGAGCGCCCCTCTGATTGGGGAGATCATTAGTACACATCATGTAAGCCTTTTGCTAAAGGTCCTTGTTTCCTTAACATGGTGATGACTTTTGTTTTGCACCCACTATCTCACTACAACTCTATCACAGAGCCTCGTGCTCAATTTTTTTTTGTCTCTTTTAGAGCACTTTACTATAGACTTCCCTTCACACTTCATCTTCTCTATCATAGATGTCTATAGAGATACGGCTACCCATGATAAGCTCATTTTCCCTTCCACTATCACGAGGATTCTTCGTCGTTTTTCCATCCCCTTTCCATCATCCGACCCTTTTCATGTCATGTCTCCCATAGACACCGCTACTGTAAAATGTAGTGAGGCATAGTTCAGGTCCAGACAGTCGAATTCTGTTGCTCCTTCCTCCCGTCTGACTCCATCCAGATCTGCTCTAGCCACATCTGCTCCTTCCTCTTCCTCGAGCGACGTCACTCTTGGGGACATCATGGCACAGCTTTAGCGCATGGATGCTCGCCTCGATACACTCTCTACGGAGTTGTATCAGGTGAACGTTCGTGTTAGTCGCATTGCTAGGCGACAAGCGACCTTGGGCGGCTTTGCTTTCGAGGCTTCTCCTCTGCCTCCTCGTGTCGCTTCTGAGACTGAGGATGATGATGACAATGATGACGATGATGCTTCTGATGATGATGATGGAGATGCGAGCTCTTCTGATAAGATGTTTACTTGACACTCTACCCTTTGTCACTCATGACAAAAAAGGGGAGTAGTTTTGATGTATGAGAGTAGTCATACTTAGGGGGAGAGCTAGTACAGGACATTTTTGATAGGGGGAATGTTGATATGAGGGATGTAGTGAGGATTCCCCGGTCTTGTGACCATTTATTGACATACATTGTGCTTATTTCCTGATATATATATATATATATATATATTGATGTATGTTTCTTTCACCTACATTTCCATGTGTTGTTTCTTTTCTATCTTTATACACATGTTTCTTTTACTTATATGCAATCTATTATTTCTGCTTCACACAAAGATGTCTTGATGTGTTTTGTTTAAAAGTGTTTCAGAAATACAAGTTGTCAAAGTCTACTTGCCATAAACTCTCTTCTTGCAAAGTTTTTCAGGAGTTTGTGTTAGGATAGATTTTATTGTATTCAACAAGTAAATATGAGTTAAGTGTTTTATGACTTTTCTCATATCTTCATTTATTTGTTGTGGTTTTGTCACGGATTGCCAAAGGGGGAGATTGTTAGGACATATCTGGTTCAAGTGGTTTTAAACATATGTCATTATCTTATGTAATTGGCTTATCCTTTGACAAAACGCACTTTACTTGTAATTGGGTAGATTTAGGATGTGTTTAACTCTTCAAGAAATTGTGTTTCAAGATCAAGTGTTGAAGTCATCAAGTTTGTCCAAGAAACAAGCTGAAAAGTGCAAGTTTCTAAAGCTCGACACCTAGTCTCGACACATGCATCTATCGAGCTTTAGAAGCTGTTTCAACCCCGAGGCTCGACAGTTTCTCAACAGATCCTCGACACCTCTTTTGGTCGAGATTTATGGAAAATAGATTCCAAGTTCTGTTTTGATTCCAATCCGTGAATATGTCTTTGGGACTTCTTTTCTCATAACCTTAGACATATAAAATGATTATTTTAAGGGCCATCAAAGTGATGTAAGTTGCACAAGCATTGAGGAATTGTTGTTCATGCAATTTATGACCGAAGAAAAAGTTCATGCCCTATTTCATCTCTTATGAAGAAGTTGCTGTGTAATGTGCACCGTAGGGTTTTGTAACCGAGCATCTTCTTGATCTTCATCGTGTGGATGATTTGAAGAACTTTGCAGCCAACAACTTTCTCTCTAGTTCGTGAATTGGAGTTGCGTACTGGGATCTGTGCAATTGGTTAATCACGTACTTGGGAGCCGTGCATCAAAAGGAGAAACCGTCACTATAGAACAAGCCCAATTGGGTATTAGGGTAAGGGTTCAACTATAGGTTGGTAAGGTACTTGGGATTCCTTGCTTGTAACCGCTTGTTGTGATAATAGTGGAGTTTCGAGAGTGGTGACCTTAAATCACCTAGTGGGGTTTTTGCCGTCAGGTTTTCCTCATTCGTAAACAAATCACCATGTCGTTTATTTTCTGCTGCATACTTTAGTTATTGGTGATTTGTTTGTGCTGCCATGTGAATTTGCATGTTAATTTGATTAATTAAGAACTTGGGTAATTAATCAATTTAATTAATCATTAGGGGTCAACGTATTTGTGGCCTATCACCCACAATTAAGGAATCCCATATATCCTTAGACTCCTCAAAATTCGAGATAGGCTGATCTGCATCCACATCCCCTACTATACTGCCATGCATATCCATATAAATCTCACAATTTGAATTTAAGCTACTTATATCCTCATCCGTGATATATTTTTGCTCCTTAAACTTCTCTGCTGTTGGATAAAATCTGGTTTTGTATCTCATACAAAATACACAGAGGAAGCAACAAATAAGGATCTATTTCATTCATGATTGACAACATGCACTATGTAAATTTCAGAATTTAAGAACAAGATAAAGTACCTTAGTGTGGAGAAATTCAAAACAAATATTAGAAGCACTTGGGAACACTTTTAATCTTCACTCCAATTCCACTTTACGCCCAAGATGTGTGGTCTCTCAATCAGTTTCTAAAGGGAGAATGAAAGTGTGCCTCACACTCTTTCTTTTTCTTTTTTCTCTACGCATCTTTCTTCACATATTAAAAAAATTCTGTATGTTTCTACTTTTATAACTAACTGATTATCTAATTGGGCCGGCCTATTGGGCCTTTCCAATTGGGCTTTAATATGTGGCTTGGAGTGGGACCAAAAGGGACCAATAAGACACTAGCTCCAATGGGCTTTGGGCTTTTCCGTCAACTCTTGACAAGTCCAAAGTTACCATTAATTATATTTAATATCACTATATAAATATAATTGCACTCTAGGCCTTATTAATAAATTATATCCCAAGACTTTATTATACACGCAACTCCTTCATAAAATATTCGTAGTAATACAAAGTCATAAATGTAGACTGTCACTTTGTAAATTACTACATCTTATCCTTGAGTACCCGATTTAATCCTTTAAAGTTATTCATCATATATTTATGAAATCCAATTTCATAAATATATACTTTAGTAATTTCTTACCAAAGTGGTTAGGCCTAACTCTCTAAATAACCAAACCTATTAAACTTATCTCAAGGGAATATTTTGTATCTCCATTAAGAGACTGTGAATTCCATCTTGAGAATATATGTCCCATCAACATTAAATGTGGTTGCCCAACATACTGAGGTTTTGACCGTTACTTTAGATCTCACTCCTGATATATCAAAGCAACCTACACCTCATGATCAGGTCCATTATTCTCTCAGGATTAAGAGTTCATGCAAATAGAAGTCGTGAGATTTATTATTCATTTGACAGTCGTTAGGAGAATAATAAATCTCACAGCGGTCCAGTTCAATATGTCTTAACTCTTAAAACATATCAACTAGAAGTCACTACTTCCATGATTAAGACAAATCATCTTAGTTGATACGTTATAGTCTTCGTAGATGAAATGCCCAATTTCATTACCGACTACGAACTATAAATTTTGAGTTTACAAAGAACTTGTAATTTATATATTCTGTGACTAAATCACATAAATCACATACTATACATCTCATGGACTATATGATAATGTCCAAATATTCATGTTACCATTATTTTAGATAGAAATAAACAACTTTATTAAACACAATATTAAGTCATACATAATGTCATACATAGCATCATACAATAGGATTTAAGGGCACACATCCTAACATCTGCCTCATTTTTCTCGGATTGGGATTGTTGAACATCCAAGTTTATCCCTTGATTATTGGTTTGGATGTCTCATGGGACCCCATCTACTCCATGATACATGGACCTCCTCTGCTGCTGTATGGGACTAGCTGTACCATCACATGGTGATCTTTGCCGCCCACTGGAAGCTCTTAGCCAATCGCCATACTGATAATAAATCTCACCACCATATTTCTCAATAGCAAAGTGACTAGCACAGTGGTTCAAATCATGCCCCAAAAACACGTAAAAATGGCAGAATATAGGGAGCCTTTCATACTTAAATTTCACCTATGTTCGACCCCCATCCAAATCCGCAATGACACCTCCACGCCTCAGCGGTTTTGAAATAGGTAGTGCAACTCGAACCCTTATGAAACAAATTGGAGCATCCTGTTTTCTGCGTTTCTCCACATCTTCCACCACTCCCATTTTGCTGCCAACCTTAGTTGCTACTTGGGGGGACACCATATTAAAAGAAGCCCCCCAAATCTGTATCCAAAGAGAAGTGCAGTCTAGTTTCACATTACTCGCATTCATTCCTTTTTTCCACTTTGTCAGCATGAGTAATTGATTATCAAAACTCCAAGGCCCCCCTTTTAACACACGATTCAATTCAAACTCAGATTGAAACTTGAACTAAAAGAGGTTTGATCCAACCTCTAAAGTCTGCATACCTGTTTATAGTCCCCAAGCTGCATGTATTGTATTTAGAGCTGCCCGTTTGTTGAAAGCCTTACAAATTAGAAACTTGCCAATTCAACTCAAATTACAACTTTCAATTTCAGTAAGTTTACCCTCATCAGATATCATTATCACTTCTTCCTCCTCAACAGTTAGCTTCATGTTTTCAATACCTTTAATCACATCTTCCGCCATAGTGACTGTATTGAGTGTGGAAGCAAAATAAAGAAGAAAATTCAAACCCTTTGGTACGTAATCCAAAGGGAGGGAGAGGCTCGTTTAGAGGACAAGAGAAAAGCTCTTACAGAGAGGAGAGAAATATATGTATTTTTCTTTTCTATGGTTTAGCTATTCAATAGTTTGGTTATATTTTTATTATAGGGAATAGTCATTCCTTATGAATAATTATTCTTTAAAATGAGGAATAACTATTCCTCTCTAAAAGGGTTGTAATAACTATTCCTTAGAATGTAATAATTTCTAACATTAATATATTTCAAAATAAATAAACTTTCTATATTTACCTAACAATTATGGAAATAAAAAATCATAAAAAAATAACTTATCTCTCTAAAATTTAAAATATATTATTTTCTAGGAAATATAATTGTATGAATGAGATATTTTCTAAAATAGATCATGAGTTTTATTCTAATGTAACAACTCCCAACCAAACTAATGAATAGGTTTTATTTTTCATTTTAAAGAATAGCTATTTATAAGAAATGACTATTTCCTATAATAAAAACATAACCAAACTACTGAATAGTTAAACCATTAGAATAATTATTACATTACAATATTTATTACAGTCTACCAAACATACCCTAAATAATATATATATATATATATATATATATATATATCAATGGGCTTGACTGGCTGAGTTGAGTGGGCATAATTAATTAATATAATTATTTGAATTTCGCCATTTTCAACCCAATTCAAGCAAACAAGCAAGCTATTCCTTTTTTGTTAAGTAATGTTGGGAACATATATAAAATACATAATTTTGTGCCACAACTTGTTATGTGGCAAATTGTGATTAGTAAACGTGTGTCCCCATATAACCCACCATCAAGATTTACCAAATACAACTTGCCACGTGGCGAGTTGTGGTATAAAGTTGTGCATTTTTATATGTCCCTAACATTACTCATTTTTTCTGTCTCAAAAAGCTCTATTCTCTTTCTTGTTGAAGACAACTCAACTCCTGCTTCTCTTTTAAATCAATCAACCACCTCCACTTCTTTTGTGATTGTATAATTAAATTTATTAGTCAGCAATGTCAATGTCTCCTAGGGGCTAGGGCTACCCTCCATGTGTTATCATCAGTCAAGTATTCAGATATTGCTTAATATTTTCTTATGGCTTTAAAAACTGGTACAGTGAAAGAACCAAAAAAAGGGATTGGTTACTGATTTTTTGGTTGGACTGAGATCCAACTGGTGGTTGAATCGATAACGTTATAAATAATTTAATTAATAAATTTTTAAATTATATAAATAAATAATAATTTTTTATACTAAAACTAATTAATAATTTATGAATACACATGTAAACTAAAATGCTCTGTAAACTATAATGCTGCATAATTCATTAACTATTAATCATTCATAGCATCATACAATAGGATTTAATGGCACACATCCTAACAATCTCCCATTTGTCGTAAAGATTATTGTGCACTAATCTAACTCCCATCTCCTTAAAAAGTGACTCGAAAGTCCTTTGAGGCAAGGCTTTGGTAAAGGGATCCTCTAGATTCTTTACACTATCAATCATTGCTACTACAACATCTCCACGAGCAACAATGTTTCGAATGATGTGGTACTTTCTCTCAATATGCTTTCCTTTCTTATGATTCTTTGGATCTTTGGATTGTGCAACTGCTCCACTATTGTCACAAAATAATGTGATTGAAATTTGCTTTATTCTTACAACACCAAGATTAGAAAGGAATTTCTTGAGCCAAACAGCTTCCTTTGCCGCTTCACAAGCAGCAACGTATTCAACTTCCATGGTGGAGTTTGCAATACAAGATTGCTTAACACTCCTCCAACTTATGACTCCACCTCCTAAGGTGAAAACACATCTCTAAAGTGGATTTTCTGAAATCTAGATCCGATTGAAAATCTGAATCTTATAGCCAATTAGAATCAAATCCTCACATCGATAAACATGCATATAATCTCTCGTTCTCCTAATATACTTGAGAATATGCTTTACAGCTCGCCAATGTTTTGGTCCTAGATTTGATTGATATCGGCTGATTATGCCAACTGAATAACAAATATTCGGCCTAGTACATAGCATGGCATACATGAGACTTCCCACTGCAGAAGCATAAGGAACTTGTCTTGTCGTATTTTGTTCCTCAAGAGTCTTAGGCCTTTGGTCATCAGACAGAGGAACTCCATGTCTGAAAGGAAGTAATCATTTCTTGGAGTTTTGCATGCTAAATCGTTTTAGAACTTTATCTATATACCTAGCTTATGATAAGTCTAACATCTTATTCTTGCGATCTTGCCAAAGCTTGATCCCTAGAATAAAGTTAGCCTCACCTAAGTCCTTCATATCAAATTGGCTAGACAACCAAACTTTAACCAATGACATTACCCCTACATCATTTCCAATGAGTAGGAACATTACTACTTTGTCTCGATGCTTTTTGTACACACATGGTTCGTCAAGATTTTGTTCAAAACCAAATGACTTGATTACTTGATCAAATCTGATGTTCCATGACCTAGATGATTGCTTAAGCCCATAAATGAACCTCTTCAACTTGCATACGATATGTTCTTGGTTCTTTGCTATGAAACCTTCTGATTGCAACACATAGATTTCTTCCTCAAGATTACCATTAAGAAATACAGTCTTGACATCCATTTGCCAAATCTCATAATCATAATGAGCTGCAATGGATAAGAGAATTCTGATAGATTTAAGCATGGCTACTGGCGAAAAAGTTTCATCATAGTCAATACTTTCTTTTTGTGTATACCATTTTGCCACTAGTCGTGATTTAAAGGTTTCAACCTTTCCATCTATCCCTCTCTTCCTCTTGTAAACCCATTTACAACCAACAAGTTTAATGCCGTTAGGCGCCTTTACAAGATCCCAAACTTGATTGTAATACATAGAATCTAATTCAGATTTCATAGCTTGGACCTAATGATGTGCATCTATGTCATTCATTGCCTCCTCATAAATGTAGGGATCTGATTCAGCCTCTTCTGAGATAGCTTCATAAGTTTCTCCCAAACCTATAAATCTCACAAGAGGTCGAACAATTCTTCCACTACGACGAGGCACTTGTGTACTAGACAACTCATGAGTAGTATCTTGTGGTGTATCAAATACAACAACATCGTCCCTAATTTCATCCATTGGTTGTTAAACTACAAGTTCATCTATTTTAGCCAAATCAACTTTACTCCTAGGATTGAAATTATTCACATAATCATCTTTCAAAAATTTGGCATGGGTACTAACAAACACTTTGTTGTCCTTATGATTATAGAATAAATAACCCTTAGTTTCCTTTGAATAACCTAAAAACATGTGCTGGACATCCCTAAATGTGGAGATATTTTATACTAGGCTTGCGCCCACTCCACAATTCCTTGGGTGTGTTAGGAACAGATTTTGATGGAACGAAATTTAAAATATGCATTGCAGTTTTTAGTGCATATCCCTAAAACAAAATTGGAAAAGTTGAATAACTCATCATGGACCTAACCATTTCTAAAAGAGTCATATTCCTTCTTTCTGCTACACCATTTTGTTGAGGAGTTCCAGGTACAGTCAATTGGGATACAATCCCATTTTGAATTAGGTAGTCCTTGAAATCCCTAAGAGGGTATTTGCCACCTTGATCAGATCGAATGGCTTTTATGTGTCTACCCAATTGATTCTCAACTTCAGCCTTAAACTCTTTGAAGTTTTCAAAGGTTTTGGACTTCTGTCTCATTACGTACACATAACCATATCTTGAGTAATCATCCGTAAAAGTGATGAAGTACTCATAACCTCCTTTTGCCTGAATTGACATAGGGCCACATACATCTTTAAGAACTAATTTAAGCAATTCTTGGGCTCTCCTACCTTTTGCATTAAAACGTTATTTTGTCATTTTACCCTTTAAAAAATATTCATAAACTGGAAATTCATCAAAGTCCATGGACTGTAAAAGTCTATCTTTGATTAGTTTTTGAATCCTATTTGAATTAATATGACCCAAATGCAAATGCCAAATATATGCATCACTAGTATAAGGAAACTTTCTCTTTAATGATTTTACATGAGAGTTACTTGTTAAGATGTGTGTCCTTAAATCCTATTGCATGATGCTATGTATGACATTGTGTATGACTTAATGTTGTAGTTAATAAAGTTATTTTATTATTATTTGAAAATAATGGTAACATGAATATTGGAACATTATCATATAGTCCATGAGATGCATAGAATGTGATTTATGTGATTTAGTCATAGAAAATATAAATCACAAATTTTTTTGTGAACTCAGAATTTTAGTTCGTAGTCAATGATAAAATTGAGCATTTCATCTGCGAAGACTATAACATATTAACTAAGATGATTTGTCTTGATCATGGAAATGAAAATTTCTAGTTGATATGTTAATATGTTGATATGTTTTAAGAGTTAAAACATATTGAATTGGGCCGGTATGAGATTTATTATTCTCCTAACGACTGTCAAATGAATAATTAATTCACGACTTATATTTACATGAGCTCTTAATCCTGAGAGGATAATATACCTGATCATGAAGTGTAGCTTGCTTTGATATATTAGGAGTGAGATCTAAAGTTATGGTCAAAACCTTAGTATGTTGGGCAACCACATTTAGTGTTGATGGAATATATATTCTCAAGATGGAATTCATAATCTCTTAACAGAGATACAAAATATTTGCTTGAGATAAGTTTAATATATACTTTACTAAGGTATATATTTATGGAATTGGATTTCATAAATATATGATGAATAACTTAAAGGATTAAACCGGGTACTTAAGAAATTAAGATGTAGTAATCTACAAAGTGGCAGTCTACATTCATAACTTTGTATTACTACGAATATTTTATGAAGGAGTTGCATGTACAATAAACTCTTGGGATATAATTTATAAATAAGGCCTAGAGTGCAATTATATTTATATAGTGGTATTAAATATAATTAATGGTAATTTTGGACTTGTCAAGAGTTGACAAAAAAGCCTAAGGCACATTGGAGCTAATGTCTTATTGGTCTCTTTTGGTCCCACTCCAAGCCACACACTTAAGCCCAATTGGAAAGGCCCAAAAAGCCAGTCTAATTAGATAATCAGCTAGATACAAAGGGAGAAGCATACAAAATTTTTGAGAGAGAATAGTTAGAACATTTTTTGTGAAGTGGTGTAAGAAGTGTTAGACACTTTTGACATTTTCCTTTGTAAACTAATTGAGAGACCAAACATCTTAGGCGTTTAGTGGAATTGGAGTGAAGACTAAAAGTATTCCCAAGTGCTTCTGATCTTCGGTTTTGAAATTCACTGCTCCAAAGTACAATCTTTTGTTCTTTAATTCTGAAACTTACATAGTGCATGTTAACATTTATGGATGAAGTAGATCCGTCATTTTTTCGCTGTATATGTTTTATATGCGATACAAACGTGTCATTTGTCCATCATTACTATCTAATTCAGAATTGTATAATTCATACTTATCAGGAGTTAAAATATAAAGACCATTCACAATATTTCCAAAATAGATAAACATTTTATCTTTTTTTAGTACAACATTGTCTTTCAGGATAACACAATATCCATGTTTAAGTAAATAAGTTGCAAAAATTAAATTCCTACGAACATTAGGTACATACAAACAGTCTTCTAATATTAAAACTTTAGACTCAAAGCATAAATTAACACTCTAACAGCTACAACTGGAATTCTGCTCCCATCTGCTAAAGTAAGAAACAATTCCCCTTCATTTAGCTTTTTGGTCTCCTGGAATCCTTGTAAAGAATTGCAGATATGATTAGTACAACCTGAATCCACACATCAGGAGCTTGTGAGATTCTGTACCAAACATATTTCAAGAAGAAATGAACTTTTCATTCCCTTATTCTTGGCGGCCTTAAAAATTGGACAATTCCTCTTCCAATGACCTTTCTTGCCACAATGGAAACACTTTCCTTTGGCTTTATTTCCTTTATTTGCAACTCCCAAGGTAATTTGTTTACCATCCTGCTTGGTGAAGTCCTTCTTCTTCTTCTTACCCTTGCCTTTCGACTTAGGTTGATAAGTATAAGCTTCACCCATATTGACTTCAACATTAGAAGTATCAATGATGCCTTCCACCCTTACCAATTCATTTATCAATTTAGACAAAGAATAAACCTTTTTGTTCATATTATAATTCAGTCTGAATTCCTTGAATGATTCTGGTAGTGAATGGAGTATCATATCCACTTGGGATTCTCCATCAATGTCGTCACCTAAAACTTCTAATGTATTCAGATTAGAGATCATCCTCAGACAATGCTCTCTAACTGAAGTGCCTTCAACCATCTTGGTATTATAAATTTTCCTCATAGTTTCTTGCCTTGAAGAACGGCCTTACTCACCAAACATCTCCTTCAGACTTAGCATAATGTCCAAAGTTAGTTCTACATCCTGCATTTGATGTTATAGAACATTTGAAATAGATGCTAGGATATAGCATTTGGTCATCTCATTAGATTTCTGCCAACGATCATATCGCTATTTTTCCTCAAGAGGACCATCTAATGAAAGAAAGTTAGGGCATGGTTGAGTAAGCACATACTTGTGCTCTTCAACAGTAAGAACAATGTCCAAATTTCTTTTCCAATCAACATAGTTGGATTCAGTCAGTTTGTTTTGATTAAGAATAGTAACAAGTGGGTTAAATGATGCCATGATAAAATCTGAAAATAATAAACATGAATATAATAAGTAAACTGGACATTATCTATTTAGAATATAAGCATATAGTATGGAACCTTAATAAAATCATAATATAATATATGCAATGACAACCCAATCCCATGTCTATAATTCCTTGATAGCAAGTTTATTATAAATATTATGATTGATTGAGAACTATACTTTTTATTAGTACTATCTTGATAACTCTTATCAAACACTAATAATATGCTGTATTATCTTTGGCCTCTAAGTAGTAATGACATAGCTCCTTTGGGAGGTTAACATTACACTTAGTCTAGCATACACCATTATCTAGAATCATGTGTAGCCACATTTCATCTCCCTTTATAGTGTTTAAACTAGTAGTACCATGGAGTAAAACACCCTCCTTTGGGATCGTGAGACATATACGCCAAGACGAGGTGCTTGTCCACACTACTTTAAACGGGTAAGTTCAATCTTGTAGTACTACGAAGTAAACACCCTCCTTTGGGATCGCGAGGCATATACGCTAAGATGAGGTGCTTACCTTACACTACTATGAACCAATAATGGAGGCCGTGAGATCCAACTCTTGTATCTCTCTCTCACTAGATATTTTAAAATAAAGGTTTTTATTTAGAAAACATGTGTAATCCAATCACATATAGCCTTGCACTTTTAAAACTTGAAAACACTTAGAAAAATTCAAAATTTCCTTCTTTCGATCGATCGAATGTGACCCTCGATTAGTCGAAAAAATTAAAGAATTCGAACTTGACTGTCTGCCTTGCTCGATAGGTACTCGATCGCTTCTCAATCGATCAAAAAATTAAATTCGATTAATCGACTCGGGTATCAATCCAATCAAGCAGAATGGCCACTAATTCACTTGATCGATCGAAAGCAATTTTCGATAGATTGAAACTTGTGAACTTCGAATTTTCAGAATTTTTCCTGAAGCATTTTCAACAGTTTTTCATGAACAAACAACCAACATATGAACATGATAAACAAACATTGATATCAAAATTGAATTCCATTGATGCTATGACCTTAAAGTTCAATTTAACATACTTAAATTCCAATTTAAACAACATCATAACATCAATTTCAATTTTCATCAAAACATAATTCTAATCACCATGTAGAAAATCAATTAAATAACTTTCTAAAATCATGAAACTATCATTCTTGATTCAAAAATTCACAACACATGTTATACAATTCGAAATTGAAGACCACTCTGATACCAATTATTGGTTTAATCATGGTTTGTATCTCATACAAAACATACATAGCGGAAAAATAACGGATATACTTCATTCGCAATTGATAACATGCGCTATGTAAATTTCAGAATTCAAGAACAAGAGAGTGTACCATGGTGTGGTGGATTTAAAAACAAAGATTAGAAACACTTGGGAATACTTTAAATCTTCACTCCAATTCCACTTTACGCTCAAGAAGTGTGGTCTCTCAATCAATTTCTAAGGAAGAATGATAAGGGTCTCACACTCACATAGACACTTAATTATGTCTCTTTTTCATACATCAAAAAATCTGTATGTTTCTCCCTTAATATCTAACTGATTATCTAATTAGGCTGGCCTACTGGGCCTTTCCAATTGGGCTTTAATGTGTGGCTTGGAGTGGGACCAAAAGGGACCAATAATACACTAGCTTCAATGGGTCTTAGGCTTTTCTGTCAACTTTTGACAAGTCCAAATTACCATTAACTATATTTAATACCACTATATAAATATAGTTGCACTCTAGACCTCATTTATAAACTATATCCCAAGATTTTATTATACATGCAACCATTTCTTAAAATATTCATAGTAACACAAAGTCATAATTGTAGGCTGCCACTTTGTAAATTACTATATCTTAATTCCTTGAGTACCCAATTTAATCTTTTATTTTATTCATCATATAATTACGAAATCTAATTCCATAAATATATACTTTAGTAACTCCTTACTAAAGTGGTTAGGCCTAACACTTTGAATAACTAAACCCATTTAACTTATCTCAAGGGAATATTTTATATCTCCATTAAGAGACTATGAATTCTATCTTGAGAATATATGTTCCATCAACACTAAATGTGGCTACCCAACATATTGAGGTTTTGATCATAACTTTAGATCTCACTCCTGATATATCGAAGCATCCTACACGTCATGATATGTTATAGTCTTCGCAGATGAAATGCTCAATTTGATCACCCACTACAAACTAAAATTATGAGTTTACAAAGAACTTGTGATCTATATCTTCTGTGACTAAATCACATTGATCACATGCTATGCATCTCATGGACTATATGATAATGTCCAATATTCATGTCAACATTATTTTAGATAATAATAAAACAACTTTATTAAACACAACATTAAGTCATACATCATGTCATACATAATATCATATATAATATCATTCATAGCATCATACAATAGGATTTAAGGGCACACATCCTAACACCAACAACTTCATACTTGAATTTCAATCCACAAAGGAAGGAACGAAAGCTGCTAGACCAAAGGAAAATTTGAAATGGGTTCCATCTCCCCAAGGCTGGTTCAAAGTTAACGTTGATGGAGCTATATTCAAAGAGACAAATGAAGCAGGCATAGGTGTGGTGGTGTGTGATAGTCAAGGATGGATGCTAGCTCCTTTGTCGGAGAAAGTGAAAGGTGTGAAAGATGCAGAGGTCATCGAGGCATTGGCTATCCAGCAGGCTATCAGGTTTGCAATTGAGACTAGTTTTAGTTGTGTTATAATTGAGAGTGACTCCCTTTCGGTGATAAAAGCTATCCAAGACAATGCTGAATCTATCTGTGATATTGGACACATCATAGATGATGCGAAGCATTTGTCAATGGCCATGAAAAGCTTTGAATTCCATCACACAAAGAGAGAGGCAAACCAGGTTGCCCACACTCTGGCCCGCAAAGCTATTTAGTTTGACACAGAGATGGCATGGCTTGAAGTGATTCCTCCTTGTGTGTCTGTTGTAATAAGGAATGATATTGTGTAATTGCTTGTTTTCTCCTTTTGTTTGTATTGATCTGATTCTCAAAAGAAGAAGAAGCCCAAGTGACATGTTTTATATATATTTAATTATTTTTTATTGTACTATCTAAAACACATATAAAAAATCATTATATAATTTGATATTTTGTCCAAAATATCAAATAAGAGTACTAATACTGGTTTATTGCATAATACAACTTATACATGTACGGTATTAACTACCATGGTACATGCACAAAAGAACATATAATGCAAATAGTTTGCACTATATGTGAATGTGGGATGTGAAAGATATTAAAAATTTTAAGACATAGAGCTTACAAGCTGATGAGTCATCAATCAGTAAAAAACAATTCCAACATTCATTTGTTAGGTAGCTAAAGCCCTCGCATAAGAATTCCAACATTCATTCATATTATAAATAACTTTTAGCATTTTCCTATATGGTGTATCAATTTATTTATTTTTCCTGACATTTATGTGGCATTTATTAATAACATTTAATGTTTTTATTATGATTATGGTAGTCATATCCTCTTTTTAAGTGTGACATGTTAGCTTTCCATTAGTCACGTCATTAAATTTTGTAAGTGAGATTATTATGACAATGACCAAAATGAAACATTGTCCAAAAATTGAAGGACTAAAATGGAAGATATGTGGGTTCCAAATAACTCAACTGGTGAAGTCTCTGATAGTTGAATAAGAGATCTGGAGCATTGTTTTTAGACCCAGACTAGACCGGGAGGTCGGACCGTGAAAACCAAGAACCGGGATGAAAACTGGTTTTTTAAGCATAAAGAACCAAATTTTTTGTTAATTTCGTGAACCCCTAAAACTAGGGTTGGACTTCATAAACCGGTGGCAAGAACCATGTGGTTCAACCCCTTAACAATTTTTATTTTTATTTTTTATTTATATAAAAACAACTTAACACAGTTTTATTCTACTTAATTAAATTATCCATCTCTTACAAAGAATAAAAGAAATTATAATTAAAATCCTTCAAAGATATTCAACTTTACTTCAAAAATTAATCATAAATTTTAATGTTTTCATGGTTAATATTTTATTTTATTAACTTTCTTATTTAATTATTAAATATATACTTGAAAACAATTAAATTTCCCTCACATATACAGATATATTAGTCAATTTTGCTAGTTTTATAAATAAAATATCTATATTTAGGCTTTAATTAATTATTAAATTAATTATGAAATCATCACAGTTTGACTCCAATTCAACCTCGGTTTGACCTCAAAAATCTTGAACCTCTTCATTTTACGGTTCAATGAACAGTCCAAGTTTCAAAACCATGATTTGGGGTTCAATCCCCGCCTACACAAAAAAAACTGATTGGTTTCTTAGTCTAATGATAAAGAACTATTATTAAGAGTGGACGCCACTGGTTGAAACTCTCTCTAAGAAAAAAAAAAAAATGGAAGATATGATATAATCACCAAAATGAAGGCAAAAGGTGAATTATTGCCTATATATTAATATTGAACAAACACTAATCTTAATTTTCATTTTAATAGGTTCTCCCAAAAAAAAAAAAAAATAATTTTAATAGGGTTCATATATTTTCGCAAATGCCAGTGTCAAAGTATATCAAAATTAGGTTGTATTGTGTTAGGGTTTGGTCTAGGTCAGAAGCCGCTCAAATGGTCGAAGGGTTAGCCGAATTTTCCAATTTTGATGTTTTACAATGAAGCAAGCTTAGGGTGCTCATATCTATCATCTTTTGTATTTTTCTGATGCCTAGCCTATTCCCTGTTTTTCATTGTACGTTAGTAACTTATTTATCTGCAATTCTTATTTTCTTCGTGATGATAACATTGCTGATCACCCTTTTACCATAGACAAATTAACATATAATGAGGTACATTTGAAGCAGCAAAATTCGAAGTTAAAGCCAGTCTATATTTGACTCCAATAGTCACATCTACCACCAATTTTTAAGATGTTTCTTCTATACATGATGGATGCAGGTCATGCATAGTCACATAAATCACAAGAGAACACCCAAATTAAAATCTCTCTCGCTGTTTGCAAGAGTCACATACATATGCTTTGGTCATGTCTAGATTGAGTATGTGTTCATGTTTTGTATCCTTCATATATCGAGGCAATGAATCTCCTTCCTTTCTTAGGCTGCTTCTGCTTCCAACTCTCCAAGCTTTGACAGAGTAAATGGGAAAGCCTTGGCACCATACTAGGAGATGAAGGCTCTGCCATTTGTGCCAATGGTTTTTTCGTCTGCTCCAACTAGGGCTAAGGTTGGAATCGCTTTGATGTTGAAAATCCTACATAGGTCATATCGTGTTTAGTCCAAATATGGTATAGAAAACCATGGCATGCTTTTAAGACTCAGATCAAATTCATTGAGGTCTCGATCTGTTGAGATGAAAATAATTTCGAAACAATATTGTTCTTTAGAAGCAGTCATGATCTCATTGTAGGCTTCTAAAAGTTGTGCATTGAAGGTACGACAAGGTGGGCACCAAAGTGCCCGGAAGTAGAGGCCTATTGTCTCACCAACAAGATCGGATACTAATACCTGCGAAAGAGTCAAACCATGTTGATTCTACACCAAATCATATGCCAAATAAAAAAATAAAAAAAGAAAAAAAGAAGAAGAGAAACTTGTGAATGGAAAATAATAAAATGATGTTAGTGGCGGATCGAAATAAGAATTAATCAAAACTTGTCTAACTCAAATGTTGTTAAAAATATTGCTATAATTGTTGTATCAATAGCTTCACCCCCAAAAAAATTAGCAGATAATTGAAGATGAATGACATAGAAGAACGGAATTGAAGGCTATTGATAGTGCAAAGCTTGAAGGAAGAACATTAGCCTTCAATTCCGTTCTTCTATGCCATGCTTCAACTTTGAATATCACCCCACCAAAAGCTAACTGACAAACTTGTTAAAGATCGCAAGTAGTACCACCATTTGGGCGGGATATAAGCATCTCACCTTCCTCTAAAATGCAGTCTTGAAATTCTAAGTCATGCACCTTTGGAAAATGTGTTCGTCTATGTTGTCTAGATCAACCTTCATTCAAAATTATCATCAATCAAACTGGAGAGGGATTTTAATTTCATGCAATGCAGATCTATATAACATTAAAGTATGAGCATGATTATATTAGAAGATTGGACTGTGAACATTTCCTTATGTATTTAATAAATAATCAAAGAATGACCAGAGGCCCAACTACCACAAATTAGTCAGAAATATTGGTTTTAATTAGTCAGAAATATTGGTTTTCGTTTCTTTCTTTACATCGCTATGGGTGGATTTGGCAGTTTTTTGTATTGAAGCTAAGTTGTTTCAATTGGTGGTTGAGAAAGGGGGAATGTTTTCTCCCTTAAGATTTTTGAATGGGGAAAATATTTCATGCAATCAGTTTTTACGGGTAAGAATGCAGCACTTTGGTTAATGCATAACATAGAACGTACTCTGATTGGGGCCAATCCCAAGCATTTTTTCACGATCAGGGAAGGAGATATTGCTTACACATTGTAACGGGGTTCCAACTCGTTTGGACAGTATTTAGTAGTGACAGAACTAAAAGTAGGAGGACTTAGAAGATCTATCATTATTCCAACAGGCAAGGTACAACACGATTGGAGGGTTTTTGGGATTGAATTGAGAAGAATGTTGGAACCTACCCATTATGTGTTGGGTGGTACTAAATTTATACCTCATAGGCCTAAGCAATATTTAGAGATTCAATTTTCTTGGACCTTTGTAGAAACTGTGAAAGCTCCTGTACAGGTAAGGGACATGAAGCAAATTCAGCTGCCCATCATTAGAGAGAAGGGGAGGAATAGATTAGCGGAGAAAAAAGCAGAGCATCTAAGAGACAAACCATGTGCATAGGTTGTGGTTTTTGATTCTTAGGCCATAAATTTTTTACTGAATGTCGTGGGTGGTGTTGAGGGGAGAGATTGTTGTATTAACGTGGAGAATAAAATCGAGGCGAAAAATCTGGAAGGTTTCGCCTCTGGAAGGAAACAAACATAGATTTCCTTTGATGTTTAATTTGAATTCAAATTTGGTGTTTTTGGGAAAGAGCGTGAATTTAGGACTTCACATTGGTTAGGGAAGGGGTTGATTGTGGAGTTGAATGAGAAAGGAAAGAGGAAGGTTATTTGGGAGCATAATAAAGTGGTTGATAAATCTGCTAGTTGGGTAGCAAGGGGGAACAAGGATTTTGTTTTAGTTGCTGAGGGGTTGGGCCCATACATTTCATAAGCCCACCCATTAATGGGCAATACAAAAAGTATGTTAGGCTCGTTTGGATTTGAGGATGGGAAATGTTCCAAGTCTTCCCAGGCTAACTATGGCCCAAGTTCTAAGAGCCAGAATATTCCACTGCCTTTGTGTCCTTCTAGGCCGAGCATTGAAAAGAATGGTGTGAGCTTTGCGTTACATCTCGAGAGCTTCGTCATCTTGCCACCGATACTTAATTTGCCCGCGGAAGCTCCGACAGTGCCAAAAGCTCCAGGCAGTAGTGAGATTTGTGCTCGATTGAGTTCGAGCAAGCCTACCAAGTCGACCATTGCGCCTAATCTATCAGTGGAGGTGTCCTTAACTTCCATTTTGATGATAAAGTCAACGGTGGTACCATCCAATGGGTCGATGTTAGGACATATGTAGTTCAAGTTTGTGAACATATGTCGCTATTTTATGTAATTAGCTTGTCTTTAGATAAAACACACTTTACTTGTAATTGGGTAGATCTAGGATGTGTTTAACACCTCAAGAAACAGTGTTTCAAGATTCAGTGTTGAAGCCATCAAAGTCTGTCCAAGAAACAAGCAAGGAAGTGCAAGTTACTAAATCTCGACACCTACCTCGACACGTGCATCTATCGAGCTTTAAGAAGCTGTTTTGCCCCGAGCCTCGATAGCTTCTCGACAGATCCTCGACACCTCTATTTGTCGAGAATTAAAGAAAACAGATTTTCAGTTCTGTTTCAAGTCCAATCCGTGAATGTGTCTTTGGGACTTCTTTTCTCCTAACCCTAGACATATAAAAGAATTATTTTAAGGGCCGTCAAGATGATGAAAGTTGCACATTCATTCAGAACTTCTTGTTCATGCAATTTGTGATCAGAGAGACAAAGTTCGTGCCCTAGTTCATCTCTGATGATTTGAAGAACTTTGCAGCCAACAATTCTCTCTCTAGTTGGTGTTTGAAGTCGCGTACTGGGATCCGCGCATCTGGTTAGTCACGTACTTGGGACCCGTGCATTGAAAGGGGAAACTGTCACTACAGAACAAGTCCAATTGGGTATTGGGGTAAGAGTTCAACTGTAGGTTGGTAAGGTACTGGGATTCCTTGTTTGTAACTGCTTGTTGTGATAATAGTGGAGTTTCGAGAGTGGTGACCTTAAATCACCCGGTGGGGTTTTTGCCGTAAGGTTTTTCCCATTCGTAAACAAATCACCGTGTCATTTAATTTCCAGTGCTTTACTTAGTTTGGTGATTTTTTTGTGCCGCCACGTGATATTGCATGTTAATTTGATTAATTAATAACTGGGCTAATTAATTAATCTAAGTTATCACAAGGGGTCAACGCAATTGTGGCCTGTCAGTCGATACAGTTAGTAGAGTCGTCCCAGTCATCCTTCGAGCCATTATTGCTAGCGGTGGTTACCTAGACTAAGCTGATCCCAGTTGTGGTGACCTATATTGTGTTGGTGATGCCAGTGGTGGGGTCTTAGTCTTCCCAAGCTGTGACGGAGGTTGGGGATGAGGAAAGGTTGGGCTCGAAAGATGCGGTGGTTCTTCCTTTTTCAAATGTTAAGGTAGCCCATCAATCTTGCCCCACAATTAGGGAATTGGTTGGAGATTTGGATAAATGTTGGGGTAATTATAAAGACTGGATGTTATAATTGTGTGAAGGAAGGTAGATAATGCTTCCTTTGTCGCTGTATCAATCTCCTCTAGAGAGCGAGTCGGATTCAGTAATGGATGGGGAAGCTGTAATAGGTAATACTCCTTTTGTCAATGAGGGACATATTGTTGGTTGGACAGTTGAGTGTCACTGGGCCAGAGGATGAGTTATGGGAATTTGATGAAAGGTCGATGATTTGGGAGAGAGGTGGTGAGCCTTTAGTTGTGGTTCCTTTGGGCACAGAAGCTCCTTTGGAGGATGAAGTTGACTATGGGAAGGAGATTAGGTGTAAGATGAATGCTTCTGGTAAACAATTATCACAATGGGTAACCAATTGAATTAAGGCATTTAGGAAATCTATAGGGACTTCACTGGAACGTTTTAAGGAGCAAATAACAGGTTTATTTCTAGCTCTTAAGGCCAGAAGAAAAAAAAAAAAAAAAAAACATGTGGTAGGTGAACAAAATAAGTTGGTCAAAACATGGCAGAAAGGTCAACGAGAATTAAAGAATTTGAGGAGCTCTTTGGATGTTGAATATGGTTCAACTAATCTAAGGAGTGCAAGTAAGGAGTGGGCCATTGTAGTTCATAAATGAATTTAAATATTATTTCTTGGAAAGTTAGAGGGTTGAATGAGCGGGATAAAAGGCTTTGGGTTCAAAATATGATTAGGAATTGGAGGCTAGATATTGTTTGTATTCATGAAACTAAAATGGAGTTGACAACTAGAGATGTGATTCGCAATTTGTGGGCTGGCCAACATGTTGATTGGTCTTAACTCAATGGGTGGCAAAAGGTTGTTATGGGAGGAATTATTTTGCTTGAGTAGTTGGTGGAATGTTCCATGGTGTGTGGGAGGTGATTTTAATGTGGTAAGATTTCCTTCCGAATGTGTTGGTTCTACTGCTTTCATTGCTGCTATGCGTGAGTTCTCGAATTTTATTTCAAAGCAGGGCTTGATTGATCTTTCATTGGGGGGGGGGGGGGGGAACTTTTACTTGGTCTAATTATAGCGAAGTTGCTTCGAAGGCTAGGCTGGATAGATTCTTGTTCTTTGCATATTGGGAGGATTAGTTTCCTAATGTTCACCAGTGAACGTTGTCTAGGTTTTTATCGAATCACTTTTAGATTGTCCTAGAAGGTGGATCATTTCATAGGGGTAGGAGGCCGTTTAGATTTGAGAACATGTGGCTGAAGGATGAGGGTTTTGTGAAAAAGGTGAGATCTTGGTGGGATTCTTATCATTTGCATGGTGCTCTAAGCTTTGCATTGGCAAACAAATTAAAGCTGTTGAAAAATGATTTGAAAAAATGGAATATGGAGGTTTTTGGTAATGTGGAAGAACATGGGAAAAAATTGTGGAAGGAGCTCAATGACTTAGAATTTATTGAGGATAGTCGTGTTCTAACAGAGGAGGAAAAGATGGATTTGGAAAGAATCTGAGGTGAGTTGGAAAAAAGTTCTCTTTTGAAAGAAATTTTTGGGAGGCAAAAATCAAGAAATCTTTGCATTAGAGAAGGAGACAAGAATACTAAATTCTTTCATCATATAGCCAATTCTCATTGGAAATTTAATTCCATTGATATGCTTATGGTGGATGGTGAAGTGTCTTCGAATTCGGAGGCCATAGCATAATGTATTTCTTGTTTCTATAGGTAGCTTTATTCTGAAATTGTAATTCACAAACTTGTTTTAGATGATGTGCAATTTTGTAGAATCTCTGAGGAAGATGCTTGTTGGTTAGATAGGTCTTTTGATGAGGATTAGGTATTTGGGGTGATTGATGGCTTCAATGGTGATAAGGCTCCTGGCCCAGATGGTTTTTCCATGGCTTTCTTCCAATCTTGTTGGAGTGTTATGAAGAATGAGATTATGGAAGTTTTTTAGAATTTTCGTTCTCAAGCTGTGTTCGAGAAGAGTCTTAATGCTTCATTTTTTTTTGCCCTTATTCCTAAAAAGGTTGATGTTGTGGAGATCAAGGATTTCTGGACAATTAGTTTAGTTGGTGGGATTTACAAGATTATTCTTGATGATGTACGAAAATCGTCAGTGAGTTGTTGGCTTCAAATCACTTTGATGGGTACTTGTGCAACAAGAACACAAAGACCAAACAGAAGGCACCAGTGTGGTATCGGCTGAAAACCCTCCGAAAGTCAAGTCAGTGAATGAGAAATCCCTAAGAACACCATAGTGAGAATGGTAGGGATTTTCAGCATACTTGAGAAAATGGGAGGTCTGGTGCTTATATAGTGGTGAGTAGTGAACCAAAATCCCTTGAAAGTGGGGATCCTTCCTTGTAGGGAAGATCTAGTATTAGGGTTCTTGAGATTCTAGGGTGCCTTTCCAAATGAGGGAGATACGGGCGCGTAGTAGGTCTTTATGCGTGCGTGATACGCAAGATATTTCCTTATATAAGTATTTGTGAGGATCAAGCAAGGCCACATTGGACCTATCGATTTCCCTACTTAGTCAATTTTATAGTCATTCGTTGCTCAAGGATCTCCTGTCGATTTTTAGAGGAGATGCATCCGCCAACTTTTATGGTGGCGTTGTCATTTGAGGGCTTTGTCAGTTTTTAAGGGTGCGTTACCCTTATTGTCGTCTTTCAGGGGCCTCTATGATTTTCTATGAAGCTGATAGCCCTATAGGTGTTGTCAAATTTCTTAGTCACTTGTTCATAATTCTCAATTTCTTTAACAAAAATACACCTATCAGCTACCCCCTACTCCGTGGTTCCATCGACTGTAGTTGATGGGTCTCGTAGTAATAAGGGTATTTATGATCCTTAATTGATTGTTTTATTGGAAAGAGTGTCATTAAATTGCATAGGTAGCCTTTGGTTTAAATGCTTGGTGACACGTGGCACCTGTTGGTTGGCCTCATTACTAATTAGAAGCGTTGCTTTGTATACCGTGCCTCTTCACTCTATAAATAGTTCCTCCTCCTCTAGTTATTTTCTTTACTTTTTTTTTTCATTTCTTTAGAGCTTTTGAGACCAGAGCTATTATGTTGTGCCATCGTTTACAAGCAACCCATTGTTTGTGTCACTCTGCCATCTTTGAGTAATCCGTCGTTTCAAGCCGCCGTCTACTTTTCTAGTAAGTCTCCTTCCATTATCTTATATATATATATATATATATATATATATATATATATATTTTCCTAGTTGGTCGTCATCTGTTTGGAGGCCCATTGAATAGGTTCTTAGAATACCTCAGTCGCTTGTAGACGAATAGATGTCAGGTGATAGAGGAGTGACGAGTGAACAGTAGTCGTCAGTCTGTGAGGGGGCGGGCTACGACAAGGTTTATCTGTTAGGGCATGAGCCTAGGGAGGATTTAACTTGGTCCCCAGAAAGGGAACCATCCGCTCACTCTCCTGCAGAGGGGAAGAGGATGAGGAAGAAGAGGGTGACAAGGGAGAGGAAAAAGAGGATGAAGAAGGAGAAGGAGAAGGAGAAGATGAAGAGGAAGAGGGAGAGAGTGACGGGGGGAGTCAAGAGAAGAGTGATGGGTTACTTGGCCAGGTAGACGGTAGTGGCTATAGGCCTTTCATTCTACCCAAGATATGAATGGCGAACGACTTTTACTTGACCATATCCTAGAAAGTTTTGAACACCCTCTGTGACTGTCACCAAATTCCTGACAACATTCCCCTCTATCTGCCAGGGAAGTTTGAGAAGTGTTATTTGGGGAAGATAGTTGTCGTCAACGTGTATGATGCCATGTTCACTGCAGGGCTGAGATTACCATTGACAGAGCTACACCATTAACTTGCCAACTACCTTAGCATGTCTATTAGCCAAATTTCCCTAAATGCATGGAGGATCTTTATAGGTGTTGAGGTAATATAGGGTCAATTGAGTGGGGGAAATCGTCTACTTACAATTGACGAGTTTTTTTTTTTTTTTTTACTGTTACAAGCCCTAGTAGATTTCCTCATCAAAGGGCATCTATCACTTCCTAGCTAGGAAGTCATCGCTTAGATTGGTGACTAACATGCTAGATTCCAACAAAAATTGGAAAAATAGATATTTTTTTGTTAAGGGGATAGAATGGGTGTGCAGGCTTGAGGAGTGGGGTAGCATGCCTAATAGGTTTGACAACACTTGGGATATTGTCAAGGAGTTTGGTGAGTTGTCGGTGTCCATTTCTTGTAGCCTTGTCAGTTTTAGTCATGCATCTAACCTTCTGCTTCCTTTTTTTTTTTTTTTTTAGCTCAAGTTCGTTCTGAGGTAACTGATGAGTAGGAGAACTTCCTTAGGAAAGTTTAGGCGATCCCCCTTGAATAGAGGAAGTGGAAGAACTTGGTCACCCTTGACACCCTCCACGCATTCTGTGGTGGTCCAAAGCCGAAGCCCACAGCCCATGGTTGCATGCCTTTTCTCGCCAGTGTAAGTTCCTCCATCCATCTACATTCTGGTATGCTTCTTTTAGTCCGTTTGTCCTTCTTCTAATTCATCCCATCACTTCTTTTAGAGATGGATTTAGGCAGGCAAAGAGCGATGGTGAGGAAATCGGCTGCTGCCCGTAAGCAGTAGGGGTAGGCATCAGCATCGGTCCCCAAGGTGGCACCTAAAGTGGCCTTAATAAGAAAAAATGACGCTAAGGACGACTGTCCATCCAAGAAGGGGACGGTCCCGTGTACTGGGGATTAGCAGCAAAAGTCTCCTCCACCCTCTCATCATGGGGCTAGCAAGGGCTTGATGATGGGGAAGGGCGTCATCGTCCCTGGCCCTATTTAGAGGCTAGTCACACATAACAACTATATCGTTGAGATGGTCAATTCGATCATCAAGGAGACGGACTTGGACCCTTGTGGTGAGCACACCACAGAGGACCTAGGGGCTTCTGGTCTTTATGACCTGTCGAGGGTAAGTATCCATCACTTTTAGTACTCCATAATTCTTGTATACTTATTCTAACTGTTGTTTTTTCATTTTAGGTGATGGTGCGGATGAAGGCCCTCTAGGACAGATGTGTGGCCAATGAGGAGGTGATCTGTCGGTTCTGGTAGCATTTGGAGATAGAGAACAAGGAGAGGGATTAGTACAAGGAGGCCATTCATACTTTCAACATGGAGCTGATGGCCAAGCTTGCTTAGTTGGAGAAGGAGACCCATCGTCGAGAGGAGTTGGAAAAAATGACAACCAACCTGACAATGGAGTTGGTTGCACTTCATGAGAAAATGGACAAGGCCAAAGCTGATGTTGTGGCGGCCTTTCGAATCTTACCGCCTTTCTTCGATGAGTACGGCGTCTTCTATGGAGACGAGTTTGACAACTGCCTGAAACAGGTTGTAGCCATCTACCTAGATCTGGACTTGTCCCAAGTTGCCATGGACGACACAGTTTTGCCAACTCCAGGTGGAAACGACACTGTTAGTGAGGAGACCAATGACTCTGCCTACACTGTTGAGGAGGAGGTGAAGGACCCTAATGCTGAGGTCGTTGTCTAACTAACTCCTGAAGGCCTAGCCGCTCCCGTGGTCCCGTCTGCTATGGATGGCCCCCTAACCGTGGATGATCTTTTCTGAGTTGTATTTAATTCTTCTTTCTTTTTTGTAAGCTTATTTTTAAGACAATGGTAAATGCCCCTTCTTTTGGGCTTTTTGTAAAAACATTTACCCAGTTGGGTTTATATCTATTGGTTTTTATCTGCTGCTTATACTTGTCATTTTATTTTACTGCAATTGTGGTTAGCCATCAATATTTTATTTCATCTGTTTGTCTTGCAATAATATTTGTGTGTTTTATTTAGCGGCTTCTTTGAGACCAGGTACTCATCAGTATCCTTGGTCCTTCGTCCATCTCGTAGATAGGATTTTAGCAAAGCTTTTGAGACTAGGTACCCGTTGGTATCCTTGGTCGTCCATCCACTCCGTAGGTAGGACTTAGTAAGATTTTTGAGACCAAGTACCTGTCGGTATCCTTGATTGTCTATCCACCTCGTAGGTAGGACTTAGTAAAATTTTTAAGACCAGGTACCCGTCGGTATCCTTGGTCGTCCGTCCACCCCATAGGTAGAACATAATAAAGTTTAAGACCATGTACTCATTGGTATCCTTGGTTGTCTGTCCACCTCATAGGTAGGACTTAATAAAATTTGAGACTCGGTACCTATCAGTACACTTGGTCGTCTGTCCACTCTGTAGGTAGGACTTAGTAAAATTTGGATGATTCATTGAAGGGTAGAGTAGAACAATGTTTCTGATAATCCTTCAAAGTCTTATTAATAATAAAAAAATCTTAAAAAGAAACTCAATATTCTTAAAACTTTAACATCTTTCAATGTCCAAGTCTAGCATAAATAATAAAAGAAAGTGATAAAATAGGCTGTACTTGTCTACTACTAGTAGTATTTTCTCAAGTGCTTGGTATTCCATGGGTGGTGGAACCTTTGTCCGTCAAGGGTCTCTACGTAGTAGGTCCTCTTTCTGTGGTAGTCGATGATCCTGTAAGATCCTTCCCAATTGGGGCCCAATTTACCTTGTGTGGGGTCTCTAGTAGTCCTTCCCAACCTGAAAATGATGAGGCCTTACTTTGGTGTTGTAGTGTTATGCCATCAGGTTCTAATATCGAGCTACTCATTGTTCTGCAGTCGCTCTAACTTTGTCCAGAAGGTCCAATTGTAAGCACATCTCCTCTTCATTCCTTTCTTTATTATGGTGGGCTATCTGGTAGCTAGTTAGTCCAACTTCTACCAGGATGACGGCTTCACTTCCGAATGCGTGGCAAAAAGGTGTCTCCCTTATAAGTTTGTGCGCCGTTATCCAATATGCCCACAGGTCTCTAGGCAGTTCATCCGGCCACATACCCTTCGCCCCTTAGAGCCGAGTCTTGATCATCTTAAGCAAGGATCGGTTTGTAACCTCAACTTATCCGTTAGCCTGAGGGTGGGCAGGAGAGGAGTAATGGTTTTAATCCCTAACTGTTGGCAAAAATCTCTAAATGCATAGTTGTCGAATTGCTTTTCGTTGTCAGAGACGAAGACCCTAGGAATCTTGAAGCAGCAAATGATACTTTTTTGGATGAAACTTCGGACATTCTTCTCCATAATAGTGACCAGTGGTTCTGCCTTGACCTATTTGGTGAAGTAGTCAATCCTTACGACAAGGAATTTGAACAGACGCAACGCCATGGGGAAGGGCCAGACTATGTCTAAACCCCACTAGGTGAATGGCCAAGGGGTGCTAATTAGTGTAAACTCCTCCGATGGTTGTCATATGATGATGTGGATGATGTGGTTGTCATATTCTGGCAGTTCGTCTAACTCCTCCGATGGTTGGATGAACTGTTTGTCCATATCATCCACATCGCTGACTTTTCCTCTTCATCCTCTTTCATTATGAACTCGGCAATAAAATCAGCTAAAGCCTATGCCTTGATTGTGGTTCTAGGTTAGTATTGGACATCGAACACACCGAGTTCACCCATAGGACTAGTTGCCCTGCTACCTCTTGGTTGTTCATTGCCTTCCGTAGCGGTTTATCCGTTTGGACCACTATGGTGTGTGTTTAGAAGTATGGCCTGAATTTTCGGGCAGCTATGATTAGTACGAAGGCTAGTTTCTCCATTAAGGGATATCTTCCTTTAGCTCCCCGAAGCGCTCGACTGATGTAGTAGACGGGTAACTCTATAAGGTCTTCTTCTTGGATAAGAGCAGAGTTGACGACTGTTGGTGACAAGGCCAAGTAGAGGGAGAGTTCTTCTCTAGGTTTGGATGGACTAAGCAATGGTGAAGATGTAAAGTACGCCTTCAATTCCTTAAAAGCTTTCTAGCATTTGCCGGTCCATTCGAAAGCCTTCTTTAGTGTCTTGAAGGCGGGTAGACACTTGTCTATTGCCCTAAAGATGAACTTGTTGAGGGCCGCCACCCTATCGTTTAGGCTTTGCACCTCTTTGATGTACTTAAGAGGCGTTATCTCCAATATGGCTTGAACCTTGTCTAGATTGGCTTCCACACTGTGTTGTGACACCAAAAAGCCCAGGAATTTTTTCGGTGCTACACCTAACATACATTTGCTAGGGTTAAGCTTCATATTGTACAGACGAAGGGTTTTGAACGTTTCCTGAGGGTTGTCTAGGTGGCCAGTTTCCCTTGCACTCTTTACAAGTATGTCGTCTACATACACTTCGACATTTTGCCCAATTTACTGGGCGAACATTTTGTTTACAAGCCTTTGGTATGTCGCCCCTGCGTTCTTTAGCTTGAGCGACATGACTTTGTAACAAAAAAGTCCTTGGCTCGTAACAAATGAGGTTTTCTCTTAGTATGTTTCATCCAATTTGATCTGATTGTACCTGGAGAAGGCGTCCATGAAACTTAACAGATAGTGACTGGCAGTAAAGTCTACAAGGAGGTCGATGCGTGGGAGCGAGTAGCTATCTTTGTCTTTGTCTCTTTCTTGGGCAAAAACTCTCTTTTTCTGTTGGACCAGAGGGAAGGATGGGCACACGTTGAGCTTATAGACCATTATATCTGGACTAATACCTGGCATGTCCTCGTGGCTCCAAGCGAAGATGTCCCAATTATTCTTTAGGAAGAGGGTGAGCTTTTTGCGGACTGAGGGGTCGGCTTGAATATCGATACGAGTGACTCAACTTGGGATGCAGTCTTCCAAGGAAATCTCTTCCAAGTCTTCCATTGGCTCTAATGTAACCCTTCTTTCTTTGATGTTTAAAGCCTATAAGTGATCATCCATTTCAGCATAGCAATGTAGTAGTCAATGACCAGGAAATTGATTTCCTTAGTGAGCTGCTGAGGGTATGTCTTAATGGTTACTAGCAAGGTAATGGTCCCCATGGGGAAGACCTTGGTGCCACTGAATCCTACTAATGGTGTATTTGATGTTAAAAGGTGCTCCTTTTCGATCCTCATCTGCTAGAATGCAGGGTAGTAAAGGATATTTGTTGAGCTTTTATTGTCTACTAGCACTCGTTGGGTATTGAAGTCTGCAATCGACAAGCTAATAACTAGGGCGTCATCATGAGGGTGGTGTAGTAATCTAGCATCCTCTTCTGTGAAGCTGATGTGGGGTTTACGACTTTGGTTACTTAGAGCAATCCTCCAAAAATTTGGATGCTCTACACCATTAGTAAATACATCTTCCTTGCCTTTTTAGAGGATCCCGCCATCGTGTTCCCTCCTACGATTACCCTTATCTCTTTGAGTGGGGCTTTAGGTCTTTCTTCGGCACGTCGGTTGGGTTTGGGGTCCCTGGGGTAGTTCTCTCTGCCCTTGACTAACCATTGTAACTTCCCTTGCTTGATGAGGGCTTCGATCTGCTGCTTGAGGTCATAGCACTCGAAAGTGTCATGCCCATAAAATGGGTGACGAAGTGACCACTCAATTGTTTAAAGGTAGAGACAATGTTTGGGGTAAGTTTGCTGAATCATACCCTCGCCGATCCTTTGAGTGTAGTAGGGAACGCTCTGCACATAATTTCCACCTGCGACTTTCAAAAGTTCGTAAAGAGGCGGAAGGAAGTCACCTGGGCAATGAAAGGGGAGTTCATTCACTGGACCAATTCATCCAAATTGGTGGATACTTGTCCCTTCATGGCATTCATCATCATGTCCATCTTATCCTTCATCATCTGCATGTCTTGGGCCATGCGCATCACACTAATTTCCAATTTGGAAGAGTGGCTAGTGTCCTTCAGCCTGTCCTGTCTGCTGAGGACTTTGCTTTCTTCCTAGTCTTCCTTCTTCTGTCGATCTCCCATTCTGCTCATCGTTATCCCACTCATCACGGTGGTCTTTTGGGTGTCACTTGTTCCTTTGGATCAACTGTAGCTCCAACTCCTGGTTGCACTGGGTGAGTCACTCTACTGCTGTAGTTAGGGTTTGCACTTGTATTTCCAAGGTGTTAGAGGGAACCCCTATTTCCTGGTTGATGGTAGCCATTGAATGTGTTTGGACCATGCAACTCTTTGTCTTTGAGGCAATGATATGGCTAATCTCTCTTCCCCACAAACGGCGGTAACTGATGATGTACGAAAATATTCAGTGCGTTGTTGGCTCCAAATTGTGCTGATGGGTACCTGTGGAACAAGAACACAAAGACTAAATAGAAGGCTCTAGTTTGGTATTGGCCAAAAACCCTCTAAAGGCTAAGTCAATAAATGAGAAATCTCTAAGAACTCTATAGTGAGAGTACTAGGGATTTTCAGTGTACTTGAGAAAATGGGAGGTCTAGTGCTTATATAGTGGTGAGTAGTGAACCAAGATCCCTTGAAAGTGGGGATCCTTCCTTGTAGGGAAGATCTAGTATTAGGGTATCCAAGATTCCAAGGTGTCTTTCCCAATGTTATGAATACCGTTTCGGACCCCGTTTCGGTTTGTCCATTGAAACGGAATATTTCGGTACCAGCCTATTTCGGCATACCGTTTCAAAGTGTTTCAGAGTCATGTTATTTTATAATAAAATATATATATATATATATTTTATTAATAAAAAAATCTATATAAATTATTAAGTGTTTTAAAGAGGTTATAAGTACATATTTCAACTAATATGTAATCTTTAAGCCCAAATAATAATAATAATAAGTACCCATTCAATCATTTTTAAAATATAATAAAAATATAATAAGAGTAACAATATGGAAGTTGGATGTTGGAACAGTGAAAGAGAGTAAAAGCTAAAATATTTGTTTTTATTGTTAGTCACGTGGGGCTCACAAAAACAAAGCAAAGAGAAAATTCAAATTTTAAAATACAAGTTACAAAAGAGGAGCATGTGGGCTAGCATAAACTAAACAAATAAAAAATTTTAAACAAAGGACAAAGAAATTAAGGAAGAGTAAGGAAGCTCAAAAATAGTCCCATCCATTACCTGTATAGCACACAAATAAAAAAGGCAAGGCAGACTGGCAGCCAGCAGCAAGATCGAAACAAACTAGAAGAAAAAATCAAAAAGAGAAGAAGAGAAGAAGGGACCAAAACCCACCAAAAGAAGAAGAAAAAAGAAGAAGAAGAAGAAGGGTTTGAAACCCAGAAGAAGAAGAAAGAAAAAAGAAAAAAAAAACAAAAAAAACAAAAAGCAGAAGGGTTCGTAACCAAAGAGAAGAAGGTATGATTTTTATTTTTTTTTAAGCCAAAACCAGTACCAGCTGAAATTTGTATTTCGGCCGAAATTGGCCAGAATTGGACAGAATGGCTGGAACACCCCGAAAGAGGCCAAAATTTGACCCGAGGTGGAACAAGGGGTATTATGGTATCGGTTTGCATGCCGGTAAGAAATATTCCCGCCGTTCCAGCCGGAACGGAACAGAATCAATAACAATGGTCTTGCCATATGAGGGAGATACAGGTGCATAGTAGGGTCTTTGTGCAGGATAGACAAGATGTTTTCATATATGAGTATTCGTAAGGACCAAGCAAGTCCACGTTGGACCCGTCAACTTCCCCACTCCGTCAATTTTACGGTCCTCTATCGCTCAAGGATCTCCCATCGGTTCGTGGGGGATATGTGTCCTTCGGCTTTTATGGTGGCGTCGTTGTTTAAGTGACACTGTGCCACTCTGTATGGTGGATGTGGCTGCATTTGCTGGGTAGCTTTCAAGCTTCTCTGTAGGTTCTTTGCCTAGTTCTTCGTTGATGGTGCCTTATCTTTTATTTGCAAATAATATTCTTATTTTTTTGTGATGTTGACCCTAATTAGTTATCTACATTGAAGGTGATTCTGACTAGATTTGAGGAAGTATCAAGTTTAAGAATTAATTTGGGGAAATCAGAGTTGGTTTCAATTGGAGAGGTACATAATCTGGATGTGTTGGTAGGGTTGTTGGGTAGTAGGCATTCTTCAGTCCCTCTGAAATATTTGGGACTTCATTTAGGCACTAAATTCAAGGAACTGTCAATCTAGAATCCTATATTAGAAAAGATGGAGTGAAGAGTAGCAAGATGGAAGTATTTTTCTGAGAGGGGCAAGGTAACTCTTATTAAAAGTACCTTCTCCTCCTTACCTACTTATTTTTCCTTTCCATTCTCCTATACCTAGGAAGGTTGCTAATTGCATGGAGAAATTATAGAGAGATTTTCTTTGGAGTGGTATTAGTGGTGAACCTAAACTAACCTAGTGAAATGGGCTAAGGTTTGTAAGCCAATACAAGTTATGGGGCTAGGTATAAGATGTTTGAGAAGTTTTAACTCTGCTTTGTTGGGCAAGTGGTTATGGAGGTATGGCTTTGAGACAGATGCATTAGGGAGATGGGTTATAAAGGAAAAATATGGGAATATTTGGGGTGGTTGGTGTACAAAAAAGGTGACAAGTGCGTATGGTGTTAGCCTATGGAAGTTTATTAGAAGTGGCTAGTTAAACTTCTCTAAAATCCTAAGGTATGATGTGGGTGATGGTACTAGAGTGAAGTTTTGGAAGCATGTGTGGTGTAGGGATTGTTCTCTCAAAGAGGCTTTTCTTGAACTTTATTTTCTTAGTAGGGCAAGGGATTCGACTGTGGCGGAGGTAATGGGTTGGTCTGGTGGAAGTATTCATTGGAATTTTCACTTTCTTCGTCCACCATAGGATTGGGAGGAAGAATCTTTTGATCAGTTCATGGATACTGTTTACTCTTTGAAAGTGAGGAAAGTTGGCCCTAATAAGGTTTGTTGGAAGCTAGCAAGGAGAAGAGGTTTTGAGGGTAGCTGTTTTTATATTTCTTTCTACACTCCTACTCACTCTTTCCCTTGGAGGTTGGTGTGGCAATCAAAGGTTCCTCTAAGGGTGGCTTTCTTTTCATGGTCAGCTTCTTTAGGTAAGATTCTTACAACTGATAACCTTCGTAAAAGAAATATTATTGTTCTTGATTGGTGTTACATGTGCAAGAGGTGTGGGGTGTCGGTGGATCATCTTCTTCCTCATTGTCCTATAGCTTATGAGCTATGGTCCTTGGTGTTGTGTTTATTTGGACTTCAGTGGGTTATGCCTTTTAAGGTAATGGAGTTGTTTGAGTCTTGGCAAGGTAAATTCAAGCGACATCACAATATAAATTTTCAGAGACTTGTGCTGCATTGTTTGATGTGGTGTATTTTAAGTGAAAGGAATGCTAGATGCTTTGAGGGATGCGAAAGGTCATTGTTAGAGATTAAGGGAATATTTGGTAGAATGTAATATGCACTATAATCTAACAGCTATTTCTATAGTTTAGCTATTCAATAGTTTGGTTATGTTTTTATTACAGAGAATAGTCATTCCTTATGAATAGCTATTCTTTAAAATGAGGAATAACTATTCCTCTATAAGGGTTTGTTAATTTTTTAAACCCCTTAAAACACAAGTTGATTAACCTAGTTATTTAACCATGTGATTAACTTAGGTAAATTATCCAAATCTAGGTTAACACAATCAAAGCATATCATGTAAAGCAGTGCGAAAATATAAAGAACACACGATATGATAACTTAGGAAAACTAAATCGGTAAAAAACCTGAGGAGAATTTAACCTAGCTATCCTCAAAGTAAAACAGATCCAGTATGAAAGAATTGAAGTTTACACAATAACGACTTAGACCACTAACATCTTATTACTACCTCAAGTGGGAAACTTACTACTACGACCACGTGACAACTCTGAGTCCATGGACTACTTCTTTTTCAGATCCACAACATCCACAAGTATACCACTTGTATATCTTGAAGCTCTTTATGCAGCAACTGAAATGATCACCAAGCTCTCGACATCAATCTTGATCTTGATAACCCTAAGTGTGTATGAAGGCAAACACCTCCAGATCTCACAAGAGATTTACACACACAACATAAACAACAACCTGAAAACATGGCTAGGGTTTTTCTATTTATATGAGACATAAAACCCTACAAGTCAAACGGGCTTGGGCTGAATTAGAAAATTCTACAGAAAAACAATCTGCATGAGTTTCAATCGATTGAGACTAATATTCAATTGATCGAGCCTTACAGATTTACATAATAAATCCTGCAATACACACGATTCCAACTATACAGATATATACACTTTGAGCAGCCTAATTATAGACTCTAAGTTTTGATCATGGTTTGCCAACATTACACATTGAAAGTTCTAATACATTTGTATCCTAAATCCTTAGAACCTAACAAACTTCCCTTTTGGAAATCCGCGACAAAACACAAAATACAAAATGCTCAAAGTTACACAAACAGCCCATTACATTAAAAATGTCCAACCAAAAATAATTCAATCTAACTACTATCTATCAATTGCAAGTGTAGACAGCAGCACGACTGAATCAACCTCTATATTCCTGAAACACTTAACAAACACATAAACACATGTATGAAAAATACAAGTAAAACAAAATAAAATCTTGGGTTCACATAACATAAAATAAAAGACATATATCATGAATAACTTCATAATATAAATCAATAGCCAATGTAGCATAATGTGAAACAAGAAACAACACTAAAAATATAATGCCTCCCCCTATCATATACAACTCATAAAAAAGAAAGACAACAAAATAAATACATCATGAGGCAAAAAGAATAAGTACAATGTGAAGCACCCAAATACAATCTAAAACTTCAAAGCTCTAAAACAACAAAAATCTCACCCTATAACAAAATCTCCCCTTATCTCCATCCATATGTACTGCCCCTTTTTGGGACGAATTACCAAAGGGCAATCAAGACTCATCATCAAAAGGAGATGGAAGAGGGGACCGCCGAAAACTCGCCAACTCTGCACGTGAAACCTGGAGCTTTGTGAGTACATCCACCAAGAGCTAATCATAAGCCGCCTGAATGGTCATGACAGTGTCCAACATACGACGAATGCTAGAATCATTCGAAGTAGAAGGTGGAGGATCAGCAGCAGCAACAGTAGCAGTCAGATTAACAAATGCATCAGTAGCTGGATCACCTAAAGAAGGAGGAGGAGGAGGAGGAGGTGCAACACCCGAAGAAGATTCAACTCTAGGGCGTTTAGAGCCAGCTCTCATCTGAGCAGCCCTCTGCTGAAGGAAGGTGACACCTATAGGAGTTATAATGTGTACGGGCTCAAAAGCAGGAAACCCATTTAAACCTAGATGCAATAAAATCAGATGAATAAAAATGGGAAAGTAAAGAGCACGAGCAGAATAACTACTCCTAGGGACCTCAACCTAAGATCGAATGAAAAGGTGATGAAAACTAATAGGAGCATCTCTCGATAGGAATGGTATGCAAATGAGAGATGGGCCAGATAGAATGGCAAGAAATCCGAAAAAAGAGATAATGAATCTCAGTCAACTTATGAGAAGTGATTTGAGGATCAGTACCCCACTGGATTGAAGTACCAGTGAGATATGACATAATGTCATCGAGGGGAGGAGATTTATCATAAGGATAGACAAGATGCTAGACAAAAGTCACCCCAAGAGCAGAAGCCACTATTGAAGGAGTAACGGTATACTCTTCTCCCCTTATCCAACTCTTCACAGACTGAATGTTGGAAGAAGTGGAATGAACAGAGAGGTTCGAAAAGAACTCTCTGATTAGGGTAGCCAAAGGAGGATGGTCAATATCTAACAAAGGTAACTAGCCTTTATGCTCAAAGTTCCTCCTAATCTCTGGGTCAAGCTCATCTAACATAACTTTCCTCTTAACCTACACAGATCTAAGAAGGTTCAGCTTCTCATACGTCTTTTGGTTTTTCTCACTCAAAAACCTCTCACTATCAAAAGATGGAGCAGAAGAAGAAGAGGAAGTCCTACAGGCTCTAGTCTTCTTAACCAAGATTCTAAAGATCAGAAGGATAGACAAAAAAAAAAAAACCCAAGGGCAGACTGCATCAAACACAGTTAGAGAAAAAAAATATTGAAAATAACAATCTATATGATGTATGAACTGTATTAACACATCATGCATACTCTAGTGTAGTGAGAATAGTCCAATTTTACTTTAAAAACATAGAATTGGCTTGAACATAGAGTTTATATAAAAAAAACCCCAAATTTTGAAAACCCATTTTCAAAATCTCAACAAATTGATCAATTTATCATTACACAAGTTAGAAAACATTATATAATGACAAAATGAATCAATAACACAAGCCAATTTCATCAAATTATGCTTAATTGAAAAAAATCCTCAATTCAGTTAGTTTCAAGCCCTAGGATTTTCAAATATTCCCAAATCACCAAATTGATCATATAAAACTATGAGGAATGTGTTTACTTCATCCACTAACAAAAAACCATTGATCATTTGCGAAAGAAAACATCTCAAACTTCAAAAACCTCAAAATCCAATACGTCCAAAAATTTCCCTAAAATGCATGAAAAATGAAATTAAACCAAAAAGGAAAGGGTAGAATGGTCTTATCGATGCTAGAAGACAAAAACCTTGAAGAAAATTTGAGGGAAAACGACAAAAAATTGATTTTGAATCTGGATCGGTCGAAGAGAGTGAGAAAAGATTTTTGAACACTTTTGAATTAGTGAAGAACACGTGAGAATCTCATGATTTAAAAAACTGAATTTATGATTTTCGATCGGTTGAAAAATAGATTCGATCAATTGAAAATTACATTCGATCGATCCAGTATCAATCGAGAAGTGATTGAGCTAGGTAGATTCAAACCAAATTTTTAATCGCAATTTCGATCGATCGAGCAACAGGTTCGATCGATCAAAAATCTAAAAAAAATCAAATTTTTGAAAAACAGGGCATTTTAATGTAGAAACTCCTCAAAACACAATGTTTTATGAGTAAAATGCATGAGTATGAGATGAAAACTTTTTCAAAAACCCTTGAATTGAACCCAGATCTTCCAAAAACAAGATTTTCACTCAATTTGACCTCAAATCTCAAACTTTAAACACATTTTGCAATCAGTTCACACAAAATATCATGTACTAAGTTTAACAAAGAGTAACTTGTGTTGTGTGTGCAACTAGTAAAAGCTGGAGATACATGTGAGGTGATAAGTAGATAGTAATCAATTACAATTTCTACAAAATTCATCACATAAGTTTGAAAGTGACTATCACCTAAAGAGTTACATCATATAACTCTCACATCTCCTAGAATAAAAGCTTGCGATCATGTAAGTTTCTTGAATTGCTTCATAATGTACACACCAGTTTTATTTGATTTGAAACTTATTAAAATAGCCAGAATAATGTTCACACCAATTTTATTTCAATTTGAATTTTATTATAAGCCTAGGCTACACCTTATGTTCTTTTTGTGCATGTGCTACACTTATTCGAGCACAAAATCTTATGATATGCACTAAGGTATTCATGATTGGCTAATAAACAGTGGCGAGATGGTTATTTATGTCTTTCTCTTATGATTTTTTAGTCCATACAATTAAAAGCATGTGACTTCAAGATCGTGTGATAAAAAACTATAAACAACTCCAACATAACATGCATTACAAAGTTCAAACTAGTAAAGTGCAATAAAATAAGCTCAGCCAAGCTAAAATAAGTACATAAACAAGTTATGTAAAGATATTATGGCCAACCTTGATTTCAAGTCCAAGAGAAATACAGTAAAATATGTTTTTCCCTTTTTTATATTTTTTATTTATTTTTATTATTTTTTAAAAATAAAAAAAATAAAAACAACTTAGCATGAAATGCATGAATGATATGCAATGGAAATCTTAAAAACAAAAACAAACCAAAACAGCAATAGAAGAATGGTCACAAGGAGTAGAGAGATGAAGCACAAGGACCATGTTAGAAAGACTTAATTAGATTGAGTCTTTTGCATCTAAAACTTTTTAGATGCAACTCTAGCATTGGAGTTATTATTCTGATTAGAATGATTGGCAACTCCAAGATTAGAATAAAGGTTTAAAGCTTTTACCAATTCACCAATAAGTACCATAGTATCTTGTGCTTGAGGCACCGGTGTTGGGAAATTCAGACCCCGGTTGATAGAATTAACAAGTTTTAAACTCAAGTTGTTAATTAGATTTATTATGAATAAAACTTGTTAAAACAAACAAGCATCAATATCATATCAAATATAAGTGCAATGGAAAAGTAAATAAGACAAGATATGATAACCTAGGAAAACCAATGAAACCAACTAGTTTCATAGTAAAAATCTGGGGGGAAGCCTTCTCGAAAAGCAATCCACTATAGTAAAGAGAAGTTTCAGATCTAGTACAAAACCTTTATCCCTAAACTCTACCATCCACGTAAATGAACTTATAACAAAAACCTTTTACCGCTTCAGAACCTTTGAACTCTTCAATATTTGAATGCCACCCTTTGACACACGAATTCTAGTACGTGACTAACTCCTTTGCACGAATCTCAGTACGTGACTCACTCACCAACTTGAGAAAGAAGAATGTTGGCTGCAAAGCTTTTCACTTCATCAACAATGAAGATCAAGAAGCACTTTGTTACAAAACTCTTAGGCGCAAAAGATGCAGTAGCTTCTTTCAGAGAGAATAAGGCTTTAGTCACCTTTTGCATATGTTCTCCTTGTATTCTCTTATGTGACAACCTTTAAAATGAGCCTTATATATGTTTAGGGTTGTGAGGAAAAAAAAAAAACCCTACACAAACATGTCAGCATGGGTCGAAAATCAGATTTGAAAATTTTGATTTTTGTAACCTCGATAAATATCTTGATAAATAGTATCTGTCGAGCCTCTTTAAATCTCGATAGATAGCTAAATGTCAAGCAACTGTTAAGCTATCTGTCTGCAGGTGTGAGCTATCTGTCCAGCTTTAGTGAATAGCTTTTCTTTACTTGTTTCTTGATCTAGTCTTCATGGTTTTAGTACTAGACTTGAACAACATGTTCTTTAAAGTGTTAAACACATCCTAGATCTACCTAAATACAAGTAAAGTGCATTTTGTCAAAGGATTAGCTAACTACATAAAATATGTCCTTAACAACAGTTGCTTTTGGCTTATTTGCTCGCTTAGCAACTTGCAACATGAAACAGTTTGGACAAATGTGCCTAGACTTTCCACAAAAATGACAAACCCAAGCAGGTCTATTAAGCAACTTATCCTTAGGAGGGTTCGGAGTCTTAGGCTTAGACTTAGACTCTTTGAGATCAACCCTAATCTTCCTGGGAGGTTTAACTTCTACTAATTGGACAATCTCACTTACGGGAGGCTCAAAAGAAGGAACACAATTTGTGGAGTAAGTTTCAGACACAAAGATGCTTTCTACAAAATCTAGACCAGTTTTGTCTAAGGGAGACTTTTGAACACTCAGCATGTGATTAAGTTTAGAACTAGCAGACTTCTTAGTTTGTTCTCTAGCAACAAATAATTCTAGTTCTAAGTTCTTAACTTTGTCAAGCAATAACATGCTCTCAGTCTTTACCTTATCAAGCAATTCATTGGCATCAAACAATTTCAAAAGCAAATTCTTCTTATCAAATTTAAGAGAAGCAATTTTCTGTAAGCCTAAATCAACATTCATAGCAACATTTGTAGTAACCTTGCAAAGTTTATTATAAACCTCTTGCAAATCAGCATTCTTAGAGAGTTCTCCATCAAAAGGGTTCTCATCAACCACAACACTTTCTTCAATTATATCGGTAGTTGTGAAAGTAATGAAGTTTCCTTCCTCATCACTACTAGACTCATTATTAGAAACTTCATCATCACTAAGGGTTACAGCCATGGCCTTACCCTTTAATCTCAAGTATGTAGGACATTTTGATTTCACATGGTCATACTCTTGACAACCAAAATATTGTTGACCCATTGAATTATTAGAGGTTTGACCAGCTTTCTCTTTAGGTTTTTCAATATTATTCACTTTAGTGGGATCATTCCTTCTAAAATTTCTAGGTTCAGCATTATTTTTACCTCTTGCCCTTCTGTTGTTATTCCTTAGAAAGTTCCCAAAATTCTTGGCAAGATAAGCAATCTTTGTAATAGAAAGCTCGTCATCAAATCCATTCCCTTCAACATTTTCAACTGACTTAAGAGCCATTGATTTGGATTTGTTTCTCTTGGATAGGTCTAACTCATAGGACTGGAGAGATCCTACAAGTTCATCAATAGGGATGGAGTCCACATCCTTGCTTTCAATAATGACAGTCACTTTGGGTCTAAAATCCTTAGTCAAAGATCTAAGTATCTTCCTAATAATCTTAGGTTGATCATAGATTTCACCCAAATTATATGTAGAATTAACAATATCATTAAGCTTAGCATATAATTCATCAAAACATTCATCATCAAACATCTTAATGCTTTCAAATCCAGATGTTAGCTGCTGCAATTTATTGATCTTAACTGCCTTTGTGCCTTCATGCACAGTTTAGAGATTATTCCAAGCAGTATGAGCAACCTCAACATTAGAGATTCTCTTGAATTCTTCCATAGAAATAGCATTAAAAATAGTATTCATGGCTTTGCTATTAAAAGCAGTTGCTTTTTTCTGAGAAGTTTGCTACTCACTAACTGGAGTAGTGGGCTTCTCCCATCTGTACTCAACGAAATTCCAAACTCTCTCATCAATGGATTTTAGAAATGCTTTCATCCTTACTTCCAAGTAGGCATAGTTGTTCCCATCAAAGTGAGGTGGGAACATAAAAGAGTGACCGTGTTCCAAGACAACAAGGGTTAAGGGTTAAGGATAAACTCTTAGATCAAACGATCTAAATACTAGAGATAACCCGCTTTGATACCACTTGTTAATTTTTTAGACCACTTAAAATACAAGTTGATTAACCTAGTTATTTAGCCAAGTGATTAACTCAGGTAAATTATCCAAATCTAGGTTAACACAATCAAATCATATTATGTAAAACAGTGTGGAAATATAAAGAACACACGATATGATAATCTAGGAAAACCAAACCGATAAAAAACCTGGGAATGATTTAACCTAGCAATCTTCAAGATAAAACAAATCCAACATGAAAGAATTGAAGTTTACACAATAGCGACTTAGACCACTAACATCCTATTGCTACCTCGATTAGGAAACTTACTACCACGACCACGTGACAGCTTCGAGTCTATAGACTACTTTTTTCTCATATCTATAGCATCCACAAGTATACCACTTGTATATCTTAAAGTTCTTTATGCAGCAATTAAATTGATCACCAAGCTCTCGACATCAATCTTGATCTTGATAACCCTAAGTGTTGGAAAAAATCTGGTTTTGTATCTCATACAAAACACTAAGCGGAAGCAACAAATAAGGATCTATTTCATTCATGATTGATAACATGCACTATGTAAGTTTCAGAATTTAAGAACAAGATAGCGTACCTTAGTGTAGAAAATTCAAAACAAAGATTAGAAGTACTTGAGAACATTTTTAATCTTTACTCCAATTCCACTTTGTACCCAAGATGTGTGGTCTCTCAATGAATTATCAAAAGGAGAATGAAAGTGTGTCTCACTCTCTCTCTCTCTTTTTCTTTTTCTCTATGCTACTAAAAAAATATTCTGTATGTTTCTTCCTTTATAACTAACTGATTATCTAATTGGGCTGGCCTATTGGGCCATTCCAATTGGGCTTTAGTGTGTGGTATGGAGTGGAACTAAAAGGGACCAATAAGACACTAGTTCCAATGGGCCTTGGCTTTTCTGTCAACTCTTGACAAGTTTAAAGTTACCATTAATTATATTTAATACTACTATATAAATATAATTGCACTCTAAGCCTTATTAATAAATTATATCCCAAGACTTTATTGTACACACAACCCCTTCATAAAATATTCATAGTAATACAAAGTCATGAATATAGACTTCCACTTTGAAAATTACTATATCTTAATCCTTGAGTACTCGGTTTAATCCTTTACAGTTATTCATTATAAATTTATAAAATCCAATTTCATAAATATATATATATATATATATACTTTAGTAATTTCTTACCAAAGTGGTTAGGCCTAACTCTCTGAATAACCAAACCCATTAAACTTATCTCAAAAGAATATTTTATATCTCCGTTAAGAGATTATGAATTCCATCTTGAGAATATATGTTTCATTTTTAACTCTAAATATGGCTGCCCAACATACTGAGGTTTTGACCATTACTTTAGATCTCACTCCTGATATATCAAAGTAACCTACACCTCATGATCAGGTCCATTATTCTCTCAGGATTAAGAGTTCATGCACATAGAAGTTGTGAGATTTATTATTCATTTGACAATCGTTAGGAGAATAATAAATCTCACAGCGATCCAGTTCAATATGTTTTAACTCTTAAAAGATATCAGCATATCAACTAGAAGTCTCCACTTCCATAATCAAGACAAATCATCTAAGTTGATATGTTATAGTCTTCGCAAATGAAATGCCTAATTTTATCACCGACTACGAAGTATAAATTATGAGTTTAGAAAGAACTTGAGATTTATATCTTCTGTGACTTTTCACATAAATCACATACTATGCATCTCATGGACTATATGATAATATCATAATATTCATGTTACCATTATTTTAGATAAAAATAAAACAAATTTATTAAACAAAACATTAAGTCATATATAATGTCATATATAGCATTATACTGTAGGATTTAAGGGCACACATCCTAACACTAAGTGTGTATGAAGGCAAACACCTCTAGATCTCACAAGAGATTCACACACACAGCATAAACAACAACTTGAAAACGTGGCTAGGGTTTTTCTATTTATATGAGACATAAAAAATAAAACCTAACATGTCAAACAGGCTTAGGCTGAGTTGGAAAATTCTGTAGAAAAACAATCTGCATGAGCTTCGATCGATCGAATCTAATTTTTGATCAATCGACCCTTGCAGATTTACATAACAAATCCTGCAATACACTCGATTCCAACTATAAAAATATATACACTTTAAGCAGTCTAATTCTAGACTCTATGTTTTGATCATGGTTTGCCAATATTGTACATTGAAGTTCTAATACATTTATATCCTAAATCCCTAGAACCTAACAGGGTTGTAATAGCTATTCCTTAGTGTTGGGAAATTTAGACCTCAGTTGATAGAATTAACAAGCTTTAAACCCAAGTTGTTAATTAGATTTATTATGAATAAACTTATTAAAACAAACAAACAATAATATCATGTCACAAATAAGTGCAGCAGAAAAGTAAATAAGACAAGATATGATGACCTAGGAAAACAAATGAAACAAACTAGTTTCACAGTAAAAAACCTATGGAGAAACCTTCCCCAAAAACAATCCACTATAATAAAGAGAAGTTTTAGATCTAGTACAAAACATTTGTTCCTAGACTCTACAATCCCCGTAGATGAACTTACAGCAGAAACCTTCTACTGCTTTAGAACCTCTAAACTCTTCAATATATGAACGCCACCCTTTTGATGCACGAATCTTAGTACATGACTTACTCCTTTGCATGAATCACAGTACATGACTTACTCACCAACTTGAGAAAGAAGAATGTTGGCTGCAAAGTTCTTCACTTCATCAACAATGAAGATTAAGAAGCACTTGGTTACAAAACCCTAAGGCGCAAAGACGTAGTAGCTTCTTCCAGAGAGAATAAGGCTTCAGTCACCTTTTGCATGTGTTCTCCTTGTATTCTCATATGTGACGGCCTCTAAAATAAGCCTTATATATGTCTAGGGTTGTGAGAAGATAAACCTTATACAAATACAAAAGCATGGGCCAAAAATCAAATATAAAAATTCTGATTTCCATAACCTCGATAGATACCTCGATAGATAGCAGGTGTTGAGCCTCATTAAACCTTGATAGATAGCTCTCTGTTAAGAAGCTATTGAGCAACTATCCGCAGGTGTCGAGCAGCTATCTGCAGGTGTTAAGCTATCTGTCCACAAGTATCAAGCTATCTGTCCAGCTTTAGTGAATACCTTTTCTTCACTTGTTTCTTGGTCCAATCTTCATGGCTTTAATACTAGACTTGAACAACATGTTCTTTGAATTATTAAACACATCCTAGATCTACCCAAATACAAATAAAGTGAATTTTGTCAAAGGATTAGCTAGCTACAAAAAACATGTCCTTAATAATCTCTCCCTTTGGCAATCCGTGTCAAAAGTACAATAAACAAATGAACATATGAGAGAAGTCATAAGTCACTCAACTCATACTCACTTGTTGAACACAATAAAATGTACCTTAACACAAACTCTTGAAAAACTTTGCTGGAAGAGAGTTCATGGTATGGAAGACTTTGACAACTTGTATTTCTAAAACACTTAAACAAAACACATCAAGACATCTTTATGTGAAGCAGAAATAATAGATTGCATACAAATAAAGAAACACATGTATAAAGATAGAAAAGAAACAACACATGTAGAGATAGGTGAAGAAAACATACATCATCACATATATATCTAAGATAAGCACAATGTATGTAAACATGGTCACAAGACCTAAGATACAAGAAGAAGAAGCTAAAAGTATCTCCTACCACAACAAAGAAATAAATCACTCCCCCTAACAAGATGAAACACAACTCCCCCTTACAAGGGCATGTATTTCTTCCCTTAACTTGTAGAATCTTACAAGGGCATGAAACCACAATTTCTCCAATTTCTCCCCCTTTTTTGTCATGATTAACAAAGGGTACAAGAAACTATAAAGTTTTACCCGAGAAACTTAAAGATGATAAAAAATGATCAAGGGGGCACAAGGAATCCATAAAAATGTATAAATGTAATGAAACAAGATGCTGTGGATAACAAGATCAAATAAATATGCAAAACATGTGAAAAACAATGCATGCAGAGGATCTCGATGGATCGAGAGTTGTTAAGAAGCTATCGAGGGGACAAGAACTTTTTTAATCGATCCACCTAGCTATCGAGAGGTGTCGAGATTACGAAAAAAAATTAACTGAAGATCTCGACTGATAAGCCAAGTATCGAGAGGTGTCGAGGAAGTGTCGAGATTACTTAAAAACAATTTTTCAAGAAGAGAAAAACACAAACATGAATGCAATTAATCATACAACTCAACCAAAGATCTAAACAAAATTTTAACTTCTCAAAAACATCTTTCATCATACAAAAGATAAGAAAATAGATCCCAAAATATACACACACACACACTAAACAAGTCTAACCAATTTTATATTTCAAAAATAAGTTAAGATAGTTTAGTAATACATAGTCATGAATATAGACTGCCACTTTGAAGATTACTACATCTTAATTCCTTAAGTACCCAGTTTAATCCTTTAATTTATTTATCATATATTTATGAAATTCAATTCTATAAATATATATTTTAGTAACTCCTTACTAAAGTGGTTAGACCTAACACTTTGAATAAACAAACCCATTAAACTTATCTCAAGGGAATATTTTGTATCTTCATTAAGAGGTTATGAATTCCATCTTGAGAATATATGTTTCATCAACACTAAATGTGGCTACCCAACATACTGAGGTTTTGACTGTTAATTTAGTTCTCACTCTTGATATATCAAAGCAACCTACACCTCATGTTCGAATCCATTATTCTCTCAAGATTAAGAGTTCATACAAATAAAAATCGTGAGTTTATTATTCATTTGATAGTTGTTAGGAAAATAATAAATCTCACAACGGTCTAGTTTAATATGTCTTAACTCTTAAAACATATCAACATATCAACTAGAAATCTCCATTTCCATAATCAAGACAAATGATCTTAGTTGATATTTTATAGTCTTCGCAGATGAAATGCCAAATTTCAGCACCGACTACGAACTAAAATTATGAGTTTACAAAGAACTTGTGATTTATATTTTTTGTGACTAAATCACATAAATTACATACTATGCATCTCATGGACTATATGATAATGTCTCAATATTCATGTTACCATTAATTTTCGATAATAATAAAACAACTTTATTAAACAGAACATTAAGTTATACATAATGTCATACATAGCATCATACAATAGGATTTAAGGGCACACATCCTAACATAGACGGCCACCAAGGATGATCAGAGATGATAAGCTTGCATTATTTTCACAGACGATGATGCAAGATGACTGCATCATCCTTATGATGATGCAATTGTCATCACTTTGGCAATTGCAAAATATACAACTAGAAGGGTGTTAATAGACAACAGGAGTTCAGCGGAAATCCTCTATTATCCAGCATTCCAGTAAATGAGGATTAACACGGAGTTACTTTGACCAGTGAATGTGTTGTTGATTGGGTTTGGAGGAATGAAGGTTCTACCAGTAGGCACCATCTCCTTGCTAGTTGTGGTTGGCTCTTACCTATGACAAATCCATAAGGAAGTAAATTTCCTCGTCGTGGACTATTCGTCCTCATATAATGCTATCATTGGACGAGCAACCTTGAGCAGTTGGAGGGCTGCAACATCCACTTACCACTAGTTTGTTAAGTTTTCAACAGAGTATAGCATTGGGGAAGTACAAGAAGATCAGCTAGCTACTAGAGAATGTTACTTAGCAATGCTTGGCATGGACGAGCAGATGCAAACCATGAGCATTGAAGAAATAAGAACACTGGTTGAACCGATTGAACTATTGGAAGATATACCATTGGACAAATCCAACCCCGAGAAGTTTACTAGGATTAGGATGAATATGGGGGAGAAGACGAAGCAGGATCTCGTTGGATTCCTCAAAAAGAGCACAGATATTTTTGCTTGGAGCCATGTAGACATGCTTAGGATCGACCCAAGTGTGATTACACATCGTTTAAATGTGTCCTCATCTTACAAGCCCATCCATCAGAAGAAGAGAGTGTTTTCCCCAGCACAAGATAATGCCATTAAAGAAGAAGTTCATACGCTAGTCACTGCTGAGTTCGTCCACAAAGTCTACTAGCCTGATTGGTTAGCTAATGTAGTGATATTTAAAAAAAGCTAATGGTAAATGGACGATGTGTGTGGACTTCACAAATTTCAACAAGGCATGCCCCAAGGATAGCTATCCTTTTCCATGCATTGATCAGCTAGTAGATTTAATAGCTGGACACTAGTTGCTAAGTTTCATAGATGCATTCTCAGGATACAACCAGATTAAGATAGACAAGGCAGATCAGGAGAAAACATCCTTCATAACAAGCCAAGGTTTGTTTTGTTAGAAAGTAATGCCATTTAGTCTAAAAAATGCAGGAGCTACCTACTAGAGGCTAGTCTACCACATGTTTCGTCCACTGATAGGCCACAAGCGCGTTGACCCCTTGTGATTAAGTAAGTTGATTAATTAGCCTAGTTATTAATTAATCAAGTTAACATGAAAATTCACGTGGCAGCACAAACAAATCACCAATAACTAAAGTATGCATTGGAAAATAAATGACACGGTGATTTGTTTACAAATGGGGAAAACCTGCCGGCAAAAACCTGACGGCAAAAACCTCACCGGGTGATTTAAGGTCACCACTCCTGAAACTCCACTATTATCACAACAAGCGGTTACAAGTAAAGGAATTCTAATACCTTACCAACCTACAGTTGAACCCTTACCCCAATACCCAATTGGACTTGTTTTGTAGTGATAGTTTCTCCTTTTGATGCACGGCTCCCAAGTACTTGACTAACCAATTGCGCGGATCCTAGTATGCGACTTCAATTCACCAACTAGAGAGAGAATTGTTGGCTGTAAAGTTCTTCAAATCATCCACACGATGAAACTCAAGAAGATGCTTGGTTACAAAACTCTATGGTACACATTACACAGCAACTTCTTTACAAGAGATGAACTAGGGCACGAACTTTGTCTTTGATCACAAATTGCACGAACAAGGATTACTCAATGCTTGTGCAACTTGCATTTGTTCGACGGCCCTTAAAACAATCCTTTTATATGTCTAGGGTTAGGAGAAAAGAAGTCCCAAAGACACATTCACGGATTGGAATTAAAACAGAACTGAGAATCTGTTTTCCTTAAATCTTGACAGATAGAGGTGTCGAGGATCTGTCGAGAAGCTATCGAGAAGCTGTCGAGCCTTGGGGCTGAAACAACTTCTAAAGCTCAATAGATGCATGTGTCAAGACTAGGTGTCAAGTTTTAGTAACTTGCACTTTCCAGCTTGTTTCTTGGACAGACTTGATGACTTCAACACTTGATCTTGAAACATAATTTCTTGAGGCGTTAACCACATCCTAAATCTACCCAATTACAAGTAAAGTGCGTTTTGTCAAAAGGATAAGCCAATTACATAAAATGATGACATATGTTTGAAACCACTTGAACCACATATGTCCTGACATCCACAAATTGGGCAAAATGTTGAAGTATACGTGGATGGCATGTTGGTCAAGAGCACAAAGGAGAAGCAGCATCTAGATGACCTTCGAGAGACCTTTGATACACTTAGACGATATAAGATGAAGCAGAATCCAAGCAAGTGTGCCTTTGGAGTTAAATCAAGGAAATTCCTTGGTTTTATGGTTTCGTAGAGGGGGATTGAAGCAAATCCTGATAAAATCCAAGCAATCATGAACATGGAATCCCCGAATATTATTAAGGACATCCAAAGCCTCATTGGACAAGTGGTGGCCCTTAACAGGTTTGTTTCAAAAGCCATTGACAAGTGTTTACCATTTTTTAGAGTATTAAGGAAAACATTTGAATGGATAGATGAGTGCCAACACTTAAAGACTTATCTAGCTTCAACTTCGCTGCTGAGCCCATCCAAACCAAGAGAAGAGCGTATCTCTACCTATCGGTGTCCCTTCATGCAATGAGTTCAGCCTTGATCAAAGAAGAAGGAAAGATACAAAAGCCCGTTTACTACACTAGCAAAGCTTTAAGAGGAGCTGAAGGACGATATCCTCCAATGGAAAAGATAGAATTTTCATTTGGTGACGGCAGCAAGAAAGCTCAGGCCTTATTTCCAAGCTTATGTAATCAACGTCCTAATAGATCACCTGCTGAAAAAAGCCATGACTAAGTTGGAGGTTGCTAGGCGATTAATCTAGTAGGCGCTGGAACTTAGTGAATTTGACGTACGATATAAACTAAGAGAATCAATAAAAGCTTAAGTCCTTGCAGACTTCATTGCTGAATTTAGTCCTACTAGTGATCAGCCAGACGAAGACCAGGATAAAGCATTAGGTCTTCCATATGGACGACTCGTTCACACAACATGCAAGAGGAATTGGGATAGTTTTACAATCACCAGAAGGGGATCATCTAGAGTACGTCGTTCATCTATCGTTCCAAAAAACCAATAATGAAGCCGAATATGAAGCCTTACTTCAAGGCTTAGAGTTAGCTAAATCACTTGGAGCAGATTCAGTCCTCATCTAGGGAGATTCGTAGTTGGTGATAGGCCAAGTGAATAGAACGTGTGAAGCCAAAGAAGAACGGATGAAGAAATACTTGGGTATAGTTAAGTAGTGCATCAAAGACTTTACAACAACCCAATTCCAACAACCCAATTCCAACAAATACCCAGGGAAGAGAACGCAGAAGACGACAACTTTGCCAAGATGGTATTTGTAGACAAGATAGTGGGTGATCAAGTTAAAGTCTAGTATATTCCAAGCATAGACATTCTAGAAGTGAATCAGATATATGGAGTTGCCAATTAGACCACCCCAATTATGACTTATCTCAAGGATGAAGTTCTCCTTGAAGACCGAGAAGAAGCAAGGAAGCTAAGGTAAGAGCTGCAAAATTTGTCCCAATGGACGAGGTGTTATATAAAAAGGGTTTTTCTCAGGCTTATCTAAGGTGTTTGACTCCAGATGAGTCCTATTACATCTTCAGGGACATCTACAAAGGAGCCTGTGGAAACCATTTAGGGGTTAGATCTCTTGTCCACAAGATAGTCTATGCAGTATACTATTGGTCGTCCATGCAAGCAAAAGCCAAAGCTTATGTCAAAGTGTGTGACAAATGTCAACGCTACAGCAACATACCTAGATGACCATCAGAATACCTTACTCCAATGGTGGCCCATTGGCTTTTTGCCTAGTAGGGACTTAACATCCTTGGTCCAGCCTATCTCCACAACTTGCCACACCTTCTCATCTAAGGACTGCAAGAAAGCTCTCATGTGTACTTTTCAGTATGCATAGTTAGTTCCATCAAATAAAAGAGGTACAATAAGAGATTGTCATCTACCCATGACAAACAGGGGTCAATGGATCTCACAGCAAAGATTAAACTGTAATCAGAGTGTGTCCGCTCTGATAACATTTAATAAGCCAAAAACATATTGACCCCTTGTGATAAATTAATTGATAAATTAGCCAAATTTATTAATTAATCAAATTAACGTACAAAAATGCGTGGTAGTACAAACAAATCACCAATAAACTGAAGTGAAGAGGAAAATAAATTGACACGGTGATTGTTTACGAATGAGGAAAACCAACACAGCAAAAAACCCACCGGGTGATTTTAAGGTCACCACTCTCGAAAATTCACTATCATCAAAACAAGCAGTTACAAGTAAAGGAATCACAGTACCTTATACTAACCTACAGTTGAACCCTTACCCCAATACTTAATTGGATTTGTTCTATAGTGATATTCTCTCCTTGTACTGCACGGCTCTCAGTACGTGACTAACCAATTGCGCAGATCACAGTACATGACTTCAATCACCAACTAGAGAAGAAGAAAGCCCAAACACATACTCCTTAAAAATAATCCTTATATATGTTTAGGGTTGTGAGAAAAGAAAGCCCAAACACATACTCAAGGATTGGATGAAAAACATTCCAGAAAAACTAAGTTTCATAAACCTTGATAAATAGCCATCTATCAAGCTAGCTGTCGAGCCACTGGCTTTAGCAAATTTTAAACCTTGATATATACTAGCTGTCGAGCTTTAAAAACTAGCACTTCATTACTTGATTCTTGGACAAAATTGCATGGCTTCAATACTTGGACTTGAACTCTTGTTCCTTGAAACATTAAACACATCCTAAATCTATCCAAATATAAGTAAAGTGCGTTTTGTCAAAGGATTAACTAATACATAAAATGTTGACATATGTTCCTAACATCCAATCACATATGTTTTAATAAGAACTTGGACATGAGAAAATGAAATCATTTTAGAAATTAAGGACGAGTTCCTTATACCTTGAAAAGATCGTGTACTGTAGACCGCTCAAACTCTTTCACGGACATGTCATAGCAGATGGCAATGTCCTTGTCAGAAACGGCCTACTTAAACCTATCCTAAGCAAGGCCTTCACTCCTTAAGAGGGTTTTGGGGCCACTATTAGGAGGCCTAGTAGAAGGCTTGGACAGGGTGACATCAGGAGGGTTAGATGAGTCCATGTCGAGAATTTGCATCATGGACGGTTGCTTTACGTTAGCAGGGGGAATAAGAGGACCAGTGTTGATGACCCTAGATTTGAATGAGCCATGTCTAGGCTTTTAAGAGCCTCGATGACTGGGAAGACTCCCCCATATCTACGGTCATGGAGAGAGTTTTTATCTTCTTTGAAGTAGCTGGACGAGGTTGGGTTTGGATGTACTCTCCTTCCTGGACGACCTCTTCACTCACCAAACCTTTAACCTTGTTCTCTTTCATGGTTTCCATTCCTATATATATATATATATATATATGTTGTTGTAGCTGGACGAGGTTGGGTTTGGATGTACTCTCCTTCCTAGATGACCTCTTCACTCACCAAACCTTTAACCTTGTTCTCTTTCATGGTTTCCATTCCAATATATATATATATATATATATATGTTGTTAGAGCCTAGACGAGGTTACAATTCAAGACGCAATGAAATAAATAACTTACGTCTGTGGGTGGTTAGTTCGTGGGCAAGTGCTTCCTTAGTTGGCTCAGGTCCAAGCCTTTAAGTCACTAGACAATGAAGAGTGACTAAGGAATGAAAAATCCTATTAACAAAAGAACAAGCTTGCTGGAGCGGTTGCACAATCCAAGAATCCAAGGAATCACAAGAAATGAAAACACATAGAAAGAAAGTACCACATCATTCGAGACATTGTTGCTCGTGGAGATGTGATTGTTGCAAAGATTGATGGTGCAAAGAATCTAGCGGATCCCTTCACTAAAGCCTTGCCTCAAAGGACTTTCGAGTCACATTTGGAGGAGATGGGAGTTAGATTAGTGCACAATAGTCTTTAGGCCAAGTGGGAGATTGTTGGGATATATGTCCTTAAATCCTATTGTATGATGCTATGTATTTTATTATGTTAGACATTATGTATGACTTAATGTTTTGGTTAATAAAGTTGTATTATTATTTGAAAATAATGGTAACATGAATATTGGGACATTATCATATAGTCCATGAGATGCAATAGTATGTGATTTATGTGATTTAGTCACAGAAGATATAAATCACAAGTTCTTTGTAAACTCAGAATTATAGTTCGTAGTCGGTGATGAAATTGGGCATTTCATCTGCGAAGGCTATAACATATCAACTAAGATGATTTGTCTTGATCATGGAAATGGAGATTTCTAGTTGATATGTTGATATGTTTTAAGAGTTAAGACATATTGAACTGGACCGGTGTGAGATTTATTATTCTCCTAAAGACTGTCAATAGAATAATAAACTCACGACTTATATTTGCATGAACTCTTAATCCTGAGAGGATAATGGACCTGATCATGAAGTGTAGGTTGCTTTGATATATCAGGAGTGAGATCTATAGTTAAGGTCAAAATCTCAGTATGTTGGGCAGCCACATTTAGTGTTGATGGAACATATATTCTCAAGATGGAATTCATAGTCTCTTAACGGAGATATAAAATATTCCCTTGAGATAAGTTTAATGTGTTTGTTATTCAGAGAGTTGGGCCTAACCACTTTAGTAAGGAGTTACTAAAGTATATATTTATGGAATTGGATTTCATAAATATATGATGAATAACTTTAAAGGATTAAACCGGGTACTCAAGGATAAGATATAGTAATAAACAAAGTGGCAGTCTCCTTTCATGACTTTGTATTACTATGAATATTTTATGAAGGGGTTGCATGTATAATAAAGTCTTGGGATATAATTTATTAATAAGGCCTAGAGTGCAACTATATTTATATAGTGGTATTAAATATAGTTAATGGTAACTTTGGACTTGTCAAGAGTTGACAGAAAAGCCCAAGGCCCATTGGAGCTAGTGTCTTATTGGTCCCTTTTGGTCCCACTCCAAGCCACACACTTAAGCCCAATTGGAAAGGCCCAAAAGGCCAGCCCAATTAGATAATCAGTTAGAAACAAAAGGAGAAACACACAGAATTTTTCAAGAGAGATTTTAAGGAAAGAGTTTTTGAAAGAACACTCTTGTGAAGTGGTGTAAAAGGTGTTAGACACTTTTGGACATTCTCCTTTTGGAACTGATTGAGAGACCACACATCTTGGGCGTTAGTGGAATTGGAGTGAAGATTGAAAGTATTCCCAAGAGCCTCTCATCTTCAAGTTTTGAAATTCACCGCTCCAAGGTACACTCTCTTGTTCTCTAATTCTAAAACTTAAATAGCCCATGTTAACTTGTATGTATGAAGTAGATCCGTTTACATTACATTTATTCTTCCGCTGCGCATGTATGATTCCAACAACTACTATCTCAGACATTTGAAAAGAATTCTAAAGAAAAACCTACAGACAAGGAGAAGAGGACACTTAGCTCTAGACGAGAAGCTGGACGACTGAGGTCAGAGAAGAAAATTTGAGAAATGTGAAAGGGTATGAGAGGTATTGCACTACTTATAACCAACAAGGTGGGACACTGAAATGACACAAACCAACAATAATGTGCCAAGTGGCATTTTTCCTGGAGAACGAAATGACGCAACAAGCAAACTCCCAGGATCACGCCATGTGCCAACATCTACAGCGTTTAAATTTAAATCCGCCTAATATGCCACTTGGAAAATCCCCCAACCAATAAAATATCGCCACCGGTCAAGCCAACAATAGTATGGACACACAAGGACAAAGGGCAACTGATGGGGATCAATCTTTAAACCTGACCATGTAAGTCGTCCATGACCAAACCACTGGTAGTCATCCATAATCAAGTCACATCCAAAGAACTTCAGCAAGAGAGAAGCCTAACAATGACACAGATGCATGGACAACTAGAGGCTTGGACGACCAAATCAAGCTTAGTAAATTTTACGAGAAATTCTCAAGAGGTTCCATATAACCAAACCACGATGCATTAGTCCTAAAACGTAGAGGGGATTCCTCGCATTTTGCTCCACATACCCCATTTTCTCCGTTAATCGCCTATATCACCCATAATGATGGTGGATTCGAACAAGTAGGCCTACTTCTAACTCTTTATAAAAAGAGCAAGTCCCATTCACCCAAGGTAAGTTCAGTAATTGAGAGTTTCCCATCCTTGTGTTCTATAGAGAAAACTGACTTAACCGTCGAAGGGTCCTTGGCCGGGTAACCCCAGTCACCTTTGATGTTCTTTTCTTTCTTTTCAAGCCCTAAAGCCATTATAAAAGGCTGAAGCATTCCAGCCTATTGATTTCCTTGCAACCATCAATTAATATAAGAAAACCAAAATGTAAATGAAAAAAAAATTAATCTTAAATTATTTTTTCACTTAATGGCCATTTAATCAAAAACATATTTCTATAAAAATGATCCAACATAGATAACACGTTTCTTGAATGCCATATGGATGTCAAGCATAATAATTATATACTTTTTAAGTATTCTATATATATTTGTGTCTCAACTAGGGGTGTCCAAGACTTGCTCGACCCACGGCCACCTGAACTGAAGGCCAATCGACCTAAGTACCATCATGGTCAGTGATGGTTTTGTCCAATGAAACCTACCACTTGTCAGTTCGAGTCTCAGTTTCACTTCTCTCTACCTGTCGGAGTCGACCCAACCGAAGAAAATGGTGGAGAAGTTTTATTTCTCTCCCTTTCTATCCTTTTCTCTCTTAGATCAGCCCTTATTCGATGGAGATTGTGAAATCTCCACCTAGATCTAGCAAAGACCGTGCAATCTCCATCTAGATCTGGTGTAGGTCGACTCATCTACTGCTATTTTCTCAGTTTCAAGTGAAATTGACTCAACCTGTGGTAAATCCGACTCAATCCAATTCATAGGAAGTATTGGTTAGCGGTGGGTCTGCCATGCTACAACACAATGGGATCGAGTTGGTGATAAATTGGACACAGACCCAACCCATGGACACCCTTTTTAACTAGGGATGAACCCACGTTAGGGCAAGGGGGCTCTCCCTTCCCAATGTTTTGAAAAAACCCTAATAGTATACATATTTACATAAATTTCTACTTTTGTCCTAAATTTATATACTTGGCCCCCCTTACTTCAAAAATTTAACAAATTGACATGAGTTTCAATAAAAAAAAATTAATTAGACCATCCTGTTAACGTTTAGACAAATATTTGGACAATTCACAAATCCATAACAAGAAAACCTTTTAGACAAAGCAACAAATCAATTCTTAAATCCGGATGATTAACAAAAATCCCCTAGACAAATATAAACACCAAAAAACTAATCACAAACCCCAATCTAAACCCCAAAAAAAAAAAAAAAACAATTAAAAAATAGAAATCCCGACAAAAACAAATCACAAATCACAAGTCACCGAGATATTTTACCCAATGATTCTCTCTACCAAGTATTTAATTTTCACTCTTTCACTCAATATTACTCAAATTTAAATTCAAAATAGGGAGTAATTTTATTGAATGAATAATTCATACAACCAAAATACTCTGCTTTATGTTAGGACATATGTAGTTCAAGTTTGTTAACATATGTCGCTATTTTATGTAGTTGGCTAATCCTTTGACAAAATGCACTTTACTTGTATTTGGGTAGATCTAGGATGTGTTTAATACTTCAAAGAACATGTTGTTCAAGTCTAGTATTAAAGCCATGAAGATTGGACCAAGAAACAAGTGAAGAAAAAGTGTGTACTAAAGCTGGACACCTGCGGATAGCTGCTGGACACCTGCGGATAGCTGCTGGATAGATAGCTATCTATCGAGGTATCTATCAAGGTTTAATGAGGCTCGACAGCTGCCCGATCGATCGATGTATCTATCGAGGTTACGGGAATTCAGATTTCCAGATCTGATTTTTGGGCTAGGCTTTTGTATTTGTGTAGGGTTTCTTTTCTCACAACCCTAGGCATATATAAGGCTTATTTTAGAGGCCGTCACATAAGAGAATATAAGGAGAACACATGCAAAAGGTGATCGAAGCCTTATTCTCTCTGAAAGAAGCTACTGTGTCTTTGCACCTTAGGGTTTTGTAACTAAGTGCTTCTTGATCTTCATCGTGTGGATGATTTGAAGAACTTTGTAGCCAACAACTCTCTCTCTAGTTAGTGTTTGAAGTCGCGTACTGGGATCCGCGCATCTGGTTAGTCACGTACTTGGGGGCCGTGCATTGAAAGGAGAAATTGTCACTACAGAGCAAGTCCAATTGGGTATTGGGGTAAGGGTTCAACTGTAGTTTGGTAAGGTACTTGGGATTCCTTGCTTGTAATCCCTTGCTGTGATAATAGTGGATTTTCAGGAGTGGTGACCTTAAATCACCCGGTGGGGTTTTTGCCGTCAGGTTTTTCACATTCGTAAACAAATCACCGTGTTATTTATTTTCCGCTGCATAACTTTAGTTTTGGTGATTTGTTTGTGCTGCCACGTGATTTTGTATGTTAACTTGATTAATTAATAACTTGGTTAATTAATCAATTTAATTTATTACAAGGGTTCAACGCGTTTGTGGCCTGTCACTTTATATACAAAAAGCAAAATATAAATTTAGGGATGTCAATTTGGGTTAGCATGTCGGGTTCGTATCGTGTCAAGGTAGGGGTATTCGACTAAATGCCTCAACTTTAACCAGATTCATTTAATAATTGTGTCATGGCTCTTCAACCTTAACCTGACTAGTTAACAAAACAGGTTGACACAACCCAACCCACTTGACATGCTTAATAAACAGGTCGTGTTGGATTGATACAAATGTGACATAACCCATTTCAAACCGCTTAATATTAAACAGAACATCCATATAGAAATAAATTCTTTAGAGCATCAGTATCCAAGCCTCCAAAACTCATAATATGCTATATTTTAGCAGCAAAGCACAAAATGAGTGCATTACTTCGAAGGCCAATTGTAAGTTTTTTTACAATCTAGCTATAATAAAGTCTTATAAGTAAGACAATACTGTAGCAAATTGTATAATTTAAAATTAATTTTTTCTCTCACTTGCTTTTATACTCTCCTTTTGTAACACCCTACCCATTTATTAAAAAATAAAAAATAAAAAAAAGGGGTCATATTTTTTACCCACACGTGAGCCCCCACCTACCCCTTATCTCCTAACCACACAATCTTGCAAAATATCTATCTCTCCCTCTTGCCTGGCTAGTGAAGGTTCTTTTCTTTCACACTCAAACACAAACACCCATATTCACTTCCCTCTACCTCTTTTTTTCACTCTCTGATGTAGGACAGAATTTACTATTTAATTTTTGTAATTATTTAAATTGGTATTTTTATGTATAATTCATTTTTTTAGGTTTAGGTTATTTATTTCCTTGTTTTTAGGTGCTTTTAATGCTTTTTAGGTCAATTTTCTTTCCTATTATGGTTACGTATTAATTAGGAGTTATTTTAGAATATATTTTCTTATCTCTTAAGTTTTATGGAGCCCTTAAATAGGCCCCTAAGTCTTCAGACTTTTTTTCTTTCTATTTTCTGGTGGATTCCGAACTCTTTCTCCTTGCAGATTCAAGAGCCCTTATGGATTTAAGGAACGCTCATGGATTCAAGTCTATTTTCAAAAGCAAACATGTTTTGTTTACTGTTTTCTAGAAGTAGACATGCTCTGCTTTTTTACACTTCTGCATCCAGTATTAGTTGGTATTAGAGCCTTAACTTATCCTAGTTTAGTGGCTAACGTATGAGACAGTAAATGAAATCTTGTCATGTACAATACAAGATTGTGATGAAATCTTGTCATGTACAATACAAGATTATTATTGGCTAAAAAGTTCATATTTGAATTATTTTGAAGAGCCAGATATTCCACCATTAAAGGAAGAATTGCATGTTGAAGAAAATATTATTCTTAAAGATTATTTAGAAGTCAAAGAACAAAATATCGAGATTTCTGAGGAAATTAATGAAGGTCTTGTTATGGAAGAAGATCATAAAATCAAGATTATTGAGGAGGAGAATAATGAAGATCCTATTATAGAGAGAGATCCCTAAGTCAAGATGTTAGAAACAATTGAAGAAGAAATTGAAGAGCAAATTATCAAGGAGTTCAACAAATCAGAATCAGATGATTATAAATATCAAAATCCCTTTACTTTGGTAGTAATAGATACACCAAAGTTAAATTGATTTTATTTTGGTTGATAGATTTAATTCAATTGGAAGTTCTTATTTTGTTAATCTCTACAATTACATGAAGACCAAGGAAAAACAAATTCAAGCTGGTTTGTTTATTCCATTGATGAGTTACAAGTATGGAAAGAAGATCAAGGGGCTCAAGCATTTATAGTATTTGGAGCCATAGCGTGAAGCCAAGGACCAAATTTGAAATCATCATCACCTGATGAAAAAAGCAACCTTTTTTTAATATTTTGACATTCACGATCCTGATGACCAAGTATACAAAAATGATAGCAAAAGATAGGTAGTCTCTCATATTTGAAAAAGACCCACCCTTCTTCTACATTTTCAATATGAATCATTTTTCCTCTCATCAAAGGTTTTGTGATATCAATGTCCACCTTGATAAGAAGGAAGGGACCCCAAGCTAGACCACTCTTAGGAGCATCAACCATTAAAGGATTACCAATCTCATTAGCTATACAAGTACCAAAAATTGTTCATACCTTTAATAGGAATGTTAAAAACACGAATCCAAAAAGGAGAACGTTGGAAAGTAACATTACCAAGGCTAAGATCACCATTGAAACGCTTCAATAAAATAAGTTTTTTATCAAAATGCCAAGGGCCTCTATCTTGAACTTCAATCTTGTTCTCCTCGTTGACAAAGATAGCCAGAAATCCACACAAAGACAATGCATGTAACAAAATAGAAAATACTCAATTTTTACCACCTGTTAAACATCCACACAAACGCAATACATGTAACAAATATTTTCAAAATAGCATGAGCTTGGCTGCAGCCTAGGTAGCAAGCCTATAGGTCAACTCAACAAGTACAAGTAATAAATATTTCCAATAGCAAATAAACCACAATCAAGCTACATATAGGAGTATACTACAATATTTCCATCTGTAAGGCAATAACCAGAAGGTAGTAAGCTAGCTATAAAATTTTCTTAGCAATATATACACTTAGTTACAATTATAGAATACCATAGGTATTTCTAAAAAATAGCTTTTCCATGGCATTGAACGTCAAATACTATATAGGCAAAGAGTTGATGTATTGTTAAGAAAGAAAAAAAAAATGAAAGAGCTTCCAAAAGGCTGCTTCCCATACAAAAAGATAACTTCCTCCTACAATACAAGAGGTAAAACAATATTTAATCAATAAGGGTAGTAACAATAAGGGTAGTAATAGTAAGGGGCTAAGGGAAGTGACTTACCAAGTCAATGAGCAGTGATCAATACTATTGCTTTATAACTAAACAAGAAAAAAGAAATAGAGAGAATAGATTAAATTTTGTGCGCATACAATTCCTCCTCTAATGCCTCTACCTCATCCAATTTTGTGTGCATACAAGGTTTTGAACCATTAGAGTAGAGAGTGAACTCCAAAATGGATCAATTATGCACTCTTGGGTGAGAAATACTGACTTAGATGCAATAGTGGAAACATGCTAACTCACATGAGCTAATAAATTACTTGTGTCATAACTCTTACTATCAATATGATAGGATTTCTTAAAATAATTACAAATAGCCTTAGTAACATCCTCTTCTGTCCTTCATTTTTCAAAATGATTCCAAACAAAGGACTTTTTCTTCCATTACCAATAATAGGAGCTTCAACATGGGTACCAGTAGCAGTTTCTTGGGTTGTAGTAGCACCATCAGCTTGGGTAGTAATTGATGTTTGAGTAGAAGGTACATCAGTAGAGGGTTCCATGATCTAAAAAAAATCAAATCAAAGTATTAGAAAATAAAAACAATTAATAATAATAATAACCACAAAACCTAAAAATAAAAACAATGTCCTACTTATGCAAAACAAAAACAAAAAGGCCTAGACACAAATAGTATGAGTATGGACATGACGGGGGGAGGGGGAAGTCTCCACCTAGGTTTTGCAATGGTCTAGGAACCATATATATATAGTGTTCTCTCGATGAAGGACCATCGATCTTACTACCAGAGATATGGGTTTAGAGTTAAGGTACGGTATTGGAAAGGTGTTAGGTACTCAAAACCGCCCAACCCTAAGGTTGGCTTCCTCTCATTATGTCTTGTGTCTTATATCTTAACCTTAATAAAGGCACACTCAACATTGTATTCTAACTCACACACACACACACTAGCATTAATCTAACAATCAACATGGCATCAATCATCCTAAGAAGACCTAATCATTCATCTATCATAGCATACCCCAACATACATCTATCATACATGTCAAACCTACTAGATACTTAGAAAACATAATCCTAATCTCATTAGGAATAAATTTCATAATCCTAGCATTAACATATATAAATATATATAACGTAACATAAAACTATATTATATTATATATATAATATAGTATATAATATAATATATATATATTATATAAATATATATATATATATATTATATTATATATATAATATAGTATATAATATATATATATATATATATATAACTTTTAGATGGTTGAAATCCATATACGAGGGATTTCAACTTTTCCATGGCCATAAAAGTTTGAATAGTCAACTTTGAATAGTCAAGCCATGCAAGCAAATTCACCCAGCAGTACAATTCAGACTTAAGCCATGCATTTCATGCAAGTCATACGTGAAAGACCAAGTGGTGCAAGAAAAAGTCCAAACGATGCATTAAATTGGTTCATGCATTGGTAGTTGCAAACAGTTATACATTGAATAACCATATCTATGCAATCCGTACAGACTGAATCACCCACATGCGGCACTATTCAATTCCTCTTGCAATATTAAAAACAATAACACAACACCATAACTTGATGCAGAAAATTGTAACACAAAGATAACTGTTTTCTTAAATTCTAAAATTCAATCACATATTATACAATCATGAGGTGAAAAACCTGGCTCTGATACCAAATCTTGGATAAAAACTGGTTTTGTATCTCATACAAAACACATAGCGGAAGCAACAAACAAGGATCTATTTCATTTATGATTGACAACATGCACTATGTAAATTTCAGAATTTAAGAACGAGATAGCGTACCTTGGTATGGAAAAATTCAAAACAAAGATTAGAAGCACTTGGGAACACTTTTAATCTTCACTCCAATTCCACTTTACGCCCAAGATGTGTGGTCTCTCAATCAGTTTCCAAAGGGAGAATAAAAGTGTGTCTCACACTCTCTCTTTTTTCTACAATTCTTTTCATGAAGAAAAAAATTATGTATGTTTCTCCCTTTATAACTAACTAATTATCTAATTGGGCCGGCCTATTGGGTCTTTCCAATTGGGCTTTAGCGTGTGGCTTGGAGTGGGACCAAAAGGGACCAATAAGACACTACCTCCAATGCGCCTTGGGCTTTTCCGTCAACTCTTGACAAGTCCAAAGTTACCATTAATTATATTTAATACCACTATATAAATATAATTGCACTCTAGGCCTTATTAATAAATTATGTCCTAAGACTTTATTATACACGTAACCCCTTCATAAAATATTCGTAGTAATACAAAGTCATGAATATTGACTGCCACTTTGCAAATTATTACATCTTAATCCTTGAGTACCCGGTTTAATCCTTTAAAGTTATTCATCATATATTTATGAAATCCAATTTCATAAATATATATACTTTAGTAATTTCTTACCAAAGTGGTTGGGCCCAATTCTCTGAATAACTAAACCCATTAAACTTATCTCAAGAGAATATTTTATATCTCTATTAAGAGACTATGAATTCCATCTTGAGAATATATATTCCAGCAACACTAAATGTGGCTGCCCAACATACTGAGGTTTTGACCATTATTTTAGATCTTATTCCTGATATATCAAAGCAACCTACACGTCATGATCAGGTCCATTATTCTCTCAGGATTAAGAGTTCATGCAAATAAAAGTCGTGAGATTTATTATTCAATTGACAGTCGTTATGAGAATAATAAATCTCACAGCGGTCTAGTTCAATATACCTTAACTCTTAAAACATATCAACTAGAAGTCATTACTTCCATCATTAAGATAAGTCATCTTAGTTGATACGTTATAGTTTTCGCAGATGAAATGCCCAATTTCATCACTGACTACGAACTATAAATTCTGAGTTTACAAAGAACTTGTGATTTATATCTTCTGTGACTTTTCACATAAATCACATACTATGCATCTCATGGACTATATGATAATGTCCAAATATTCATGTTACCATTATTTTAGATAAAAAATAAACAACTTTAGTAAACACAATATTAAGTCATACATAATGTCATACATAGCATCATACAATAGGATTTAAGGGCACATATCCTAACAAAACCAACCTAGCATTCATCTAGCATGTCATAACATAAACCCTAGCATGTTACTATCATTCTTGTCAGCCACCTAACATTCACCTAACATCATGTCATCATATCATATTCAAGGCAGCAACATTGGTATAGAAAGATCCGAGCAAACATGTGATTAAACATAACTCTTCCAAAAAACCATGTTCAAGTCTATCATCAAAGCAAAATCATATTCAAAGATGCATGTTCATGTGAATGCATGACTTACTTCACTTACCTTGTTATAACTCAGCACCTATGTCATTCATGCATGAACATTTGAATGCATGTTCATGGCATTAAAGCAAGAAATAGAAGACAAACATTAATTTAAGATGTGAAAGGCAAAAAAACAAACAAAAGTGAAATAGAAGCTCAAAACCATGAATATATAAAGAAGGATCTAAAATAGAAGCATCTTTATGCAAGGAAACAAGAAATAGAATCAAATAAATTGGAGTTAGGGTTTTTGGGCAGGATCATGTGCACACATGAACAAGCCTGCGTGTGCATAATCAACCCTCTTCCAAGAAACCCTAGTAACACAGCAAACAGAGCAAGGTTTCAAAACAGTAAATCTAACATCCTAACGTGCTTTTAAAACATAAAATTACATAAACATAAATTACATAAGCATATTAAAACATATAATAACGAAAAACTAACGTAAATAGGAAGATTAAAGCATAAAAAGATAAAGATAAGAAAAAGAAAGGTTAGACTAATACTTCAAACACAAAAGCTTTTCAAGCTTGATTTTTGCATGGTTTTCAAGATATCTCAACTATTTTAATTCTAATTTTTGACCCAGGAATAGTCATTGGAAAGGGAATTTAATAATCTTTGTGATGACACTGGTTTCAACCCGTTCCAACAGTTGGATCAAAATTAGGGTTCTGGACCCTTAAGAGTTAACCTTGGGTCAAACTTGGTCAAAATTGACAAAAATCTTCGAGTAACTCAGGTATGGTGTAGAAATATGAAAAATGTTGTTTTGGAATGATTTTAACCAATTTTATCCTTTGGTCAACCCAGGGTTGACTAGGGAGTTTTTTGGTCAATTTAACCTAAAAAGGCACCTTGAGTGCGTCGATGCTTGTACGGGTTGCACCATGTCAATTTAGATGTTTTTGTGGCCCTTTGAAGAAAAGTTAATATTTTTGAAATTTTCGGGGTTCAACACGCAAATTGAGGGTGGACAAAATACGTTATTTATAGGGCTTTTCTTTTTTTTTTTTTCATTCATTATCATCATTTTTTTTAAGCAGCCTTCTATGTAGAGTATATTGTAGCCTTCCTCTCAAAGTCTATAACTCTTTCATCATTTTCGGCCTTGGCATACAACAAGGAGGCCCAAGATTCGGGAGGTTCATATTGATTTTGTCGGATGTTGGATGCTAAGTCCATAGTTTATTTGTTATCTTAGGCCCATGGTTCTCCTTTTTAAGAGGTCTCTTGATTTAAGCCTGTGATAACAACTAGGCTATGGTCCTATGAACCTTTTAAGTTAAGATATACCTTTGGACTTTGGGATAAGCATCTTATATGTGAGAACTTCTTTCCTTTTATCCTAACATCTTAGGGTATGCCATAACTTTTGGATCATTCTCAAAATCTTTTACATCTTTTATTTGTCCTTTAGAATTAGGTGAACACAAGATATATGGTTAAACAAACAAGAGATATAAATGGTACCCTCTCATTGATAGGATCTAGGATCTCTCTAGTATGGGTAGGCTCCCTATAACTAAAGGGATAGATTAGTAGGTCACTCACAACTAGGTGGACCATGATTCCAACCTTGGGCCTAAATGGACCTTAGTGGATTGGTGGCAAATCATTAATGTAATCAAAGCCCATTATAGACAATGGCACAAATTGTGAGTTGGTGGGATGAATTTCGGAAAATTTTGGCCCAAATGGAGCCTCCACCTTCCCACTCATTAACAACCGTGGTGAAAGGGACAAAAAAAACCAAGTGAAGTGTGTGGAAAAAAAATATTGAATAAACATTCATTATGATTAAGAAATAAGACAAATTGGAATTAAACTCTCTATCCTTAATAAAGTTGCCACTATAGGTGCAATGAGGGGAGTACGACTCGGCCGTGTGGAACGGGGCGAACAAGAGAATTGAGTCTCCACCTAAATTAGGTATAGAAACCATAAATATAGCGCCCTTCATAGAAGGACCAATCTACTACTAGATAAATTGTTCTTAAATGGACACTATTTTTGTTTAAAAAAAAAAAAAACATATTTGGCTTTTGCATTTCTTTTTTCCACTTCCAAAAATGCTACCAAAATATTGAGCCAATAGAATTCTAACCCAATTAAAACCTTAAACTATTTAAAAAAAAAAAATTGAAAATTTGCTATGGGTGTACTAAATAATCATTGACAATTAATTTTCCTAACAACTTGTTAAAAATGATATTGATAAAACCTAATATGAAAACTAGATTAACCATTTTGCTTTTGAAGAACAATTTTATAACAAAAAACAAAGTATATAAAAAGTTAAATAATAATATTTAAAATATTTATTAAAAAACCAGTGAATTTTATTGTCGTCATAAACCTTATAATATATTGAGCTGACTATTATACGGATTTCTTAAAATCAATTCGGTTTTGTGTTCTCTTAAAAGCTATTATGATTTTTTTTAGTGGAGTCTATGATGCGCCTCTATTAAAAAAAATTAGGGGCTGCTTGGGTGAAAAAAAATGGTCATTCATCACTCAGTTTTCATGACCAGTTTTCGTGACTTAAGGCCGTGAAGGGTTCGGTGTGGGTGATGTTGCTCTGAAGAATTGTACTAAAGGATTTGCTCTTCAATGGCTCTCGTGTGATGGGGAGAGACACATAAGTAGCAGTTGTTGGGCGGAGTGCTCGAGAAAGCAAAACTTCTAAGGTAGATTGGACAACTCTCTGCCGTGGGTCCATGGGTTCCTCAGGAAATTACCAAACTGCCACTAAAACTCAGTTTCTATAACTCAAAAGCACCAAAAAAGTGTTTTTAGTTTCCATTACTCATTACTCAATTTAGTGAGAATTGAGTGATGAAAACAAAAACTTAGAACAAATTCAAATAGGTGTCTCTACCGTGGGACCCACCAGCTTTGAGTTATAGGTGATGAAAATTCAGTGATGAGTTATGAAAACAAGCAAATCCAAACAGCCCCATATTTTCCCTCTCTTGTGCGTCTTAGGGTCGTTGGGTAATTGAGCACCAATGCTCAATATTGTCGATCAAGTGCATTCGAAATTAAGAGGATCGTATCAACTGCGATTATGTTCAGGTACCATTTGTGTAATGTGATCCAACTTGTCTAATGAGTGACTGTTACCTTAATTATAAATCCAACTAAGTTACAACTAAATTAATCTCTCTTTATTAACCTCTCTCTCTCTCTCTCAAATAGGCTGGGCAAAACGATGTTAATGCCAAGCTTGTTGGAGAAGATGCTGGACTCGTAATGACTCATGGCCCCATTAAACTCGAAGTTTCGATTCATTGAATGACCTGATCGCTATGGCCTATGGCCCCATTAAACACCTTTTTGGGTGGGCTTTATTTAGCTCAAGCCCAACAACTTTTGATGGTTGCAACAACAGGCATAGCCCAAACGGCCCAATAAGAGTTGGATATTGCAACTTGCAAGGCACGTTGTTGGACCATTTTAACATGTATGGAATCTTTAAAAGGACACGTGTAGTGAATAATTGGGCTTTCATTGGGTCTAAAGGTCCCGCATTAGCAGAGAGTCTATTTTATGTTTAGAATATCCTCCCTCTAAAGTTTTCACTTATCAATTTTTATGTTATAATATGTTCATGAATTTGAGGTTTGTAAGATTTGTTGTTAAAGTTTGTGAAAGTATTTGAATTATGCTTCTTCTTCTTCTTTTTAATTTCTATTTTTTAACTATTGGTATGTAGATGAAAAGATTTGCTAATAGGCATGAATTGCATCTTAGTAGATTTGAATTTTGATCTAAATCAAACGTGGGGAATGTTATTAGTAATTCCTCTTTTTTTTTTTTTTTTTTTTTTTTTTGGGTTAAATATGGTAATGAAACGAGTTAAATTAATTGATTGATGATCAATATGATTGACCAAGAATTTAACTTTACTCTGTTGTCAAATCATTAATATTAGAGGTGCTCTCTCTCTCTCTCAAAATTGTTTATTTTGGTTTGATTTTTTAGACAATTTCTTACTTATATAGATTGTGCTTAAGATTTAAGAATAATAGCAATATATAGTTCTTATGAAGTTAGATATGCAACTATTATACACCTCTTTGCAAGCTAATATATGGATATAACTAAAATTTTACATGATTAGTAATATTTTATTTTTTATGGATGGTGGTAACATGGTTGAGATTTGTATGCAATCTAAAGATGTAGGAAAATGTTAAAAGAATTAAAACTAGAGGTAATGGATACCATCAAAGTATCTTGATATGTTTTTGATTCTCGTATTTGACACCAAAGTATCTTGATATCACATAGAGTAAATGCATCAGAGACACCTATAATGATTACGCACAAGCTTGGTGGAAAATATGCATATATAGATGTGTGTCATGTATATTTTCTTTTGAAATTTGATGTCCAGCAAGCGATCAGTCTTTTTCCAATATGTAAATACATACGAATTTTCATTCATTTCAAACTCATGGTAGCATTGAACAAAGTGAAGATATATAACATTCCTAACTGTCTACTGCATTGCATAGCCTAGCGACTAGTGTTTATAATGATAAAAATATACCTTTTGAAAATGAGCTCTTTTAGGCCTTCCTTCATGTTTAGTTTATTTCCTTGTAGACATGACTAACATAACTATAGGAGGAAAAAATTTATTTAACCCAATTTCAATATGACACATCAAAATTTAGTGAAGAATTTTAAATTTATGTGTCATTAAATTAATCAAATCAAATGATGCCATATATTATTTCGATTGACATCACATTAACAAATTAAAATTTGTCACATGTCACTTGGGCTTATGAGATAGAGAAAATCACCTGATTAAATTGAAATGATAATAGTTATATACTATTATCATTTTAAGTTTAAAAGAGTAAATTTTAGGAACTAAATGTTTATTTTTAACCTACGTTTTCTAGCCTGCGATTTGATAATTGTTAGGACATATGTGTTTCACGTGTTAGGAACGTATGTCACTATTTTATGTAATTGGCTAATTCTTTGACAAAACGCACTTTACTTGTAATTGGGTAGATCTAGAATGGGTTTAATACTTAAAAAAACCTTGTTTCAAGATTAAGTGTTAAAGCCATGCAAATCTATCCAAGATTCAAGTGTGAAAAATGTTGTTCATTAAAGCTCGACAGCTAGCATCTATCGAGCCCTGAAGAGTTGTTCTATCCCGTGGCTCGACAGCAACTTAATAGATAAGGTATCTGTCGAGGTTTATGAAACTCAAAATTTGTAGTCTGTTTTTCATCCAATCTGTGAGTATGTGTTTGGGCTTTCTTTTCTCATAACCCTAAACATATTTAAGGATTATTTTAAGGGCCGTATCAGGTTACACATAGTAGAGATCACAATTACACAAGAGCATAATTCATCAAGTGTAACCGGAAACCAAGGTTGCCCTAGTTTTTGAGAAGCTGTTGTGTTTGTACACTATAGGGTTTTGTGACCAAGCAACTTCGTAATCTTCATGTGTTGAAGAATAGAAGAACTCTGCAGCCAACCTCCTTCTCTAGTTGGTGATTGAAGTCGCGTATTGGGATCTGTAAAATTGGTTAGTCACGTACTGGGAGCTGTGCATTCAAAGGAGAAATTGTCACTACAAAATAAGTTCAATTGGGTATTGGGTTAAGGGTTCAACTGTAGGTTGGTATAAGGTACTAGATTCCTTTACTTGTAACTGGTAACCGTTTGTTTTGATAATAGTGGATTCTCGGGAGTGGTGACCTTAAAATCACACGGTGGGGTTTTTCCAGTGTTGGTTTTCCCCATTAATAAATAAATCACCGTGTCAATTTATTTTCCGTTGCACTTTAGTTTATTGGTGATTTGTTTGTGCTACCACGCATTCTTGTACGTTAATTTGATTAATTAATAAACTTGGCTAATTAATTAATAATTTATTACAAGGGGTCAATACACTTTTTGGCCTATCTAGTGGTATTAAAACGAACACACTCTGATTAAGGTTTAATTTTTGTTGTGAGATCTATTGACCCCTGTTTGTCATGGATAGAGGATAATCACTTATTGTACCTCCTTTATTTGATGGAACTAATTATACATACTAGAATGTATGCATGAGAGCTTTCTTACAGTCCTTAGATGAGAAGGTGGGGCAAGCGGTGGAGATAGGCTGGACTAAGCCGAAGGAAGCGCCAGCCGATTGGGACGATGCAAAAATCAAGGCGGTTAACTTCAATAGTAGAGCATTGAATGCTTTATTTAGTGCGGTCACAAATGAGGGGTTCAAGAAGTTTTCCTCTACTGAAACTGTAAAGGAGGCGTGGACCATTCTCTAGACAACCTATAAAGAAACCAAGGATGTCAAGGAGTCGAAGCTTTAGAGGCTCACTACTAGTTTTGAAGAAATCAAGACAGAGAAGGATGAGTCATTTGATGAGTTCTATGCCGGGCTCAAGGACATAGTGAACTCATCATTCAATCTTGGGGAAACCATTCCCGAACCCAAGATTGTGAGAAAAGTGCACAGATCCCTGCTAGAGAGATTTCATGCCAAGATCACTGTCATTGACGAATCCAAGGATATTGACAAGGTTCCTTTAACAGAGCTCACGAGAAATCTGTAGACCTATGAGTTGGGTTTGACAAGGCTCGAGAAGTTAAGCAAGAGCAAGAGTATGGCACTAAAGGCCAAAAGTAGTGAGACTAATGAGTCTTTCGATGATGAAGATTCTAAAATGAAGTCTTACATCACTTGGCAATTTAAGAAGTTCATGAAGAATGTCAATACAAAGGGGTTTGACAAGGACCGTAGGCAATCAATTTCTTCATAGTCTAAGAGTCAAGACAAAGGGAAGAAGGATGCCAGAGACAGTGGCCAGTATATTGTTCCTTCAGGGCCTAAGTGTTTCGGTTGTCAAGGATTCGGTCATATGAAACAAGAGTGCCCTATTTATCTCAAGTCTATTGGTAAAAGCAAGGCACTTGCTGCTACTTTGAGCTACATCGAACCTGAGGATGATTCCGACAATAAGGATGACGAAATTCTAAATGCCTTCATTGCTACTATCAATCCTATTGAGGGGGATGTTGAAGAGGTGGATGAAAAAGATGAATTGATGGAGTTTAAGTTTGAGAAGATGGATGAGCAAGATGACATCTATAGTGCCTATGCAAAGTTATACAAGGTCTCAGAAAAGCAAGAGAAATTGTATAGGTTGGTCACCAAGATGCTTAGTGATGTGGAGCTTGAACGAGAACAACACTCCACAAAGTTTGATGAAGCAAATCAGACTATCAAAGCACTGGGGTTTGAAAACAATTTCTTGGCTGAGAAGACCATGAAGCTTGACGTAGAACTATTCCAAGTGAGAGCTCAACTGAAGAGGACCTCAAGTGCAAAGTTGGACAAGATGCTTAGCATGCAAAAATCTGCCTCCAATCGAACTAGTTTAGGGTATGACTTTTCTTCTTCTAATATTGCTTCTTCAAGTACTACTGTTTTTGTTTCTCTTACTAATAATATTGATTCTGAGAATAATGATGCTAAAACTATGATAGCTAGTAAGAACATAGACAAGAGTAAATCTATCTTAGGAGCACCCCTTAAGCTTACTAAGAAGGAAACCAAAAACCCTAGGACCAAGAAGAGTAATGCTTAATAGTTTAAAGAGAAGAAGCAGCATCTCTGCCATCACTGTAGTGTAGCTGGACACACTAGACACAATTGCTATAAGTGGTTAGCCACTCAACAGAACAACAACATGATTTCGTCAAGAAACCAAAATCGGCTTTTATCCTCTCTTGCTCCTCTTGGAGATCTCCTTAAAGCCCTCATCTTTCTTTCGAACTTGAACAGTTTCAATTCTCCCCCTTCACCGTCGGTTCAAGGTTTGCTCAAAGGAAAGGTTCCTCTAAAGTGCGGAAGGAAAAGGTCTCCAAGTGATTTAGTCACTTTTTCTCTCTCTCCCTCTTTTTGTTATGTTTGCATTACTTGGGTGTTTTGTTTTTTATTTGAGACAGTCTAGTTTTTATGCATTGCTTTATTTGACATGTTTTTCTTTGGTTGTTTTTCAATTTTGTTTTTGTTTTTGTTTTTCATTCATAAAAATAAAAATAAAATTGAAAAATTAAAAAAATACAAAAATAGTGTGTGTTTGTGTACCCTAGATGGCCATTGAAATAAAATTTTCTAAATTTTGTATCTCTTGTAGCTTAGATGAGCATCTCTATGCACAATTAAGCAAGTGAGCTTTGTGGCTCTTTGTTTGTGATGAGTAAGATTAAGTGATCTTTTGTACTTAACACTTGTATCACTTTTTTTGACGTGAATGACTAGAAAATCCTAAGAGAAAGGCATAAATAACCATCTCACCACTGTTACCCACCAATCATGAAATGACATCTGTATGCTTCGGTATAGCAAAAGTACAATGTCAAAAAGCTTACCATAATTGGATATTTCTTTTCTCTCTCTTAAATGCCCATGCATGATATGCTCAATAAAAGAAAAACAAGCAAAGTAAAATAAAAGCAAAAAGATCAAAATACTTTATACATGATTGCAAGCATGTATTCTAGGAGAAGTGGGAATTATAGGATGTATCTCGAAGGTGATACTCCCCATCAAATAGTTATGATCGTGTGTGAGTTAAATTGATTTACTCATATCTCAAATCATCATAACATAGAGACACTTACGCAATCTTGCAATGTTTTCACACTTAACACGCAATATTCTTTGCTACTTTTGATACATGTATAAATACAATTTTATTTGGCTATTACAAGGTTTACATGTGTTAATGAATGCTCACTAAACCGTCTTAACTTATTTTTGAAATATAAAATTGGTTAGACTTGTTTAGTGTGTGTGTGTGTGTTTTGGGATCTTTGTGCTTATCTTTTTTTTTTTTTATTGAGAGATGATTTTAAGAGCTCAAAATGTTGTTTTTGATCGTTTGTTGAGTTGCTTGTTTGATTGCATTCATTAATGTGTTTTTCTCTTATTTGAAAAACTGTTTTAAGCAATCTCGATAGCTCCTCGACACCTCTCCATACCTGGCTTATCTATCGATCTCTTTAGTTGCTTCTTATCACAATCTCGACACCTCTTGATAGATAGGTGGATCGATCGAGGTACTTTGTCACCTCAATAGCTCCTCGATAGCTACCTTAATCTATCGAGCTTCTTCTACCTTGGACACCTGCTCGATAGCTTCTTTTATCGAACCCCCTAAAACTCGACAGATCCTCGACACCTCTCGATCTATCGAGATTTACTAAGGTGCTATATAAGGAGTGCTCACGATCTCTATTTCATTCTGCTTGATATCTCTTGATCTCTCAAGCCTTTTCACCTCCCAAAACCTCTCTTCTTTACCTTAAACCTCTTCCTCAAGGTTTCTTCGACCTAAATAAAGTTTTCTTCACTTGGTCGCATTGCACGACGCCAAGAGGTCATGGGTGGCTTCATTACTTCTCCTCCACCTTCTCTTTAGGATTCTGAGGATGAGGATAATGATGGTGACACTGATGTCTCAATTGATGATAAGGATGATGCCAGACTTTTGAATTTTGTTGACTAGTTAAGAATGTAATTAGTGATTATAGTCATGTATCTTTTAGCTGGGTTCATAGGGAGGCTAATCAAGCTGCTCATGTGCTTGCCAATTGGTCCCTAAACCAGTCTTTGTTTGGTTCTTTTGATCTGGGTTTTGGCCCTCCAAGTTTTGTTAATGTGATCTTGGCTGAGGCACTTGAGGACTCTATATCTGTTGCTATTCAATAAGATTTTTATTCAGCAAAAAAAAAAAAAAAAAAAAAAATTGTAAAAATGAAATACATGACATCTAGCATGCAAATGATGTCTTTTCAATAATGTTCGCTGTCATTTTACTATTCAATGTTGGAAGAAAGAACTAAGAAAAGTAAAAAACAATTTAAGAAGAAAGAACTAAGAAAAGTAATAAACAAAAGTAAGAAAAAATTGATTAAAAAAACAAACAGGAAGTAAGTGAGAGGACAAAGTCATATTTTGTTAGAGAGATAGAGAGCAAGAAAGGGAGAGAGAGAGAGGCTGTGGCTGTGGGGCTAGAGGCTAGGGGCTTTTAGCGAATTATGATTTTATAGATATTAATTATGAAACAACTATTACATCCATTTTAGTAAGGAATGATTATTCTTCAAATTAAAGAATATTTATTCATTATGAATAGTTATTCCTTCTAATAGAAACACAACCAAACAATTAAATGATCCTTTTAAAATAATAGCTATTATATTATAAGGTCTATTACCTTGTAACAAGTGTTTCCTAAACTATTATATTATAAGGTCTATTACCGTGTAAAAACGTTTTTTTTTTTTTTGGGCTCCTAAACTATAAGCAAGTAACTCTTGAAATTCAGCTTGATGTCCTCTCTGGCATTCGTCATTGCATAGGCAAAGATGCTTTGTTTCAGCTTTTAAAGTATCTCGCTCCACCTTTAATTCCCTCAACTGCCTCCTAAGATGCATGAAAGAATCTTCTGAACAGATCTCCGCCTCAACAGCATGATCACAAAGTGTAGTGCGAGGCAGTCAAGCGGTCTCAAGAGGAGGAACAAAGCACGGGTCCCTAGTGGCCCTCTAGGATAGGAACTCACTAGATGCCCACCTATCCATACTCAGATCTCTAAAACATGGCTCAATGAAGTATCTTCTCTCACTCCACAACCCTTTGATCCAATTCAGGAAAGGTCCAAGGTTCGGGATACCCAAGAAATCAAAAAGTGATACTAGAAAGATCACCCAAAAGCGGAACATGGTGTATCCCACCGAACTGCCGAGATGCTAGAATTGGGAAGTGACTTGAACAACCCTAGATGCCAACAAGGGAATGCGTAGAAGATCTCCATAGTGAGTCCATCTTCCCTTATCTTTCCAATAATGTTCACTGTCATTTTACTATTTAATCTTTGAAATAAGAACTAAGAAAAGTAAAAAACAATTTAGGAAGAACAAAATTGATTAAAAAAAAAAAAAAGACAGGAAGTAAGGGAGAGGACAAAGTCATATTTTGTTAGAGAGAGAGAGAGAGCGAGAGAGAGAGAGAGAGAGAGAGAGGTTGTGGCTATGGGGCCAGGGGCTAGTGGTTTTTAGAGAATTATAATTTCATAGATATTAATTAAGTAATGAAATAACTATTACACCCATTTTTAGTAGGGAATGATTATTCTTTGATTTAAAGAATAGCTATTCATTATGAATAATTATTTCATGTAATAAAAATACAACCAGACAATTAAATGATTCTTCCAAAAGAATAGCTATTATATTATAAGATCTGTTACAGCGTAACAAATGTTTCATAAACTATGGATTCCAGTTAGCTCAACTGGTAAAATCTCTAAATGTTGTATACGAGATTTGAGGTTCAATCCCTACTTACACCAAAAACTGATTGATGTCTTGGTCTAATGATAAAGAGCTATCATCAGAAGCGGACACCATAAGTTGAAACTCTCTAAAAAAATGTTTCATAAACTACTGTAAAAACCTTTTTTTTTTTAGGTCTTTATTTTTGCTCCTAAATTATTGCAAAAGGCTCTCTAAAAATTTTGGTGACAAAATAAACTTTGAAAAGTTAAAGGAACAAAAAATAAATTTATGCAAACTTTAATGACAGAAACAATATTTTTACTGCCATTCTAATTATATTTTAGTTACATATAAAATAACAATAATAATTTTATCAAGTTTATTGTTACAGTTTGAACTATGGAAGAACACATTCAAGAGATTATTGAAATAACTTTTAAAAATAGTAAAATGCGAATTAAAATCGAAAATTTCAAAAAGTGGGACCCACAGAGTCCATTGGCACTCTTATAGTTATGCCAATTGGCACTCTGATTCTTGAATGTAGAGTTTTTTATTATAGATTTTTTAATCAATATACTATATTTTTATGATTTTTAAGGGAGTTAATTATTAGACGGAAAATTATTATTTTACATGAATAGTGGAATTTATAGTGCAACTTGTAAGTAAAAGTACTATATACTTTTTCAAAAAGAAAAAAATTAGAGAGAATCTTTTTGCTTACCATGTACACTTTACATTCCACTATATATACAAATATGTATGTGTATATATATATATATACGCACTACCATGTAGGAAAAAAGACCCATCTAAAAATTTGCTATCTTCACAATTAAAAAGCGATAAATTATATTGTTTCGCAAGATTAAAACACCATTTGAAAGGCACAATTAAAAAGTGATAAATTATATTGCTTTGTAGCATTAAAACACTATTTGATAGTCTCTCAGTATAGAAATAAATATAACCGGTTAAAAAACAATGCTTGCAATACGAAAAAAAAAAAAAAATAATGCAAGATATAGAGAGGAGACAGAGTTCATAAGTCGTTCCCTCGCTAGACTTAGACACTGGAACTGCAAGCACATAGAGAAGAAAAAAAAAACCTATTGTATCAACATCGTTAGGCTATATATCTGCAACCATCAGATCGTCAGAACCGACTCCGGTACATTTTTCTCCCTTTTTTTAGATTTGGGTATGAAATATTAGTTTTTTTGTTGTGTAGGTTTAGATTTGATTTTGGTTTTGATTCCTTTTTTTTTTTTTAGGATTTTGGGTTCTCCATGAAAATGTTTGTTTTCTCAATTTTTCAATATTTTCTTTTGTTTCTGTTTTTGTTTTTTTCCTATTTTGGTTTGATTTTAGTTTTGTACTTCCATTTTATTTTTTTAATCTATGTTAGTTTTTACCTGTGTACCAATTTAGCATATGGGATCCTCTCTAATAATGATCTTGGTTTTGGATGCCAAAATAATTGCTAATTTCCAACTGACAAGACTTGATTTATGCAAATTACTAAATTTTTCCTATTGAGATTTCTTGAATACTGTTAGGACATATGTGATTGGATGTTAGGAACATATGTCAACATTTTATGTATTGGCTAATCTTTTGACAAAACGCACTTTGCTTGTAATTGGATAGATCTAGGATGTATTTAATGCTTCAAGAAACAAGGTTTCAAGTTCAAGTGTTAAAGCCATGCAAGTCTGTTCAAGAAACAAGTAAAGAAGTGTTGTTCATTAAAACTTAACAGCTAGCATCTATCGAGGTTTAAAAGTGTTGTTTAAGCCCGAGACTCGACAGCTGCTTGACAGCTAGGGTATCTATCAAGGTTTATGAAACTCAGTTTTTCTGGACCGTTTTTCATCCAATCTGTGAATGTATGTTTGGGCTTTCTTTTCTCACAACCCTAAACATATATAAAGATTATTTTAAGGGTCGTATCAGACTGCACAGCCAAGAGCACAATTGCACAAGAGCATAATTCCACAAGTGTGACTGAAAACCTAGTTTGCCCTAGTTCTTTAAAGAAGCTGCTGTGTTTGTACACCATAGGGATTTGTGACCAAGTAATTTTGTGATCTTCATGTGTTGAAGAATAGAAGAACTTTGCAGCCAACATCCTTCTCAAGTTAGTGATCAAGTCACGTACTAGGATTTGCACATCTTTTGGTTAATCACATACTAGGAGCCGTGCATTGAAAAGGAGAGATTATCACTACAAACAAGTCCAATTGTGTATTGGGGTAAAGGAAGTTGGTATAAGGTACTGAGATTCCTTTACTTGTAACCACTTGTTTTGATAATAGTGGATTCTCAAGAGTGGTGATTTTAAAATCACCCGGTAGGATTTTTGCAGTGTAGGTTTTCCCCTTCGTAAACAAATCACCGTGTCATTTAATTATCGTTGCATATTTAGTTATTTGGTGATTTGTTTGTGCTACCACACTTGTTGCATATAATTGAACCTAATTAATTCATTTGGCTAATTAATTGGTTAATTTATCACAATGGGTCAGTACATTTTGGCATTTCAAGTGGTAGTAGAACAGGCACACTCTTATTAGGGTTTAATCTTTGCTGTGAGATCCATTGGCCACTGTTTTCATAGATAAAGGTCAGTCACTAATTGTATCTCCTTTATTTGATGGAACTAACTATGTATATTGGAAAGTATGCATGAGAGCTTTCTTGCAGTCTTCAAATGAGAATGTGTGGCAAGCTATAGAGATAGGCTGGACCAAGCCGAGGGAAGCACCGGCCTACTGGGATTATGCAAAGATCAAGGCAGCAAAATTTAACAGTAAGGCACTGAATGTTTTATTCAGCGTGGTCACAAATAAGGAGTTCAAGGAGATCTCCTCCATTGAAACTGCAAGAGATATGTACCATTCTCCAAACAACCTATGAAGGAACCAAGGTTGTCAAGGATTCGAAGTTTCAAAGGCTCATTACTAGTTTTGAAGAAATCAAGATAGAGGAGGATAAGTCATTTGATAAGTTCTATACTAGGCTCAAGGACATAGTGAACTCAGCCTTCAATATTGGGAAAACTATTCCTGAACCCAAGATTATGAGAAAGAAGCTCAGATCTCTATCCGAGAGATTTCATGCTAAGATCACTACCATTGAAGAAACAAAGGATATTGACAAGATTCTTTTGACAGAGCTTGTTGGAAATCTACAAACCTATGAGTTGGGTTTGTTTAGGCATGGGAAGTCGAGCAAGAGTAAGAGCATAGCACTGAAGGCCAAGAGCAGTCACACTGATAAGTCTTTCCATGATGAAGATTCTGAAATGAAGTCTTACATCACCCGGTAGTTCAAGAAGCTCATGAAGAATGCCAATGTAAAGGGCTTCGACAAGGATCGTAGGCAATCAAGTTCTTCACAGTCTAAGAGCCAAGAAAAAAGAAAGAATGATGCAAGGGATGGTGGTCAGTACACTGTTCCTTTAGGGCCCAAGTGTTTCGGGTGTCAAGGATTCGGTCATATGAAAAAATAGTGCCCCCCTTATCTCAAGTCTATTGTATCTCCTTTATTTGTTGCCATTTACTCTACAATTCTCATGTTATCCTATGTGTCGATTCAATCCCTTTTGTTTTGTATTTTCCTCTAATCTTAAGGACTCAAGGTCTTGGTAAATGGTGATAAGAATTGGGGTAACATGAGGCTTTTTTTTTTTTTTTTTTAGGGGAAAGACACATCAATGTATTTTATTAAGAAAAGCCCAATAAATCGGTTTGGAATACAGAATAAAGCTGTGATGGAACATCTTCCATCCAAACTAGAAAATCTGAAATTCCTATTGCATATCTAGCCAGACTATGCGTTAAATTGTTGCCTTCCCTTTTTGTATGAGAGTAAAGCAGCTCATTAAACTGTTGAAAAAAAAACCTTGCATCCTCCAATAGTAGTCCATATGGTGACAACCCCTTCTCATCCTCCCTTAAACCTGTAATAACTTCCATGGAGTCTCCCTCTAACACAGCCCTCTTCACACCCACGTCTGATGCGAAATTTAGAGCCCACGCCCCAGCCATAGCTTCGATATCAGAACAGCCTAGCATCTGGTGCACCACCTTCGAACACGATGCAATTACTAGACCTTTGTTATCTCTAATGACTACACCAATACCAAATTTCTTCTCCTTTGGGAAAGTTGCCCCATCAAAATTAATTTTAAAATTATCTGATGGGGAAGGCTTCCACCTACATCTCGTTGGTTGAGTGTGAATCGGTATTGAAACTTGGCTGACCTGTCTTGGTTGGAATTCAGCTAACCAAGTTTTGGAGAGATGAGCAATCAAATGGATGGCATCTGCTGGTTGATTAAGCCGAGCTCGGTTTCGTTGGTTCCATATGGACCACACCATAACTGCAAATAATTCCAGCTGCTGAGTATGTTTGATTATACAAGATAAGAGTTCCTTAAAACTTACAAACTGCACTTCTCCACGGAAACTCCACAGCTCCAGTTTTGCCCACACCATGTCCAGCTCAGAGTATGACCATAACGCATGTAGGGAATCTTCTGTGGCAGATCAGCATCTCACACATAAATCTTCCTTTGTAATTTTGCACTGAAACAGAGCATATTTTATTGGCATGGCTTCTCAGAAAGCCCTTCACAGCAATGTCTTCACCTTTTGTGGTACACTCATGGACCAAATTTGATTCCAGACTTGTGTATCTCCATTAATCACCAATGCATGAGTTTTGTCCATCATCTCTTCCTCCATTTTTAAGTATTTATATTCTAACTTGTAGTTGTACATTCCGTTACTTGAGTAGGGCCAAAACAAAGTATCTTCTGCAGCAGTTCAGCTTAGTGGGATTTCCTCGATTAGTTCCACCTCTTCCTCATTAAATAACCCCTCCACCATCTCTACATTCCATTGTCTAGTGTGTGGGTCAATAAGGATATCGACAGTAGATTCTTCATAATCTGCTATTGGGCATACGGATAGAAGGGGAGGATATTTCCTTGGCAGCCAGTGGTCCTGCCAAATTCTAATTTTTTTTTCCATTGCCGACCCTCCACCTTGCTCCCCTTTGAATAACATCCCTCCCAATGAGTATACTCCTCCATGCATAAGAACACATTCTTGAGTCCTTAGCCTCCATGATCGTTGTGTTTGGAAAAAAAAAAGTGCCTTAAAAACCTTGTAGAAGAGAGTATTATGGTCATGCAAGAGTCGCCAAGCTTGCTTTGCTAAAAGTGAGTCGTTGAACAAAGCAAGATCCCTAAAACCCATACCACCCACTACTTTAGATTTTGTCAACTCATTCCATTTCACCCAATGGATTTTCCTCTGGTCACCTCGTTGTCCCGACCAAAACTTCTTTATCATAGCTTTAATCTCATGGCATAGGTTCAATGGAATTTTGAAACATCCCATTGTGTATGTTGGAATGGCTTGGATGACTGATTTTATCAACACTTCCCTACCCGCTTGTGATAATAACTTTCCTTCCCAACCTTGGATTTTCCTCCACACCCTCTCCTTGATATAGTTGAAGCTTGCTTTCTTTCCTTTTCCAACAAATGAAGGTAGGCCAAAATATTTCTCATATTGCATAATTTCAGGAACTCTCCAACCTTCTTTGATATTATTCTTCGTTGCGGCATCTGTTGCTTTGCTAAAGAAAATGGCTGTTTTATTTTTGTTTATTTTTTGTTCCGAGGCCTCCTCATAATCATTTAGAATGTCCAACACCTTCTCACACTCATCCATGGTAGCCCTACAAAAGAGAAGACAATCATCTGCAAAAAGCAAATGTGTTAGTTTTGGGCCCCTCCTACACAGGGAAAACCCTTGGATATCTCCATCCCTCTCCGCTTTTTTGATCATACCATTCAGTCCTTCAGTGCAAAGTAAAAACAAAAATGGAGATAATGGATCTCCTTGCTTTATACCCCTTATTGGATGAATTAAACCACTAGGTTCTCCATTTACCAAAACTGAGTAGGTAACTGTTCTCACACACTCCATAATAAGATTAATCCATCCTTCATTAAAACCCATCTTCCTCATAATTCCTTCAAGAAAAGGCCATTCTACCCGGTTATAGGCCTTACTCATATCTAGTTTTATGGCCATATAGTCATGGCTACCAGAATTATATTTTTGTAGGTAATGTAAAGTCTCAAAAGCCACCATAATGTTATCAGAAATTAATATATCCTTAGTAAAATCGGATTGGTGTTCAGTAATGATGAGAGGTAGTATTTTCTTCAAACGGTTGGCTAAAACTTTGGAAAAGATTTTATACAACACATTGCAAAGGCTTATGGGGCGGTATTGGTGAACATGTTCGGGTGAATTAATCTTTGGTATCAGTGTAATAAAAGTATGGTTTAGGGGAGTAGGTAGAGTACCTGAATTTAACCACATCAAAATGGAGCAGGTAACATCATGGTTTACCATCCCCCAAAAGTGTTGGTAAAAAATTGGGGGCATTCCATCCGGTCTAGGAGCTTTTAGAGGAGCCATTTGTTGCAAAGCCACCTTAACTTCACTTGCTTCAAAAGCACGGCTTAATGAGGAATTCATCTCTTCTGTAATCACAGTCAATATACACTCCAATACCCTTAAAGACTCATTATGTCCCGATGAAGAAAAAAGAGTGTTGAAGTACCTTACAAAAACTGATGCTATCTCCTCTGGGTGTACTCTCCAAATACCATCTTCATCTCTAGCTCCCTCGATCAAGTTTTTCCTATACCTCTTCGTGGCACAACTGTGAAAATATTTTGTATTTTTATCCCTTTGTCTTGCCCAAAGTAATCTCAACCTCTGAGCCCACATAGTTGCCTCCCTATCCCTCAATACTTCAATATCCTTCTTCAATTGCCTAACCTGAGCATTGTTTCCACTTAGCACAGCCTCACCTTCAGCCTCGAGGAGTAATTTCCTCAATTTTTCCAACTCCCTACGCACATTCCCAAATACATTTCTATCCCACCAACTCAAATCCCTACCACACTTCTCCACCCTTAGTAAAATTCCCACCCTAGACTCCATGACACTAGAACTATGCCACACGGCTTCAACAATTTCATTACAACCCAGATTAGAAAGCCACATATCCTCAAAACGAAACAACTTCTTTCTATTATATGGCTCCAAACCCGAAAAAATAATGTGTAGAGGGACATGATCTAATGAGTCACACCTTAAGTGATAAACCTTCGTGCCTGGGAATTTTAGGAACCAACTATTTATGGCTAATCCTCTATCTCGTCTCTCCTAAATGGAGTTTCCATTCTCAAAGTGTCTAGCCCATGTGAATTTAGGACCCACATATCCCAAATCCATAAACCCACATTCATCAATTACTTCTCTAAAAAGTTGCATTTGATTGTGAGGCCTAATTCCACCGCCCACCTTCTCATCTTGCCTAAGGATCTCATTAAAATCCCTAATGCACAACCATGGAGTGTTGGATTGAGAATTGAGGTGCCTAAGTTGGTCCCATGCTTCAGTTCTTCTAGCTGTCTCTGGTTCACCATAAAAACCCGTCAAACGCCATTCATCATCTGAATCTTTATTAATGACTGCATGAATATAATTCTTTGAAGACCCAACAACTATCAAATTGATTGAAGTCTTCCAAAATAAATCCAAACCACCACCTCTACCCTCCCTTGGAACTACCCAACAATGATCATGCTCAATACTTCTTTGTGCAACTTCTAGCCTTGCATCATCTGTAAGTGTCTCGGCCAAAAACACTACAGAGGGGTCTTTTGCCCGTGTGATTTCCACAAGCTCTCTTCTTGTACGTAGGTTCCCAAGCCCACGATAGTTCCATGCTAAGCAACTCATGGCACCTGGTGGGGCTGATCGTCAGCCTCCGCCAATCTAAATAAAACTCCATCGTCTTTCTAAGAAGCCTGAAATCTCTTGGAAGGCAATTATGAGAAATCATGTGAGCTATAGGGTTGTCTTTTTCTTCCTGTGGTAAATTGCATAGGTAGAATTTCGGTTGTTGTTGGTGGCCTGCTTCTGCGCGTCCATGATGGAAGAACACGTCCTTGCACAGCATTGTTGGAAGCCCTATCAGGCACGTGAGAGGGGGGGGCTTCATTTAGCTGACCTGGACTTGTTTCATTTGGAGTATCACATGCCTTAGAAACCCCAAATGTATCTGGACTCTTTCCTGGCTGTTGGATAAAATCTGGTTTTGTATCTCATACAAAACACACACAGCGGAAGCAACAAACAAGGATCTATTTCATTCATGATTGACAACATGCACTTTGTAAATTTCAGAATTTAAGAACAAGATAGCGTACCTTGGTGTGGAGAAATTCAAAACAAAGATTAGAAACACTTGGGAAAACTTTTAATCTTCACTCCAATTCCACTTTACGCCCAAGATGTGTGGTCTCTCAATCAGTTTCCAAAGGGAGAACGAAAGTGTGTCTCACACTCTTTTATTTTTCTTTTCGAAAAATCACATTAAAAAATTCTGTATGTTTCTCCCTTTATAACTAACTGATTATCTAATTGGGCTGGCCTATTGGGCCTTCCCAATTGGGCTTTAATGTGTGGCTTGGAATGGGACCAAAAAGGGACCAATAAGACACTAGCTCCAATGGGCCTTGGGCTTTTCCGTCAACTCTTGACAAGTCCAAAGTTACCATTAATTATATTTAATACCACTATATAAATATAATTGCACTCTAGGCCTTATTAATAAATTATATCCCAAGACTTTATTTTACACGCAACCCCTTCATAAAATATTCGTAGTAATACAAAGTCATAAGTATAGACTGTCACTTTGTAAATTACTACATCTTATCCTTGAGTACCCGGTTTAATCCTTTAAAGTTATTCATCATATATTTATGAAATCCAATTTCATAAATATATACTTTAGTAATTTCTTACCAAAGTGGTTAGGCCTAACTCTCTAAATAACCAAACCCATTAAACTTATCTCAAGGGAATATTTTGTATCTCCATTAAGAGACTATGAATTCCATCTTGAGAATATATGTTCCATCAACACTAAATGTGGTTGCCCAACATACTGAGGTTTTGACCGTCACTTTAGATCTCACTCCTGATATATCAAAGCAACCTACATCTCATGATCAAGTCCATTATTCTCTCAGGATTAAGAGTTCATGCAAATAGAAGTCGTGAGATTTATTATTCATTTGACAGTCGTTAGGAGAATAATAAATCTCACAGCGGTCCAGTTCAATATGTCTTAACTCTTAAAACATATCAACATATCAACTAGAAGTCACTACTTCCATGATCAAGACAAATCATCTTAGTTGATACGTTATAGTCTTCGCAGATGAAATGCCCAATTTCATCACCGACTACGAACTATAAATTTTGAGTTTACAAAGAACTTGTGATTTATATCTTCTGTGACTTTTCACATAAATCACATACTATGCATCTCATGGACTATATGATAATGTCCAAGTATTCATGTTACCATTATTTTAGATAAAAATAAATAACTTTATTAAACACAACATTAAGTCATACATAATGTCATACATAGCATCATACAATAGGATTTAAGGGCATATATCCTAACAATCTCCCACTTGCCCTAAAGACTATTGTGCATTAATCTAACTCCCATTCTCTCCAAATGTGACTTGAAAGTCCTTTGAGGCAAGGTTTTGGTAAAAGGATCTGCTAGATTATTTGCACTTTCAATCTTTGCCACCACAACATCTCCACGAGCAACAATGTCTCGAATGATATGGTACTTCCTCTCAATGTGCTTTCCTTTCTTTTGATTTCTTGGATCTTTGGATTGTGCAACCGCTCCACTATTATCACAAAACAATATGATTGGAACTTGCTCCATTCTTACAACACCAAGATCAGAAAGGAATTTCTTGAGCCAAACAGCCTCCTTTGTCGCTTCACAAGCAGCAACGTACTCGGCTTCCATGGTGGAGTCCGCAATGCAAGATTGCTTAACACTCCTCCAACTTATGGCTCCACCTCCCAAGGTGAAAACACATCCTGAAGTGGATTTTCTGAAATCTAGATCTGATTGAAAATCTGAATCTGTATAGCCAATGGGAATCAAATCCTCACAATGGTAAACAAGCATATAATTTCTCGTTCTCCTAAGATACTTGAGAATGTGCTTTACAGCTTGCCAATGTTTTGGTCCTGGATTTGATTGATATCGGCTGACCATGCCAACTGAATAACAAATGTCTGGTCTAGTACAAAGCATGGCATACATGAGACTTCCTACTGCAGAAGCATAAGGAACTTGTCTCATCATATTTTCTTCCTCTTGAGTCTTAGGCCGTTGGTCATCAGACAGAGGAACTCCATGTCTAAAAGGAAGCAATCCTTTCTTGGAGTTTTGCATGCTAAACCGTTCTAGAACCTTATCTATATATCCAGCTTGTGATAAGCCTAACATCTTATTCTTGCGATCTCGCCAAAGCTTGATCCCTAGAATAAAGTTAGCCTCACCCAAGTCCTTCATATCAAATTGGCTAGACAACCAAACTTTAACCGATGACATTTCTCCCACATCATTCCCAATGAGTAGAATATCATCAACATAAAGCACTAGGAACATTACTACTTTGTCTCGATGTCTTTTGTACACACATGGTTCATCAAGATTTTGTTCAAAACCAAATGACTTGATTGCTTGATCAAATCTGATGTTCCATGACCTAGATGCTTGTTTAAGTCCATAAATGGACCTATTCAACTTGCATACCATATGCTCTTGGTTCTTTGCTATGAATCCTTCTGGTTGCATCATGTATATTTCTTCTTCAAGATTGCCATTAAGAAATGCAGTCTTGACATCCATTTGCCAAATCTCATAATCATAATGAGCAGCAATGGATAAGAGAATTCTGATAGATTTAAGCATGGCTACTGGCGAAAAAGTTTCATCATAATCAATACCTTCTTTTTGTGTATACCCTTTCGCCACTAGTCTTGCTTTAAAGGTTTCAACCTTTCCATCTATCCCTCTTTTCCTCTTGTAAACCCATTTGCAACCAATAGGTTTAATGCCATTAGGCGCCTTTACAAGATCCCATACATGATTGGAATACATAGAATCCAATTCAGATTTCATAGCTTGGATCCAATGATGTGCATCTATATCATTCATGGCTTCATCATAAGTGTAAGGATCCGATTCAGCCTCTTCTGAGATAGCTTCATAGGTTTCTCCCAAACCTATAAATTTTATAGGAGGCCGAACAATTCTCCCACTACGACGAGGCATCTGTGTACTAGGCATCTCATGAGTAATATCTTGTGGTGTATCCAATACAACCACACCATCCCTAGTTTCATCCACTGGTTGTTCAACTACAGGTTCATTCATTTCAGCCAAGACAACTCTACTTCTAGGAGTATAATCATTCATATAGTCATTTTCCAAGAATTTGGCATTTGTGCTAACAAACACTTTATTATCCTTATGACTATAGAATAAACCTCCAACAGTTCCTTTTGGATACCCTACAAAGAAAACCACTTCTGTTTTAGACTGTAACTTGTCAGACTTTCCTTTCAACACATGTGCTGGACAACCCCAAATGTGGAGATGTCTCATACTAGGCTTATGCCCATTCCACAACTCTACAGGTGTTTTAGGAACAGACTTCGAAGGTACTAAATTCAGAAGATACATTGCAGTATTTAAGGCATATCCCCAAAAAGAAATTGGTAGAGTCGAATAACTCAACATGGACCTAACCATATCCAAAAGAGTCCTATTCCTTCTTTCTGCTACACCATTTTGTTGTGGAGTTCCAGGTGCAGTCAACTGGGATATAATCCCATTTTCAGTCAAGTAATCCTTGAAGTCACCAAGAAGGTATTCGCCACCTCGATCAGATCGAATGGCCTTTATGCGTTTACCTAATTGATTCTCAACTTCAGCCCTAAACTCTTTGAACTTTTCAAAGGCTTCAGACTTCCGTTTTATTAGGTACACATAACCAAATCTAGAGTAATCATCAGTGAAAGTAATGAAATACTCATAGCCACCTCTTACTTAGATTGACATAGGACCACATACATCTGAATGCACTAGTTCTAGCAAATCTTGGGCTCTTCTACCTTTTGCATTAAAAGGCCGTTTGGTCATTTTACCTTCCAAACAAGATTCGCAAACTGGAAATCCATCAAAGTCCATGGGCTGTAAAAGTCCATCTTTGATTAGTCTTTGAATCCTATTTGAATTAATATGACCCAAACGCAAGTGCCATAGATATGCATCACTAGTAGAAGGAAACTTTCTCTTTAATGATTTTACATGAGAGCTATTATCTATTTCAGAATTGTATAATTCATGCATGTCAGGAGTTAAAATATAAAGACCATCCACAATATTGCCAGAACAGATAAACATTTTATCCTTCTTTATTACAACATTGTCTTTCAGGATAACACAATATCCATGCTTACCTAAATAAGTTGCAGAAATCAAATTCCTACGAACATTAGGTACATATAAACAGTCTTCCAATATTAACACTCTAGACTTAAAACACAAATTATACACTCCAACAACTACAACCGGAATCCTGCTCCCATCAGCCAAAGTAAGAAATAGTTCTCCCTCATTCAACTTTCTGGTCTCCTGGAACCCCTGCAAAGAATTACAGATATGATTAGTATAACCTGAATCCACACACCAGGAATCTGTTGGATTCTGTACCAAACATATTTCAAGAAGAAAGAAACTTTTCATACCCTTATTCTTGGCAGCCTTGAATATTGGACAATTCCTCTTCCAATGTCCTTTCTCACCACAATGGAAACACTTTCATTTGCTTTTCTTTCCTTTATCGGCAACCCCTAAGGCAATTTGTTTACCATTTTTCCTAGTGAAGTCCTTCTTCTTCTTCTTACCTTTGCCTTTCGACTTAGGTTGAGAAGTAGAAACTTCACCTACATTGGCTTCAACACTAGAAGTACCAAGGATGCCTTCCGCCGCCACTAACTCATTCATTAATTCAGACAAAGTATAAATCTTTTTGTTCATATTATAATTGAGTCTAAATTCCTTGAATGATTCCGGTAGTGACTGGAGTATCATATCCACTTGGGATTCTCCATCAATGTCGGCACCCAAAACTTCTAATGTGTTCAGATTAGCAATCATCCTAAGACAATGCTCCCTTACTGAACTTCCTGCAGCCATTTTGGTATTATAAATTTGCCTCATGGTTTCTTGCCTTGCAGACCGGCCTTGCTCACCAAACATCTCCTTCAGACTTAGCATGATGTCCGAAGCATGTTCTACATCCTGCATTTGATGCTGTAGAACATTTGAGATAGATGCTAGGATGTAGCACTTGGCCATCTCATTAGATTTCTGCCAACGATCATATCGTTGTTTTTCCTCAAGAGGAGCATCTAATGAAGGAAAGCTAGGACATGGTTGAGTAAGCACATATTTGTGCTCTTCAGCAGTAAGAACAATGTCCAAATTCCTTTTCCAGTCAACATAGTTGGATCCAGTCAGTTTGTTTTGGTTAAGAATAGCAACAAGTGGGCTAAATGATGCCATGATTTAAATCTGAAAATAATAAACATGAATACAATAAGTAAACTGGACATTATCAAATTTAGCATATAAGCATATAATATGGAACCTTAATAAAACCATAAAATAATATATGCAACGACAACCCAATCCCATATTTAATATCCCTCAGCATAGAGTGAATATTAAATACTATGATTGATTGAGAACTATTCTCATTATTAGTGCTATCATGATAACTCTTATCAAACACTAATAATATGCCGTTTTACATTTAGCCTCTAAGTAATAATAGCAAGAACTCAGCATAGAGGATACTAAAATACTTAGTCTAGTGTATACCATTGTCTAGAATCATGTGTAGCCTCATTTCATCCCTTTAACAAGCTTATTTTGTGGTACCATGATAAAAACGCCCTCCGCATGGAATGCAAAGCTCGAGGCTAAGACAAGGTGTTTTATCAAACCACTATAAACTAAGAAATTCAATCTTGTAGGACCATGAAATATATACTCTCCGCATGGAATGCTAAGCTCGAGGCAAAGACAAAGTATATATTTCACACTACTATGAACCAACAATGGAGGCCGTGAGATCCAACCCTTGAATCTCTCTCCCACTAGATATTTTAAAATTAAAGGTTTTTAAGGTCAAGGACCATAATAATGCTAGACACGTGAAAAATATAATCCTAATCTCATTAGGAATAAATTTCATTAAACTAGCATTTATATATATATAAATATATATAACGTAATATAAACCTATATTATATTATATATATAATATAATATATATATTACGTTAAAATATTATATTATATATATTACAATATATATATATATATATAATAATACATATATTACTTTTACACAGTTGAAATCCTATACGGATTCAACTATGTGTCAAGACAAAAATCAATTGTCTTAATATATGTACATGACCGTTGGCCATAAAAATTCAGCCTTGCAAATCCGTACTCCAAAGCATGTAATGGTAATAGTTTAGATTGTTGAAAAACGTATGTGAACAATTTCAACTTTTCATGGCCATAAAACATGCAAGACAAAAGGAATCTTTGACAAGTCAAAACATGCAAGCCATGCATTCAAGATTTTCAATCCGTGAAGTTGCATTCAAAACATGCACTTAAATTCACCAAAAAGTACATTCTTGCTTTAATTCATGCAAGATGCCTAATGCGTGAAGTACGTTCAAGCCATGCAAATTATGCATGAACAGAGGGCCAAACGGTGCATTCGGGATAGCAGTTTCTTCAATAGTGAATAACCGTATCCTTGCAACGACAGAAAAACATGGCACCATGAACAAGATTTGACACTATTCAATCTCACTGCATTAAGTTATATATAATATGCGGGTTCCATGAAAAATAAAAACATGGCACAATACCATAACTTGATGCAGAAAATTGTAACACAAAGATAACGGTTTTTCTTAATTTCTAAAATTCAATCACACATTATACAATCATGATATGAAAACCTGGCTCTGATACCAATTGTTGGATAAAATCTGGTTTTGTATCTCATACAAATCACACACAGCGGAAGCAACAAACAAGGATCTATTCATGATTGACAACATGCACTCTGTAAATTTCAGAATTTAAGAACAAGATAGCGTACCTTGGTGTGGAGAAATTCAAAACAAAGATTAGAAGCACTTAGGAAAACTTTTAATCTTCACTCCAATTCCACTTTACGCCCAAGATGTGTAGTCTCTCAATCAGTTTCCAAAGGGAGAACGAAAGTGTGTCTCACACTCTTTTATTTTTCTTTTCGAAAAATCACATTAAAAAATTCTGTATGTTTCTCCCTTTATAACTAACTGATTATCTAATTGGGCTGGCCTATTGGGCCTTCCCAATTGGGCTTTAATGTGTGGCTTGGAATGGGACCAAAAAGGGACCAATAAGACATTAGCTCCAATGGGCCTTGGGCTTTTCCGTCAACTCTTGACAAGTCCAAAGTTACCATTAATTATATTTAATACCACTATATAAATATAATTGCACTCTAGGCCTTATTAATAAATTATATCCCAAGACTTTATTTTACACGCAACCCCTTCATAAAATATTCGTAGTAATACAAAGTCATAAGTATAGACTGTCACTTTGTAAATTACTACATCTTATCCTTGAGTACCCGGTTTAATCCTTTAAAATTATTCATCATATATTTATGAAATCCAATTTCATAAATATATACTTTAGTAATTTCTTACCAAAGTGGTTAGGCCTAACTCTCTGAATAACCAAACCCATTAAACTTATCTCAAGGGAATATTTTGTATCTCCATTAAGAGACTATGAATTCCATCTTGAGAATATATGTTTCATCAACACTAAATGTGGTTGCCCAACATACTGAGGTTTTGACCGTCACTTTAGATCTCACTCCTGATATATCAAAGCAACCTACATCTCATGATCAAGTCCATTATTCTCTCAGGATTAAGAGTTCATGCAAATAGAAGTCGTGAAATTTATTATTCATTTGACAGTCGTTAGGAGAATAATAAATCTCACAGCGGTCCAGTTCAATATGTCTTAACTCTTAAAACATATCAACATATCAACTAGAAGTCACTACTTCCATGATCAAGACAAATCATCTTAGTTGATACGTTATAGTCTTCGCAGATGAAATGCCCAATTTCATCACCGACTACGAACTATAAATTTTGAGTTTACAAAGAACTTGTGATTTATATCTTCTGTGACTTTTCACATAAATCACATACTATGCATCTCATGGACTATATGATAATGTCCAAGTATTCATGTTACCATTATTTTAGATAAAAATAAACAACTTTATTAAACACAACATTAAGTCAAACATAATGTCATACATAGCATCATACAATAGGATTTAAGGGCATATATCCTAACACTGGCACCTCTGACTTTTGGCTCTCTTTATTTACCTTCTTTAAGTCTGATTCATTCCCATTTGTACAGCTGGACTCTCCATTTAAGTTGGAAATTAAATGCACCAAAGATACCATACTAGCATGATCAATGGGATTAATTCCATGTTTGCCGTTTCTCATTGAATGATTGACAGCTCCATGCAAGTAATGTTCACCACCATTTGGTTCATTCTCCGGGCAATCATGATCGTTGGAAATAATTCCATTACGGCCGTTACCCATTGAATGCTTGACAGCTCCCTGCATGTAACGGTCAACACCGTTTGGTGCTTGTTCCAATTCAGAATTATCGTTGGACTGGATTGGTTGTTCCTCTTCCATTGATTTTGATGCCTCTCTGGCCTTTTTATTCGTCTTCCTCGTGGAATAATAACCTGGCACCACAATAGTATTCTTTTCGGAGACCACGAAGGCGGCAGCACGTAGATTGGAACCAAACTCCTTTTGATCATTTTTTAGAGTCCCTTCGCTATCAATCCAAATCTCACAATCCCTATCATCGTGAGTGAGTCAACCACACCAATAACATAAGTTTGGCAAACGTTCATACTTGAAAGAGACCCACACTTGCTTATCATCTTTCGAAGAAATAAGTCGACCTCTGCATAATGGTATTGTGATATCAACTATGACTTTTACACGAATGAAGTTACCACCATCATACACCTTTGAATCAGACTGCTTGATCACTTTACCAACTACTCCGCAAATTTTTTCCGCTGCCTCAACGGCCATATACCTCATTGGCAGTCCATGGACTTGCACCCAAAAGGTAGTCCGATCATACTTGATATCCTTGAGTGGTCTATCATTGTCATAGCGCTGCAAAACAACCAAGTGCTTGTCAAAACTCCACGGCTCACTACCCATGATTCGATCTACATCCTCCTTTTCTTCAAAAGAAAACAAAATCTTATGATCACCGATATTTTGAATTTTGAAGCCCCTTCTTGCCCGCCACAAAGGTGTAAAAGTTCTAGCAATCGCTTTAGCATTTAGAGCTCTTTTAGTAAGAAAATTTGCTGCAATGGAGGAAGTTTTAATACCCACCTCCGGCGTAAGGCAACATCCTGGCCCTTCTCTCTCAGAAAAGGAAAGGCATGTCCAGGATTGTGCAAGATCCTCCATAGAATACTGTTTCCCACACCCCTAAAAAAACACCCCACAAGTCGAGGAATCCAATTGGAATTCCAAGGAACCTAGCAATACCTTCAAATGAAAGTAACAATCAATTCTACAGTGCAAGAGAGAGTATAGACTAAGCTCTCAAGCAATGGAGAAACTTTTTTTTTTTTTTTTTTATATGGTGACTTTTTTTCTTAATCAAAATAATGATAGTTGTTCTTAAATTCTTAATTAATGTAAGAGATCTAGCATATTTGATAATATGATTGGTGGTGCATTATAGAGTTTCAATGTTAAGGATAATAATTATAATTACTTTGAAGATCCATTGGTTGGTATGCATTGGTAGAGAAAATGCAGTGATAGTTTGAGTGGACATACTAATATTAGTTTGTCACTGTACAATGTTGTTTAATTTGTGGCTTAGCCAATTTTGTAGAAAGTAAACTAAGTCTAACTAAAATTCTACTACTCTGTTATTTGAGAATGCCGAAATCAATCTAAACTACTGAAGTAAAAAATGAAAGAAGAGACAAAAGAGGGAAAAGAAAAATCCAAGTGCTCACACAAATAACTTCTATTGAAACTCTCTACTACTGTACTAACAAATAGATGAAAAGGACTTAGAATCAATGTGTTTAGAATATGCAACTACAACCAAAAAAAAAAAAGACATTATTTTAAATAAGGAGATGTCAATAATGTTTAACATGAGTTAACTAATTACATATTTTGGACCTCAAATGCACTAATATATGTATGTTAGATTACCTGTAAATAATATAAACCATGTATTGAATTCTATAAAAACACTTTATAGAAACAATATTTTTTATTATTTTTAATGTTCTTTATATTAGACTTTAACTACGAAGATTAATGAAAAACTTGGGCAATCGAGTTATCTTTAGAAAAAACATGTAAATTAGCAGTTTATCTGTATGTTTAGCTAACTTTTTTTATGAAATTTCAAGCCAATAGAGTCACATGTGAAAGGAAAAGAGTTAAATATATATATATATATATATGATAAATTTAAAAAACAAAGAAGACAAGAAATAGAAAAATATACCTCTAATTGGAAGCATTTCATCTTTTTGGGCAAAATTAGAGTGACAATTTCTTGAATACGATAATTTTTTTTTTCATAATAGCTCCTATTTAAGGATCTGTTTTTCATTTTCTCATACATGTGGTGTGTGTGGGAAAAAGGGATTTACTGTAACTGTGATATCAAATACTTCAGCTTCTTTCTCTTTCAGGTTTGTTTTCTTTTACTAAATTTTTTTTTCCTATTTTTTATTTTATTTTTTTATTTCATTCTTTTGCCAACATTATATATGATTGTCATTATTAACATGATGAAGAATCGTATTGAGGTTATCTAATATATGTGTTAGATGAAAATGACATTACCACTTTTATTTTTGTGGAGCAATCGGTTATATGATTTTATTCTAAGGTCATAATTAAATTTCATGCATTTGATTATTAATAAAGTGAAAATTTGCCCAAAAAATATGAAATAAAGGAAAGTCAAAGACATGTTTTTAAAAAATTTAGACAAAATAATAGTTTTTATAGCAATTGCAGAAAAGACCTTGAGTTGTGTCACATTTCTCTGTCTTGGAAGTATTTTATGTGTCTTGATATTCCTCCTCTAACAAATGACATTTTAAAGATTACGAGAAATTTTAACATTAGTGGAATCTATATTATATTTTACTCACTAGCAAAAAAATTAACATATTTAGTGGTAGTTAAACAGTTGTTACAAATCACAAAGAATGTTTTCTAGAGTAAAAAAATATGAGGAACCTTTGTTTCATCCTATATGCATTGATATGAAGGATAAGACATACTCTTTCAAGTTTATCTTTTTTTTTTTTTTTTTTTTTTTTTTTCTGTGTGTGTGTGTGTGATCTATAGCTTTATGAATTATGTCTGGTACTTTCTGCTTTTGTTAGTACTATAGGTTAAAAATATGACAACATGAATATGTAGAACTTTTGAACATTTGGATTTCTATATTAAAACCATGCAAGTTTAATAAGTATTTGAAATTTACAAGAGATGTGAAATGATTCCTTTTTTTTTCCTTTCTACACATTGTATAATACATTTGATTAAATCAAAATTATTATTATTCTCTTTTTTTTCCATTATTTTTTTGGAAAAACATTTAAAGATGAAAAGTAACAATTTTTTTTTTTTTTGAAAGTGCAATATAAGTTGCTTTGTAAGGAATACATTTAAAGATAAAACATAACAAATAAATAAAATAAAAAATTCCCGCCCATTTTGCGGGTTAAAAGCTAGTTTAATACTATATATAAAAGTAGAAGCCTTTAAGGAAATGCTGCCACGTTAGGAAAAAGGCCCATCTAAAATTCAACCACGTGTAACCTAAAAAAGTGATACATTACATTGTTTCCCAACATTAACACCGTTTGATACTCTTTGTGTGTGTGTGTGTGTGTGTGTGTGTGTGTGTGTGTGTGTGTGTGTGTGTGTGTGTGTGTGTGTGTGTGTGTGTGTGTGTGTGTGTGTGTGTGTGTGTGTGTGTGTGTGTGTATAAAACGGTTAAAGTAAAATTAAAAAAAAGCCTTGCAACTAAAAAAAAATTTAGCGAATAGCGATACAGAGGAGGAGAAGGAGAAGAAAAAACGCATGCAATGAAAAAACCGGTTAGAGAGAACAGCCACCGGTCACAATGAAAGGTTCAAGAGGTATTGAGATATAGAGATAGAGAGAAATAGAGAGACAGAAGTAGAGAGATCGAGAGAAAAGAGATTCAGGGAAAGGCTTAGAGATTCAGAGGTAGAGAGGGAGAGAGAATTTGTCAGCCACACCAAGAGAGAAATATGTAAGCCGGCCATCTCCATCAGTTTTCCCACCACCGATCGTCTGAACTAACACAGGCAGAGATCAACAGATACAGAGAAATAGAGAGACAGAGATAGAGAGAAGGGCGCCACCCAAAGCTTCTGCCATCACTGTAAGCCTCCACTCACTACCTAACTATCGGAATGAGAGTCAGGTAAAGTTTTATTTTAAATTTACAATTTTAGGGTTTTTGGTTTTTATTTGGAGAATCAATTGGGTGTTAATTATGATTTAGATTGGTATTTTGGGTCAAATTTGGTTTTGATTAAGAGATACAGAGATAGAAGAACCAAGTAGAACCGCAAGCACACATGAAGAAAAAACTATGGACCATCCACCATCCAGATCGTTGGAATCGGCACCGATTCAATTTTTTTCCCATTTTTTAGATTTGGCCATTTGGGTATGAAATGTTACTTTTGATTGATTTTTTTTTTTTTTTTTTGTTGATATGTTTAGATTTGATTCGTTTTTGTTTTGGGTTTTTGGGTTCTCTATCAAAATGTTTGTTTCCTCAATTTTATATATGTTTCCTATTTTTGTTTCGGGTTTTTGGGTGCTTCTGTATCTAATCTTTACGAAACCATTGAGATTAAATAAATATAGGATTGCAATCATTGGGTATTTTTGTTTCTAATATTTATTTTCCTTTTTCAATCTTATTTTAGGTCTTTCTGCCAAAACATAATATACCCAGATAGAGTCCGTAAGGCATAGACCGGTAAAGTTATTGTTTTTGGTTTTTTCCTTTTCGTTTTCAAATCTGGGTTTTGAATATGATTTAGGTTCGAATTTCTTAGTCGGATTGGTTTGGATTTAGCTATTTCAATTAGATTTGGTTTTGAGTTAGGCCATTAGCACGCCACTAATAGGTAATTTGGCTAGATGTTAATTTCTAACATTTTAAATTATTGTTGCGTTAGTTCTGGCTTGAATTAGATTGGTTTGGTTTTGAGTGATCATTTACGAAATTCATTACAATTAGTATTTTTTCTCTTTTGAAAATTGAGACTGCTAAGTTTTTGAAATTGACAGCATTGATCAGCTTTGCTATGCCTAAGATAGTAGTCAATATATACGTTTTAGTAATATGTACTGATCAGCTTTGCTATGCACTAATCAACTTTACCTATAAATAAAAAAAATAAAAACATTTTAGTAATATGCTCACAAATTGTTTGATAAAATTCTCCAAATAGTACCTAAATGATTCAAATCATTGGCTTCTTTCTCCATCAGGTTTGTATCATTTTATTTTATAGTTTCATTTTGTTTGTATGGAATCAATAATTTACTTCTTATATAATAATTGTGTTAATTTTATAATCATTATGAAACTGAGGGTGGGAGAGAAGGACTTACTTTTAATGTGATATAGGTCAAAGCTTAATGAAAGGTTGGGAAATAATGGAGTTATCTTTAGAAAGAGCATGTAATTCAGAAACATAAATATACCTCTGTTTGGAAGAATCTCAACTTTTCACTTAAAATAGAGTGACAATATTTTGAATATGATGATTGTTTTTGTAATATCTCCTGTTTAAGATTCTAATTTTCTTTTTCTTATACAGGTGGTGTGTACGTGGGAAAAAAGGGGCTTTGACTCTGATATAGAATTCTTCAAGTTCTTTATATTTCTGGTTTTATTAATGACAAGGCACTGTTGACAGGCTTGATTGTTCTTTTTCTATACATAATAATAGTTGTTTGATCAGGAGGTGTTCTATACTGATTGGTATTGGAGTTTGGATAAGGTATGCAATTGATGTCTTTTTTTCTTAAATGGCACTCTGTTTTTTGTTAGAGAGGTTCAGAGGGTCTTGCGGTCTAGATTTTTTATGATTATATGGAAATGCGATATTGTTTTCTTTGCAAGATTCTAGAAATTATCATGTAGCTTTCTATTTCTTTTGTTGCACTTGATGTGATTAATCAGTGCTTACCTTTGGAATTCTGATGAGTGTTGTTGCATTGTTATCCTTCATCTCTATATTTTGTACATATATATATATATATCAAATTATAGTGAATTCATTATTTAGTTTTTTTTGTTGATTGTAATTTCAACACTCTTTTTGCTATAACATACAGCTATTTAGTCAATTAAATCATTTGGTTTCCTTACATGTTCTGTGTTGATTTCTCAGTTTATGTAGTTACTTATTTTCATTTGTAACATGACTTAATAATGCAGTCACAAGAGCAAGCCTTTTTAGGTCCTTATTCATGCGATCATTGCTTCTTTGTTGTTGCTTTCCTACTTTTTCATGTTGCATATTGAAAACAAATTTGGGAATGTTGAGTGAATTTCCATTATAAAAAAAAAAAAAAAAAAAAAAAAAAAAAAAAAAAATTAAACAAAAGGGAGATCCAAGCAAAGTGGATGAACCTTATAAATGTTAGCTAATTTTCTTTTAATTATATTTTTTTTTGGTTGGGGAGCTGTATTAGCGATTGGGTTCTTGAGGGTTATTAAAATGAGTACTAGGTGTTGGATGAAATCCTGCAAAGAACTTGGGATAGAGAAGGTATTGTTTAGGTTATTCTAAAACAAAATTAGAGGAATTGGATTGAGTTTAAGTATTATTGTTTAGGAAACTATAGGAAGAAGCTGATAAGATTAAGTTAGTGCCTATAGTTTTCAATTACTTTTTTTTAATTGAAAAAAGTAAGCTCTTCATATGAGCATTAATGTTTGCATAGTAATAGTAATAAAATTATAAGCATTTTGTAGTGAAAAGAATTGATTGAAGATAGGTTTGTTGACAATATTAAAATCAAAGAACTTGAAATAATAATGAAAAGAATTAATAGAACCAAAAACTCTATTAGGAAATGCAAAGGTTTACTTTTTATCATTCAAATGGTTGATATTTTTACATATGGTTTCTGAAAGGTGAATAACATTGTGTACACACACATACTGGTAATAAAAGTGAAAAGAAGCACCAAGTTCCTATTTTGATGATGTTGTTACTTATATATAACATCCATAGCCTTTTGAATAATTTATGTTGTTAGAGAAACCAATTGAAGTTGATAAGAATGTATGATTTTCCTATTAATTTAACCTATTGAATAATTTAAGTTTTTCCCCTTAAACCATCAACATGCTTGTGAGGTTTTCCAATTCAGTCTTGTTAGGACATATGTAGTTCAAGATTGTGAACATATGTCGCTATTTTATGTAATTGGCTTATCCTTAGACAAAACGTACTTTACTTGTATTTGGGTAGATTTAGGATGTGTTTAACACTTCAAGAAACAGTGTTTCAAGATTCAGTGTTGAAGTCATCAAACTCTGTCCAAGAAACAAGCAAGGAAGTGCAAGTTACTAAAGCTCGACACCTATCTCGACACCTATCTCGACACATGCATCTATCGAGCTTTAAGAAGCTGTTTTGCCCCGAGCCTTGACAGCTTCTCGATAGATCCTTGACACCTCTATCTGTTGAGAATTAAAGAAAACAAATTTTCAGTTCTGTTTCAAGTCCAATCCGTGAATGTGTCTTTGGGACTTCTTTTCTCTTAACCCTAGACATATAAAAGGATTGTTTTAAGGGCCGTAAAAGATGATGCAAGTTGCACAATCATTGAGAACATCTTGTTCATGCAATTTGTGATCTGAAAGACAAAATTCGTGCCCTAGTTCATCTCTGATGATTTGAAGAACTTTGCAGCCAACAACTCTCTCTCTTTAGTTGGTGTTTGAAGTCGCGTACTGGGATCCGCGCATCTGGTTAGTCACGTACTTGGGAGCCGTGCATTGAAAGGAGAAACTGTCACTACAAAGCAAGTCCAATTGGGTATTGGGGTAAGGGTTCAATTATAGGTTGGTAAGGTACTTGGGATTCCTTGCTTGTAACCGCTTATTGTGATAATAGTGGAGTTTCGAGAGTGGTGACCTTAAATCACCCGGTGGGGTTTTTGCCATCAGGTTTTTCCCATTTGTAAACAAATCACCGTGTCATTTAATTTTCGCTGCATAACTTAGTTTTGGTGATTTGTTTGTGCTACCACGTGATATTGCATGTTAATTTGATTAATTAATAACTGGGCTAATTAATTAATCTAATTTATCACAAGGGGTCAACGTGTTTGTGGCCTGTCAAGTGGTATAAGAGCAAGCACACTCTGATTAGGGTTTAATCTTTGTGTGTGATCCATTGACCCCTGCTGTTATGGATAGAGGTCAATCTCTTATTATACCTCCTTTATTTGATGGCACTAACTATGCTTACTGGAAAGTATGCATGAGAGCTTTCTTGCAGTCTTTAGATGAAAAAGTTTGGCAAGTTGTGGAGATAGGCTGGACCAAGCCTGCAGAAGCGCCGACCGACTGGGATGATGCTAAGATCAAGGCGGCAAACTTCAACAGCAGAGCACTGAATGCCCTATTCAGTGTAGTCACCAATGAGGAGTTCAAGAAAATTTTCTCAACTGAAACTGCTAAGGAAGCATGGACCATTCTCCAAACAACCTATGAGGGCACCAAGGCGATCAAAGATTCAAATGGAGGAGGATGAGTCGTTTGATGAGTTCTATACAAAGCTCAAAGACATAGTGAACTCAGCCTTCAATCTTGGGGAAACCATCCCTGAACCTAAGATAGTAAGGAAAGTGCTCAGATAGCTGCCCGAGAGATTCCATGCTAAGATCACGGCGATTGAGGAATTGAAGGATATTGATAGAATTCCTCTAACTAAGCTAGTTGGAAACTTGCAAACCTACGAGTTAGGGCTGACTAGGTTAGGCAAGTCAAGCAAGGGTAAGAGCTTGGCACTAAAGGCCAAGAGCAGTGATACAGATGATTCTTCAGATGATGAAGATTCCAAGATGAAGTCCTACATCACAAGGCAATTCAAGAAATTCATGAAGAATGCCAATAGAAAGGGCTTCAACAAAAACCGTAGACAATCCAGTTCTTCACAATTTAAGAATTCGGATAAAGGGAAGAAGAATGTCAAGGATGGCGGTCAGTACACTGTTCCCAATGGGCCAAAATGCTTTGGGTGTCAAGGCTTCGGACACATGAAACAAGAGTGTCTTACGTACCTCAAGAGTATAGGGAAGAGCAAGGCACTTGCTGTTACCTTAAGCGACACGGAGCCCGAGGATGATTCCGAAGATGAAGACGACGGAATCTTGAATGCCTTCATTGCCACTGTTAATCCTACTGATGGGGTTATTGAAGAAGTGGATGAAGAGAAGGAATTGGTGGATTCCAAGTGTGAGATTATGGATGATTAAGATGATATTCATACCGCCTATGAGAAACTATACAAGCTTTCTAAGAAGCATGAGAAACTCTATAGGCTGGCCACCAAGAAACTCAGTGATGTGAAACTTGACCGTGAGGAGCTTTCCACAAAGGTTGATGAAGCGAATCAAATTATTGGAGCACTGAGGTTTGAAAACAATTTCTTGGCTGAGAGGACCAAGAAGCTTGAAGCAGAGCTATTTCAAGTCAGAGCATAATTGGAGAGGACATCAAGTGCGAAGCTGGACGAGATGCTGAGTGCTCAGAAATCTTCTTCAGATCGTACTGGATTGGGGTATGAATTCTCTCTCTCTAATACTCCTACTGCTAGTACTACTGTGTTTGTTCCACCTGCTAATAACATTAAAACTGAGGATAATGTTAAAACTGAATTAGCTAGTAAGAACGTAGACAAGGGCAAGTCCATCCTAGGAGCACCCCCTAAAATTGAGAAAAGGGAAACTAGAAACCCTAGGACCAAGAAGACTATCTCTCAAAAGCCCAAACAGAAGAAGCCACATCTCTGTTATCATTGTGGTGTTGCCGGTCATACTCGACCAAATTGCTATAAGTGGCTTGCCACTCAACAAAGCAATGGCATGATAGCATCTGGGAGCCAAAATCAGCTTCAGACTTCTCTCGCTCCTCTTGGAGACATTCTTAAAGCTCTTATGTTCCTTTCGAACTTGAACAGTTCATATTCTTCTCCCCCTTCACTGGTTCAAGGGTCGATGAAAAGGAAAGGTTCTTCTAAGGTGTGGAAGGCAAAGGGATCTAAGTGATAGCAGTCACTTCTTCTTCTCTCTCCCTGTTTTTTTTTTGTGTTGCATTACTTGTGTGTTTCTTTACTGTTTTGAGTCAGTTTAGTTTTATGCATTGTTTTGCTTTCTTTAGCTTGATTTTGTTTGTGTGTTTTCAGTTTTGTGTTTTATTTTTGCTTTTCTGATAAAAATAAAAAAAATTAAAAATTAAAAAAAATACAAAAACAGTGTGTGTTTGTGTGCATTGGTTCATGTGAACTTTTGAAATGGCCATTGAAACAGAGTTTTCTAAACTTTGTATCATTTGTAACTTAGATGAGCATTCTTTTGCACAACTAAACAAGTGAGTTTTGTAGCTCTTTATTTGTAATGAGTAAGGTTAAGTGATCTCTTCTTCTTAACACTCGTATCACTCTTTTTGACGGGTTGAACTAGAAAATCCTAAGAGAAAGGCATAAATAACCATCTCATCACTGTTACTCGCCAATCATAATATGACATCTGTATGCTTCGGCATAGCAAAAGTGCAATGTCAATGACATCTGTATGCTTCGATATAGCAAAAGTGCAATGTCATAAGCTTAACATAATTTGGTATTTCTTTTCTTTCTCTTGTATGCCCATGCATGATATGCTTAATAAAAGAAAATATGCAAAGAAATAAAAAGCAAAAAGATCAAAAAATGCTTTAAAATATGGTTGCAAGCGTGTTTTCTAGGAGATGTGGGAGTTATAGGATGTACCTCAAAGGTGATAGTCCCCATCAAGCAGTTATGATTGTGTGTGAGTTAAAGTGATTTTCTCATATCTCAAATCGTCATAACATTGAGACACTTATGCAATCTTGCGATGTTTTCACACACAACACGCAATACTCTTTGCTATTCGTGATACATGTGCAGGTACAATGTGATTTGGCCATCACAAGGTTTACATGCGTTAATGTATACTCACTAAACTGTCTTAACTTGTTTTTGAAATATAAAATTGGTTAGACTTGTTTAGTATGTGTGTGCGTGTTTTGAGATACATGTGCATCAAAATTCTTGTTAAGAGATGATTTTGAGAGCTTAATGTGTTGCTTGGATTTTTGGTTGAGTTGCATGCATGATTGCATTCATGTCTGTGTTTTTCATCTTTTGAAAAACTGTTTTTAAAGGCATCTCGACAACTCCTCGACACCTCTTGATAGCTAGCTGTCTGTCGAGCTTCTTGGACTTTTTCTAAACGCAGTCTTGACACATCCTCGACACCTGGTGGATCGATCGAGAAACTTTCTGTCTGCTCGATAGCTTCTCGATAGCTTCTGGATTGATCGAGGTTCCTTCATGTTTGATTCTTCTTTCTCAACACATGACCTCAATAGCTGCATTTGTCGAAGTGTAATTTCTCGATAGCTGTCTCGATATCTCTCGATACCTACAGCTGTCTCGATATCTCTCGATACCTACAGCTGTCTCGATATCTCTCGATATCTCTCGATACCTGCAGCTGTCGAGAATTACTGAAGGTCTATAAATTGACTCTTCGCGATTTCTCAATCATTTCGCTTGACCTCTCTTCCTCGACAGAACCTGTTCTTTCTCTCAAAACACTTTTCTCTCCCTCCAAACCTCTTTCAAAGGCTTTCTCAAGTGTTTTTTTTTTCGATCCTCATCACTTGGTAAGCATCTTATCCCTCATTTTCATGCATTTCATGTTTTAAAAACCCTAGGTTTTGTGTTTTTGAAAATTTTTGGGATTTTTCAAAATTTTTGAGGTTTTCATGAAATTGTTGAGTTGGTTTTATAGATTTGATCTTCAAAACCACATGCATTACATCACATTAGTATTCTAATTGTATATTCATGCATTTAGATGTGTGCCTATCTGTTGTGTGCTGTTAGGTTTGGATTGGGCTGAGCCCATGATATTTTTATTATTGCATGTCACATGTTCATGCATTTTTCATGCATATGTTCTTTCTTTTCAATATTTCTCTTCCTAGATTGAACTGCTTGGAACCTTTCTGTGTGTCTCTTCTTCTTCTCCCCCCTCTCTATGTTTGCCTTAGTAGTGTCTATGGCACATAAACGTAAGTCCATTCCATCCCAGAACCCTCTGCGTTTTAAGGGATTGTCTTCTTCCGATTCTACTCCACTTTCTATCCGGTTCCGTGATGAGAAAGCCCATAAGGACTTCTCAGAGAACTTCTCTAAACGAGGTGTTCATTCAGAACGCCACGTTGTCCTGACAGACTTTCTCGACACCGACCTTCCCGATGTCATTCACAGTCGGGCTTGGGAGTCATTGTGTGACGTCTCGGTCACATGTCCTCTCATGCTGATATAGGAGTTTTAGTCCAATATCCACAGGATTGATTCTTCAGTACCTCTTTTCTACTCTAGCGTTCGAGGTACGCACTTTACTGTCACTTCGTAGTTAGTCTCCGAGGTGCTTCATGTCCCTAGGGTGGATCATCCTGATTACCCTAGCTGTGAGCGTCTATGGACTGTGTCCAAAGACGAGAAGATCTCAGCGTTCTGTGAGCGTCCTTCCTCTTGGGAAGATTATCAGTACACACTATGTCGACCTTTTGCTAAAGGTCCTCGTTTCCTTAACATGGTGATGACTTTTGTTTTGTACCTACTTTCTTACTACAACTCTATCACAGTGCCTCGTGCTCGGTTTTTGTTATCCCTCCTAGAGGATCTCTCTATAGACTTTCCTTCACACTTTATCCTTTCTATCATAGATGTCTATAGAGATACGGCCACCCGTGATAAGCTTATTTTCCCTTCTGCTATCACGAGGATTCTTCACCGGTTTTTCATCCCATTCCCTTCGTCCGATCCTTACCATGTCATGTTTGCCATAGACGCCGCTACCGTAAAACGTAGCGAGGCACAGTTTCAATCGAGACAGTTAGATGGTGCCACTCCTTCCTCCCGTCTGACTACCTTCAGGTCAGCTTGAGCGTCTGCTGCTTCTTCCTCGAGCGATGTCACCTTAGGAGACATCATGGCTCAGCTTCAGCGCATGGATGCTCACCTAGATACACTCTCCACGGAGTTGTATCAGGTGAACGTTCGTATTGGTCGCATCGCCAGGTGACAAGCGACCATGGGCGGTTTTGCTCCAGAGGCTTTTCCTCCGCCACCTCATGTGTCGACTGAGACTGAGGCTACTGATGATGGTGATGACGATGATGCTTCTGAGGATGATGATGATGGAGATGTGAGCTCTTCTGCTGAGATGTCTACGTAACACTCTACCCTTTGTCACTCGTGACAAAAAGGGGGAGTAGTTTGGTATAAGAGTAGTCATGCTTAGGGGGAGTGTTAACATAGGATATTTTTGTAAGGGGAGTGTGGATTGAGGGATGTAGTGAGGAGATCATATGTATTTTCTTTTTCTTTTCTATCCTTTTAGAGATACATTGATCATGTATTGACATACATTGTACTTATTTCTTGCTATATATGATGATGTATGTTTTTCTTTTCTTTCACCTATCTTTCCATGTGTTGTTTATTTTCTGTCTTTATACACATGTTTCTTTACTTGTACGCAATCTGTTATTTCTGCTTCACACAAAGATGCCTTGATGTGTTTTGTTTATAAGTGTTTCAGAAATACAGGTTGTCAAAGTCTACTTGCCATAAACTCTCTTCTTGCAAAGTTTTTCAAGAGTTTGTGTTAGGATAGATTTTATTGTATGTAACAAGTGAATATGAGTTAAAGTGTTTTATGACTTCTCTCATATCTTCATTTGTTTGTTGTGGTTTTGTCACGGATTGCCAAAGGGGGAGATTGTTAGGACATATGTAGTTCAAGATTGTGAGCATATGTCACTATTTTATGTAATTGACTTATCCTTAGACAAAACGCGCTTTACTTATATTTGGGTAGATTTAGGATGTGTTTAACACTTCAAGAAACAGTGTTTCAAGATTCAATGTTGAAGTCATCAAAGTCTGTCCAAGAAACAAGCAAGGAAGTGCAAGTTACTAAAGCTCGACACCTATCTCGACACATGCATCTATTGAGCTTTAAGAAGCTGTTTTGCCTCGAGCCTCGACAGCTTCTCGACAGATCCTCGACACCTCTATCTGTCAAGAATTAAAGAAAACAGATTTTTAGTTATGTTTCAAGTCCAATCCGTGAATGTGTCTTTGGGACTTCTTTTCTCTTAACCCTAGACATATAAAAGGATTGTTTTAAGGGCCGTAAAAGATGATGCAAGTTGCACAATCATTGAGAACTTCTTGTTCATGCAATTTGTGATCTGAAAGACAAAGTTCGTGCCCTAGTTCATCTCTAATGATTTGAAGAACTTTGCAGCCAATAACTCTCTCTCTCTAGTTGGTGTTTGAAGTCACGTACTACCCCAATACAGTTGAACCCTACCCCAATACCCAATTGGACTTGCTCTGTAGTGACAGTTTCTCCTTTTGATGCACGGCTTCCAAGTACGTGACTAACCAATTTGATGCACGGATCCCAGTACGCGACTTACTCCTTTGCACGAATCCTAGTACGTGACTAACTCCATAGCAACCCTTTGATTGTTGTAGTTAATTTGCAACAGCTTCACCTAGAAACACCAATAAGATCTTCAATGTTGGTGCAAGAGACTTTGCTTGGTTACAAAACCCAAAGGCGTACAAAAAATGCAGCAAGAACTCTTTCTTCTGTAGGAGGAGGCTAGGGTTTCAAAAAGAAAACCTTATGAAGCTCTCTAGGGTTAGGTTTTTCTTTTTCCACCTCCTTTAAATAGAAGCTTAACGGGCTCTCCTATTCCAAATAGGTTTACATAAACCTTGGGTTTTTCTAGTCCAATAAGAATTATACAAACCCATAAACAATTAGCCTTTTAGAATAAAAACGTTGCTGGCTATAATCTGAAACCCGTAAGCTCGATCGATCGGGACATCTGTCGAGCTTTAATGAATCTCGACAGATCGAGATTCTGTCGAGGAGGTATCGAGACCTGCAGATTGCACTTTTCTTGAGCAGTTCTTGAGTAATTTTCATGTCTTCAATTTAACCACTTGTAATAATCATCTTGAACCTACTTAGATTTACCCAAATACAAGTAAAGTGCGTTTTGTCAAAGGATATGCCAATTATATAAAAATATGTCCTAACACCTATCAATGATGTCCTATACAAGCTCTCCCCCTAAGTATGACTACTCTCATAAACCAAAACTACTCCCCCATTTTGTCACGAGTGACAAAGGGTAGAGTGTCAAGTAGACATCTCATCAGAAGAGCTAGCATCTCCATCATCATCATCAGAAGCATCATCATCATCACCATCATCATCCTCAGTCTCAAAAGCTACATGAGGAGGTGGAGGAAAAGCCTCAGAAGAAAAACCGCCCATGGTCGCCTGTTGCCTGGCAATGCGACCAACACGAATGTTCACCTGATACAACTCCGTAAAGAGCGTATCAAGGCAAGCATCCATGCGCTGAAGCTATGCTATGATGTCTCCAAGTGACACATTGCTCGAGGAAGAGGAGGGAGCAGATGTGGCTCTAGTAGATCTGGATGAAGCCGGACAGGAGGAAGGAGCTATAGAATCCATCTGTCGTGACCTAAACTGTGCCTCACTACGTTTTACGATAGCGGCGTCTATGGCAAACATGACATGGAATGGGTCAGACGAAGGAAACGGAACAGAAAAGCGGCGAAGAATCCTCGTGATAGCAGAAGGGAAAATGAGCCTATCACGGGTAGCCGTATCCCTGTAGACATCATTAATAGAGAAGATGAAGTGTGAAGGGAAGTCTATAGTGAGATGCTCTGTGATGGAGTTGTAGTGAGAGAGAGGGTACAAAACAAATGTCATCACCATGTTTAGTAAACGAGGACCTTTACCAAAAGGCCTACATGGTGTGTACTGATGCTCACCCTAATCAGAGGGGTGATCACAGAACGCAGATATCATCTTGTCTTTGGACACAATCCATAGATGCTCACAACTAGGATAATCAGGATGATCAACCCTCGGAACATGAAGCACCTCGGAGACCAACTTCGAAGTGACAACAATGCGCGTACCTCGAACGCGAGTATAAAAGAGAGGTACTGAAGAATCAATTTCGTAGATGTTGGAGTAAAACTCCTAGATCGGCACGGAAGGACAAGTGACCGGGACGTCACACAGTGACTCCCAACCCCGACTGTGAATGACATCGGGTAAGTCAGTGTTGACAAAGTCTACCAGAATAATTTGGTATTCCAAATAAACACCTCGTTTAGAAAAGTTCTCTGAGAAGTCCTGTTGGGCTTTCTCATCATGGAACCGAACAAAAAGAGGAGTAGGATCAGAAAATGAAGAGCCCCTAGAATGAAGAGGGTTTTGGGACGGAATGAATTTACGTTTAGGTGCCATAGACACTACTAACGCAAACAGAAAGAGAGGGAGAAAGAGAGAAACACATAGAAAAGTCCCAAAACAGTTCAATATATGACAAGTATATTGAAAGGAAAGAACGTATGCATGGGAAATGCATGAACATGTGACATGCAACAAAATGGCATCATGGGCTCAACCCAATCCAATCCTATCAGCACACAATCAGAGAACACACATCTAAATGCATGAAAATACTGTTAGAATACTAATGTGATGCAATGCATGTAGTTTTAAAGATCAAATCTATAAAACCAACCCAAAAATTGCAATAAACACCATCAATTTTGAAAAACCCCAAAATTTTTCAAAAAAACCCCAAAACCTAGGTTTTAAAACATGAAATTCATGAAGAATGAGAGGATTAAAGCTTACCAAGAGAAGAAAATCTTGAGGAAAGCTTGAAGAATCCTTAGGAAGAGGTTTGGAGTGAGTGAGAGAGGTTTTGGGAGTGAGAACACGAAGGTATCAAGAGAGAGATCGAGAGAAATGAGAGACAAAATTGTGAAGAACCTATATATACACCTTCAGTAATTCTCGACAGATGCAGGTATCGAGAGGTGTCGAGACAGCTATCAAGGGAGGTGTCGAGAAGAGCTACTTCGATAGATATAGCTATCGAGAAGGTGTCGATAATGAAGGATCAAACACTAAAAGAATCTTGATCAATCCATCAGCTATTAAGAAGCTATCGAGAGGACAGAAAGTTTCTCGATCAATCCATCAGGTGTCGAGAAGGTGTCGAGATTGCGATAAGAAAAGCGGAGAAGCTCGATAGACAGCCAGGTATCGAGAATATGTCGAGGAGGTGTCGAGCTGGCTTCAGAAAGAAGTTTTTCGAGAAGAGAAAAACACAAATATGAATGCAATCGTGCATGCAACTCAACCAAAGATCCAATCAACACATTAAGCTCTCAAAATCATCTCTCAACCAATAATTTTAAGCACATGGATCCCAAAACACACACACACACACATTAAACAAGTCTAACCAATTCTATATTTCAAAAATGAGTTAAGACAGTTTAGTGAGCATATATTAACGCATATAAACCTTGTGATGGTCAAATCACATTGTACCTACACATGTATCAAGAAAAGCAAAAAATATTGCGTGTTGTGTGTGAAAAACATCGCAAGATTGCATAAGTGTCTCAAAGTTATGACGATTTGAGATATGAGAAAATCACTTTAACTCACACACAATCATAACTGTTTAATGGGGATTATCACTTTCGAGGTACATCTTATAACTCCCACATCTTCTAGAAAACACGCTTGCAATCATATTTTTAAAGCACTTTGATCTTTTCACTTTTTATTTCTTTGCATATTTTCTTTTATTAAGCATATCATGCATGGGCATATAAGAGAGAAAGGAAATACCCAATTATGTTAAGCTTTTTGACATTGCACTTTTGCTATGCCGAAGCATAAAGATGTCATTTCATGATTGGCGAGTAACAGTGGTGAGATGGTTATTTATGCCTTTCTTTTAGGATTTTCTAGTCCTCCCGCCAAAAAGACTGACACGAGTGATAAGAACAAGAGATCACTTAACCTTACTCATCACAAACAAAGAGTCACAAAGCTTACTTGCTTAGTTGTACATAAGGATGCTCATCTAAGTTACAAGAGATACAAAGTTTAGAAAATTCTGTTTCAATGGCCATTTTAAGGTTAACAAGAACCAATGTACACAGACACACACTGTTTTTGTATTTTTTCAAATTTTAAAAATTTTTTTTTTTATTTTTATCTTTATCAGAAAAGCAAAAAAATAAAATAAAACACAAAACTGAAAGACAAACACATAAAAACATGTTAAAGAAAGCAAAAAAATGCATAAAACTAGACTAACTCAAAACAGTTAAGCAACACACACAAGTAATGCAAAAACAACAAAACGGGGAGAGAGAGAAGAAGTGAACAAAATTACTTAGAACCCTTTTCCTTCCACACCTTGGAAGAACCTTTCCTTTTTGCCAACCCTTGAACCAGTGATGAGGAGGAAGAATTTAAACCATTCAAGTTCGAAAGGAACATGAGGGCTTTGAGAATATCTCCAAGATGAGCAAGAGAGGTCTGAAGCTGATTCTGGTCTCCAGATGCTATCATGCCATTGCTTTGTTGAGTGGCTAATCACTTGTAGAAATTTGGTTGAGTATGACCAGCAACACCACAATGATAACAGAGATGCTGCTTCTTCTGTTTAGGCTTTTGAGAGATAGCCTTCTTAGTCCTAAGGTTTCTAGTTTTCTTTTTCTCAAACTTAAGGGGTGCTCCTAAGATGGACTTACCTTTGTCTAAGTTCTCACTTGCTAATTCAGTTTTAATATCTTTATCATCAATTTTAATGTTATTAGCAGGAGGAATAAAAACAGTAGTACTAGAAGAAGGAGTATTAGAGAGAGAAAATTCATAGCCCAATCCTATTCGATCCGAGGCAGATTTTTGAATGCTAAGCATCTCATCCAATGTTGCACTTGACATCCTCTCCAATTGCGCTCTAACTTGAAACAGTTCCGCTTCAAGCTTTTTGGTCTTTTCAGCCAAGAAATTGTTCTCGAATCTCAGTGCCCCAATGGTTTGATTTGCTTCATCAAACTTAGTGGAAAGCTCTTTACGATCAAGTTCCACCTCATTGAGCTTCTTAGTGGCCAGCCTATAGAGTTTCTCATGCTTCTCAGAAAGCTTATACAGTTTCTCATAGGCGGTAGGGATATCATCTTAGTCATTCATAGTTTCAAACTTGGCATCCACTAATTCCTTTTCTTCATCTACTTCTTTAGTAATCCCTTCAATAGGATTAAAAGTGTCAGTGAAGGCATTCAATATTCCGTCATCTTCATTGCCGGAATCATCCTCGGGTTCAGTGTCGCTTAAGGTAGTAGCAAGTGCCTTGCTCTTCCTAATGCTTTTGAGGTACGTAGAACACTCTTAATTCATGTGTCAGAAGCCTTGACACCCGAAGCATTTCGGTCCAGTGGGAACAGTGTACTGACTGCCATCCCTGGTATCCTTCTTCCCTTTATCTGGGCCCTTGAACTGAGAAGAACTGGATTGCCTACAGTCCTTGTTGAAGCCCTTTCCATTTGCATTCTTCATAAATTTCTTGAATTGCCTAGTAATGTAGGACTTCATCTTAGAATCTTAATCGTCTGAAGACTCATCTGTATCACTACTCTTGGCCTTTAGTGCCATGCTCTTGCCTTTGCTTGACTTGCCCATTCTAGTCAACCTTAGCTCGTAGGTTTGCAAATTGCCAACCAGCTCAGTCAGAGGAATCTTGTCAATATCCTTTGATTCCTCTATTGCTGTGATCTTAGTATAGAATCTCTCGGGCAGAGATCTAAGCACTTTTCTTACTATCTTGGGTTCAGGAATGGTTTCCCTAAGTTTGAAAGCTGAGTTCACTATGTCTTTGAGCTTTGCATAGAACTCATCGAATGACTCATCCTCCTTCATCTTAATTTCTTCGAAGCTTGTAGTGAGCCTTTGTAGCTTCGAATCCTTGATAGCCTTAGTTCCCTCATAGGTTGTCTAGAGAATGATCCATGCTTCATTAGCAATTTCCGTGGAGGACATCTTCTTGAACTCCTCATTGGTGACTGCATTGAATAGGGTATTCAATGCTCTGCTGTTGAAATTTGCCGCCTTGATCTTGGCATCATCCCAATCGGCCGGCACTTTTATAGGCTTGGTCCATCCTATCTCTACAGCTTGCCACACTTTCTCATCTAGTGACTGCAAGAAAGCTCTCATGTATACTTTCTAGTACGCATAGTTAGTACCATCAAACAATGGAGGCATAATAAGAGATTGACCTCTATCCATGACAAACAGGGATCAATGGATCACACACACAAGGATTACACCCTAATCAGAGTGTGACTGCTCTGATACCACTTGATAGGCCATAAATACGTTGACCTATTGTGATGAATTAAATTGATTAATTAGCCAAGTCATTAATTAATCAAGTTAACATGCAGATTTACGTGGCAGCACAAACAAATCACCAATAAACTAAAGTATGTAGCGGAAATAAAATTGACACTGTAATTTGCTTACGAATGGAGAAAACCTAACGACAAAAACCCCATCGGGTGATTTAAGGTCACCACTCCCGAAACTCCACTATTATCACAATAAGCGGTTACAAGTAAAGGAATCCTAGTACCTTACTAACCTATAGTTGAACCCCAGCCCAATACCCAATTGGACTTTGTTAGGACATATGTAGTTCAAGTCTGTGAACATATGTCGCTATTTTATGTAATTGGCTTATCCTTAGACAAAACGCACTTTACTTGTAATTGGGTAGATTTAGGATGAGTTTAACACTTCAAGAAACAGTGGTTTAAGATTAAGTGTTGAAGTCGTCAAAGTCTGTCCAAGAAACAAGCAAGGAAGTGCAAGATTTTAAAGCTCGACACATACCTCGACAGATGCATCTATCGAGCTTTAAAGAAGCTGTTTTGGCCGATCCTCGACAGCTTCTCGACACCTCTCGACACCTCTATCTATCGAGAATTAAAGAAAACAGATTTTCAAGTCTGTTTCAAGTCTAATCCGTGAGTGTGTCTTTGGGACTTCTTTTCTCCTAACCCTAGACATATAAAAGGATTATTTTAAGAGCCGTCAAGCAGGGAAGCAGAAGATACAAGTTGCACATTCTTTGAGAACTTAGTGTTCATGCAATTTGTGATCAAAAAGACAAAGTTCGTGCCCTAGTTCATCTCTGATGATTTGAAGAACTTTGCAGCCAACTCTCTCTCTTTCTATAGTTGGTAATTGAAGTCGCGTACTGGGATCCGCGCATCTAGTTAGTTACGTACTTGGAAGCCGTGCATTGAAAGGAGAAACTGTCACTACAGAACAAGTCCAATTGGGTATTGGGGTAAGAGTTCAACTGTAGGTTGGTGAGGTACTGGGATTCCTTACTTGTAACTGCTTGTTGTGATAATAGTGGAGTTTCGGGAGTGATGACCTTAAATCACCCGGTGGGGTTTTTGCCGTAAGGATTTTCCCCATTCGTGAACAAATCACCGTGTTCTTTATTTTCCGCTGCATAACTTAGTTTGGTGATTTGTTTGTGCTGCCACATGATATTGCATGTTAATTTGATTAATTAATAACTGGGTTAATTTAATTAATCTAAGTTATCACAATGGGTCAACACGTTTGTGGCCTGGCAAGTGGTATCAGAGCAGGCACACTCTGATTAGGGTTTAATCTTTGATGTGTGATCCATTGACCCCTGTTGTCATGGAAACTCTTGATTGTTTTGATTTGCATGATCTTGTGTTGAATGATGATGATGATATTCATGATGCCTATTGCAAGCTTTATAATTTTTGTATGAAATCTCTTAAGTGTTCTACAAAATTAAAAGCTAAATTTAAAAAGGTCAAGCTTGAAAAAGATGATTTGATTGCAAAATTGGATGAAGCCACTAATTTGAATGAGAATTTTAAAAATCAAATTTCATCTCAGATGGACAAAATTAAGAGTTTGGAAAAACAACTAGTTGAATTTAAAACTGAAGTTAAAAAATTAACTAGTGCCAAACTTGTTGTTGAGCCTAACTCAAAAGAAAAGGATGTTTATATTCCCCCATTCAAAAGGAATAATGAAGAGTTAAAGGCCAATATTGCTAGGATAGACAAGGGTAAACAATCTGATGTTAACGTTGTAGTTTCTAAACCCATGTCTAAAACTCCTCCCAGGTTGAATAAAAATTCTGAATTTGTCCCCACTTGTCATCATTATCACATTATTGGTCATATTAGGCCAAATTGTCCTAAGATGAGGACTCTGTCAACCTCTAAGGTTAGACCTCTTTCTAGGAAGCCGAGTAGCTCTAAAACTGCTCATGTTTGTCACCATTGTGGTGTTTCTGGACACACTCGTCCTAATTGCTTTAAGTTGTATCCTCATAAGCAATTGTCCAAACGGTCACAGGTTTCCTCTCAAGGACCTACACCTTTATTTGGAGAGTTATTAAAAGTCTTGAGCTTTTTAACTCAATTTCAGGAAAATTTTAATTCTTCTATGTCCTTTAGTAGTCACACTAGGACACATGCCTTTTCATCTTCACGGTCAAAGACTCGTGCTGTGTGGGTGAGAAAGGAGCCTAAGACTTAAGTGTCTTTTCTTTTTGTCCTTTGCTTTAATTTTTTTCTATCTAAAGCAGGACTCTCTTTTTGTCCTTTGCCTTCATGCATATGCATCTTTCTTTCATGCATTCATGTTGTTTGTCTGTTTTTGTTTGATTGTTTAGTTTTTATCTTATTTTGTTTTCAAGATAAAAAAATAAAAAAAAAATTGAAAAATTGAAAAATACAAAAACAGTGTGTGTTTGTGTGCATTAGTTCATGTGAACTTTTAAAATGGCCATTGAAACAGAGTTTTCTAAACTTTGTATCACCTTTAGCTTAGATGAGCATTCTTCTGCACAACTAAGCAAGTGAGCTTTGTAGCTCTTTGATTTTGATGAGTAAGGTTAAGTGATCTCTTCTTCTTAACACTCGTATCACTCTTTTTGACGGGTTGAACTAGAAAATCCCAAGAGAAAGGCATAAATAACCATCTCACCACTGTTACTCGCCAATCATAATATGACATCTGCATGCTTCGGCATAGCAAAAGTGCAATGTCAATGACACCTGTATGCTTCGGCATAGCAAAAGTGCAGTGTCAAAAGCTTAACATAATTAGGTATTTCTTTTCTTTCTCTTGTATGCCCATGCATGATATGCTTGTTAAAAGAAAATATGCAAAGATATAAAAAGCAAAAAGATCAAAAATGCTTTAAAATATGGTTGCAAGCGTGTTTTCTAGGAGATGTGGGAGTTATAGGATGTACCTCGAAGGTAATAGTCCCCATCAAACGATTATTATTGTGTGTGAGTTAAAGTGATTTTCTCATATCTCAAATCGTCATAACATTGAGACACATATGCAATCTTGCGATGTTTTCACACACGACACGCAATACTCTTTGCTATTCTTGATACATGTGCAGATACAATGTGATTTGGCCATCACAAGGTTTACATGCTTTAATGTATGCTCTCTAAACTGTCTGGACTTGTTTTTGAAATATAAAATTGGTTAGACTTGTTTAGTGTGTGTGTGCATGTTTTGAGATACATGTGCATCATTTTTTCTTGGTGAGAGATGATTTTGAGAGCTTAATGTGTTGATTGGATCTTTGGTTGAGTTGCATGCATGATTGCATTCATGTCTGTGTTTTTCCTCTTTTGAAAAACTGTTTTTAAAGGCATCTCGACACCTCCTCGATACCTCTCGACACATAGGCTATCTGTCGACATCCTTAGACTCTTTCTTATCGCAGTCTCGACAGATACCTCGACACCTACTGGATCGATCGAGAAACTTTCTGTCTGCTCGATAGCTTCTCGATAGCTGCTGGATCGATCGAGGTCACTTCTTGTCAGTTTCTTCTTCCTCGATACCTGATCTCGATAGCTTCATCTGTCCATGTGTATTTCTCGACACATGACCTCGACAGAAGTCTCGACACCTCCCGATAGCATCATCTGTCGAGAATTACTGAGAGGCTATATATTGAGCGTTCGCGATTTTTCTTCTCACTTGCTCGATCTCTCTCGCTCAAACCTCCTGTTCTCTCTCTCAAAATCTCTCCTTTTCCCTCCAAACCTCTTCCCAAGGCGTTTTCAAGTGTTTTTTTTTTTGCGATCTTCATCTCTTGGTAAGCGTCTTATCTCTCATTTTCATGCATTTCATTGTTTTAAAACCCTAGGTTTTGTGTTTTTGAAAATTTTTGGGAGTTTTCAAAATTGTTGGGGTTTTCATGAAATTCTTGGGTTGGTTTGATAGTTTTGATCTTCAAAACCACATGCATTGCATCACATTCGCATTCTAATAGTATTTTCATGCATTTAGATGTGTGCCTATCGATTGTGTGCTGTTAGGTTTGGATTGGGCTGAGCCCATGATGTTTTTATGTTGCATGTCACATGTTCATGCATTCACCATGCATACATTCTTTCTTTTCAATATTATTCTGCCAATATTGAACTGTTTGGAACTTTTCTGTGTGTTTCTTTCTCTTTCCCCTCTCTATGGTTGCGTTAGTAGTGTCTATGGCACCTAAGCGTAAGTCCATTCCGTCCCAGAACCCTCTGCGTTCTAAGGGACAGCCTTCCTCTGACTCTACCCCTCTTTCTGTTCGGTTCCGTGATGAGAAAGCCCACAAGGACTTCTCGGAGAACTTTTCTAAACGCGGTGTTCATTCAGAACGCCACGTTGTCCTGGCAGACTTTGCCGACACCAACCTTCCCGATGTCATTCACACTCGGGGATGGGAGTCACTGTGTGACGTCCCGGTCACATCTCCTCTCGTGTTGATACAGGAGTTTTACTCCAACATCCACGGGTTAGATTCTTCAGTACCTTCTTTCTACTCTTGTGTCCGAGGTACGCGCTTCTGTGTCACCCTAGAGTTAGTCTCTGAGGTTCTTCATGTCCCTAGGGTGGATCATCCTGATTACCCTAGTTGTGAGCGTCTCTGGACTGTGTCCAAAGACGAGATGATCTCGGCGTTCTATGAGCGTCCGTCCTCTAGGGGAGATTATATGTACACACCATGTCGACCTTTTGCTAAAGGTCCTCGTTTTCTTAACATGGTGATGACTTTTGTTTTACACCCACTCTCTCACTATAACTCTATCACAGAGCCTCGCGCTCGATTTTTGCTATCCCTCTTAGAGGATCTCTCTATAGACTTTCCTTCACACTTTATCTTTTCCATCATTGATGTCTATAGAGATACGGCCACCCGTGATAAGCTCATTTTCCCTTCCGCTATCACGAGGATTCTGAGCCGTTTTTCCATCCCTTTCCCCTCGTCCGATCCTTACCACGTCATGTCTACCATAGACGCCGCTACCGTAAAACGTAGCGAGGCACTGTTTCGATCGCGACAGATCGATGGTGCCACTCCTTCCACTCGTCCGGCCACCTCCAGATCAGCTCGTGCGTCTGCTTCTTCCTCCTCGAGCGACGTCACGTTAGGAGACATCATGGCGCAGCTACAGCGCATGGATGCTCGCCTAGATACACTCTCCACAGAGTTGTATCAGGTGAACGTCCGTGTTGGTCGCATCGCCAGGCGACAGGCGACCATGGGCAGCTTTGCTCCAGAGGCTTCTCCTCCGCCACCTCATGTGTCGACTGAAACCGAGACTGATGATGATGGCGATGATGATGATGCTTCCGACGATGATGATGATGGAGATGCGCGCTCCCCGGATGAGATGTCTACTTGACACTCTACCCTTTGTCACTCGTGACAAAAAAGGGGAGTAGTTTTGTATGAGAGTAGTCATACTTAGGGGGAGTGTTAGCATAGGACATTTTTGTTAGGGGGAGTGTGGATTGAGGGATGTAGTGAGGTGATCATATGTATTTTTTTCTTTTCTCATCTGTTTAGAGATACTTTGATCGTGTATTGACATACATTGTATTTATTCTCTTCTTATATATGATGATGTATGTTGTTTCTTTCACCTACCTTTCATGTGTTGTTTCTTTTCTATCTTTATACACATGTTTCTTTACTTGTATGCAATCTATTATTTCTGTTTCACATAAAGATGCCTTGATGTGTTTTGTTTATAAGTGTTTCAGAAATACAGGTTGTCAAAGTCTTCTTGCCATAAACTCTCTTCTTGCAAAGTTTTTCAAGAGTTTGTGTTAGGATAGATTTTACTGTATGTAACAAGTGAATATGAGTTGAGTGATTTATGACTTCTCTCATATCTTCATTTGTATGTTGTGGTTTTGTCACGGATTGCCAAAGGGGGAGATTGTTAGGACATATGTAGTTCAAGTCTGTGAACATATGTCTCTATTTTATATAATTGGCTTATCCTTAGACAAAACGCACTTTACTTGTAATTGGGTAGATTTAGGATGAGTTTAACACTTCAAGAAACAGTGGTTCAAGATTAAGTGTTGAAGCCGTCAAAGTCTGTCCAAGAAACAAGCAAGGAAGTGCAAGATTTTAAAGCTCGACACATACCTCGACAGATGCATCTATCGAGCTTTAAAGAAGCTGTTTTGGCCGATCCTCGACAGCTTCTCGACACCTCTCGACACCTCTATCTATCGAGAATTAAAGAAAACAGATTTTCAAGTCTGTTTCAAGTCTAATCCGTGAGTGTGTCTTTGGGACTTCTTTTCTCCTAACCCTAGACATATAAAAGGATTATTTTAAGGGCCGTCAAGCAGGGAAGCAGAAGATACAAGTTGCACATTCTTTGAGAACTTAGTGTTCATGCAATTTGTGATCAAAAAGACAAAGTTCGTGCCCTAGTTCATCTCTGATGATTTGAAGAACTTTGTAGCCAACTCTCTCTCTTTCTATAGTTGGTAATTGAAGTCGCGTACTGGGATCCGCACATCTGGTTAGTCACGTACTTGGGAGCCGTGCATTGAAAGGAGAAACTGTCACTACAGAACAAGTCCAATTGGGTATTAGGGTAAGAGTTCAACTGTAGGTTGGTGAGGTATTGGGATTCATTACTTGTAACTGCTTGTTGTGATAATAGTGGAGTTTCGGGAGTGGTGACCTTAAATCACTCGGTGGGGTTTTTGCCGTAAGGGTTTTCCCCATTCGTGAACAAATCACCGTGTTCTTTATTTTCCGCTGCATAACTTATTTTGGTGATTTGTTTGTGCTGCCACGTGATATTGCATGTTAATTTGATTAATTAATAACTGGGCTAATTTAATTAATCTAAGTTATCACAAGGGGTCAACACGTTTGTGGCCTGGCAGACTTGTTCTGTAGTGACAGTTTCTCATTTTGATGCACGACTCCCAGTACGTGACTAACCAATTACGCGGATCCCAATACACAACTTCAATTCACCAACTAGAGAGAATTGTTGGCTGCAAAGTTCTTCAATTCATCCACATGATGAAGATCAAGAAGATGCTTAGTTACAAAATCCTACGGTGCACATTACACAGCAACTTCTTCACAAGAGAGATGAACTAGGGCATGAACTTTGTCTTGGATTACAAATAGCTTGAACAAGGATTTCTCAATGCTTGTGCAACTTGTGTACTTGTGCATCCTTCGATGGCCCTTAAAATAATCCTTCTATATGTCTAGGGTTAGAAGAAAAGAAGTCCCAAAGACACATTCACGGATTGGAATCAAAACAGAACTTAAAATCTATTTTCCTTAAATCTCGATAGATAGAGGTATCAAGGATCTGTCGAGAAGCTGTCGAGCCTCGGAGCTGAAACAGCTTCTTAAAGCTCGATAGATGCATGTATCGAGACTAGGTGTCGAGCTTTTATAACTTGCACTTTCCAGCTTGTTTCTTGGACAGATTTGATGACTTTAACACTTGATCTTGAAACACAGTTTTTTGAAGTGTTAAACACATCCTAAATCTACCCAATTACAAGTAAAGTGTATTTTGTCAAAGGATAAGCCAATTACATAAAATAATGACATATGTTCAAAATAATTTGAACCACATATGTCCTAACAATTATATTTATATAGTAGTATTAAATATAATTAATGGTAACTTTAGACTTATCAAGAATTGACAGAAAAGCCCAAGACCCATTAGAGTTAGAGTCTTATTTGTTTTCTTTGATCCCATCTCAAGCCACAAACTAAAGCCCAATTGGGTAGGCCCAAAAGGCTAACCCAATTAGATAATTAGTTTTTTATTTAATAAAAGTTATGAAATAGAATAACTATCAAGGTAGTTAGAATGTATGTATGACGAAAAGAAAGAAAACAGTATTTCTCTACATGGAGAAGAAGAAGGATTTTTTTTTGAGGATCAACATACATAAAGACTGATTGAGTGACCACACATCTTGGGCACCATGTAGAATTGAGATGAAGATTAAAGGTATTCTCAAGTCTTGGTTTTGAATTTCACTGCATCAAGGTACACTTTCTATTCTTTGATCTAAAATTCAAGGTTACATGTTATCTCTAATGAATGAAGTAGATCCATGTTTGCTGCTTCCGCTATGTGTTTTGTATGAGATGCAAAACCAGATTTTCAAACAATAATAGTAACTTCTTTTTACTATTATATAAAATATGGGCTGCTCTTGACAATTAGACCAAAAGTTAATCTCTACAAAATGGACTACTTTTTAAAAATAGACCAAACAATGTGAAAAGCTTGTAAACACTTGATTTTGCAACCATGTTTTAATCAAGGAAGATGATTAGAATGACCATTCATGTACCCAGTCATGATTACAGTACATGAATTAATTTATTCATTGGATATCATAAAAATGATATTGAGATTCTAACGATCACGATGGTATGGCTAGTTTCTAAATTGGACTGTTAGATCGAAAGATATTGCATGATCAAGTTTCCACAGTCAGCATCCATTGTGTCTAGGTGGAATCAACCATGCATGATTAATTTAAATTAATTATGATTGGCTAAACAATTAAAATTAATTAAATAATTTTGTGATTGGTTGTTACTTAGTGTCAAAAATAGGCTTGCTTCCATGGGAGTAAAGGGGATAATTGGATAACAATAAAATTGTAGATAATCTAGACTTTATTAAGTTTTTTTTAGAGTATCTATCTACAAGATAATTGTTGTTGAAAAGACCTGAATTATCTAGAAAAGAGTTTAACTTTTAGAATACGAATTAAAAACGCACCTAAGTGCAAGTCCCAGCTCAAGGTGCCGATTGACACTTTCAAAGTGCCGAATGGCACACATTTGGGCCTTGGCCGAGAGCATTGGGATTAGATTAAAACACATCCTTTTCGATTTTTTAGCGATAAGGGTGTGTCCTAGTCCGTATTCTTATCACCTAGCTAATTTTTCGAACCTCTCAGCCTCTATAAATAGATATTAGATCTCAAAATTCAACACACATTTCATGCTCTCTGACTCCCCTTTTTTTTACTCTTCTCTTTTTTTATTTTCCCTCTTACGTTAAAGATGTTCTAGAGGCTATGACCTTAGGGATTTCTTTTCTGTAAGCAAAATATTTTAGGTTTCAAGGATAATTGAATAATTTTCTTTGAACCCTAAAATATTCCCTCAATAAGAAGAGCACGCATGCAAGAGGTAGTTAATTTCTTTTCTTTTTCTAGCCTTCTTTATTAATTTTGATTGATGATGCATGAATAGGTTTAGGATTTTATTTTATTTTTCATTTCTGATTCTTATATAATTGCCATGCTTTGTTCAGATTGTTTTTCTTTCTTTAAATATTTTTTTAAATGATTTATTATTTCAATTCTTTCTCTCTAACTTCAAAATCTTTAATGATTATTAAAATAAAACAGATCTGTATCTTCCATAGATGCAGATCTGAATTTTTTTAAAAACACAAAAATAGATTTTTATCTTCCTTAGATGCAGATCTGAATTTTTTTAAAAACACAAAAAAAATAGATTTGTATCTTCCTTAGATGCAGATCTGAATTTTTTAAAAACACAATGCTAATCTGTATCTTCCTTAGATGCAAATTTGTTTTTTTTTTTTTTTTTTTCCTGGTTATAAAACTAATATGAATCTTTTTCTAAAAAGGTTTTATTCTTTATAAAATTGCAGATTTTGAAACTTCAAAGAAAGGATTGGAAGTTAGGTTGTATTTTTTAATAAGTGATGCATGTATCATAGATTTATCCCATGAATGTAGTGCCTCTTCTAAAAAAGTTTATTTTATTTTATTTTATTTTATTCATAAACAACATAGCATCATGCTTCAAGAAAGTGGAGTTTCAAGTCCTTAACATAGCATCATCCTTCAATATGCTCCATGGGCGACCATGGATCCCTGACATAGAGGTCGTACGTCATCCCTATACCAAAAGGTTCGCCATATGCTCGCATCCTATAGCGGGCTAACTAGCGGCCACACCGTATGCTCGCATCTTATTTGGAGGCTACCTAATGGCCATGCCATACGTCTCTACAGTGGGTTAACTAGCAACCGTGCCATATGCTCGCATCTTATTTGGAGGCTATCTAGTGGCCGTGTCGTACGTCTCTATAGTGGGCTAACTAGTGGTCGTGCCGTATGCTCGTATCTTATTTGGAGGCTATCTAGCGGCTATGCAGTACGTCTCTATAGTGAGTTAACTAGCGGTCAGGACCGTACGCTCACATCTTATCTTGAGGTTTTCTAGCGGCCTTGCCACATGCCTTACCATTACACAGTTATTAAATCCCTGAAGAGTTATTCAGTTCTTGATCTGCAGCGAGTTAACTAGTGACCGAGACCTTATGTTCACATCCTATCTTGAGGTTACCTAGTGGCCATGCCATACGCCTCGCTATTACATAGTTATCAAATCCCTAAAGAGTTATTAAGTTTCTGATCTCCAGAAAGTTAACTAGTGGCTGAGATCGTATACTCACATCCTATCTTGAGGTTAACTAGCGGCTATGCCGTACGCCTCTCCATTACACAGTTATCAAATACCTAAAGAGATATTTAGTTCTTGATCTACAGTGAGTTAACTAGCGGTCGAGACCACGCGCTCACATCCTATCTTAAGGTTACTTAGCGGCCATGTCGTATGCCTTACCATTACACATATATCAAATCGCCGAAGAGTTATTAAGTTTTTGATCTACATTGAGTTATCTTGAGGTTATCTAGCGGTCGTGCTGCACGCCTTGCCATTACACAGTTATCAAATTCCTGAAGAGTTATTAAGTTTCTAATCTACAGTGAGTTAACTAGCGGCTGAGATTGTACACTCACATCCTATCTTGAGGTTACCTAGTGGCAATACCGTATGCCTCGCCATTACGCAATTATCAAATCCCTGAAAAGTTATTGAGTTCCTAGTCTACAGTGAGTTAACAAGCCGCCGAGATCGTACCCTCACATCCCATCTTAAGGTTACCTAGCGGTCATGTCGTACGCCTCACCATTACACAGTTATCAAATCCATGAAGAGTTTCAAGTTCCTAACCTATAGTGAGTTAATTAGCGATCGAGATCGTACGCTCATACCCTATCTTAAGGTTACCTAGCGGCCGTGTTGTATGCCTCTCCATTACGCAGTTGTCAAATTCTTGAAGAGTTATTGAGTTCCTGATGTACAGTGAGTTAATTAACGGCCGAGATCGTATGCTTAAATCCTATCTTGAGGTTCCCAAGCAGCTATGATGTATGCCTCGCCATTACAAAGTTATCAAATCCTTGAAGAGTTATTAAGTTCCTGATCTACAATGAGTTAACTAGCGGTTAGGATCGAACGCTCACATCCTATCTTAAGGTTACTTAGCGGCTGTGCTGTATGCCTTACCATTACATAGATATCAAATCCCTGAAGAGTTATTGAGTTTCTGATTTACATTGAGTTATCTTGAGGTTACCTAGCGGTCGTGTCGTACGCCTCGGCATTACACAGCTATCAAATCCCAGAAGAGTTATTAAGTTTCTGATCTACAGTGAGTTAACTAGCAGCCGAGATTGTACACTCACATCCTATCTTGAGGTTACCTAGCAGTAGTATCGTATGCCTCGCCATTACGCAGTTATCAAATCCCTGAAGAGTTATTGAGTTCCTAGTCTACAGTGAGTTCACAAGCAGTCGAGATCATACATTCACATCCCATCTTGAGGTTACCTAGCGGTCATGCCGTACGCCTCACCATTACATAGTTATCAAATCCATGAAGAGTTTCAGGCTCCTAACCTATAATGAGTTAATAAGCGATCGAGATCGTACGCTCATATCCTAGCTTGAGGTTACCTAGCGGTTGTGTCGTATGCCTCTCCATTACGCAATTATCAAATCCCTGAAGACTTATTGAGTTCCAGATCTATAGTGAGTTAATTAGCGGCCGAGACCGTATGCTTACATCCTATCTTGAGGTTACCTAGCGGCTGTGTTGTACCCCTTGCCATTACAAAGTTATCAAATCCTTGAAAAGTAATTGAGTTCCTAATCTATAGTGAGTTAACTAGAGGTTGGGACCGCACGGTCACATCCTATCTTAAGGTTACTTAGTGGTCGTGCCATATGCCTTACCATTACACAAATATCAAATCCCTAAAAAGTTACTGAGTTTTTGATCTACAGTGACTTATCTTAAGGTTACCTAGCGGCCGTGCCATATGCCTCGCCATTACACAGTTATCAAATCCCTGAAGAGTTATTAAAGTTTCTGATCTACAGTGAGTTAACTAGTGGCCGAGACCGTACGCTCACATCCCATATTGAGGTTACCTAGCGGCCATGCCATACGCCTCGCCATTAGATAGTTATCAAATCCCTGAAGAGTTATTAATTTTTTGATCTATAGTGAGTTATCTAGCTGCCGAGACCATACACTCACATCCTACCTCGAGGTTACCTAGCAGTTGTGCCAAATGCCTCGCCATTACATAGTTATCAAATCCCTGAAGAGTTATTGAGTTCCTAGTCTACTGTGAGTTAACTAGTGACCAAGACCTTACACTCACATCCCATCTTGAGGTTACCTAGCGGCCATGCTGCACGCCTCACCTATTGAATCCTTGAAGAGTTATTGAGTTTTTGATCTACAATGAGTTAACTAGGGGCAGAGACTGTATGCCCACATCCTATCTTGAGATTACCTAGCGGCCGTGCTGTACGCCTCGCTATTACATAGTTATCCAATCCCTAAAGAGTTATTGAGTTTCTGACCCATAGTAAGTTAACTAGCGGCCGAGACCGTATGCTTGCATCCTTTCTTGAGGTTAACTAGCAACTGTGTTGTACCCATTGCTATTACACAGTAATCAAATCCCTGAAGAGTTATCGAGTTCCTGATCTACAGTGAGTTAACTAGCGGTCGAGACCGCATGCTCACATCCTATCTTAAGTGTTAGGACATATGTGTTTCACTTTGTCTTGAACATATGTCATTCTTTTATGTAATTGGCTTATCCTTTGACAAAACGCACTCAGCTTGTATTTGGGTAGCTCTAGGATGTTTTTAATACTTCAAAAAATAAGGTTTCAAAATCAAGTGTTAAAGTCATGCAAGTTGTCCAAGATTCAAGTTGAGGAGTGCCAGATTTTAAAGCTCGACACCTAGCTCGACAGCTACATCTATCAAGCTTTAAGAAGCTGTTCAGCCCCAAGGCTCTACAGCTGCTCGACAGCACCTCGACACCTCTAGCTATCGACATTTAAGAAAACAGATTCTGAGTTCTATTTTGATTCCAATCCGTACATGTGTCTTTGGGACTTCTTTTCTCCTAACCCTAGACATATAAAATGATTATTTTAAGGGCCGTCAAAGTGTACACGAGTTGCACAAGCATTGAGAAACCATTGTTCAAGCAATTTGTGATATGAGACAAAGTTCTTGCCCTAGTTCATCTCTCTTGTGAAGAAGTTGCTGTGTAATGTGCATCGTAGGATTTTATAACCAAGCATCTTCTTGATCCTCATCGTATGAATGAATTAAAGAACTTTGTAGCCAACAACTTTCTCTAGTTGGTGATTGAAGTCGCGTACTGGGATCCGCGCAATTGGTTAGTCACGTACTTGGGAGTCGTGCATCAAAAAGAGAAACTGTCACTATAGAACAAGTCCAATCGGGTATTGGGGTAAGGGTTCAACTATAGGTTGGTAAGGTGCTTGGGATTCCTTTACTTGTAACCGCTTGTTGTGATAATAATGGAGTTTCAGGAGTGGTGACCTTAAAATCACTCGTTGGGATTTTTTCTGTGTAGGTTTTCCCCATTCGTAAATAAATTACCGTGTCAATTTATTTTCCGTTGCATACTTTAGTTTATTGGTGATTTGTTTGTGCTACCACCCAATTTGCATGTTAATTTGATTAATTAATAACTTGGCTAATTAATTAACTTAATTCATCACAAGGGGTCAACGCGTTTGTGACCTATCAAGTGGTATCAGAGCAGGTACACTCTGATTAGGGTTTAATCCTTGTGTGTGATCCATTGACCCCTGTTTGTCATGGATAGAGGTCATTCTCTTATTATACCTCCATTGTTTGATGGTGCTAACTATGCATACTGGAAAGTACGCATAAGAGCTTTCTTCCAGTCACTAAATGAGAAAGTGTGGCAAGTTGTGGAAATATATTGGACCAAGTCTATAGAAGCACCGGCCGATTGGGATAATGCCAAAATCAAGGCGGCTAATTTCAACAGCAGAGCATTGAATGTCCTATTCAGTGCGGTCACTAATGAGTAGTTCAAGAAGATTTCCTCCACTGAAACTGCTAAGGAAGCATGGACCATTCTCCAGACAACCTATGAAGGAACAAAGGCTGTCAAGGATTCGAAACTACAGAGGCTCACTACAAGCTTCGAAAAAATTAAGATGGAGGAGGATGAGTCATTCGATGAGTTCTATGCCAAGCTCAAATATATAGTGAACTCAGCTTTTAATCTTGGGAAAACCATTCCTGAACCCAAGATCGTAAGAAAAGTGCTCAGATCTCTACCCGAGAGATTCCATGCCAAGATCACGACGATTGAGGAATCAAAGGATATTGACAAGATTCCTCTTACTGAGCTGGTTGGAAATCTATAAACCTACGAGCTAGGGTTGACAAGAATGGACAAGTCAGGTAAAGGCAAGAGCATGGCACTGAAGGCCAAGAGCAGTGAGACAGATAAGTCTTCAGACGATGAAGATTCTAAGATGAAGTCCTACATTACCAGGTAATTCAAGAAATTCATGAAAAATTCCAATGGAAAAGGCTTCAACAAGGACTGTAGGCAATCCAATTCTTCTCAGTTCAAGAGCCTAGATAAAGGGAAGAAAGATACTAGGGATGGCGGTCAGTACACTGTTTCAGCTGGACCTAAGTGCTTCGGGTGTCAAGGCTTCGGTCACATGAAACAAGAGTGTCCCACATATCTCAAGAGCATTGGGAAGAGCAAGGCACTTGCTACTACCTTGAGTGACACTGAGCTGGAGGATGATTTCGACAATGATGATGACAAAATTTTGAATGCCTTCACTACCACCGTCAATCCTACTGAAGGGATTACTGAAGTTGTAGATGAAAAAAATTGGTGGATGCTAAGTTTGAAACGATGGATGATCAAGATGATATCCATACCGCATATGAGAAACTGTACAAGCTTTCTGAGAAGCATGAGAAACTCTATAAGCTGACCACTAAGAAGCTCAGTGATGTGGAACTTGACTATGAGGAGCTTTCCACTAGTTTGATAAAGCAAATCAGACTATCGGGGCACTAAGATTTGAGAATAATTTCCTGGCTGAGAAGACCAAGAAGCTTGAAGCAGAACTGTTTCAAGTTAGAGCTCAATTAAAGAGGACATCAAGTGCGAAACTAGATGAAATGCTCAACAATCAGAAATCTGCTTCTGATCAAACAGGATTGGGATATGAATTCTCTTCCTCTAATACTCCTTTTGCTAGTACTACTGTTTTTGTTCCTCTTACTAATAATATTAAAATTAAAAACAATGATGTTAAAACTGAATTAGCTAGTGAGAACTTAGACAAGGATAAGTCCATCTTGGAGCACCCCTTAAGTTTGAGAAGGAAACTAAAAACCCTAGGTCTAAGAAGGCTAACTCTCAAAAGCCTAAACAGAAGAAGCAGCATCTCTGTCATCATTGTGGTATTGCCGGTCATACTCGACAAAATTGCTATAAGTGGTTAGCTACTTAACAGAGCAATGGCATGATAGCATCTGGGAACCAGAATCAGCTTTAAACCTCTCTTGTTCCTTTTGGAGATCTTCTCAAAGCCCTCATGTTCCTTTTGAACTTGAATGGTTTCAATCCTTCCCCCTCATCACAGGTTCAAGGGTTTGTAAAAAGGAAAGGCTCTTCCAAGGTGTGGAAGGAAAAGGGTTCCAAGTGATTTATTCACGTTTTCTCTCTCCCCCCTTCTTCTTCTTGTTTTTGTTTTTGCATTACTATGTGTGTTGCTTTACTGTTTTGAGTCAGTCTAGTTTTATGCATTGTTTTGCTTTGTTTAACATGTTTTTGTTTGATTGTTTTCAGTTTTTGTTTTACTTTGCTTTTCAGATAAAAAAAAATTGAAAAATTGAAAAATACAAAAATAGTTTGTGCTTGTGTACATTGGTTCTTGTGAACCTTAAAATGGTCATTGAAATAGAGTTTTCTAAACTTTGTACCTCTTGTAACTTAAATGAGCATCCTTATGCACAACTAAGCAAATGAGCTTTATGGGTCTTTGTTTGTGTTATTTGATTGTTCTCAATTTTTGTTTTACTTTGCTTTTCAGATAAAAAAAAATTGAAAAATTGAAAAATACAAAAACAGTGTGTGTTTGTGTACATTGGTTCTTGTGAACCTTGAAATAGCCATTAAAACAGAGTTTTCTAAACTTTGGATCTCTTGTAGCTTAGATAAGCATCTTTATGTACAACTAAGCAAGTGAGCTTTGTGGCTTTTTGTTTATGTTGTTTGATTGTTTTCAGTTTTTGTTTTACTTTGCTTTTTAGATAAAAAAAATTTGAAAAATTGAAAAATACAAAAACAGTGTGTGTTTGTGTACATTGGTTCATGTGAACCTTAAAATGGCCATTGAAACAGAGTTTTCTAAACTTTGTATCTCTTATAGCTTAGATGAGCATCCTTATGCATAACTAAGCAAGTGAGCTTTGTGGCTCTTTGCTTGTAATGAATAAAGTTAAATGATCTCTTATACTTAACACTCGTATCACTCTTTTTGATGGGTAGGACTAGAAAATGCTAAGAGAAAGGCATAAACAACCATCTCACCACTGTTACCCGCCAATCATGAGATGACATCTGTATGCTTCAGCATAGGAAAAGTGCAATGTCAATGACATTTGTATGCTTCAGCATAGAAAAAGCTTAACATAAAAAAGCTTAACATAATTGGGTATTTCTTTTCTCTCTTATATGACCATGCATGGTTTCCTTAATAAAAGAAAATATGCAAAGAAATAAAAGCAAAAAGAACAAAATTCTTTAAAATATGATTACAAGCGTGTTTTCTAGAGATGTGGGAGTTATAGGATGTACCTCGAAGGTGATAGTCCCCATCAAACAGTTATGATTATGTGTGAGTTAAAGAGATTTTCTCATATCTCAAATCGTCATAAATTTGAGACACTTATGCAATCTTATGATGTTTTTCATATATAATACGCAATATTCTTTTCTATTTTTGATACATGTGTAGGTACAATGTGATTTGGCCATCACAAGGCTTACATGCGCTAATGTATGCTCACTAAACTGTCTTAACTTGTTTTTGAAATATAAAATTGGTTAGATGTGTTTAGTGTGTGTGTGTGTGTGTGTGTTTTGGGATCCATGTTCTTAAAATTATTGTTGAGAGATGTTTTTGAGAGCTTAATCTAGTGATTGGATCATTGGTTGAGTTGCATGCGTGATTGCATTCATATCTGTGTTTTTCTCTTCTCGAAAAATTCTTGAAAAGGCTGGCTCGACACCTCCTAGATACCTGGCTGTCTATCGAGCTTCTTAGCTTTTCCTTATCGCCATCTCGACAGCTTCTCGACACCTGGTGGATCGATCGAGGAAGTTTATGTCCTTTCAATAGCTTCTCGACAACTGGTGGATTGATCGAGCTTCTGTTCTCATGTCTTTGTGTTGTTCCTCGACACCTTCTCGATAGCTCTATCTGTCGATGTTGTTTTTCTCGATACCTACCTCGACAGATGGCTCGACATCACTCGATACCTGCATCTGTCGAGAATTATTGAACCTCTATATATAGGTTCTGTGCGATCCGGTTCTCATTTCCCTCGATCTCTCTCTCGATAGCTCTGTCTTTTCACCTCCCAAACCTCTCTCTCACTCCAAACCTCTACCCAAGGTTTCTTCAAGCTTCTTTCAAGTAATTCTTCACTTGGTAAGCTTCTTATCTCCTTCATTTACATGCATTTCATCTTTTGAAACCTAGTTTTTGGGGTTTTTGAAAAATTTTGGGGCTTTTCAAAATTGATGAGTTTTTGTTACAATTTTTGGGATGGGTTTTGTAGATTTGATCTTAAAAACACCATGCATTGCATCACATTAGCATTCTAACAGTAATCTCATGCATTTAGATGTGTGCAAACTTATTGTGTGCTGATAGGTTTGGATTGGGCTGAGCCCATGATGTTTTTCATATTGCATGTCATATGTTCATGCATTCCCCATGCATACGTTCTCTTTTCAAAATCAAACACAACCCTAGAAAATTTCACATCAAACACAACATACTCATAAAACAAAGACACCCAGAAAATTCAAAATCAAACACAACATACGTGCTCCAAAATATAAGAATGCAAACCCGTGAAGCTCCTCTCATTCAACAAATCCAACCCAAATCTAACATTAAATCCATTGAACATAAAAGCATAACCTCAAAAACACAAACCCATTTAAACATAAGTACAATATCAACAACACAATAGCACAAATTCAAGCACAGATGCAAAAAATTCAAAATCAAAACTCAAATCCAAATTAAGACATAGGCACAAATATTGCTAAAATATCCACTTCATTCAAAATTTTCAGCATTTCCTCCATTTTCTTACTAACTAAACATTAAATAACCAAAAAAAAAAAAAAAAAAACTGGATCTATAGACAAAAAAACACAAAAAAGCAAAAAGAGAGATAAAGGAAGGAAAAGAAGAAGGGCTAACTGGTGTGGATGGCGCTGGCGTGGCAGGAGATGGCATTAGTGTGCTTGAGATGAAGGGAAAAAAAAAAAAAAAAAAAAAAAAAAAAAAAAAAAAAGAAAGAAAGAAAGAAAGAAAGAAACTAAGGAAGCTAGCTCTCCTTAGTTTCAGAATGAGAAAAATAGAAAATATGAGAGAGGGGGTAGGTGGGACAATGGGGGTAGGTGAGAAAGTCATTCGGTCCTTTATTTATTTATTTATTTTTGGTGTGTTACCTAAAGCCGCATTTTTAAAAACACAGCTATAGGTCCCCCTTAAAAAATATCTCAGGTCATCCTTGTTTTTTCCCCGTGTGTTACCTGTAGCGAAATAAAATTTTTTTTTTTTTTAATGAGGATCTATAGCCGCGTTTGTTACAAACGTGGCTATAGGTGATACACAAAAGCATGGCCTCGTATATATTTTTTGTGAGCTACCTATAGCCGCGTGAGTTACCTATAGCCACGTTTTTTTAAAAACGCGGCTATAGGTCCTCTTTAAAAATATCTCAAATTATTCTTTTTTTGTGTTAAAAGAGGGCCTATAGCCGCGTTTTTTAAAACGCGGCTATAGGTCCTCCTTAAAAAATTTCTCAAGTCATCCTTGTTTTTCCCGTGTGTTACTTGTAGCCAAATAATTTTTTCTTTTTTTTTTCCTTAATGAGGGCCTATTGCCGCATTTTTAAAAACGTGGCTATAAATGAGACACAAGAAGGATGGCCTAAAAGTATATTTTTTGTGAGTTACCTATAGACGCATTTTTAAAAATGTGGCTGTAGGTCCTCTTTAATAGACATCTCAAGTCAATCCTTTTTTCTGTGTTAAAGGAGGACCTATAGCTGCGTTTTTAAAAACGCAACTACAACTAACCTATAGCTACGTTTTAAAACGCGGCTACAGGTCTAGCCAAATAAATTTTTTTAAGGGGTATAGTTGCGTTTTATAAAAACATGACTATAGCTAACTTGTAGCTGCGTTTTAGAACACAGCTATAGATCCCCCTTTTAAAAATTATTCGGCTGGACCTATAGCTGCGTTTTTCGAATGCAGCTATGGAATTAACCTGTAGCCGCGCTCAAAAAACGCAGCTATAGGTTAGCTCTACCCATGTTTTTAAAAAACGCAGCTACTGTTTAAGTTTATAGTTGCGTTTCTTAAAAACGCAGCTATAGATCAGCTATAGCTGCGTTTTTTATAAACGCAGCTAAAAAAAGTGCGGCCATAGCCCGCATTTTTTGTAGTGTATTTGTGTTAGTAATCTTATAAATTTACTATTCTAATGCTTATTTTAAGAATAAATAAATGTCTAATCTACATGTTCAACTCGATCTATGTGAATTGGGTTAAACCCCGTCATGAGTGGGTTGGATTGAGTTTTTTTCAACCTAACTACGTTGGATTAGATTGAAAATCTCCCTCAAATCTACTTATGCACACCTTTTTATTCTAGTCTCTAATGGGCCCTAAAAGTTTTTCTAACTATATTGTTTTAGCCACATGATTAGGCCCAGCATTGAGAGTCCTTTTAATTATTATTAAGCCTTTTATTCAAAGGTTTTTGTGTATTTCACACACTTGTAGCCTACGGGCCCATATATGACTGAAAATCTGAAATAGAGTTCCATGATCATTGGAATGCAAACTCATCCACTACAATTTGGAAAAAATTCAAAATCATATTCAAGAGAGGGTTGGAAATTAAGATAAGAATAAGAGAGTAGATGGTGGGGTGGGGCCTATCTACTTTGGATGCGAACAAGTCAACAGAGACTCCGGGGTCAACAACCCTACCATCTGATTTGTGTCGTTGCAATTCACTGGCTGAGATTAAAGCAGCTAGCAACAACTTTGATAATGTTTTCATGATTGGGGTTGGTAGGTTTGGTAACGTGTATAAAGGTTACACTGATGGAGGGGCCCAGGGCAACCCCATTTCCATCAAACGATTAAAGCCTGGGTCTCAACAAGGGGCCCACGAGTTCAACACCAAGATTGAGATGTCTCTTCAACTCCTTTCTTATTGGGTATTGTAAATTTGTAATAATGGCAATGAGATGATCCACGTATATGATTATGTGGCTCGTGGAATCCTTCGTGAGTCGTGACCATCCCTACAACACCAATAATTCACCACTTTCCTGGCAAAAAGATGGAGATTTGTATTGAAGCCGCACATGGGTTTAACTACCTTTACACGGGGCAAAGCACATGATCAATCATCGTGATGTGGAGACCACAAATATCTTACCGTATGAGGAATATTTTAACTATATTCAATTATTTTCAATTAACTTTCAATTTTGATCATTCTAAAAAAGTATATTAAAATAAATAAAAAAATTAAAAATAAAATCATAAAAAGTTAGCCATAAAAGCTGTTACTCCTCAGTCCTTCCATCATGCTAGTCCACTGCTTTTTCCCCTCAAATTTGTAATTAGAGTAGTGAAAATACTTTAAACATATATTTACACCCACGTCTGAAATATGATAAGACTAGACCTCATGTGGCCTATAGATAGCACTCATCGCTACTTTTTCTTTTTCTTTTAACATATACTTTTTTTAAAAAAATTATTTATTTTTTTTATATTTAATAGTTGAGATTTAAAGTTACTTTTTACAACTTTAAATCTCAATCGTTCAATACTAATCGCATCAGGTGGAATGATTTCAATCCACCTCCAATGTATAATTGAATTTAAAGAGCTCTTCATTCAATAAAGTGATAGAATAATGTGAATTTAAAGAGCTCTTTGCTCAATAAAGTGCTAGAATAATGTGAATTTAAAGATTTCATTCAATAGTGACAGAAACTGATGACAGAGGATTACGAGGATAAGAAATGTGTGGATTTGGTGATAAGAAAATATGGTAGGATGATGCGTTCGTATTTTTATTTGATATTTTATTTTTCTTCCAATCTTCAAAAGAATCACGCCAGTGACAGTTTTGTAAGGATTAAAAATGTTTTTTGACCTTTCACTGTCTCTGTCATAATTTTCTAAATCCTACCGACACAATGAAGACACAAACTTGTGATATGTAAAGTTGGGCCAAAATGGCCAAATAGGCCAAAATTATTAGTGTTTTACCGGTGTTTGAAATATATTTAGCAATGTACTACTTTGAGTTTCATAAAATATGGTAAAATGCCATGCGGAATTTGAGTTTTACAAACTCATGTACCATGTAAGAATGTATTTTGTATGCCATGCATGGGAGTATTTTTTATGGAATTTGTGTCTTTGAAACTTGAGTTCCATGTCAAACTCAAGTTTTAAAAAATTACTACATTGCTAAATATTTCTCAGACAGTGGTGAAACACTAATAATTTTGGCCAACAGTGGGATTTGGCCATTTTGGCATGTGAAGTTAGGGTTACAACTAGTTTGGTTTGACGAGTGAAAAATTGGAAAGATAAACAATGGAGAAGGGATAAAAAAAAAATAAAAGAATAAAAAATATTTAATTTTCTCTTAAATGTGTTTGATACATGATAGAAACTCTACTCTAACTTAATCTAAGTGTATATATCTATGAAACTCCCTCGTGGAGACTTGAATCTTGGTCCTTGTCCCTTGTCCCCCACACCCCACAAACACTTATATTTGTAAAGTGACCATTGCATCAAGGGTGTATAGTGGTTAGATAAAAGGAAAATTGAACAAATGAAAAATGAAATTGGCATAAATTTATAGTCATATCCTTATTAAATAAAACAAAAACTAATACATTGTTTTTCTTAAAATGTTGTATATAAACAGGACATCATATATAAAGGATAAAATACTATTTTGGTCCCTAAATTTTAATAAAAGCTTTTTTTTCGTCCCGAAATTTTTAAAAGTACTTTTTTCATCCCTAAACTTTGTAAACAGTTTTTCAATAGGGATAAAAAAGAGCTTTTTTTTTTTTTTTTTTTTTTTTTTTTTTTGTATTTTATGCGAAGGTATTACAGAAATTGGTGGGAGAGTTTATCTTGGAATTTTTTTTTTTTTTTTGATAAAATTATCTTGGACTTTTATTCGTCTTTCTTACATGCAAGACATTTTTATGCAAACCGTTATTATAGATGTTAATCTTTTTTTAATAAAAGTTATAAATGTTAATCATTTTTTTTTTTTTTTGGTTTTATATATGTATATGTTAATCTTTATTGTCTATGCCTCATAGCAGTTGGCCACCTATTGTAGCGACGCTCGTGTTTTCATGTCAGTAGCTGAGTTCGGGTGTTGTGGAAAGGTGTTAGAAAAAAGGGTAACCTCTAATGTGTGACTGAATTGAGTTAGTTTTAATCTATTGTTACCAAAGTTAGTGAAGTCACCACGAATCATTAGGTTTTTTCTAAGGTGTGATTGGTCACCTGACTCTATTTGATTTTATTGCCAGTCTTAGGTTTAGAAAAATGGTCATTTTTCCTAATCTAATATGGATGGTAGAAAATCTTGATTCTTGAGTTCAGAAGTCTGGTTACGTATGGAGAAGGTGTTCGGCACCCCACAATGCATGTTCGGAGATAGTCCTTCATTTTGATAAAATCTTAATTTTTGGACAATGACAATTGAAAAAAAGCTATTGGCATTAGCTTTTAGGGCTTTAAAAGAATTAGGCTTTGAGGTTTGATTTTGTAAAGGGATATGGTCTTTATCAATGCTGTGCTACACACATTTGGAATTGTTGCTGAATTTCCATGATGAAAATGTGGTAGCATTTCACCTTATTTTCCTAGCAAAAATCCAGCAACATTCTAGGCCAGGTGCGTCATAGCACACAAAATACTATTCTCACCAAGCTTTCGCAGTGAGAATACAGCAAAAGGATGCCCCATTTTCATGCAAAAATCTAGCAGAGTTCCGTGTTTGGTGCACTATGGCGCACTGGTAGAGTTTCATACCTGTGTATTTGACATGAGTCAGTATGTTCGTACTAGGGCAAGCCGAGGGTCACTAGAGCATCAAACACATTGACACCTGTCGCATACACAGGGAAACCAATGTCACTAGCTGACTGTTGGTTTAATCATGATTTGTATCTCATACAAAACATACATAGCAGAAAATAGTTAATGGATCTACTTCATTGTGATTGATAACATGCACTATGTAAACTTCAGAATTCAAGAACAAGAGAGGGTACCTTGGTGCGGTGGGGTTCAAAACAAAGATTGGAAGCACTTGGGAATATTTTTAATCTTCACTCTAATTCTACTTTACGCCCAAGAAATGTGGTCTCTCAATCAGTTTCTAAGGGAGAATGATAAGTGTCTCATACTCACATTCACACTAGTTTTCAACAGTGTCACTTTTTCATACATTACAAATTCTGTATGTTTCTCCCTTAATATCTAACTGATTATCTAATTGGGCTGGCCTATTTGGCCTTTCCAATTCGGATTTAGTGTGTGGCTTGGAGTGCGACCAAAAGGGACCAAGAAGACACTAGCTCCAATGGGCCTTGGGCTTTTCTGTTATCTCTTGACAAGTCTAAAGTTACTATTAACTATATTTAATACCACTATATAAATATAGTTATACTCTAGGACTTATTTATAAATTATATCTCAAGACTTCATTATATATGCAATCCCTCTAAAATATTCGTAGTAATACAAAGTCATGAATGTAAACTGCCACTTTGTAAATTACTACATCTTAATTCCTTGAGTACCCAGTTTAATCCTTTTAAGTTGTTCATCATATATTTATGAAATTTAATTTCATAAATATATACTTTAGTAATTATATGAGAATATCTATAAATGAATTAATGGGATATTATCTTTAGTCTATGAGACGCATAGTATGTGATTTATGTGAAAAGTCGCAGAAAATATAAATCACAAGTTCTTTGTAAACTCAAAATTTTAGTTCCTAATTAGTGATGAAATTGGGCATTTCATCTGCAAAGACTATAACATATCAACTAAGATGATTTGTCTTGATCATGGAAGTGGAGACTTCTAGTTGGTATATTGATATGTTTTATGAGTTAAGACATATTGAACTAGACCGCTGTGAGATTTATTATTCTCCTAACGACTATCAAATGAATAATAAATCTCACGACTTCTATTTACATCAACTTTAAATCCTGAGAGAATAATGGACCTGATTATGAGATGTAAGTTGTTTTGATATATCAGGAGTGAGATCTATTAGTCATTGGCAAAACCTCAGTATGTTCGCTAACTACATTTAATGTTAATGGAACATATATTCTTAAGATGGAATTCATAATCTCTTAATGGAGATATAAAATATTCCTTTGAGATAAGTTCAATAGGTTTGGTTATTCAGAGAGTTGGGTCCAACTACTTTAGTAAGGAGTTACTAAAGTATATATTTATGAAATTGGATTTCATAAATATATGATGAATAACATAAAGGATTAAATCAGGTATTCAAGAATTTAGATGTAGTAATCTTCAAAGTGGCAGTCTATACTCATGACTTTGTTTTACTACGAATATTTTAAAGAAGGGGTTTCACGTATAATAAAGTTTTGGAATATAATTTATTAATAAGGCCTAGAGTGCAATTATATTCATATATTGAATATAATTAATGGTAACTTTGGACTTGTCAAGAGTTGACAGAAAATCCCAAGGCCCATTGAAGCTAGAGTCTTATTTGTTCCCTTTTGGTCCCATTCCAAGTCACAAACTAAAGCCCAGTTGTTTTGGCCCAAAAAGCTATCCCAATTAGATAATCAGTTATACATAAGGAGAGAAACATACAGAATTTCATAAGTCTTTTTCATAAGTGTTTTCATTAAGAACGTACAAGAAATGAAATGGTTTGTATGTAAGTGTTGGACACTCTCCTATTCTTTCCTTGAAAACTGATTGAGAGACCACATTTCTTGGGCATTAAGTGAAATTGGAGTGAAAATTAAAAGTGTTCCCAAGTACTTCTAATTTTTGTTTTGAATTTCACCGTTTCAAGGTACGCTTTCTTGTTCTTAAATTCTAAAACTAACATAGTTCATGTTATCAATTGTGAATAAAGCAGATCCGTTAGTTTTTCACTGCAAATATTTTGTATGTGATACAAACATGTTTTTTCCCAATAGCTCTAACCAAAACAAATCCTATTTTGGCTATTACCTTCTCCATTAGTTTGTTCTCATATGAAGGAATAGCCCCGTTAGCTGGGTTTTATAGCAAATCCTATTTGTTCTTCACCGCTTTAGGTTGTGGGGCTTACTTTCTAGCCCCAATGGGAGTAGTGACTAGCATTGTAGGTCATTGAGTGGCTGGAAGGTTGCCACCAGTAAGTAAGTTTTGGACTGAAGGCAGTTATCTGTGCACCAGACACGTAGCTTATCGAATTAGTTGCGACACGAATTGGAATGCATGCTACAAAAGATAGGATCGAGTATGATACTTCAACTGTCTACTCAATATCCTTGTATGAGTCCACAATCACTACACGAGATAAACCTTGGTTTGGTGAATTGAAGTTGGCCTTTGGTGTAAGAGGACTCCTAGTTATTGCGCGTGATTGTATACTAAGGTGCTCCCTACTGGTTGTTGGAACGATGCGAGCTGGGCCGAGCCTCAATTTAGAAAGTTGAAGAGCCCAAAAGTATAAATAGGGGGTTGCAAATTATCCATCTCATTGGGGGTGAAAAACGAATAGACATCTCGATGTGATACCGCCTTTTCTATTTTAGTTGGGAAAGAACGATGAAGTCTATCCTAATCTTCCAATGAAGAATAAGAGGAGAGCAAAGCGCCAATGGCACTTAAAGCACATACGGAATGGGCACACAGAAAAATAAGTGTGAAGAAGAAGCAGCCGAGCTCATTCCCTTTGCTTCATAGGCCTCAAGTAGTGCAATCTTTCCTGGCCAAATAAAGGATTCAGGGCTTCATGCTACACTACTTAACTATAGAAACATATTTTTTTTAGAAATATATGTGAATAGAAAGATAGATCCATCCATCTATCCTATCCGATTTCCATTTTGATATCTAAAAATGAATCAATTTCATTCAATGTTTGATTCAAAGAACTACACTTAGTCCCCTCGCTCATGAAACGGCTCTGTTGTAATGGATGGTAGAGCGTCCGAGTAACCCAAGCACTGGAGTGATCCAGTAGTCGGGAAAGGGCCTAGAAGTGCCTACTACTACACCACACTGCACTTGGCTCTACATCTACACACTTACAGAGCTAACCCTAGTCTAGTCCCTAGCAGAGCTTAGAGGGCTTCCATCCTTATTCCTTATCCCCATCTTCACCCAGGCTAACGGGGCCTTACTTATTCAGGGGGGAAAGTAGAGCCTCAACAAGCACTATTGAGATGAAAATCCTTGCCCCTCTTCATTCTTTATAGGGTTCCAAATCTTTCTTCAAAGTAGGTGACAACAAGCGAAGTAGAGATGGAAGAGATCAAACATGGGAATAAGAAGCAAGCTTGCCTTCCTTTTTGATTCTTTTGATAGAGGGGGGATGGAGAAAGTGGACAAAACAGACTAGCATTTCTCATTGAACAAATACTGGAAAAGAATCATATTGAAAACATTCCTAACTAACCAGCCCTTTCCTTCGTGGAGCCATGTATTGTAAGTTATTCGAACCTGCCTAGAGCGAGCCCTCCATAAAGGCAAGTGAAGTTGGTCAGCCGTATGATCGGCAACTCTCTCTTGCGGTTCACAGAGGATTTAGCAGTTAGTTAGTAACCCCTTAATTTCAAGGTGGACCCTTTCACTTTATTTTATTATATACGCTTAGCAAAAAGAATGTTTTTTAATACACCCAGGACATGGATTCTATATGAACCAGTGGATCCTGACAAGTCGTTACTACTAGTAATGAATTCCTCTTTCATTACTTCATTCTTTTCATATCCCTCTCCATTGTTCTCAGTTACTCATGAAATGGCACATAGTTTATGTCTTTAAGTTCGATCATCAACTATGTTCAATGAAAGGGTGGGCCATAGATAAAGAATCGATTCTAAACCACAATGCTAGTGGATGGTAGGCCTTCGTCTAAGACTCTACCCTGCCTATTGGATGGATGGTGCTTCTCTGTCCCTCCCTTTTTGAGATCCGCCAATCCTTTTTCAACCTAAAGGTTGATTTCAAAATTGGATCAAAATGCAGTTGTTGAAGCCTTTCTGCAACATCTTCTAACAATGGCCACACTACGAGTTCGCTATCAATCTTGCCTTCGAGCCAGAGTTTGCTCGTTTTAGTCCATACAATGCCTTCTTAAGTCGACTAACTAGATGCGAAGAAATTGATTGTCCTGGCGAAGGTGGCATGTAAACCTCCTAAAGTGGTTTTCAACTCAGAAAAGCAACCCCCACATCTCACTGGAATGAAGGCTACTTTCTCATCGTGGCAACTGCAATTAGAGCCCTACAAAAGTAACCTTTGCTAGTAAGGCAAAAGTCTTCTCAGAATCGATACCAAGAGTGAGTCTGAATTTCCCTCAATAGTGTTTTTTCTGTTAGGAAGAGGTTAGAAACCCTGAGTATAGTGTTCCAGGTGTAGCAGGAAAAGAAGTTGTACGAGAAATAGTGCTTAGACAAAAATTCTCTCTCTCGACCATTGGATCAGCAAGAGTGTGATTCAAATGGTTACCCATGATTTAATCTTGGAAGATGGACAGAATGACCATTCATATACCCAAAAAAATTAGAGTTGCATTACTTACATTAATTCATTCATTCATTGTATATCATAAAAATGATTTCGAGATTCTAACGACCGTGATGATTTGCTCGATCCCTAAATCGGACCATCGAATTGAAAGATGTCACATGATCAAGTTTTCATGGTTTGCATGCATTTCGTTTGGGTGGAACTGATCACGTGTGATTAATTTAAATTAATTTTGATTGGTTAAACAATTACAATTAATTAAATAATTTTATGATTGGTTATTGGTTTTTGTCAAAAATAAGCCTGCTTGCATGGGAATAATGTGGATAATCAGATAACAAAAGAAATTGTTGATAATTAAGTCTTTTTAGAATATTTATCTATCAGATAATTATTACTCTAAAGACCTGATTATCAAGTAGAAGGGATTAATTTTTAGAATATGAAATAAAAATGCGTCTAGGTGAAATTCCCGACGCAAAAATCCCCAAAAAAGAGTACAAATTGAACCACAATTGGAAAGGGGCTTGGCATCCAAGAGGACCAATTGGCACTCTTGGAGCACCGATCGGCACATGGCAAGTGCTAATTGGCGCAAAGTTAAGGCCCGGCCCAAGAACCTTCTAATTAAGATAAAACCTATCTTTTTTGAATGTTTGGGTATAACGACGCATTCTAATTCGTACCTGATCTGATTTAGCTTATTTTTCAAGCATCCAACCTCTATAAATGGAGGAAAAAGATAAGAAATCAGGGCTCTTCTTTTTTTGACTTCTTTGCTCCCCTTACGTTAAAGATGTTCTGGAAGTCTTAGTTTTAAGAACTTCTTTTTTGTAAGTAAAATATTTTAGATCTCAAAGAGGTGAAAATTTCTTTGATTTCTAAAGTATTCTTCCATTGAAGGGTGTATTCATGCAAGTAGGTATTTAATTTTGTTCTTGTACTTTTTTTTTTTTTTTTTTTTTTTTGTTCTCTTATTTGATATATTTGTGTTGTTCGTTGCATTTTTTTTTTTAATGAATGTGTTTGATGTTATTATCAAATTGATCTTGTTTACAATTCATTTATGCCATGTTTACATATTTAGTTGGAATTTTCTTTAGTGGATTAACATCTTTGCATACAAAATATACGTAGTAGAAAATTAACGGATCTATTTCATTCGTAATTGATAATATGTATTATGTAAATTTCAGAATATAAGAATAAGAGAGTGTACCTTGGTGCGGTGAAATTCAAAACCAAATATTGGAAATACTTAAGAACACTGTTAATCTTCACTCCAATTCCACTTGTACCCAAGAAGTGTGGTTTCTCAATCAGTTTCTATGAATGTGTTCAAAGGGAGAATTAGAGAGTGTCCAACACTCTCATACAAAACCATTTCATTCTCTTACACACAATTCTGTATGTTTCTCTCTTTATAACTGATTATCTAATTGGGCTAGCCTCATGGGCCTTTCTAATTAGGTTTTAGTAAGTAGCTTGGAGTGGGACCAAAAGGGAACAAATAAGACACTAGCTCCAATGGGCCTTAAGTTTTTCTATCAACTCTTGACAAGTCCAAAGTTACCATTAATTATATTTAATACCACTATATAAATATAATGGCACTTTAGGCCTTATTAATTAATTATATCCCAAGACTTTATTGTACATGCAACCCCTCCATTAGTTATTCGTACTAATATAAAGTTATGAATGTAGATTGCTACTTTGAAGATTACTAAATCTTAATCCTTGGGTACCTGGTTTAATCTTTTAAGTTATTCATTACATATTTATGAAATCCATTTTCATAAATATATATTTTAGTAACTCCTTACTAAAGTGGTTAGGCCTAACACTCTGAACAACCAAATCCATTAAACTTATTTCAAGGGAATATTTTATATCTCTGTTAAGAAATTATGAATTCCATCTTAAGAATATATGTTCCATCAACACTAAATTTGCTTACCCAACATACTGAGATTTTGACCATTATTTTAGATCCCACTCCTGATATATCAAAGCAACCTACACTCTATAATCAGGTTCATTATTCTCTCCAAATTAAGAGTTGATGTAAATAGAAGTTGTGAGATTTATTTTTCATTTGACAGTCGTTAGGAGAATAATAAATCTCATAGTGGTTTAGTTCAATATGTTTTAACTCATAAAACATATCAACATACCAACTAGAAGTCTCCACTTCCATGATCAAGACAAATCATCTTAGTTGATATGTTATGGTTTACGCAAATGAAATGCTCAATTTCATCACCGACTACAAACTAAAATTCTGAGTTTACAAAGAACTTGTGACTTATATCTTCTATGACTAAATTACATAAATCACATACTATGCATCTCATGGTCTATATGATAATGTCCAAATATTCATGTTATCATTATTTTAGATAATAATAAAACAATTTTATTAATTAGAACATTAAGTTATACATAATGTCTTACATAGCATCATACAATAGGATTTAAGAGCATTAATTCTAACATGTGTGAGTCAGTAAATTCACAAATCCGCTTAGCCTAACTTGACCCACCTATATATAATAAATATTTAAAATATATATTATATGGTTTTATTATTTACTTTTTTGGTTTGATGAACTACCCAAATTTAAAGATTATAAATCTGCTTTTATTTGTGTTAGTTTTGATGCACTAATCAAATTCCTTGTGTTAGTTTGATACTATGACCAAGTTTAATTAGGAATACTTATTTTTAAAATAAATAAATGTCTAATCTACGTGTTCAACCCAATCAATGTGAGTTGGGTTAGACCCCGTCATGAGTGGGTTGGATTGAGTGTTTTTTCAACCTAACCATGTTGGATTAGATTGAAAATCTCCCTCAAATCTACTTATGCACACCTTTTTATCCTAGTCTCTAATGGGCCCTATAAGTTTTTCTAACTATATTGTTTAGCCACATGATTAGGCCCAGTACTGGAAGGCCTTTTAATGATTATTAAGCCTTTTATTCAAAGGTTCTTGTGAATTTCACACACTCATAGCCTAGGGGCCCATATATGACTAAAATAGAGTTCCATGATCATTGGAATGCAAACTCATCCACTACAATTTGGCAAAAATTCAAAATCATATTTAAGAGAGGGTTGGAAATTAAGATAAGAATAAGAGAGTACATGGTGGGGTGGGGCCTATCTACTTTGGATGCGAACAAGTCAACAGAGACTCCGGGGTCAACAACCCTACCATCCGATTTGTGTGGTTGCGATTCACTGGCTGAGATTAAAGCAGCTAGCAACAACTTTGATAATGTTTTCATGATTGGGGTTGGTAGGTTTGGTAACGTGTATAAAGGTTACACTGATGGATGGGCCCAGGGCAACCCCGTTTCCATCAAACGATTAAAGCCTGGGTCTCAACAAGGGGCCCACGAGTTCAAGACCGAGATTGAGATGTCTCTTCAACTCCATTCTTATTGGGTATTGTAAATTTGTAATAATGGCAATGAGATGATCCACGTATATGATTATGTGGCTCGTGGAATCCTTCGTGAGTCGTGACCATCCTTACAACACCAATAATTCACCACTTTCCTGGCAAAAAGATGGAGATTTGTATTGAAGCCGCACATGGGTTTAACTACCTTTACACGGGGCAAAGCACATGATCAATCATCGTGATGTGTGGAGACCACAAATATCTTACCGTATGAGGAATATTTTAACTATATTCAATTATTTTCAATTAACTTTCAATTTTGATCATTCTAAAAAAGTATATTAAAATAAGTAAAAATATTAAAAATAAAATAATAAAAAGTTAGCCATAAAAGCTGCTACTCCTCAGTCCTGCCATCATGCTAGTCCACTGCTTTTTCCCCTCAAATTTGTAATTAGAGTAGTGAAAATACTTTAAACATATATTTACACCCACGTCTGAAATATGATAAGACTAGACCTCATGTGGCCTATAGATAGCACTCATCTCTACTTTTTCTTTTCTTTTAACATATACTTTTTAAAAAAAAAAATTTATTTTTTTATATTTAATAGTTGAGATTTAAAGTTACTTTTTACAACTTTAAATCTCAATCGTTCAATACTAATCGCATCAGGTGGAATGATTTCAATCCACCTCCAATGTATAATTTGACTTTAAAGGGCTCTTCATTCAATAAAGTGATAGAATAATGTGAATTTAAAGAGCTCTTTGTTCAATAAAGTGATAGAATAATGTGAATTTAAAGAGTTCATTCAATAGTGACAGAAACTGATGACAGAGGATTACGAGGATAAGAAATGTGTGGATTTGGTGATAAGAAAATATGGTAGGATGATGCGTTCGTATTTTTATTTGATATTTTATTTTTCTTCCAATCTTCAAAAGAATCACGCCAGTGACAATTTTGTAAGGATTAAAAATGTTTTTTGACCTTTCACTGTCTCTGTCATAATTTTCTAAATCCTACCGACATAATGAAGACACAAACTTGTGATATGTAAAGTTGGGCCAAAATGGCCAAATAGGCCAAAACTATTAGTGTTTTACCGGTGTTTGAAATATATTTAGCAATGTACTACTTTGAGTTTCATAAAATATGGCAAAATGCTATGCAGAATTCGAGTTTTACAAACTCATGTACCATGTAAGAATGTATTTTGTATGCCATGCATGAGAGTATTTTTTATGGAATTTGAGTCTTTGAAACTTGAGTTTCATGTCAAACTCAAGTTTTAAAAAATTACTACATTGCTAAATATTTCTCAGACAGTGGTGAAACACTAATAATTTTGGCCAACAGTGGGATTTGGCCATTTTGGCCTGTGATGTTAGGGTTACAACTAGTTTGGTTTGACGAGTGAAAAATTGGAGAGATAAACAATGAAGAAGGGATAAAAAAAATAAAAGAATAAAAAATATTTAATTTTCTCTTAAATGTGTTTGATACATGATAGAAACTCTACTCTAGCTTAATCTAAGTGTATATATGTGTGAAGCTCCCTCTTGGAGACTTGAATCTTGGTCCTTGTCCCTTGTCCCCCACACCCCACAAACACTTATATTTGTAAAGTGACCATTGCATCAAGGGTGTATAGTGGTTAGATAAAAGGAAAATTGAACAAATGAAAAATGAATTTGGCATAAATTTATACTCATGTCCTGTTAAATAAAACAAAAACTAAGACATTATTTTTTCTTAAAAATTTGTATATAAATAGGACTTCATATATGAAGGGTAAAATACTATTTTGGTCCCTAAAATTTAATAAAAGTTTATTTTCCGTCCATAAATTTGAAAAAAATACTTTTTTCATTCTTAAACTTTGTAAATAGTTTTTTCAATAGTTTAGAAACAAAAATAGGGATAAAAAAGAACTTTTTTTTTTTTTTTTTTTTTTTTTTGTATTTTTGGCGAAGGTATTACAGAAATTGGTGGGAGAGTTTATCTTGGAATTTTTTTTTTTTTTTTTTTTGATAAAATTATCTTGGACTTTTATTCGTCTTTCTTACATGCAAGACATTTTTATGCAAACCGTTATTATAGATGTTAATCTTTTTTTAATAAAAGTTATAAATGTTAATCAATTTTTTTTTTTTTTTTGGTTTTATATATGTATATGTTAATCTTTATTGTCTATGCCTCATAGCAGTTGGCCACCTATTGTAGCGACGCTCGTGTTTTCATGTCAGTAGCTGAGTTCGGGTGTTGTGGAAAGGTGTTAGAAAAAAGGGTAACCTCTAATGTGTGATTGAATTGAGTTAGTTTTAATCTATTGTTACCAAAGTTAGTGAAGTCACCACGAATCATTAGGTTTTTTCTAAGGTGTGATTGGTCACCTGACTCTATTTGATTTTATTGCCAGTCTTAGGTTTAGAAAAATGGTCATTTTTCCTAATCTAATATGGATGGTAGAAAATCTTGATTCTTGAGTTCAGAAGTCTGGTTACGTATGGAGAAGGTGTTCGGCACCCCACAATGCATGTTCGGAGATAGTCCTTCATTTTGATAAAATCTTAATTTTTGGACAATGACAATTGAAAAAAAGCTATTGGCATTAGCTTTTAGGGCTTTAAAAGAATTAGGCTTTGAGGTTTGATTTTGTAAAGGGATATGGTCTTTATCAATGCTGTGCTACACACATTTGGAATTGTTGCTGAATTTCCATGATGAAAATGTGGTAGCATTTCACCTTATTTTCCTAGCAAAAATCCAGCAACATTTTAGGCCAGGTGCGTCATAGCACACAAAATACTATTCTCACCAAGCTTTCGCAGTGAGAATACAGCAAAAGGATGCCCCATTTTCATGCAAAAATCTAGCAGAGTTTCGTGTTTGGTGCACTATGGCGCACTGGTAGAGTTTCATACCTGTGTATTTGGCATGAGTCAGTATGTTCATACTAGGGCAAGCCGAGGGTCACTAGAGCATCAAACACATTGACACCTGTCGCATACACAGGGAAACCAATGTCACTAGCTGACTGTTGGTTTAATCATGATCTGTATCTCATACAAAACATACATAGCAGAAAATAGTTAATGGATCTACTTCATTGTGATTGATAACATGCACTATGTAAACTTCAGAATTCAAGAACAAGAAAGGGTACCTTGGTGCGGTGGGGTTCAAAACAAAGATTGGAAGCACTTGGGAATATTTTTAATCTTCACTCTAATTCTACTTTACGCCCAAGAAATGTGGTCTCTCAATCAGTTTTTAAGGGAGAATGATAAGTGTCTCATACTCACATTCACACTAGTTTTCAACAGTGTCACTTTTTCATACATTACAAATTCTGTATGTTTCTCCCTTAATATCTAACTGATTATCTAATTGGGTTGGCCTATTTGGCCTTTCCAGTTCGGCTTTAGTGTGTGGCTTGGAGTGCGACTAAAAGGGACCAAGAAGACACTAGCTCCAATGGGCCTTGGGCTTTTCTGTTATCTCTTGACAAGTCTAAAGTTACTATTAATTATATTTAATACCACTATATAAATATAGTTATACTCTAGGACTTATTTATAAATTATATCTCAAGACTTCATTATATATGCAATCCCTCTAAAATATTCGTAATAATACAAAGTCATGAATGTAAACTGTCACTTTGTAAATTACTACATCTTAATTCCTTGAGTACCCGGTTTAATCCTTTTAAGTTATTCATCATATATTTATGAAATTTAATGTCACAAATATATACTTTAGTAATTATATGAGACTATCTATAAATGAATTAATGGGATATTATCTTTAGTCTATGAGACGCATAGTATGTGATTTATGTGAAAAGTCGCAGAAAATATAAATCACAAGTTCTTTGTAAACTCAAAATTTTAGTTCCTAGTTAGTGATGAAATTGGGCATTTCATCTGCGAAGACTATAACATATCAACTAAGATGATTTGTCTTGATCATGGAAGTGGAGACTTCTAGTTGGTATATTGATATGTTTTATGAGTTAAGACATATTGAACTAGACCGCTGTGAGATTTATTATTCTCCTAACGACTATCAAATGAATAATAAATCTCACGACTTCTATTTACATCAACTTTAAATCCTGAGAGAATAATGGACCTGATTATGAGATGTAAGTTGTTTTGATATATCAGGAGTGAGATCTATTAGTCATTGGCAAAACCTCAGTATGTTCGCTAACTGCATTTAATGTTAATGGAACATATATTCTTAAGATGGAATTCATAATATCTTAATGGAGATATAAAATATTCCTTTGAGATAAGTTCAATAGGTTTGGTTATTCAGAGAGTTGGGCCCAACTACTTTAGTAAGCAGTTACTAAAGTATATATTTATGAAATTGGATTTCATAAATATACGATGAATAACATAAAGGATTAAATCAGGTATTCAAGAATTTAGATGTAGTAATCTTCAAAGTGGCAGTCTATACTCATGACTTTGTTTTACTACGAATATTTTAAAGAAGGGGTTTCACGTATAATAAAGTTTTGGAATATAATTTATTAATAAGGCCTAGAGTGCAATTATATTCATAAATTGAATATAATTAATGGTAACTTTGGACTTGTCAAGAGTTGACAGAAAATCCCAAGGCCCATTGAAGCTAGAGTCTTATTTGTTCCCTTTTGGTCCCATTCCAAGCCACAAACTAAAGCCCAGTTGTTTTGGCCCAAAAGGCTAGCCCAATTAGATAATCAGTTATACATAAGGAGAGAAACATACAGAATTTCATAAGTCTTTTTCGTAAGTGTTTTCATTAAGAACATACAAGAAATGAAATGGTTTGTATGTGAGTGTTGGACACTCTCCTATTCTTTCCTTGAAAACTGATTGAGAGACCACACTTCTTGGGCATTAAATGAAATTGGAGTGAAAATTAAAAGTGTTCCCAAGTACTTCTAATTTTTGTTTTGAATTTCACCGTTTCAAGGTACGCTTTCTTGTTCTTAAATTCTAAAACTAACATAGTACATGTTATCAATTGCGAATAAAGCAGATCCGTTAGTTTTTCACTGCAAATATTTTGTATGTGATACAAACATGTTTTTTCCCAATAGCTCTAACCAAAACAAATCCTATTTTGGCTATTACCTTCTCCATTAGTTTGTTCTCATATGCAGGAATAGCCCCGTTAGCTGGGTTTTATAGCAAATCCTATTTGTTCTGCACCGCTTTGGGTTGTGGGGCTTACTTTCTAGCCCCAATGGGAGTAGTGACTAGCATTGTAGGTCATTGAGTGGCTGGAAGGTTGCCACCAGTAAGTAAGTTTTGGACTGAAGGCAGTTATCTGTGCACCAGACACGTAGCTTATCGAATCAGTTGCGACACGAATTGGAATGCATGCTACAAAAGATAGGATCGAGTCTGATACTTCAACTGTCTACTCAATATCCTTGTATGAGTCCATAATCACTACACGAGATGAACCTTGGTTTGGTGAATTGAAGTTGGCCTTTGGTGTAATAGGACTCCCAGTTATTGCGCGTGATTGTATACTAAGGTGCTCCTTACCGGTTGTTGGAACGTTGCGAGCTGGGCTGAGCCTCAATTTAGAAAGTTGAAGAGCCCAAAAGTATAAATAGGGGGTTACAAATTATTCATCTCATTGGGGGTGAAAAACGAATAGACATCTCGATGTGATACAGCCTTTTCTATTTTAGTTGGGAAAGAACGGTGAAGTCTATCCTAATCTTCCAATGAAGAATAAGAGGAGAGCAAAGCGCCAATGGCACATAAAGCACATGCGGAATGGGCACACAGAAAAATAAGTGTGAAGAAGAAGCAGCCGAGCTCATTCCCTTTGCTTCATGGGCCTAAAGTAGTGCAATCTTTCCTGGCCAAATAAAGGATTCAGGGCTTCATGCTACACTACTTAACTATAGAAATATATATTTTTTTAGTAATATATGTGAATAGAAAGATAGATCCATCCATCTATCCTATCCGATTTCCATTTTGATATCTAAAAATGAATCGATTTCGTTCAATGTTTGATTCAAAGAACTACGCTTAGCCCCCTCGCTCATGAAACGGCTCTGTTGTAATGGATGGTAGAGCATCCGAGTACCCTAAGCACTGGAGTGATCCAATAGCCGGGAAAGGGCCTAGAAGTGCCTACTACTACACCACACTACACTTGGCTCTACATCTACACACTTACAGAGCTAACCCTAGTCTAGTCCCTAGCAGAGCTTAGAGGGCTTCCATCCTTATTCCTTATCCCTATCTTCGCCCAGGCTAACGGGGCCTTACTTATTCAGGGGGGAAAGTAGAGCCTCAAGAAGCACTGTTGATATGAAAATCCTTGCCCCTCTTCATTCTTTATAGGGTTCCAAATCTTTCTTCAACGTAGGTGACAACAGCGATGTAGAGATGGAAGAGATCAAACATGGGAATAAGAAGCAAGCTTGCCTTCCTTTTTGGTTCTTTTGATAGAGGGGGGATGGAGAAAGTGGACAAAACAGACTAGCATTTCTCATTGAACAAATACTGGAAAAGAATCATATTGAAAACATTCCTAACTAACCAGCCCCTTCCTTCGTGGAGCCATGTATTGTAAGTTATTCAAACCTGCCTAGAGCGAGCCTTCCATAAAGGCAAGTGAAGTTGGTCAGCCGTAAGTGTTTCACTTGTTAGGAACATATATCATTATTTTATGTGGTTGACTAAACCTTTGAAAAAACATACTTTACTTGTATTTGGGTAGATCTAGGATGTTTTTAATACTTCAAGAAACAAGGTTTCAAGATTAAGTGTTAAATCCATGCAAGTCTGTCCAAGAAACACGCTGAGAAAGTGCCTATCATTAAAGCTCGAGCTTAAGAAATTGTTCCAGCCCCGTGGCTCGACAGCTGCTCGATAGCTTCTCGACAGATGCTATCTATCGAGGTTTAAGAAAAACATAATTTCTGATTTGTTTTCTTCCAATTTGTTGATATGTCTTTGGGTCTTCTTTTCTCACAATCCTAGACATATAAAAGGATTATTTTAAAGGCCATCAAAGATGACATAGCCAAAAGCACAATTACACAAGCATTGAGCAAAGTCTGTTCAAGCAATTTGTAACTGAAGACAAAGTTTGCCTTAGTTCATCTCTATTGTGAAGAAGCTGCTGTGTTTGTGCACCATAGGGTTTTGTAACCGAGCATCTTCTTGATCTTCATCGTGTGGATGAACTGAAGAACTTTGCAGCCAACATCTTTCTCAAATTGGTGATTGAAGTTGCATATTGGGATCCGCGCAATTGGTTAGTCACGTACTGGGAGCCGTGCATCAAAAGGAGAGATTATCACTACAAAACAAGTCCAATTAGATATTGGGGTAAAGGTTCAACTATAAGTTGGTAGAAGGTATTGGGATTCCTTTACTTGTAACCGCTTGTTTTGATAATAGTAGATTCTCGGGAGTGGTGACCTTAAAATCACCCGTTGGGGTTTTGGCCTTGGAGGTTTTCTCCATTCGTAAACAAATCACCATGTCATATTTTATTTTCGCTGCATTTAGTTTATTGGTGATTTGCTTGTGCTACCACGCGTTTGCATGTTAAATTTGTTAATTAATTAAATTTGGCTAATTAATCAATCAATCCATCACAAGAGGTCAATACGTTTTTGGCCTATCAGAATTTTTGTTGACCACTTCTTATTGTGCCATGTGGTTGCATAAATTACTGCCACATTTACATTTTAAAAACATTAAAAGAAGTGACTTTTTGTATAGTGGTTTCTGCGAAACATTTAATTTAAAGACACAATTCTCTATATTAAATGTTTTATTTAGTAATTTTGATGTTTAGTAGCCTATATTAATTTAAAGACACAATTCTCTGATTCAAAAATACAACATTCTAACTTTTGGGTAGGAGTTACAAACCCGTTTCATATTCCTACCCATAAAAAAATATATATATAAAAAAAAAATCTAAGACTTTACTCTGTTTCTATACGCTACTCCTCTCTCCCTTTCTCTCTCTCTCTCTCACTCTCTTCTGAAAAAAATGGCATCTCTTTTCACTCTTTGTTCTTTATTTCTTGCAAGAACTTTGTGACAATTTCTCCATGCAAATTTTTACCTATTTTCAAACAAAGCCTTAAAGCAAGAAAAACATCTTTAAGGCACATCGAGAAGAAATAGTGACCTGGAGAGAGAAGTTTGAGGGCTGCCAACATTTTCAAGCCAGCACTCACCTTAAGTCGGCATCCCACCACCGTAATACCACAAACACCACATTAGTTAACGGTACTTTTTTCTGTTCACAAAATTTGACATGAGTTGTTTAGTTTTGATTTACGTATGTAGCCTAGAATTGGTTTTGATTAAGGTTTAAAATTTAGAATTGATTTGAGAGACTTAGAAAGATGAGAAAAAGAAGGGCACGATTAGAGGATTTTGAAAAGGGTTTCCTGCCATGTGTTTGATGAAATTTCACTTTAGACAGGTGGTATATAATTTTTGGATTCAATTCTTTCTTTTTCCCATATTGATATAAAATATTGGCCTTCTGTTGTGTTCACAAAATCCTTTTGAGTTGTTGTTGATTTCTTGGCTTGGTTTGTTTGCAGTAGTTTTGCTGCTTTTGGGATTTTGTATATATATGTTGATTTTATTGGTTTATTTGTTGTTCAATTCTAAATTCCAACATAATCAAACAATGTACTATTTATTGCATATTTATTGGTAAAATGTTTGTGCATTTATGCTTGCATTCAATCAATTTGATGTTAGAATTATGACTTAGGATCTGATTTGCTTTTGTTTACTTCGAATTAGTTCACTTTGATGTAGTTTACTTTGATTAAGTGCACTTTGAGTTACTCTATTTAGGACTAGTTCACTTCAAGTCAGTTTGTTTTGAATCAAGTTATTTCGAATCAATAGCATTGGAATATAAGTTAGACTTAGAAATTGAAAATTAGTCTCTTGAGGATTGTAGTCACTTTAGTTTCTTATCTATCATTGTACTTGCATTGCACAAAAAGTCTTCTTAAGTGAGGTATTTTGAACTTTTGCAAAATCAAATTTTACTTTGAATTGGGTTTTCACTTCAATCCTAATGTAATTAATTTACTTCGAATTAGATATGAGTTAGACTTAAAAATTGAAAATTAGTCTCTTTAGTATTGTAGTCACATTAATTTCTTATCTATCATTTTTTTTATGAGGGTAAGCTGCCTGCTCTCACAATCAAATTGTTTGATGATATGAAGGAGATTAAAAAAGATAAATTTTCACTAAATTGCACTGTTTCATTAAAATCTGCACTACACTGCACTGTTTCAAACTTTCTACACTGCACTATTTCTCTTCTATTAATGTGTCTCGGTTGAAAATTGGATTCTTATTGTTTTGCATGTAGGGATTTAGCATTTTGATATTTGGCTTATTTGGTAATACAACTACAAGACAAGGAAAGTCAGGTATTTACTAGTTTTTTCTTTATTCTGTACTGCTTATTACATATTTATTGGTAATATGTTTGTAGGACTTTGAAATTGGAATATGATTGCATATTTAAGTTTCTTGGTTATCTCAAACTTGGTTTTATGTTTGGTTTAATTGTTTCATCTCAAGATTTCCATTGTTTTAATTACTTCTATGTACAATTTGTATTTTATCAAATAATCAATTTTTTTTTTTTTAATTTTGAAGTTTATTTTTCTCCAATTTTTCCCCTTTCTATAACACATAATTGTTAATTTTTAATATATGGTTTTGCTATATAGTTATATTTATGAATTAAATTTTGTGAATGCTTTACTTTTAGTTTATTCCCCAAGCATGGAGTCTGCTTTCTATGCAAGATTGAGACGAAGATTAATTTTATTTGAAAAGAGAAATAGAAGGGGTACGATATTGAGATATTAAAAAAATATTTTTCTTTAAAAAGCTCATAATTATTATGTAACCTAATAATTAGTATGTAACGTAGACCAAACAAGAACAAGAGATGACAAACCATTTGAAAGGAGTATTCGACGTAGACAATATAACACTAATGAAAAGCGGAAAGCAACATAAGTGCTATATTTTTTAGTTCTCATAAAAATGTTCTAAAATTAGGAAGAAAAAGTGAATTTTTGTTTTTGTTGTCATTGGAAAATTTACAGAACCATTGGATTTAGGACTTGCAACAATAGTATGTGAACATTGTGGAGCTCAACTTTGGTATAAAGAGAGAACTATAAACAATTGTTGTAGAAGAGAATTTGTCAAATATTGAGAGTGATGGACCAGAGACCAACATTGTTGTTGATGAGACAAAAGCATACTTGGATTGTAGATATATTTCAACTTTTGAAGCATGTTGGAGAATATTTGAATTTCCAATTCAATTTCGATATCCACTTGTTGAAAGATTAAATTTTCATTTGGAAGACGAACATCCCATCATTTCTCTAGAAAATACAAGCTTGGAAAATGTTTTAAATATATATGGTATTGAAGAAACAAAGTTTGCAGAATGGATGAAAACAAATGAGGCTTTTGAAGATGCTTGAGAGATGACTTATGCTGAATTTCCTACAAAATGGGTTTGGCATAGTAATGACAAGCAATGGCAAAGAAGAAAATCTAAATATTGTATTGGAAGAGTGTATTACACACATCCTTCAAGTGGAGAAGAAACTTTAAAGAATTAAGGACTATAAACGATGTTACTTATCCAACTTATTAGGAAGCCTGTTATGCACTTGGACTTGTTAATGATGACAAAGATTGGCATGATTCCCTAATTGAAGCTTCGAGTTGGGCTAGTGGGCAACAATTGTGTCAACTATTTGTTATAATGCTATTGTTCTATGAAGTAGCTGATCCATTAAGTCTTTTGGAATCCAATTGGAAACTAATTACAGAAGATATACTGAATAGGCAAAGGCGTATCCTCCAATTCCAAGAATTAATCTTATCAGATGACCAATTGAGAAATTATGGATTGTATGAAATTGAACAAATCCTCTAACAATATAGAAGATCACTTAGAGATTATCCACAAATGTCCCAGCTAGATATGGATCTTATTCAGAATGGGAATAGACTTATTCAAGACAAAATGTCATATGATATATCAAGTTTGAAAAGAGAACATGAGATCCTAATTTTTGGTCTAAACAATGAACATAGAATAATCTACAATTCAATAATAGAAGTTGTTACTACTAAAAGAGGGGGAATGTTTTTTGTCTACGGACATGGTGGGTAAAACTTATCTGTATAGAACCATTCTGTCTGGTATAAGATCAAAAGGCAAAATTGCTCTTGCTGTTGCATCTTTAGAAATTGCTACTTTGTTGCTTCCTGATGGAAGGACTGCTCACTCAAGATTTCATTTCCCAATTAATGTAAATGATGACTCTACCGGTGACATAAAGCAAAGAACACAAGCAACGGAACTTCTCTAAAAAACAAGTATTATACTTTGGGATGAAGCATTGATGGCACATAGGAATTGTTTTCAAGCTGTGGACTGCACGTTACGAGATATATTACAAATTGAAGATCCTTAAAATATTGAAAAACCTTTTGGTGGTAAAGTTGTAGTTCTAGGTGGTGGTTTTCGACAAATGCTTCCAGTTGTGAGAAAGGGAAGACGAGAAGATATAGTCCAATCCTCAATTAGCAAGTCATATCTATGGAATGATTGTCATGTGTTTAAACTCTAAAAAAATATAAGGCTTCTATAGAACAATATGAGTAGACTAAAAACATCATTTATAAAGGACTTTAGTGAGTGGATTCTTAAAATAGGTAATAGTGAATTGGGAGAAGGAGATGGGGATAACAACATTTCAATTCCAAGTGATTTGATTATCCAACATTCAGAGAATCCAATGCAAGATATTGTTGACAACACATATCTGATGGAATTATAACATGCTTGTTTCGTATACAAAACATACGCAGTAGAAAAATATAAAACGGATCTACTTCGTACATAAAAGTTAACATGCGCGCTATATAAGTTTCAGAATATAAGAGCAAGAGAGTGTACCTTGGAGCGGTGAATTTCAAAACTTGAAGATGAGAAGCACTTGGGAATACTTTCAATCTTCACTCCAATTCCACTAACGCCCAAGATGTGTGGTCTCTCAATCAGTTCAAAAAGGAGAATGTCAAAAAGTGTCACATACATTTTACACCACTTCACAAGAGTGTTCTTTCAAACTCTCTCTATGAATTCTCTATTTCTCTTACATAAAAATTCTATATGTTTCTCCCTTTGTATTTAAATGATTATCTAATTGGGCTAGTCTTTTGGGCCTTTCTAATTGGGCTTAAGTGTGTGGCTTGGAGTGGGACCAAAAGGGACTAATAAGACACTAGCTCCAATGGGCCTTGGGCTTTTCTGTCAACTCTTGACAAGTCCAAAGTTACCATTAACTATATTTAATACCACTATATAAATATAGTTGCACTCTAGGCCTTATTAATAAATTATATCCCAAGACTTTATTATACATGCAATCCCTTCATAAAATATTCGTAGTAATACAAAGTCATTAAAATAGACTGCCACTTTGTTTGTTACTACATCTTAATTCCTTGAGTACCCGGTTTAATCCTTTAAGTTATTCATCATATATTTATGAAATCCAATTCCATAAATATATACTTTAGTAACTCCGTACTAAAGTGGTTAGGCCCAACTCTCTGAATAACAAACCCATTAAACTTATCTCAAGGGAATATTTTGTATCTTCGTTAAGAGATTATGAATTCCATATTGAGAATAAATGTTCCATCAACACTAAATGTGGATGCCCAACATACTGAGATTTTGACCGTAACTAAAGATCTCACTCCTGATATATCAAAGCAACCTACACTTCATGATCAGGTCCATTATTCTCTCAGGATTAAGAGTTCATGCAAATATAAGTCGTGAGTTTATTATTCATTTGACAGTCGTTAAGAGAATAATAAATTTCACACCGGTCCAGTTCAATATGTCTTAACTCTTAAAACATATCAACATATCAACTAGAAATCTCCATTTCCATGATCAAGACAAATCATTTTAGTTAATATATTATAGTCTTCGCAGATGAAATGCCTAATTTCATCACCGACTACGAACTATAATTCTGAGTTTACAAAGAACTTGTAATTTATATCTTCTGTGACTAAATCACATAAATCACATACTATGCATCTCATGGACTATATGATAATGTCCCAATATTCATGTTACCAATATTTTCAAATAATAATACAACTTTATTAACCATAACATCAAGTCATACATAATGTCATACATAATAAAATACACAGCATCATACAATAGGATTTAAGGACACATATCCCAACAATATCCAAGTTTGGAAAGTAAATACACAGATCCAAGTTACCTACAAGATAGGGCAATTCTTGCCCCTTTAAATGAAGTTGTAAAAGAACTAAATGACTACATTGTGTCATCCTTGAATGGAGAAGTTCATGAATATCTAAGTTCAGATTATATATGCATGGCTTCTTCAAATGTTCCTGACCAAGATATCCTGTATACTGTTGAATTTTTGAATATGTTGAGATTTCTAGGATTGCCAAACCATAAATTGACATTAAAAATAGGTTTGCTTGTAATGTTGCTTAGAAACCTAAATCAGAATTAAGGTTTTTGTAATGGAACATGACTCATTATAACAAGATTAGCTACATGGGTGAAAGAAGCAGAAATCATAACTGGCACTAATATAGGCAAACAAGTGTTCATTCCAAGAATAACATTATCTCCAAGTGATTCAAAATGGCCATTCGTTTTAAAGAGACGACAATTTCCAATTTCAGTGTGCTTTGCAATGACTATAAATAAAAGCCAGGGACAATCATTGTAACATGTTGGAGTGTATTTGCCAAAACCTATTTTTTGTCATGGGCAATTGTACGTTGCAGTGTCTAGAGTTACAAGTAGAAATGAACTAAAATTCCTCACCATTAACAATGAGACTGAAACAAAGTCTGAAAAAAAAAAAATATTGTGTATAAAGAAGTTTTTACCAATCTTTGACTCAAGAATCCAACTACTAAAGGTAACATAATTTTATATATTATTTATTTTTCTATTTATCTCCTCCAAATTGATTTAGCCACTTCATATATGCTTACTATTTTGTTAAATTTCATGTCTATAAGATAATTGAATACAAGCTAATTACTATTTTATATCTTTAACAAGCTAATTACTTTTTGGTGTCTTTGTTATACTGCTTTGTTTTGTTTTATTCTATGAAGTATCTAAATGAAAGATTGAATTTTTATGAACTTTCAAATTTATTAATCTATACAGGTAGGGATCCAAGATGATGCAATATTCTCTCCTTAATCAGCTTTGTATAGTCAAACATAAAGAAAATTGGAAAGTCAAGATCAGAATATCAAGGATGTGGAATGCAATCAACTCAAAAAATAATGATATTATTAGTTTAGATATGATTTTAATCAATGAGCAGGTTTGTTTTTCTTCTATAGCTTTTAATATTGTTCGATCTTTATATAAACCATGAACTCTATGTATATAAAACTGATGCACTTTACTTGCAGAATAATGCAATACATGCAATCATTCGAAATAATATTGCCAAAAAGTTCAAGCCTCTTTTGCAAGAAGGAAAATTGTATGAACTCTCTTATTTTCAAGTGGTTGATGGAAATGCGTTGTATAGATCAGTAGGCAAGGACTTCAAGATCGTGTTCACATTGAAAACTAGCATTAAGAAAATAAAGGAGACTGATGTTGATATACCGCGTCATAAATTTGAATTTGTTGACTACAATAAAATACATGAACAAGTTAATAAACATGTCCAGCTATCAGGTATCTCTATATATATTATGCGTTATATTAAATTTTTTAATAATTATGCATTATATTATTGTTATATATGAAAATAATTACATGCACATTTTGTAATGCCTTGATATCAATGCAAATGTGATTGGTGTTGGACCGATTGAGTAACCTTGCATCAAAGGATCAAATGTCTCAATGAGAAACATAAATGTCATGACTATAGAGTATGTCTTTTTTTTTAAATAATTTTTTTTTTGAATACATGCGCTTTTTATTTTTATTTTTTTTTTTGATAAGCCAATACATGCACTTATACTATATGAATTTACATTGTAACATTGGAAAATTTGAACAAAGGAAATGAAATTAAGCTTACACTTTGGGGATCAGTTGCAAATCAAGTTGAGGAGAGCTTCTTTATTGAAAATCAAGGCCCTTTTATCATAATAGCTACATGTTTGACTGTCAAGACTTTTAAAGGCAAGTTCATTTCTTTTTTCTATTTCTCTTTATAATTATCTTCTGAACTACATAAGAAATCATCCAATTGTTTGAAATACAAAGTATTTTGGCTGAATTATTATGTAAGCATCTAATTAAGAAGTTGTATAACTGGCTGGAAACTCAGATTTAGTTTGTTATTTTCTATTTGATTATTGAATGCCCTGTAGATTTTATAATTTTGAATTTGGTTGGAAATTTTTATTATTATTTGTGAATTTGAAAATTTTGGGGCCTGAGCTAGTATGGGGCCTAGAACATAATCCTATTAAGGAAGAGATGATGTTTGTTGCTTACTGTGGTATGGCTGGACTTTTACTATGTTAGCCTTGACTGTTTCACTTAACTTGAATGTTTGTTGTGTTGCTTTAAATGCAAATTTTGTATTTGTAGAACCAATTTTGTATTGGGTTTTTGTTTTGAAATGGTTTATCACATTCTGTTTGCAACTAAACTGTTTATTGTGGTTTTATGTGAATTTATTTGTTTTAGAATTTTTTATATATTCATTAGGTTTTGTGAGATAGTTTACATTGAACATGAGGGATGGACTCAGTAAGAAGCTAGAATAACCTATTGTAGATGGGTGGGATCTCATTTCAAATTCTAGCTTTGAGAGACCCCATTCCCTCCCTTTCCTTTTTTCTTTCTTGAGAGAGGTTTGTTTTCTTTTTTATCCATTTCAAGAGCATGGTTTTTGGGGTCCTTAATCCTTGGTAGATGCAGAACTTCCCCATCCCACCTCCAAAAAAATAAAATAAAGATAGGAGTAGACAATAAACTTTAGATATCTAATAAATCATGTGAGTGAGCAAAGGTTGAAGAGCATTACCCCGCTACCATTGTATATCATACATTTTAGCCATACCCAAGAGCATAAGAATGAATAACTGTTAGTCTGTATTATGTGAAGGGAAGATTAAACAAAAAAACAAAGTGAACATAAGATGAGGACCTCATGTGCCCAGAATGACCCTTTTCCACCATGGCAAGTTGATGGTGAGCCACAACTTAAAGAAGGCCAATACTTCTCCAGATCATCATGTCATTTTTTAGAGATTTTGCTATCTGGTTGGAATCAGTTGCTTCAAGACTGATTTTGTTTCACATGCTTACTAATTAGAATGACGCATTTTCGATTAGTGCTCTATTGAGAAGTAGTTATATGTTTTTCAAGTTCCTTCTTAAGTGATTTTTCTAAATTAAATTCTAAATTTCCAATAAATCTCTACCAAATCTGACTTTCTAATGATATCATTCAATTTACCACCTAAGCAAGAGTGAATTGGGATTTGTATCCTTTTATACATCAATCTATTTAGTCCATAACTTAAAGAGTCCCAAAGTTCTCCAAATGGAAAAATATTGGTTAAAGGGAGTTCAAAATATAGAGAACCAATCATAAAACTACTCTCCTGTGATATACACACACATTACACTACATAATCTACACAATAATTGGAGGACTTCTCTGGCTATGTATTGTACAATAAATTATAGATATCTCATTAGTAAATTACAATTTTCTTGTTGGTACATATAATATAGCATACAAATACATTGATGTTTACAGCTCATGATCAGGTCAAGATTAAACCATACAAACCTTTACTCAAATGTCATTATCTTTAGCATTAATATCTAGCATAGCAAAGTTGGATTATTTACCTCTTTTATTGTACATGTCTACAAGATACTATGCCCTCTGATCTAGACCTCTCTCTATTATTGTGATGATTCCATTGAAACTTCAATGTACTTTTTTTCTAATGAATCTCATGCATTGCAGGAGAGTATAACTTATCGTCAACAAGTGGAACAAGAGTTTATATTGATTTGGACATTCCTAAGACTACTAAATTCAAAGATCAGTAAGTGCTTTGTTTTGGATTCACATTTTTAATATATTTACAGTCTCTACAATACTATGTGTGCATTTGGATACTGCTTATTTTTCTAACAACTGAAAACTAAAAACAATAAAAAAATATTTTTTGGATGACTGTTCACAAGAAAAACACTATACACATGCCTATTTGCACTGTTCATGTCCAATGAATAGTGCAATAGACGTTGGTTAAAAAAAAAAAAAGCCTAACGTGTAAAACGCGCACACCAGACGCACAAAACAAACAGACACTATGTCTAATATCTTTATATAATATAACAAACTGGTGGAAAATAACCAACCAATAGTACAAATGCCAAAGCAATTCAAACCACAAGTGACAATTCAAGAAGAGATGAACATCAACAGAAGAACCATAAGTGAAATAACAAAAATTATGTGGGACTCCGATAATGAGGTAAGAAAAAAAAAACGTTCAACAATAACATTGTGTCCTTAACATTGCTTTATGTACTATAGATCTGCTTTTACAAAATTTAACTATAAAATTATGAATTGATTGATATTAAATTCAATTTCTAGGAAACTATCTTTACTGTCAAGGAAAGATTATAAACATTGACATAGATAATTCCGGTTGGTACTTTATGTCTTGCGAAGTATGTCGTAAAAAGGTAAAGTCAAGAGATAAATTTTCGTGGTGCAACAATTGCAACAAGGCATGCTTCCCAATCCCAAAGTACACAAAATGAAAATGTTTATTTTTTATATTAAAATACACTAACTAATAAGATATTAACATTATATATGCCTTTTCTTTTATCACGTATAGAATTCAATTAAAGGTTGAAGATAGCACAAAAATGCCCACATTCATTTTATTTGATTCAAAAGCAGAAAAATTACCCAACATATCAACGAAAGACCTTTTGAACAAATCTTTAGAGGTGAGAATGTGGAAGATAAAATTAGTATTTAATATTTACTAAACTTTACTTGAGTGTACAATTTGAAAAATGTTACTTTTGTTAGGAGCCCGATGAAGTCATCCTTCTTGTGCAAATAGAAGATCTAAAAGGAAAACAATTTGTTTTCCAAATACAGCTAAATGACTATAATCTCAAGTATGGATGAGAATTCTACACCGTCAAGAAACTTTTTGACTCTTTTGAAGAAACTAACAAAGCAATTTAGCTTGATAAAATGACAGTTCAACCTGTTCTATTGCCAAGCTTACATCAGTGATACTTCAAATGAATGTAGCAACAACTTATCAACTGAAGAAGATGGTGATTGTAAAAAATTTCAAAAACTTGATGTTCAAGGCAATGTGTAACTCACCCCAACATCTGTACTCAAGGAAAACAAAAGGGCATATTTAGGGACTACTACAAAGCAACAAAGGAAGAAGATACAAAAAACACTATAAAGTTGTCTTTCAATCTCTAAGATTTTCTATGCACAATTTGGTTTTAATGGATTTGTGATTTTGGTACTAAAGACATATTGGAACAAAGGAAATTTTTTTGCTTTTATGCGCAATTTGGTTTTAATTGAAACAAAGAGGAATTAAACTCTTATATTTAGTTATTTGAGGATATAGCTTTACTTCAACATTTTTTAAATATAATGAATACATTGAATATTTAGTGGAAGTCATGAAATAAATGAAATTGAAAAATAAAAAAAGCATTAGCAAAAATACATGGTATTGAGAGTTAAGTGCATTGCATGGGTTCTTTTGTAATACTTATTAAACCAAATGTAAGGGCACATTATGATTATTGTAATATATTTCTTCATAATATCTGTATTTATCTCATTTTTAATATTACTTCATAATGTTACATGTTTCATCTTATATTAGAGTCAATTTAGCTTTCAATACTTGAAATTAGAGAGATGTTTAAACTTGAACATGTTAACATTTGATTTAAAACTATCCTGTGCATCGCATGGGTTTGCGACTAGTACAATTAAATACTTATGATTCAGTTAAACTGAGACAATTCAAGAACGCATGATAACCTAGATTAATAATGCAATTAGAAAAGTTTTTAGAAAAACTCATTCACTTTAAAACTTAATTTCTATTTGAAACTATTAGAAATACATCCAAACAATAGGAAAAACATGATTGAAATTATTGAAAGCATGGAAGAACTAATACATCAAAAGAAATCTAATTGAACAATCAAATATGTTGTTGATAAAATCCTAGAAAGAATCACATTGAATATTCATACTGTATAGAGGAAACATAACCCCTAGCCCTAGCAAAGAGTTTACGCTACCATTAGAGAAAGGAAAATACAAGATTTTTCTCTCCAAAATTCATTCTACACAGCCTCCCTTCGAAAACCTAACGTCAAAAGTGTCCAAAGAAAATAAAACGTTTACTATTTTAGTTTTCGTCCAGGTTTATAGCAGTAAATTGTGAGTTAATTTCGGCCTTCAAACATTGAGAATTTCAAAAAACTCAAAACTGGAAAGTTGTAGATATTTAAGTCACGGTTCCAACCCATCTAGTCTTGTGTTAATTGGATTTTTAAGGAGAGAGATACACCCAAACTACTAATCAGTGCTCAAATCTGATTTTTCCTTTTCAGATTATGCCTCTTTGATTTCTTTCCTTATTTGAAGCTTCCAAACATGGTAGACAACCCAAGCACTCTAGCTGCACCTCCTTAGACATTGAAGCATGGTCTTTTAGCTCCTCTTTAATTCTAGTTTGACCTCTATTCTCTCACAGACTCTTGTAAACTCATCTTTTTCATATGATCTCCTGAAAGTAGAAAATTACACGCAATGAATGACATCTTATTCAAGAAATTATGTAAAGATAAATATAGGGACTAATGCAAATCATGGATTAATTATACAAATTAAGCATAGTAATAAGGAGATAACGCCTACATAAATATATAACAAGTTGACAGGCCACAAACGCGTTGACCCCTTGTGATAACTTAGATTAATTAATTAGCCCAATTATTAATTAATCAAATTAACATACAATATCACGTGGCAGCACAAAAAAATCACCGAAACTAAGTTATGCAGTGGAAAATAAATAACACGGTGATTTGTTCACGAATGGGGAAAACCTTACGGCAAAAACCCTACCGGGTGATTTAAGGTCACCACTCTCGAAACTCCACTATTATCACAACAAGTAGTTACAAGCAAGGAATCCCAAGTACCTTACCAACCTACAGTTGAACTCTTACCCCAATACCCAATTGGACTTGTTCTGTAGTGACAGTTTCTCCTTTCGATGCACGGCTCCCAAGTATGTGACTAACCAGATGTGCGGATCCCAGTACGCGACTTCAAACACCAACTAGAAAGAGAGAGTTGTTGGCTGCAAAGTTCTTCAAATCATCAGAGATGAACTAGGGCATGAACTTTGTCTTTCATATCACAAATTTCATGAACAAGAAGTTCTGAATGAATGTGCAACTTGCATCCCCTCGACGGTCCTTAAAATAATCCTTTTATATGTCTAGGGTTAGAAGAAAAGAAGTCCCAAAGACACATTCACGGATTGGACTTGAAACAGAACTGAAAATCTGTTTTCTTTAATTCTCGACAGATAGAGGTGTTGAGGATCTGTCGAGAAGCTATCGAGCCTCAGGGCAAAACAGCTTCTTAAAGCTCGATAGATGCATGTGTCGATGTATGTGTCGAGATTTTAAAAACTTGTAATTCCTTGCTTGTTTCTTGGACAGACTTTGATGACTTCAACACTGGATCTTGAAACACTGTTTCTTGAAGTGTTAAACACATCCTTACTCAATTACAAGTAAAGTGCGTTTTGTCTAAGGATAAGCCAATTACATAAAATAGCGACATATGCTAACAACTTGAACTACATATGTCCTAACACAATTATACATTTTAAGGCGTTATCACCTAGCCTTCTTGGGCTAGGATATGTCTACTTTTCATGTTTGTTCTTAGATCCACATGTCTTTAGGCCCCTTGCCATATTTATGCTTAGATCTATGTTCATGTGCTTAGATCTACATGCCTATTATGTCCTTTGCCTTATTTATGCTTAGATCTACACGTTAGTGCTTGGATCTATGTTCATATGCTTAGATCTATGTGTTTATGTGCTTTGTGCCATGCTTGTGTGCTCAGATTTGTGTTGGTTGCTATGCCATGTGCTACTTTAGCCCTTTTTGTCTCTTGATATCTCTCTTTCTTGCTTTTTGGCCCTTTTGGTGGGTGTAGATCTAGATCCTGTGGCCTAGGCCTATATTAAAGGGTATGGATTATTTCCTTTATGCATATCCATGTTTGCATGCTTGATTTTATGCTTTATATCCATGATTTCCTCTCTAGATCTAGGCTTTGCTATGTGCTTTGTGCCTTCTGTGGGTTTGTGCTTAGGTGGTTACATCCGTCCCTCTTAGGGTTTGTTTGGATGTGACCACTTGTGAGATACACCTTCATGGTGTTGTTGTGCTTGCTTCACACCTTTTTCCACTCTGTGCAATGTTGATATGGTTGCCTTGCTTGCTTTGCACCACCTGTTTGACTTTCTTTGCTTCTTTGCTTTCTTGTTACACACTTGCCTACATGTTCATGCATGAGTCTGTGTGTGTCGTCCATACTTTAATCCAATGAAACTTTGGACATTTGATCCAAACCTACATTTGTCCTCTTAGGACACCTCTTTTTTTTTTTTTTTTTTTGATAACATGTTTTTTTGCCTCTTCATGTGTTTCACATGTTTGTTTGCCCCCATTTGGCATCCTTTTCCAGCTTGTCTTTAGCACGCTTTTCCTTTCGTTTGTTTCTTTGCTTGTCTGCTGGCTTGTTTCTTTTGTCTTTGCATGTACACGCATTGTTAGGACATATGTAGTTCAAGTTGTTAGCATATGTCGCTATTTTATGTAATTGGCTTATCCTTAGACAAAACGCACTTTACTTGTAATTGGGTAGATTTAGGATGTGTTTAACACTTCAAGAAACAGTGTTTCAAGATCCAGTGTTGAAGTCATCAAAGTCTGTCCAAGACACAAGCAAGGAAGTGCCAGTTTTTAAAGCTCGACACCTACCTCGACACATGCATCTATCGAGCTTTAAAAAAGCTGTTTTTCCCGAGCCTCGACAACTTCTCAACACCTCTCGACACCTCTCGACACCTTTATCTGTCGAGAATTAAAGAAAACAGATTTTCAGTTCTGTTTCAAGTCTAATCCGTGAATGTGTCTTTGGGACTTCTTTTCTCCTAACCTTAGACATATAAAAGGATTATTTTAAGGGCCGTCAAGCGGATGCAAGTTGCACATTCATTCAGAACTTCTTGTTCATGCAATTTGTGATCTGAAAGACAAAGTTCGTGCCTTAGTTCATCTCTGATGATTTGAAGAACTTTGCAGCCAACAACTCTCTCTCTAGTTGGTATTTGAAGTCGCGTACTGGGATCCGCGCATCTGGTTAGTCACGTACTTGGGAGCCGTGCATTGAAAGGAGAAACTATCACTACAGAACAAGTCTAATTGGGTATTGGGGTAAGAGTTCAACTGTATGTTGGTAAGGTACTAGGATTCCTTGCTTGTAACTGCTTGTTGTGATAATAGTGGAGTTTCGGGAGTGGTGACCTTAAATCACCCAGTGGAGTTTTTGCCGTAAGGTTTTCCCCATTTGTAAACAAATCATCGTGTCATTTAATTTTCGCTGCTTAACTTAGTTTGGTGATTTGTTTGTGCTACCACGTGATATTGCATGTTAATCTGATTAATTAATAACCGGGCTAATTAATTAATCTAAGTTATCACAAGGGGTCAACGCGTTTGTGGCCTGGCAAGTGGTATCAGAGCCAGCACACTCTGATTAGGGTTTAATATATTGTGTGTGATCCATTTGACCCCTGCTATCATGGATAAAGGACAATCTCTTAATTGAAGAGATCTGTGATATCAAATACATCTTGTTTTTCTAATCTCTTTTCCTTGAGTGTCTCAGAAACTACAAGTCTAAAAGTTATTTGATTTCTTCCGTGACGATTATTGAAAAGAATCTCAGTTTGTACAAGCAGAAACTAGACTGTCTCAAATTCACAATGTGTAAAGGAGTTTGTCTGAACAAAGTTAAAGTTAAAGGCCTAGTTCGAAAAAGGCAAATGAGAGAAGATACCATTCCTACCAATTTGTCATCTAAGCACGAAGTGTGTTTCATGATGAAGTCCGCCTTTAAAGTGATGGACACGTGCTTGTGGTACCTTGATAGTGGTTGCTCAAGACACATGACTGGAGACCGATCCCTATTCAAATTCTTCGAGTCTAAGAAAGGTGGAAATGTCACCTTTGGTGATGGGAGCAAGTCACAAATAAAAGGGAAAGGAATTATCTCTCTACCTGGACTACCAGACATTGCAAATGTTCTCTATGTGGATGGCCTAAGAGTGAATCTGTTGAGTATAAGCCAGATATGTGATCAAGATTTCATGGTGTTATTTTCCAAAGGAAAATGTCTTGTTATGAATGAATCTGGAAAGAAACTCATAAGTGGTGTACGTACTCTAGACAACTGCTATGGATTGGTACCAGATGCTGATATTGTATGCAATAGTATTCGGTTGCCAAATGAAGACTTGTGGCACCAACGAATGGGGCATGCTAGTTGCAAACATCTTTCTATTGTATCTAAGCATGAATCTGTTCTAAGGATGCCAAAGCTGAGTAGGCTGAACAATGTTGTGTGTGGACCATATCAACTTGGGAAACAGACGAAAACTAAGCATCCAAGTACTCAGACATCAGCTACATCTAGACCTTTGGAGCTATTGCATTTAGATCTTATGGGTCCTACAAGAACCGAATCTCTTGGAGGTAAGAGATACATCTTGGTTATAGTAGATGACTTCACCAGGTACACTTGGGTTATTCTTCTACGATCCAAGTCTGATGCTCCTGAGCACATTGAAGCACTGTGTACAAGACTACAAAATGAGAAGAACCTGAAAATTGACCGAATTTGAAGTGATCATGGTAAAGAATTCGAAAACTCATACATGGAGTCATTTTGCACAAGATTAGGTATATCTCAAGAATTCTCTGCTCCTATTACTCCTCAGCAGAACGGTGTAGTAGAAAGAAAGAATAGGGTTATCCAGGAGATGGCTAGAGCCATGCTGCACAGAAGGATGTGGCTAGAAACCTATGGGGTGAAGCAGTCAACACTGCATGTCACACGGTGAACAGAGTGTACTTCAGACCTGGCACCAAAAAGACTCCATATGAGTTGTGGAAAGGAAGAAAGCCAAATGTGAAGTATTTCAGAATTTTTGGAAGCACTTGCTTCATTCTAAAGGATAGAGAGAATGTAGGGAAGTTTGATTCCAAAAGTGATGAAGGGATATTTCTGGGATACTCTACTACAAGTAAGGCTTATCGGGTATACAACAAAAGAACCATGAAGGTCATGGAAACGATGAATGTTGTTATTGATGAGTCTTCAGATGTCAATTCTGAGAAAATTGATGAGGAACTCCCTAAAGAGATTCTCCCTCCAGAACCTAGGAGAGCTCTAGAGCTCATGGAACAAGAGCCTACATCTCCAAGTACTCCTGGTACTCCTAGTGTTGCAGAAGAGCCAACAGACATTCCTACATCACCAAATTCTGAGTGTCATGAAGACAAAGGACCTTCCTCCAGAATCAAATTAAATCATCCTCCAGAAACTATTGTGGGAAACATGAATGAACTCACATTGCGGAAACGCATAGTTGATAAGTGTGTTGCTAACTTTGTGTCATACTCTTGTTATTTGTCACAGGTTGAACCTACTAAAGTTGAGGAAGCTCTTCAGGATGAAAGTTGGGTAGAAGTAATGCATGATGAACTGCTTCAGTTTCAGAGGAATGATGTGTGGACCTTAGTCCCCAGACCGGAGGGCGAGCATGTCATCGGCACCAAGTGGATATTCCGAAATAAGACTGATGAGGAGGGCAATGTAATTCGCAACAAGGCTCGACTTGTAGCTCAAGGATACACTCAGATGGAGGGTATAGACTATGATGAAACATTTGCCCCAGTTGCTCGTATGGAGTCCATCAGAATCCTTCTCGCTTTAGCATGTCACTTGAAGTTCAAGCTATATCAGATGGATGTGAAAACTGCCTTCTTGAATGGATTGCTTAAAGAGGATGTTTATGTGGCTCAACCTAAAGGTTTTATTGATCCTCACTTTTCGGATCACGTGTTGTACCTCAAAAAGGCCCTCTATGGATTAAAGCAGGCACCTAGAGCTTGGTATGACCGATTGACTCAATACCTGATATCCCATGGGTTCACAAGAGGAAAGGCTGATCAAACTCTCTTCATCAAAAGAAAAGCTGGTGAGCTGGTGGTTGCTCAAGTCTATGTTGATGATATCGTCTTTGGATCAACTAAGGATGAGCTTGCTCAAGAATTCTCAAAACTCATGCAAGCAGAGTTCGAGATGAGCATGATTGGAGAGCTGTCTCACTTCCTTGGACTGCAGATTCGTCAACAAGATTCAGGTATATTCATCTCTCAATCTAAATATGCTAAGAATTTTGTGAAAAAGTTTAGTTTGGAATCTGCTAGTTCTGTTAGAACCCCCATGAGCCCAAATGTTAAACTCATTGTTGACATGTTAGGTAAAAGTGTAGACTCTTCACTTTATAGAAGCATGATAGGTAGTCTTCTTTACCTTACTGCTAGCAGACCTGACATTAGTTACAGTGTAGGAGTGTGTGCTAGATATCAAGCTAATCCCAAAGAGTCACATATGACTGCGTTAAAAAGAATCATCAAGTATGTCAAGACTACCTCCAACTTTGGTGTGTGGTATAGCAAAGACACAAATAATATCTTAGCTGGGTATTCTGATGCTGATTGGGTTAGGAATGCTGATGATAGAAAAAGCACCTCAGGAGGTTGTTTTTATGTGGGAAATAATTTGGTCTCTTGGATGAGCAAAAAGCAAAACTCCATCTCATTATCCATTGCTGAAGCTGAGTACATTGCTGCTGGTAGTTGTTGCACCCAACTCCTATGGATGCAAAAACTCCTTCATGATTATGGTATTCGTCAAGAACATCTCACCATCTATTGTGACAATACCAGTGCCATCAATATCTCTAAGAATCCGGTTCAACATTCTCGAACCAAGCACATAGAGATTCGACATCACTTCATTAGGGAGCTTGTCGAAGATGGTGTTCTCACCCTTGAGTTTATCCACACCGATGACCAAAAAGCTGATCTGTTCACCAAACCTCTGGATAGCAAACGTTTTGAGTTCCTTCGTCAAAACATCGGTGTCATCTCCATGGATTGATCTCTTTCTATTCTTCTTCTTCCTCATGCATATGCATCTAGTTTTATGCATTGTTTTGCTTTACATGTTTTTGTTTGTGTGTTTTCATTTTTTTGTGGTTTATTTTTGCCTTTTTGATAAAAAAAAAAAAAAATAGAAAAACTGAAAAATACAAAAACATTGTGTGTTTGTGTGCATTAGTTCATGTGAACTTTTAAAATGGCCATTAAAACAGAGTTTTCTAAACTTTGTATCAACTGTAGCTTAGACGAGCATTCTTTTATACAACTAAGCAAGTGAGCTTTGTAGCTCTTTGTTTGTGATGAGTAAGGTTAAGTGATCTCTTCTTCTTAACACTCGTATCACTCTTTTTGACGAGTTGAACTAGAAAATCCTAAGAGAAAGGCATAAATAACCATCTCACCACTGTTACTCGCCAATCATTATATGACATCTGTATGCTTCGGCATAGCAAAAGTGCAATGTCAATGACATCTGTATGCTTCTGCATAGCAAAAGTGCAATGTCAAAAGCTTAATATAATTGGGTATTTCTTTTCTTTCTCTTGTATGCCCATGCATGATATGCTTGTTAAAAGAAAATATGCAAAGATATAAAAAGCAAAAAGAACAAAAATGCTTTAAAATATGGTTGCAAGCGTGTTTTCTAGGAGATGTGGGAGTTATAGGATGTACCTCGAAGGTGATAGTCCCCATCAAATGGTTATGATTGTGTGTGAGTTAAAGTGATTTTCTCATATCTCAAATCGTCATAACATTGAGACACTTACGCAATCTTGCGATGTTTTCACACACGACACGCAATACTCTTTGCTATTCTTGATACATGTGCAGGTACAGTGTGATTTGGCCATCACAAGGTTTACATGTGTTAATGTGTGCTCACTAAACTGTCTTGACTCATTTTTGAAATATAAAATTGGTTAGACTTGTTTAGTGTGTGTGTGCGTGTTTTGAGATACATGTGCTTATTTTTATTGTTGAGAGATGATTTTGAGAGTTTAATGTGTTGCTTGGATCTTTAGTTGAGTTGCATGCATGATTGCATTCATGTCTGTGTTTTTCCTCTTTTGAAAAACTGTTTTTAAAGGCATCTCGACACTTCCTCGATACCTCTCGACACATAGCTATCTGTCGAGCTTCTTAGACTCTTTCTTATCGCAGTCTCGATAGATAACTCGACACCTGCTGGATCGATCGAGAAACTTTCTGTCTGCTCGATAGCTTCTCGATAGCTTCTGATTCGATCGAGGTTTCTTCATGGTTGTTTCTTCCTTCTCGATACATGACCTCGATAGCTTCATCTGTCGACGTGTATTTCTCGACACTTACCTTGATAGCTACCTCGATACCTCCCGATAGCTGCATCTGTTGAGAATTACTGAAGGTGTATAAGTTGATTCCTCACGATTTTCTTCTCATTTTGCTCGATCTCTCTCGCTCGAAAAACATTTTTCTCTCTTCCAAACACTTCTCCCTCCCTCCAAATCTCTCTCTAAGGCTTTCTCAAGTGTTCTTCGCGATCTTCATCACTTGGTAAGCATCTAATTCCTCATTTTCATGCATTTCATGGTTTTAAAACCCTAGGTTTTGTGTTTTTGAAAATTTTTGGGAGTTTTCAAAATTGTTGGGGTTTTCTTGAAATTCTTGGGTTGGTTTTATAGATTTAATCTTCAAAACCACATGCATTGCATCACATTAGCATTCTAATTGTATTTTCATGCATTTAGATGTGTGACTACCTGTTGTGTGCTGTTAGGTTTGGATTGGGCTGAGCCCATGATGTTTTTATGTTGCATGTCACATGTTCATGCATCCTCCATGCATACGTTCTTTCTTTTCAATATTATTCTGCCAATATTGAACTGTTTGGAACTTTTCTGTGTGTTTCTTTTTCTTTCCCCCTCTCTATGGTTGCGTTAGTAGTGTCTATGACACCTAAATGTAAGTCCATTCCGTCGCAGAACCCTCTGCGTTCTAAGGGACAGTCTTCCTCTGATTTTACTCCTCTTTCTGTCCGGTTCTGTGATGAGAAAGCCCATAAGGACTTCTCGGAGAACTTCTCTACACGAGGTGTTCATTCGGAACACCACGTTGTCCTGGCAGACTTTACTGACACCGACCTTCCCGATGTCATACACAGTCGGGCTTGGGAGTCACTGTGTGACGTCCCGGTCACATGTCCACTCGTGTTGATACAGGAGTTTTACTCCAACATTCACGGGATAGATTCTTCAGTACCTCTTTTCTACTCTTGCGTCCGAGGTACACGCTTTGTTGTCACCCCAGAGTTAGTCTCTGAGGTTCTTCATGTCCCTAGGGTGGATCATCCTGATTACCCTAGCTGTGAGCGTCTCTGGACTGTGTCAAAAGACGAGATGATCTCGGCGTTCTGTGAGCGTCCTTCCTCTTGAAGAGATCATATGTACACACCATGTCGACCTTTTGCTAAAGGTCCTCGTTTTCTTAACATGGTGATGACTTTTGTTTTGCACCTACTTTCTCACTACAACTCTATTACAGAGCCTCGTGCTCGGTTTTTGTTGTCCCTCTTAGAGGATCTCTCTATAGACTTTCCTTCACACTTTATCTTTTCCATCATAAATGTCTATATAGATACGGCCACCCGTGATAAGCTCATTTTCCCTTCCGCTATCACGAGGATTCTGAGCTGTTTTTCCATCCCATTCCCTTCGTCCGATCCTTACCATGTCATGTCTGCCATAGACGCCACTACCGTAAAATGTAGCGAGGCACAGTTTCGATCGCGACAGTCTGATGGTGCCACTCCTTCCACCCGTCCGACCACCTCCAGATCCGCTCGAGCTTCTGCTTCTTCCTCTTCAAGCGACATCTCATTAGGAGACATCATGGCGTAGCTACAGCGCATGGATGCTCGCCTAGATACACTCTCTACAGATCTGTATCAGGTGAACGTCCGTGTTGGTCGCATCGCCAAGCGACAGGCGACCATGGGTGGCTTTGCACCAGAGGCTTCTCCTCCGCCACCTCATGTGTCGACTGAGACTGAGGCTGATGATGATGGCGATGACGATGATGCTTCTGACGATGATGATGATGGAGATGCGAGCTCTCCAGATGAGATGTCTACTTGACACTCTACCCTTTGTCACTCGTGACAAAAAGGGGGAGTAGTTTTATATGAGAGTAGTCATGCTTAGGGGGAGTGTTAGCATAGGACATTTTTGTTAGGGGGAGTGTGGACTGAGGGATGTAGTGAGGTGATCATATGTATTTCTTTTTCTTTTCATCTTTTTAGAGATACTTTGATCATGTATTGACATACATTGTATTTATTCTCTTCTTATATATGATGATGTATGTTTCTCTTTCACCTACCTTTACATATGTTGTTTCTTTTCTATCTTTATACACATGTTTCTTTACTTGTACGCAATCTATTATTTCTGTTTCACACAAAGATGCCTTGATGTGTTTTGTTTATAAGTGTTTCAGAAATACAGGTTGTCAAAGTCTTCTTGCCATAAACTCTCTTCTTGCAAAGTTTTTCAAGAGTTTGTGTTAGGATAGATTTTACTGTATGTAACAAGTGAGTATGAGTTGAGTGATTTATGACTTCTCTCATATTTTCATTTGTTTGTTGTGGTTTTGTCACTGATTGCCAAAGGGGGAGATTGTTAGGACATATGTAGTTCAAGTTGTTAGCATATGTCGCTATTTTATGTAATTGGCTTATCCTTAGACAAAACACACTTTACTTGTAATTGGGTAGATTTAGGATGTGTTTAACACTTCAAGAAACAGTGTTTCAAGATCCAGTGTTGAAGTCATCAAAGTCTGTCCAAGATACAAGCAAGGAAGTGCCAGTTTTTAAAGCTCGACACCTACCTCGACACATGCATCTATCGAGCTTTAAAGAAGCTGTTTTTCCTGAGCCTCGATAGCTTCTCGACACCTCCATCTGTCGAGAATTAAAGAAAACAGATTTTCAGTTCTGTTTCAAGTCTAATCCGTGAATGTGTCTTTGGGACTTCTTTTCTCCTAACCCTAGACATATAAAAGGATTATTTTAAGGGCCGTCAAGCGGATGCAAGTTGCACATTCATTCGGAACTTCCTGTTCATGCAATTTGTGATCTGAAAGACAAAGTTCGTGCCCTAGTTCATCTCTGATGATTTGAAGAACTTTGCAGCCAACAACTCTCTCTAGTTGGTATTTGAAGTCGCGTACTGGGATCCGCGCATCTGGTTAGTCACGTACTTGGGAGCTGTGCATTGAAAGGAGAAACTGTCACTACAGAACAAGTCTAATTGGGTATTGGGGTAAGAGTTCAACTATAAGTTGGTAAGGTACTGGGATTCCTTGCTTGTAACTGCTTGTTGTGATAATAGTGGAGTTTCGGGAGTGGTGACCTTAAATCACCCAGTGGGGTTTTTGCCGTAAGGTTTTCCCCATTCGTAAACAAATCACCGTGTCATTTAATTTCCGTTGCTTAACTTAGTTTAGTGATTTATTTGTGCTACCACGTGATATTGCATGTTAATCTGATTAATTAATAACTGGGCTAATTAATTAATCTAAGTTATCACAAGGGGTCAACGCGTTTGTGGCCTAGCACACATGAAGCGAGGATGCTTGGAGCAAGGGTGCAACTTCCTAAGCTCAAGCAAAAATGGCAAGGATGCAAGCTTACAAAGGGCAATGATCAGTAGATTAGGGAGCCTAGCTCTTCTAGAGCGGTCTTCTCTTTCCCTCTCTTTAAGCCTTTTCTCTAGAACATGTATTAGGGTCCCTATCCATGTACCCCCTTTTTATTTTCTTGCTCCTTGCTTGGTCCATGTTCCCTAGGTATGGCAGTGTCTGTTTTACTTTTCTTGTACCTTACTAGGCCATAGCCTTAGAATGTTAGCAATGTTTGGTTTATGTTCTCGCTCTGTGTGATAGCATTGTGCATGATGCATGAATATATATATATATATATATATATATCTTCCTATGTGTATGGATGATTGTGCACTTTGTATGATGGACTCTCGTGGTTATGTGAGTGACCCTCTCTAGTCATGAGAGCTCTTGATGTTGTAGTATGGGTATGTGCTCAAGGCAATTGCCGTAGGTGCATATTCATACTATATTGTGTGCATGATCATCACAGTGTGACTGTCTTGATCCATGTCACCAAGTGACATTGGTTTCCTTATGTATGCAATACGTATCAGTGTGTTCCAACACTTTGGAGGGCTTTGGCTAGTCACGGTGTGAGCATGTCGATCCGTGCCATATACATAGACGTGAAACCCTTCTAGTATGCTATAGTACAGCAAACGTGAAACTCTACCAGATTTTTGCCATGAAAATAAGGCATCCCTATTGCCGTATTCTCAAGTCGAAAGCTTGCTTAGAATAGCATTTTCCGTGCTATGACACATCTGAGGTGAAGCGTTACCGAATTTCCTCCATGAAAATAAGGCGAAATGCTACTGGATTTTTACCGTGGAAATTTAGCAATAACTTCAAAAAACACTTGGAAAGCATTGATTGGGACCACACCCATTCTGAAACTAATCCTCAAAGCCCAACACATTTAAAGCCTTAAAAGCTAATGCCAATAGCTTGTTTTCAATTGCCAATGTCCAAAAATTATGATTTTACCAAAACAAAGGACTGTCTTCGGACAGGCATTATAGGGTGCCTAACACCTTCCCCACATAACCAGATTTCCGAACTCAAGAATCAAGATTTTTTACCCATCCACATTAGATTAGGAAAAGCGACCTTTTTCTTAACCTATGATTGGTAATAAAATCAAATAGAGTCAGGTGACCAATCACACCTTAGAAAAAACCCAATGATTGTTGGCGACTCAGATTCCAATCACACACTCGAGATATGACACACCTCCAACATATAGCGTACGAGTGTTGCCGAAATGGGTGGTCGATCAGCCGTGAGGCGTCGACAGACTAATAACTCCACCGAGGACACTTAAAGAGTTTAGCCTTTAGAGCTTTTGATGAAATCCTAATCTGTGGACATTTGCTTTCAAAAAACATTGAAATCGAAATTAGCTTCTGAGGCTTTCTTCTTGAAAATTTCTTTTACTATATCCTAGTAAACTATTTCCAAAACTTAAAAATATTTTCCAAAAATGATTTTCAAAATGGTTTTACAAAAACCGGCTTTAAGGTATTTTTGTATGTGTGAAGCTTTACTGCTTTCCTAAAGCATGCTTTAGAGCTTTCCATCACATGTGCGAACCTAGGGTAGTAAGTCTTAATTTCTGCTACACCTTTATCTACGCTGATATCTGTTGTGCTTGGAAAGTCTTTCCCCTTTCATTTCAAAATTCATGACATCACTCCTCATATCGAGTCGAACTTGGGCTCAGTGTTAAAGGCTAATGCTGGACGCGTATATCTTAGATAGTTACTGGATGCTGAATCGTAGGCTTTTCCTGGGTCCATAGGTGGACAAGATTCTGTTGAAAATGCCCCCTTGATCAGCTCTATCCCACAACTTCTATGAAGGGAAGGATTAGATGATCGAGGTTCCCCTTAAGAGTAGGACCAACTTACGAGTTAAGTCATGTCTCATATAGTTGGCCTAGACTACTCCAAACTCGTGAGGACTAGGAAGAGCCAAATCCAAGTGAACATCTTAACCTAGGGTAGGAAATCCTTCATAGGATTGTTTTCAAAATGAGTCAAGGGGAAAGTGTCCAGTTTTTGTTTGCCCTTTTTTGCATGCATCAAAGAGTCATGCTCTACTCCAAGTTCTATCTATCTTGTTTGCACATCATTTGCGATTAACACCTAGGGAAAAGCAACCCTATTGCTCACACACTAGATCATACCCAGTCCCTAAGGGTTTCCAACCCTACCAGGGCATGCATGTTGGAATCATACACGCGCAGCGGAAGAATAAATGTAATGTAAATGCGTAAACGGATCTACTTCATACATACAAGTTAACATGTGCCATGTAAGTTTCAGAATTAGAGAACAGAAGAGTGTACCTTGGAGTGGTGAATTTCAAAACTTGAAGAACGGAAGCACTTGGGAATACTTTCAATCTTCACTCCAATTCCACTAACGCCCAAGATGTGTGGTCTCTCAATCAGTTCCAAAGGGAGAATATGAAAGTGTGTCTCACACTCTCTCTTTTCTCTATGAAAATCTCTACAAATTCTCTTTTGAATCTCTTATCGATACACACAGAAAAATTCTGTATGTTTCTCCCTTTGTATCTAACTGATTATCTAATTGGGCCGGCTTTTGGGCCTTTCCAATTGGGCTTAAGTGTGTGGCTTGGAGTGGGACCAAAAGGGACCAATAAGACACTAGCTCCAATGGGCCTTGGGCTTTTCTGTCAACTCTTGACAAGTCCAAAGTTACCATTAACTATATTTAATACCACTATATAAATATAGTTGCACTCTAGGCCTTATTAATAAATTATATCCCAAGACTTTATTATACATGCAACCCCTTCATAAAATATTCATAGTAATACAAAGTCATAAATATAGACTGCCACTTTGTAAATTACTACATCTTATCCTTGAGTACCCGGTTTAATCCTTTAAGTTATTCATCATATATTTATGAAATCCAATTCCATAAATATATACTTTAGTAACTCCTTACTAAAGTGGTCAGGCCCAACTCTCTGAATAACAAACACATTAAACTTATCTCAAGGGAATATTTTATATCTCCGTTAAGGGACTATGAATTTCATCTTGAGAATATATGTTCCATCAACACTAAATGTGGCTGCCCAACATACTGAGATTTTGACCTTAACCATAGATCTCACTCCTGATATATCAAAGCAACCTACACTTAATGATCAGGTCCATTATCCTCTCAGGATTAAGAGTTCATGCAAATATAAGTCGTGAGTTTATTATTCTATTGACAGTCTTTAGGAGAATAATAAATCTCACGCCGGTCCTGTTCAATATGTTTTAACTCTTAAAACATATCAACATATCAACTAGAAATCTCCATTTCCATGATCAAGACAAATCATCTTAGTTGATATGTTATAGCCTTCGCAAATGAAATGCCCAATTTCATCACCGACTACGAACTATAATTCTGAGTTTACAAAGAACTTGTGATTTATATCTTCTGTGACTAAATCACATAAATCACATACTATTGCATCTCATGGACTATATGATAATGTCCCAATATTCATGTTACCATTATTTTCAAATAATAATACAACTTTATTAACCAAAACATTAAGTCATACATAATGTCTAACATAATAAAATACATAGCATCATACAATAGGATTTAAGGACATATATCCCAACAATGCATGCATACATTGATGGCCCTGTCATGTAAATGTGTACAGATAAAAATTTGCGGCAAGTAGTGAAAACTCCACGCCAAGGAGGACATTGCCCAGAGTTCAAGATCTTTTTCGAGAAATCCAAGTTATCAAGAAAAAAGCTTTTCACTGTAAATTTGAATTTCCTTGTATTGTAAAAGGTCCACTGTTGGAGCCATTATTTATAACCCATGATCTTGGGGCATTGAAAAAAACTCAAACTTTGTAAAAACATTACTTTTCTATGTAATCAAAAGAGAAGGGTCTATCCAGCAATTTCAAGCATGATATGAAAGTTCCAGTTACTTGCTAAGCTTGTGCATTAATTTTGCATCACTATAGAAACCCACCATGATAAATACCCGATCAAGGATCCAAGCCAATATCTCAAAAATGATAGGTGCATTTTAAATAAGTAAGAACATGAACTAACTTTGGGTTTGTTTTGTGTTTCGATATTGTCAAATTTTCAAATGTACACCATTTCTTTCCCATCCCATTATTTTCCTTTCCAGGTTCCTAAAGAGAAAAGATTGCTCAAAGGAAACAGTTCAAGTTACCATCATACCGTGATCCTATCATCATTAGGTCTTGTGCTAAAAAGATGTCTACTTGTGGTCCTTCCCCAATCAAGGAAAACATTCATAAAATTGCTCTTCTGAAAGAGCAGATGGTAGAAATGATGTGCACAATGCAATGGTGTGCTTTCGCAAGAAACCAAAAATAAAACCTATACTCCTAAAAATATATATATTAGTGCGAGTAAGGATCATTCCCATGGAGAGTATCTAACCTAGTTTTATGCTATGTGAACAAGGAACAATTTTAAGAAAGAAAACTAAGGAAAAATTCAAATTAAAATATCAAAATCAATCAAAAGAACAAACCTTGGTCTAAGTCACCATCCACCATCAGAATTTTACAACTGATCATCGATGCAAATATATATCAATTCACACTTTGAATATTCATCGTTGGAACTATCTTCCTATCTCTCCTTAGTTGCAGTTAATTAGAAAACAAGAGATCTAATAAACCCTAACTACTAAACAACCTAAGACAAGCGTTAAAGGTTTAATCTAGTAACAACCTTAAGAATTAGAGAGATTGATGTAACTAAACAACACAAGTACAAGCAGTTGTATTTAACTTAGTCAAGTGTCTTCCTAAGATCAAATAATTTTTGACGTAGCAAATCATTAAATCTTGTTTGCTTCACAAATTAGAAGGATCAAACAATTACGGATTTGATATCTAAACTAGTAGGCCTCCTAGTACAGATTTGATATCTAAACAAATTAGAAGGATCAAACAATTACGGATTTGCTTCACAATAGTAGTAGATTGTAATGAATAATAAACTAGTAGGCCTCCTAGTAATTAAATGAAACAATCATGAAAATAGGCGCAGAAGAACATCCAATACTCAAAGCATAAAATTGAATAGTAAAAACAAATTAGATCTTATAGTTTTATAGATTCTGAGGCTTCTGTTTCCTTCAACCAAGTATAAAAGTTTTAGCCATGCAAGGCCATGACAGAAAACTTGAAGGAGAAAATTAGAGAAGAAGGGAGAGAGAGGCGTGTGTGTCCAATCTGATTTCTCCTCCCCCTTTTACACGTTAATTCCCCCTTTCCCAAGCCTACAAAATCTCCTAAAAATATTCTAAATAATATTATCCAAATCTGAATAATTAAGGAAAAATGTTAAAAATAAAACGGTCCTAATATAACTAGGAAAGTGGTGTTTTTCAGCTGGAATTTTTGTGCATTAGATCTGGAAGCTTCCAGAAATAAATCGCATCAGATCCATGTATTAGAATTATAGGCTAAGGAATGTTCCAGAACATCAGCAGTGTAGGTGCAGCGACTTCAAGCCCGATTTTGACCTTGATGCACCCCGTATCTCTCAAAACGCCAAACATGAAAGTTGTAGATCTTTGTATTGGCGTTCCATATCATCTTGAATCATCTCAATTGGAGCTTTGATGAGATAGTTATACTTAGATTACGAAGGAATGTCAAAGCTGTCCAGAATCGCCTAATTTGCTTCGTTTTGCACTTAATGCCTCCATTTGCATCCTAAATCAAAATATAAGAATAATGAGTACATTTGGGCACCAAATAAGTATATAAAACTAAACATTAAGGAAGAAAAATATGACATTTTGCATTCTCATCATGCAACAGTTGGTTATAGGAGGTAATCGAGGATCATCTGATCCATTCTTGAGGGCTCCACCTCCCATTTTGAAAATGTAAACTGGCCATCGCTAGAGCTAAATCAGGAACAAACTACACCGCCATTCACCTCACAAGAAAACAACCAAGAAGTGGATCCTCTTAAGGATAAGACCTCAGAGTCTAGTTATGGTCAGGTCAAAAGTCAAGTGGAGACCCTGGTTGAGAAAATTCGCATCATAAAGGGCTCCGGTGCCCAAGGAAGTTTCATTCTAAACAATCTAACCAATTTCCATCAAGTCATTATGCCTCGCAAGTTCAAGGCACCTTATTTCATCAAGTATGATGGTGCTAGAGATCCTTGTGCCCATCCCCACATGTTCTGTAGGAAGATGGCACCCTATGGAGACAATCATCCGTTGCTTTGCCAGATTTTCCCTAATAGCTTGATTGGCCCTGCAGCAACCTGCTATGTGAGATTGGAAAAGACCTTCAGCTAGAAAGAGATGGCCAATACATTCTTGTAATATTATTGGTTTAACACTGAGATAGTTGTCGATCGCACAGTTCTTTATAGGACAGAAAAGAAGAGTAGGGAATCTTTCCATAAGTATGCCTAAAGGTGGGGCAAGCTTGCTCCCCAAGTGCTTCCTCCTATGATGGAAGACGAGATGATCAAGTGGTTCATTGATAACCTTAAGCCTTCTTACTATGAGAAGATGATCAATGCCCAAGTCACTCACTTCGTATGCCTGATTCCTATTGGGGAGCGCATTGAGGAGGATATTAGAACCAACAAGATAGTCGATTATGAAGTTTTGAATTCTATGATACAATAGTAGGTGAGAAAGGCAACCGTATGCAAAGGGAAGGAAGCCAATTTTTATATGATTGACAAAGCGCCTGAAGGGCCCATAGGTATTATTCTGCTTATATAGCCCCAAATGCCTGACTGTTGATACTGTATTTTGTTCACCCTTGATTTGTGTGCCAGATCCCGAAAAATCCATGAATATTATTTTCTTTCCATGGGCCGAAAGAACATCTAAAATGACGTGGCGTAACCCCTTTCGACACTAGAGCAAGCAAAGTGCCTTTTCCAACCAAAATGACCAAAACACCCTTAGTGGGCCCAAAAATCCTAATTTTGATCTGGCCATTAGAACAAGTTGAAACCAATGCCATTGTGAAGATAATAAAATTCTCATTCCAACGACTATTCACGAGTTGAAATCGAAGTTAGAACGGCCAAGATATCATAAAAACCGGGATAACATATTGATCGATGCACTGCTAACTTCCCAGAGCCATAACTTTTGATCTGATCATTGGATTTTCAAGTTCCATACCTTTTCAAGATCTCGAAGTCAAGATCTTTTCAAAGGTGTCAAGATCAACCCAATTAGAAGAAGTTGAGGCTGGCGGCCCTTGAAGGGCTATCACCTTGAAAAGCGTGTCGGGGCTATAAATAGCCCCAAGCACCCCCCGACCCAAAAAAAAAAGAGAAAAAAGGAGGGTCCCCAAGTTGTCTACTCTGCCTGGACATTTTCTACACATTTTTCTCTCTTCCAAACACAAAAAAACACATTAAAGCCTTTTGATTCTTCCTTCTTCACTAAAAATACAAGGTAGTGTTCTTGCACCCAATCTTCTTTTCCTTGGTTCTACATCTTGGATTTGGGGTTTAGGGGTGTGGATGTAGCTTTTTAGCTACTATCCACACCCTTAACTTTCTAAATCTTTTTCTAGCATTTATCTTGCTCTTTTTGCCTTATTAACATGATTTATTGCTTTCCTTAGCATGTTTCTTGCTTTATCTTGCTCTTAGCATGTTCATAGCTTAGATCCATGTTCTTCCATGGTTGTTTATATGTTATTTGTCTTTATCTACATGCTTTATGCTTTATGCCATGCTTTCCCATGTTTTGTTATCCTTTTCGTTCTATGTTGATGTTAGGGTTACATGCTCACATGCTTGTATGATGTTGTTGGCTATGCCTTGCTTGGATCTATGTGTTTATGTGTACATATCCATGCTATATGGTTAGATCCTTGTCTTCGCATGCTTATATGCTTGGATTCACGTTCTTCCATGTTTATGTGTAGGATTTACATGTTTACATGCATGTTTCTATGCCTACCTGTCTTGACCTATGTTCTCACATGCCTACATGCTTAGATCTATGTTCTTTACATGCTTTATGCCATATTTCATGTGCTTGTGCACTCCATGCCATGTTTGTGTGTCTAGGCCTAAGCTATGTTTGTCATGCCATGTGCTATTGTAGCCCTTTTGTCACTTTTGTCACTCTTTCTTGTCTTTTGGCCTATTGGTTCAGATCCGATCTTGACCCTATGGTCTTGGTCCTCATCCGTATGCCTTGGCCCATATCAAAAGGTTTGGATCACCCCATTTGCATGTCTATGCTTGCTTGCCTCTATTGTCACTCTTTCTTGTGTTTTGGCCTATTGGTTCGGATCCAATCTTGACCTTATGGTCTTGGTCCTAATTAGTATGCCTTGGCCCATATTAAAGGGTTTGGATCACCCCATTTGCATGTCTATGCTTGCTTGCCACTATTGTCACTCTTTCTTGTGTTTTGGCCTATTAGTTCGAATCCAATCTTGACCCTATGATCTTGGTCCTAATCCGTATGCCTTGGCCCTTTTAAAAGGATTGAATCACGCCATTTGTATGTCTATACTTGCTTGCCTTTATGCTTTATCTTCCATGTTAGCCTCTCTAGTTCTAGGCTTTACCAAGCTTAACGCCCTTAGTAGGCTTGTGGTTGTGTGGTTACATCTGACGTTCTTGAAGCCTAGTTTGGGTATACTCACTTGGAATGCATTTCTGGATGTCGGGTTGCTTCGTGCATACTTTCCCCCTTTTCCACTCTATGTGATGATATGCTTGTCATGCTTGTTTGTGCCACCTGTTGGCTTTCTATGCATCTTTACATGCTTGCTTACATGTCCATGCATGAGTCTTGCATGCTAGTGTGTCTTCCATGGTTCAACACAATGAAGTTATGGACATTCGATCCAAACCTACATTTGTCCCTTGCAGACACCACCTTTTGTTTGCTTTCTTGCTTGTTTACTTGCCATGTTTATCATGCTTACTTGCTTTATGCCTCTTTCATATATCTATGCATCTTTTCCTTCCACTGCTTGTCTGCTAGTTTCTTATCTTTGCCTTTGCACGCACACACATGGAGCAAGACGCATGGAGCTAGGGCACTGTCTCCCAGACTTAAGCAAAAAGGATGCGGATGCAAGCATGTAAATATGAACCGAACGGCTATGTTTAGTAGGTTTAGGGTTCTAGCCTCTCCTATTTGGTTATGTACTCTTTTAAACTCCCTTCCTTCCTCCCTCATTTCTCTCTTAAATGGGTTGTATTAGGTATATCATGCCGTGTACCATTCGTCCTCATCTCTAGCGTATGGCGACCTTTATTTACTTTTCTACACCTATATTTTGGGCCATGCTCTAGGGATGTAAGCATTTACTTTCTTGCTTTGTGTGCTAGCATTGTGCATAATGTATGTATATATATACCTGCTCCACCCCTTCCGGTGTGATTTTCACAATTTATGTCACTTAAGGCAAAGCAATGCCTAATTTTCACCGCAAAAGTAAGGTGACATGTTTTCCAACTTTTGCCATGGAAATCTGGTACTTTGCTAAAATGCCTTAGGAAAGCATAGATTGTGACCACACCCTTTCAAAAGCCAAAGCTTAAAGCCCCTATGCATGCAAAACCCCGAAAGCCAATGCCAAAATCATGTTTTTTACTGCCAACCTCCAAAAATTAAGATCTTATTGAAACAAAGGACTGTCCTTGGACAAACGTTGTAGGGTGCCTAGCACTTTCCTCACACGTAACCAAACTTCTGGACTCAAGAATCAAGATTTTTTTGTCATCCACATTAGATTAGGAAAAATGCCTTTTTTCTTAGACTAGGATTGGTAATAAAATCAAGTAGAAATAGGTAACCAATCACACCTTAGAAAAACCCAATGATTGGTAGAGACTTTACTTACCTTTGGTAATTCCCTTAAAATTTGGCCAAGATTCCTATCACACCTCCAAAGGTAGACCTACCTTCCTCCACCGAGAGAGAGAGAGAGAGCACCCGAAGCTTTATGCGAACCATGCCGATTATCAAGAGGGGCCTTTAATGGGCCCCGCGGGCATGGGAGCGTCGCCATGGTGGGTGGTCGAATGAAGGCCCGATAGCAGTTTTTTGCAGCTGCTCGAGGTCAGGTGTCAACACCGCCCTTATTCGCAATAGGTTCAGCCAGCCTGGGCAGCTTACCAAGCATTCAATTAGAGGGAAAGGCCCGATCCACCCCAATATCCTAAGTTAGAACCATGGAAATTCACTTTGTTACCTATGCTCATAGTAGAGCTTTATGCTTATTTGTTGGAGAAGAAGCTAGTGTTAGGATGTGTGCCCTTAAATCTTATTGTATGATGCTATGTATGACATTATGTATGACTTAATATTGTGTTTAATAAAGTTTTTTATTATTATCTAAATTAATGGTAACCTGAATATTTGGACGTTATCATATATTCCATGAGATGCATAGTATGTGATTTATGTGAAAAGTCATAGAAGATATAAATCACAAGTTCTTTGTAAACTCAGAATTTATAGTTCGTAGTTGGTGATAAAATTGGGCATTTCATTTGCGAAGACTATGCTGTTGGAAAAACTGATTTTGTATCTCATACAAAACACACAACGGAAGCAACAAACAATGATCTATTTCATTCATGATTGACAACATGCACTTTGTGATGGGATCATACAGTGCAGCGGAAGGAAATGTAAATAATGCGTAAACGGATCTACTTCATACATAAAAGTTAACATGTACTATTTAAGTTTCAGAATATATGAACATGAAAGTGTACCTTGGAGCGGTGAATTTCAAAACTTGAAGATGAGAGGCTCTTGGGAATACTTTCAATCTTCACTCCAATTCCACTAACGCCCAAGATGTGTGGTCTCTCAATCAGTTCCAAAGGGAGAATGAAAGTGTGTCTCACACTCTCTCTTTTTCTCTATGAAATCTCTTCTGAAAAATTCTGTGTGTTTCTCCCTTTGTATCTAACTGATTATCTAATTGGGCTGGCCTTTTGGACCTTTCCAATTGGGCTTAAGTGTGTGGCTTGGAGTGGGACCAAAAGGGACCAATAAGACACTAGCTCTAATGGGCCTTGGGCTTTTCTGTCAACTCTTGACAAGTCCAAAGTTACCATTAACTATATTTAATACCACTATATAAATATAGTTGCACTCTAGGCCTTATTAGTAAATTATATCCTAAGACTTTATTATGCATGCAACCCCTTCATAAAATATTCATAGTAACACAAAGTCATGAAAGTAGACTGCTACTTTGTTTATTACTACATCTTAATTCCTTGAGTACCCGGTTTAATTCTTTAAGTTATTCATCATATATTTATGAAATCCAATTCCATAAATATATACTTTAGTAACTCCTTACTAAAGTGGTTAGGCCCAACTCTCTGAATAACAAACCCATTAAACTTATCTCAAGGGAATATTTTGTATCTCCGTTAAGAGACTATGAATTCCATCTTGAGAATATATGTTCCATCAACACTAAATGTGGCTGCCCAACATACTGAGATTTTGACCGTTACTATAGATCTCACTCCTGATATATCAAAGCAACCTACACTTCATGATCAGGTCCATTATCCTCTCAGGATTAAGAGTTCATGCAAATATAAGTCGTGAGTTTATTATTCATTTGACAGTCGTTGGGAGAATAATAAATCTCACGCCGGTCCAGTTCAATATGTCTTAACTCTTAAAACATATCAACATATCAACTAGAAATCTCTATTTCCATGATCAAGACAAATCATCTTAGTTGATATGTTATAGTCTTCGTAGATGAAATGCCCAATTTCATCACCGACTACGAACTATAATTCTGAGTTTACAAAGAACTTGTGATTTATATCTTCTGTGACTAAATCACATAAATCACATACTATGCATCTCATGGACTATATGATAATGTCCCAATATTCATGTTACCAATATTTTCAAATAATAATACAACTTTATTAACCAAAACATTAAGTCATACATAATGTCTAAGATAATAAAATACATAGCATCATACAATAGGATTTAAGGACATATATCCCAACACTTTGTAAATTTCAAAATTTAAGAACAAGATTGCGTGCCTTGGTGTGGAAAAATTCAAAACAAAGATTAGAAGCACTTAGGAACACTTTTAATCTTCACTCCAATTCCACTTTACACCCAAGAAGTGTGGTCTCTCAATTAGTTTCCAAAGGGAGAATGAAAGTGTGCCTTACTCTCTCTCTCTTTTTTTTTATTTTTTATTTTTTATCTAATCTTATAAAAAATTTTATATGTTTCTCCCTTTATAACTAATGGATTATCTAATTGGACTAGCCTATTAGGCCTTTCCAATTGGGCTTTAGTGTGTGGCTTAGAGTGAGACCAAAAGGGATCAATAAAACACTAGCTCTAATAGGCCTTGGGCTTTTCCGTCAACTTTTGACAAGTCCAAAGTTGCCATTAATTATATTTAATACCACTATATAAATATAATTGCACTCTAGGCCTTATTAATAAATTATATCCCAAGACTTTATTATACATGCAACTCCTTCATAAAATATTCGTAGTAATACAAAGTCATGAATATAGACTGGCACTTTGAAAGTTACTACATCTTATCCTTGAGTAACCGGTTTAATCCTTTAAAGTTATTCATCATATATTTATGAAATACAACAAGGTGATTGTGCCACCTACTAGGCCTAGCATCACTAATAATCCCTTACTCAATCACAATTTTGGGAGAAGACCAAGGATTAATTGCCTAATGACCGAAGAGGAAAGTAAGGAAGACCCATCCGACCTAATCTATGACCTGCCCAAATGTTTTATGATGACATGGGAAGAATTAATGGATAAGACATCTACCACCACCACGGGATATGATATATGGAATGAAGAAACACTAGAACCCAAGAATAGCACAACAACCACAAATAGGGAGAGACATTTGAAACCCCAAGAAAATAACCGAACACCCACAAATGGGGGGAGACACTTTAAACCCCAAGTAAATAACCAAACACCCACATACAGAAGGAGACACTTCGAACCCTAATTCAATAACCTGACACCCACAAATAGGGGGAGACATTTCAAACCCCAATATACTGACCATAATGACCTAATAAAAATTGCCCACATCACAAGGGGTGGGGGGAGACACTTCAAACCCTCATATTTAGAGACCGACAACCTAATAGAAGCCTTGAACAGATTCACCCAACAAACACTTGCCGAGGAAGATGAGGTCCTTAAGCAACTATAAAAGACACAAGCCAACATATCCTTTTGGGGTTTACTCATGGCCTCATACAAACATCGTCAAAACCTAGTAGACCTTCTCAACCAAATCCAAGTCCCTACAACCACAACCTCCCAAGATCTGAATGCCATGATTGGGTCCATAAATAGGGAACTCACTATTTCCTATCCTGACAAGGATCTAACCAAGAAAGGGAAGCACCACAACGACTTGTTGCATATCGCTGTAGATGCCAAGGGAAAGAGGATACCGATGGTGTTAGGAGATGATGGAAGTGCATTAAACATGTGTCCTTTAAAGACTGCAAGTTGTTTGGGTCTAAGTGTCTAAGACTTTGTGCCTAACAATCAGCATGTGAGGGCATATGACAATAGTAAAAGAGAGGTCTTGGGAACCATAACATTAGAGCTCACCATAGGGCCAATGATCAAGAAAGTGGAGTTTCAAGTCCTTAACATAGCCTTATGCTTCAATATGCTCCTTGGGCGACCATGGATCCATGACATAAAGGTCATACCTTCATCTCTATACCGAAAGGTTTAGTTTCCACATGAAGGAACTATTATGACCATATATGGTGATACTTTGACAGTGCCTAAGCCTATTTACGGTGTCGACTCTAAGAAAGAGCCATTAACCTTGGATGGCTTTGAGATTGAGAGGCTAGGTTTTGAAAGAAGAGAAGAGGAAGTAGAGAAGATCCCCATGGACTTTGCTCCCTATAGCAACAATAATGTTGTAGCAATGATGAGGAGATTGAATTACCTTCCAGGAATGAACTTAGGGAGAACTGTGAAGAAGCCTACTGAAAGTCCTGACGATTCCTACTACCATACCGCCTTTTGGGCTAGGCTATAGGCCTACTAATGATGATTTGTTAGAGATGGAAGCAAGAAAGATGGCCTATGCCAAAGCCAAAGCAAAGGGACTTCCTTGTCCCCCGGAACCTTAAAGCCCTATACTCCTACATTGAATGGGAAGTTTGTCAAAGCTAGAGATAGTTAATGCTATTGGGGATTCCTTGAACCAAGATTTGATCCTATGACAAAGACATTGGTGCCTCGGTTTGAATTATTATTTGAGTGCAACAACAAGATTCCAAAACCAAAGAAAGGGGAAATAACTTGGGTTCGAACTGATTGGGCTGATTGCATGGACCTTGATGCTATGACTACACTCCTTGGAGATGCCAATGGTAATATTGAAGATGAAGAGTATTAGGAGGCTAGTTAGCATGCATTGAAGAGCTCGTATGAACTAGGAGCCCATAATGAAGATAAAAAAGGGGGAATAGCCCTTAGTGATGATGATGAAGGAAGTAATGATGAAAGTGATAGTAATAGTAACAACAACAATAGTGACGGTGGACATGATGATGATGATAGCAACCGTGATAGTGAGAGTAACCGTAGTGAAGATTATGATAGCCAGTACAGTGGCAACGACTGGGGTGAGGCCTTTAGTGATAGAGAAGATAAAGATGCAGATCTTTTCTATGAAGAATTTGATGATGATGTGGACTATTATGATCAAGATATTGAAGATGATGCTGAGGCTAACCGGTGGAGCGATACTGATAGTGACCAGTACAAGCTAATGAATGTGCTAGAGAATGCAAGAGAGGAAAATCAACAAGCTAATAATATGTACCATGATGAATACCCCTATGAGCACCATTTAGATTGAAGCTCTATCACTTATGTCAGTTCAAGGTATAGCCCTCAATATGACAAGCATTGGAGAGGTTTTAGAGTTGGGGTCATATTATGACTCAGAACCTAATTCATCTACCCCACATACCGAAGAGGAGGATGACATAGATGCTAGGTTGGATACTCTAGACCAAAAACTCATGGTCCACAGTCTCAAAATCAAGACACTTGAGAATGCTGGAGATGACAACAAGAATATGGAGGAAGGCGAGCCATAACACCTCCTTCAACACACTTACTTGGGTAACAAAGAGAAGCAGGATCTGTTTGATGAGTGGATGGATAGTATAAAGCACCTAGATGCCATTATGACTGACAAGCCTACAGACATGGAGATTGATGAAGCCATATATTATATGGATGAAGACCCTGCAATATTGATGCTAAAGGAAGAAGGAACTCATTGGGAGCCACCTACCATCGTTGAAGCCATTATTGAGTTGAAGAACTGGGCATGGAAGGGAGCCGCCCACCCCATGGAAGACTCAGTGAAGAAGATTAAGACTATCAAGTCTGTCACTTTTGCCAAGAAGACCAAGGCTGCTGAGCTAGTCACCCCTACCAAGAGCATTGTTTCTGTCCCTATTGAGTCTATTTCTGCCAGTATTTTTGTTCCTGTTAAGATGGTTTGTGACAGTTTTCCAGTTGAGTCTGCTTTAGTTAAGTCTATTGAGTATATTGAGAACTGTTTTCCTTTTAATATGATTTCAAAAATAGCTTATTTTCGGCATTGAATGTTTTTATTTCTGAAATTGGTAAAAAAACTCTTAATAATAAGGAATTAAAATATGGACACCTAGAACCCATAAAAGAAGAAACCCAATTTATTAACCTGGGAACTGATGATGAACCTAAAATGATACAAGTGGGCAATACCCTAACCACTTCTAAGAGAGATGCATTAGTGGCATTGCTAACAGAATTCAAAGAAGTCTTTGCGTGGTCATATGAAGACATGCCTGGGATTGATACAAATATAGTAGAGCATTGCATTCCAATAGATCCAACCATGAAGCCAGTCAAGCAGAAGTTGAGAAGAATGAAGCTAGAGTGGACTCTCAAGATCAAGGAGGAAGTCAAGAAACAGTACATTGTAGGATTCCTGAGGGTGGTCAATTATCCGTAGTGGTTAGCTAACTTGGTTCCGGTACCAAAGAAGAATGGAAATGTCAGAATGTGTGTACATTTTTGAGATCTAAACAAGGCCAGTCCAAAGGATGACTTTCCTTTGCCTCACATTGACGTTCTAGCTGACAATACAGTGAGTCATGCCTTGCTATGATTTATGGACGGATTTTCAGGGTACAATTAGATTAAGATGGCTCTAGAAGATATGGAAAAACCTTCTTTATTACAGTATGGGTGACGTATTATTACAGGGTCATGCCATTTGGACTTAAAAATACTGGTGCCACCTACCAACATACAGCTACCACTTTGTTGAATGATTTGATTCATAAAGAAGCGGAAGTTTATGTGGATGATATGATAGTGAAGTCCAAAGACCGTGAAGGGCATATGCAGGCCTTAAGGAAATCCTTAGAAAGAATCCGATTCTATAAGTTACGATTGAATCCCAAGAAATGCGCTATCGGAGTCACATCCAGAAAACTATTTGGGTTTATGGTAAGACAAAATCAAGGCAATTGTAGAGATGAAGCCTTTAAGAATTGAGAAGGATATTCGAGGATTTTTGGAGAGGATGCAGTACATCAGCAGGTTCATAGCTCAACTCACCATGACATGTGAACCAATCTTCTGATTGCTCAAGAAAGAAGTTCCTACAGTATGGAATGAAAAATTCCAAGAAGCCTTTGAGAAGATCAAGAAGTATCTGATGAAGCCACCAATACTTATCCTACTAGTACCTGAAAAGCCATTGTTGTTGTATCTCACCACTACGGATACGGCAATGGGGGCTCTACTTGATTAATACCTATAGAAGACTAGAAAGGAGAATGCGATCTACTACATCAACAAGAAAAATGTTGCCTTAAGAAGAAAAGTATTCACTCTTAGAGAAGACATGCGTAGAACTTGTATAGGCAACCTGTAAACTTAGACATTATATGCTTGCATACAAGGTCTTGCTCATTGCAGAATGGATCTTTTGAAGTACTTGATGGAAAAGCCTAAACAGGATGGGAAGATAGCTAAATGGGTTTTGCTTTTGTTAGAATTTGATATCAAGTATGTGACTTAGCCCTAATAATCTCCCAAATTCAAAATAAATGGAAGATCAAAGATGAAAGGTTGGTGCCTTATCATGAATGTCTTCAGAAGTGGGCCTCGAAATTCAACAAGGTCTAATACCAATATGTGCCAAGGATACAAAGTCATATTGCAGATGCTTTAGCAACAATCGCATCCATGATGAATGGGCCTAAAGAAGATGAAACAAGACCGATAGTGGTGGAACATGAAGAGGAACAAGCTTATTGCATGACAATAGAAGAAGATGAAGAAAATAATGGGGAAGGAAAATGGTATTCAGACATCTCACAATACCTCAAGGATGGGATATACCCACTATCTATAGATAAGAATGATCAATTAAGCAGTTGAAGGCTGTCCACTAATTACATTATTTGTGGTGAAAGGCTTATCATATGATGGAATTCATCTCCTTTATGTAATCGCTAAGGAGGCACAGCAAATAATTGAAGAGGTTCATGAATCAAGTTATGGGCTACAAATGAATGCACACATGCTATCAAGGAAGATAATGAGACAAGGCTATTACTGGACCATTATGGAAGCCAACTGTGCGGCTCATGTTTGAAAATGTCATCAATGCCAAGTCCATGGAGATCTGAAGCACATGCCACCCATGCCACTACTTACCATGACATCACCCTAGCCCTTCTCTACGTGGGAGATATAAATTATTAGGAAGATTCACTAAATAAGTAGAAGCCACTTCATATAAGGTTCTGAATTCAAAGAAAGTTGCTCAACTCATTTAGACCAATATCATCTGTAGGTATGAGGTACCACATGAAATTATCTCTAACAATGGACTGCATTTTAAAAGAGAAACAGAAAAGTTGCTACGACAATTTAACATTTAACACCGTAAGTCTTCACCTTACCATCCTCAGACTAATGGAGCAGCTAAGGCTGTTAACAGAAACATAGGGCAAATCTTGAAGAAAGCACAAAGAACTACAAGGACTAGCACCTGCAATTACCCTACGCACTCTATGGGTATAGAACATCAATTCGATCCTCCATAGGAGCCATTCCTTATTCATTGGTGTATAGGATGGAAGCAGTCATTCCCATTGAAATGGGTGTTCGTTCATTAAGGACAGTATTGGAAAGTGAAGCCCTTAAAGCAGATTATTTGCAAAGCAGATATGACCAATTATGCATGCTGGATGAGAAAAGACTCAAAGCCCTGTATCACATTCAGGGATACCAAAGGAGACTCAAGAACATTTTTTGACAAAAATGTAAGAATGAGAGATTTGAAGTTAGGGGATCTAGTGTTGAATGAAATTCGAGCCTCGGTTCAAGATGCAAATGGGAAATTCAAGAAAAATTGGGTAGACCCACACATTATCAAGCAAATATACTCTGGGGGAGCAATAAGGTTGATGGACTGAGATGCAAACCCTTTAAATGAGCCAACCAACATGGATCAATTGAAGAAATACCATGTCTGAGGTGGAAGTCTGAAAGCACCACATTTGAAGTGGTTGTAAATTATGTTATTTCCCTTCCTAGGCTTAACAATAAAAAAAAAGAAAAAAGAAAAAAAGAAAAAAAGCTCGGTAGGTTGAAAACCTGAAAGGGCAGTCTAGGCAAAAATTTGAGAAAAAAAAAGGGGGTAGGTTAAAACCCAGAAAAGGTAACCTACGCAACAGGAGAGTAAAGAAAAAAAAAGAAAGTGAGAGAGCCTGTTAGGTTAAAAACCCGAAAGGGCAGCCTAGGCAAAAATTAAGGCAAAAAAAAAAAAAAAATCAATGAATTTTGTGATGACTTGATCCTTCTACCAAGAAGGTACCTAGACAACCATGCATTGGTCCGGTCACAATTTCCCAAAAACCACCATTTGCCTATTAAACAAAGTTTTCCAAAAAAATTCAACAATTCCATTAAACCACGCTATTACACAAAATCCAAGAAACCAAACCCGAAACCGAACCAAACCTCAAGAACCTAAACCCTAAACCAAACCAAAAAAAAAAAAAAAAACCAAACCCCAAGAACCTACCTCTTAAACAGAATCCTTAACCTGCAAGTCCTAAATAATTCCTAAACACAAGAGTTTTTACATCAACTTTAAAAATAAACATGTTCAAAGTCAAGAATAAGGTCACTTTGTCTTCAGTCTTTTCTCTTTTGGTTGATCATTGATTTCTTATATGTTAGGTACTTTGTCGTCTTTGTCCCTTCTTTTGAATTCATAGTTGTCTTTATCATGACTTTCCTGGATATCTCTGAGAAACTATTTTCTCATAGCAACCATCTCAACTTCCTTGTCAACAACTTGTCCACCAACTAGTTAGAGTATTCTTTAGTCATCTTGTGAAAGTGAACCTTGACAAAAGACTGGTCTACTCAGTCAACCATCTCTAAGACCAACAGCATATTCCTTATAGAAGTAGGATTTGTGTCCACAGGAGTGAAAGGTCTTGTTATTTTTCCACCTAGCATTCCTTATTCAAATTGAAAGTGCCTCAAGAGTCTATTTGCCTTATAGAAAGTGGCCCTTTGTAATCCAACAATGAAGATGTGATCTAATCTTAAAGACCGAAGTAGAGGGGGTAGGCATTTACACCAACAACAATCCCATTCATTTGAAGAACTAGATTTCTTGCTCAGAAACTTCACCCAATCACTCTCAGTTTGGCACTCAGTTTTGATGACAGCCCTGCTTGGAAAATTGTTAGGACCATAATTAGCAATTTTAGGCTTGGCAATCATATCCAGTCGATCCATCAACCATATCTGCAAAATTAAAGGACTCTCGAGAAAATTTTGAGATTCTCCACCATGAAACTCTAAATCTAATCCTATAAGAGCTTCTACCAAGATCAAAGGAACCGAATTGTCACCATCTTTAATTTGACTCAAAACACTTATGGCTCGAGCATCCACAAAATTGTGTCTCCCAGAGTAAAGCAAAAATTCTCCCACGAAGCATAAGGCCAAGCCGAAATTCTTCTGCATATTTTCTGTCACTTCATAAGTGCATTTGTTAATCAGTCTTGAAACATCTGCATGAAGATTTACCATATGTCCTTTTTCCTTACTACAAGTGATAGAGGTAGGAAGACTAAGAGCATCAAACAAAGACTCCCTTTACCTAGGATCACAAGAAACCGCTACAGATTTTTTGTTTCAATCATAACCCAAGATAGTAAAAAATTCTTCAATTTTCGGACAGAGCTTAGCAATTTTAAATCGAAAGACATGATCTTTGGGATCCTAGAATTTCATAGCAGCACAAAAGAAGTTCCACATAATTTTGACATTCCTCAAAGCCTTAATTCCCTCTAATTTGTAGGCTGTAAAATTGGTTTTGGAACTGAAATTGAAGCTACAAACCCATCTATTGATATCATGAATTGTTGAATGAGAAAATTTGTGATTGCTAGCCATGGATGACTTTTGTGTGTGAATATTGTGTTTTGCTAACGTATATGCAAAGAGTTTTTGTAGGGAAGATTCCTAAAATAAGCTACATCAGTCTTTGGTCAAGTTTAAATAGGTTTCACAGAGTTTGTAACTAAGTAGGAGAGTGTTTCATGAGCATAAACAAAGAAAATATTTTTCAAAAAGGTGTGAGGAATCAGCCCACCACAGCCTTAGCGTGAGGGCATGACCAAGTGCCATTTGGCACTCTAAAAGTGCCGATTGGCACTTTCTAAATGCCAAACGGTACTCTAAAAGCGCCAAATGGCACTCATTAAAGGTTGAATGGCACACAACCCCTCCATCATATGTCCATGCAATTCCATGCAATTTTGTGCTTTCAAACATTTTTTTAGGACAGTTAAACACTCAAAAAGATTTTTTTTTTTTTATTAAACTGGGGCATTCTCATGTGCCTAACCTTATTGTTTTCAAAATATCATCACTTGCAACAGTGTTTTCAAAAAAAAAAAAATGGTTAAATTTTTTTTTCAGACCATTGGTTCATGTCCCAAACTAGGGGCATTGGACCATGCCTTATTTATTTATTTATTTTTTTTAAAAAAATGTCACCATCTTTTCAAAAAAAAAATCATCATCATCGTCAAGATTTAAAAAAAAAAAAAAAAAACATGCATTCATTTTTTAAACTAGGGGCATTCGGCTCCGCCTCATTCAACTAAGTGCAGATTCCATCAGATTCAATCAAGATAAGTTTAATTTGGTACCACAGAATCTCATTAGGTGAATTCTAAACTTGTCTCAGTTAAAGTTTCTACATGGTCAATGCGATTCCAAGGGCTAAACATGGAAATTAATACAAGTTTGTCTAAGTAACACTTCCTTTTGTTTTGCAGGAAAAATAAAAAATACAATTTAAACATCATTGGGAATCCTGGTCTACCGGTGAGAAGACCGCCTCAATCCACCTTTAGAGGAGCCACCTTCAGTATTTCCCTCTTGACTTGCATAACACCACGGATCGTACTAACGGTTCTCAAGTTCAAGATTCCTAATCCTTTCCGCCAAAGTCCTTCTAGCAAAATTAGCAACTTCCATTCGATGTGCCTAAAAGTTAGCAAAATCAAGTGATAATTCTTTCATCAAGAAAGGTCTAAGCAAAAGACACTCAGAAAGCATTATTGCATACTCAGCTCGCATCATTAAGTACATATTGGGAAGACTGGGTACGAGCTAATGACAGCAAGCCTCCAATCATTCGAATGCTTTCCTTGACAAGATCAACATCAACCTGAAGCATGAATCTACCATATTATGAATCATTCAATAAGCCAGGAAGAAATAAGGACAAAGAAATAAAAATGCAAGAACACACTAGACCAGGCAAAGGGACATTTGGAGTATGCTCTGGCCTATTCAAGGGCACAAAACTATACGTTCTATTAGGATTCATCACATCATATTGCCATGCCAAAAAATGATGATAAGTCTCCACGAAAGAACTAAAAGAGCTACTCGCATGGTGAGGAGAGGGAACCCCTTCCTCTTCATCTTCCTCTTCCTCCCTTTCAGAAGATGGAGCTTGAAAGTCCAACATATAAATATTGTCACCAAGCAAAAATATGGAAAGGAATATACAAGGTGAAAGTTTGACTTCAAAAAAGGGGAAAAGAAGTATTGATATGCTAGCCAAGCAACCTTGCAGATGAGCTTGAATAAATTCAGAATAAGTTCCTGCTGTTCCTAGAATAATGTAGCTCGCACGGGCTTGAGCAATCTTTTCACCAGTCAGAAGGTCAGCTAACTTGATGGGGGGATAAGGAGGAACCGAAATTGTTGTAGGAAGATATGTATGCTAAACTTTGGGCAACACTCGATCACCAAGATATCTATACCTTCCATATTCAAACAATGCTTGACAACTATTCAGCTCCAAAGCCCGTTCACAATCTGCATACCCCTCACATCCACCCTAAGGATCCAAACACAATCGAAAAATCACAAAGGAACCCATAATTAGAAAAGACCAAGCCATAATCAAACACCAAAGATCCCATACATAAAAAAAAGAAGGGGGGAAGAAGAAAGACTTGCATCATCAGCAATCAAATTGTCAATCACCAAGCGCCAAATTTCCAAAGAACGCCTGGAGGTCATTGATAAACGGGTATTTAGGCAACCATCGGAGGAATCTAGGGAAAATACTGTTAACCTCCTCCCGAACTTGAGGACCCACTCCAAAGTACTCGTACATCCAAACCAGAAAAATTCCACAACACCATTACCACATAACCAAAATAATTTTCCAAAACCCACTTGAAAGGTTACACCTGGAATGATGAGTCATGAACTGCAAAAGGGTAGCATAAGCCATAAGTCATGAAAGTGCAGGATTGTCGCGAAGTAATAACTCGGAAAGTCCGAGGTCGAATCCATAGGGAAAAGGGAATTGATTAGCAAACCGCAAGAGAATAAAACTAAAATAATAAAGTTTAATAGAAGAGATTTTTGATAGTTTAGTAAGGGTAATTTAAATTGAGAGAAAATAATAATATATTAAGGCGCTAAGGTTTAGGGATCCACACACAACACATCTATTGGTAGTCTTAACAATATTTTTTTTATAACTCAAATAAAACTCATACGAAGGATGATCTTAGTCGGATGATTTAAAAATAAAAACTCAAGAATTAATTGTCTAAGGTAGTTTCATGCAATTGATTGATCTTAGGCAAAACAAAACTAGTGAATTAGTTCGCAGGGAATACTAAGCATTTAACGTACCCAAAGTCTACGATAAATCAAAGGATTATACAGAACTAAAAACTTTTCTAGATGAGTAAAACAATCCAAAACATAAAAATATAAGCATTAAAACCGATAAATAATTGTTAAGAACATACCAATAAATCGTTGGGTTTCACCCCTTGCCTTAGTAAGGCTTCTAGCAAGCCATAACACAAATAGAACTCTAAAAACTATAAAGAAACTCTAAGAAAACCTAATTTATGTTATACAACAGCTCCCTCTGAATTTTGCCTTAAAGAGCTTTTAAATAAGTCAAGGAATCCTATTACAAGTTGAATTCCTGTTTGGAGAAAATCCCAGGTTTTTCAGCCTATTTAACTTCAGAATTTGGACTTTTGGTAAACTAAAACGTTGTAGCCCTTTAATTTATCTTTCTAGCCCAACTTGAATCATCTCAATTGAACATCTGAGCCGAATGTTATGCTCCAAGTACTAAATGGTGTGCAGGCTGGAATCCTAATCCGAATTGGACTTGGATTTGGTGCAAATTTCCTTTGATTTCTTGCTCCAATTGGACTCAAATTTAATTGGGTTGGCCTTCTTTGACTTCATCTTGGCCCTTGTAAAAATAAAGGCCATTAGCTTTCCTCTTTGCACAAATTCACTTATTTAATTCCATTATCCTACAAAAGACAACTTCACGCATTAAAATTCAATTAAGCACGTAGCATTATTCCAAAACCAACTATAAAATGCATGAATTAACTCAAAATAAGTATGATAATGCTTTCTAATATCTCACATATAAATAATATAAAGAACGGTGAAGCAAAATAAAGGACATTTATAGTCTCGTGAAAGGATGCCAAACACTAAGAATATTACACCACATATATTGATTAGTCATGTCAAGATCCAAACCATACCCTCCTTAAGATCAAATAGGACTTTCATTGGGATGTAATGTAGCGTAAAGAGGAGGAATTTAGAACAAAGGGCATAGGTAAAAATAAAAAGTGTTCCCAAGAATAACTAGAGAAACAACTTCTTTTGAGTATATAACAATTGATTTATCCTCTCAAGTTTCTTGAATATTGGATTTTCACTATCTTTCTTTTTTCTTCAAAATTCCATCAACAAATTCATTCTCTATTTCTTCCTCTTTGACATTCCTTTTTTTTTTCTTTTTTCTTTTTTCTTTTTATGACTTTTTTTTTTTTTTGAGTGAGTCCTCCTTTTCTTCCAACTATTTCACCACAAATTTATAGTAATAAGAAAATTTGATTGCATTAATTCTTGGAACACCTTAGGAAAGGGTTTGAGAAAGAATGGCTAAAATAATAGGCTCAAATGGGTGACTAGTGGCAATGTATCAAAAAAGAAAATAATAAAGGCTCAAAATTAACAAAGATGGCCTAAAACCATCTCTTAATGATTGGGAGTTCTTCAAAATCCATTACTTTAACATATTTAGGTGTGGCATAAAATTGATGAATTGTTAGCATTTGACCAAATCAAAGAATAATGAGACTAAGTAACAACAAAGTTATGTGCTTCCAAATGAAAGATGAGATCAAAAGAAAATAACCCTTTGAAAAAATGAATGGCTCAAGAACTCACTTGGGTTATAGTCTCTACATTTTATTTTCAAGATTTTCAAAGTCATCCCTATCTCTTAAACAAGAAACATGTTCATGTGGCTAAAGTGCGTGTGCATAATATTTGAACATGAAAAACAATGGAATTCTTTAGATAGAAGTAGCATAAAGAACTTTGACTTAAAATTCTTGCTAAAGCAACACTTCTTTTTTATTTGAAAATTGGACTAAAAACAAAAACAAAAATAACTAAAAACAACCCAAAAAAAAAAATTTAACATAAAATAAAACTAAACACAAATCATCTCAAGTTCCTTGAAAAAGTCTCATCGGTTCCTAGAAAAGCATACTTGAGCTTAATGGGCAAGGGCTTCAACTCCAATTTTGGAACTTGCTCACTAGATGGCAACAACTTTATCTCATGAGGTGGCAACTCCTCATATTTCAATTTCCAATTGCTCACTTTGAATTCCTGTGTAGATTCCAAAAGACAGTGAATGTATACAATTTTAGAATTCTCATCAAAATTAAAATCACGTGAATTGACTAGACAAGCTTCTAATGGATCTGGAAAACATGTTTTGTTGAATTGTTCTTGAACAAGCGTTTCAATTAAGTCAACTTCATTAACATCCTCTTCATCCCTAGGTTGCTTACAAGTATTAAAAATATTAAGCTCAAGGGTCATATTCCCAAAAGATAATTTTAAGACTCCACTTCTACAATTTATCAATGCATTAGAAGTTGCAAGAAATGGGTGTCCTAAAATCATAGATATTTGAGAATTAGCATTAGAAATAGGATGCACGTCCAAAATAATAAAGTTACCAGGAAAATAAAATTTGACCACTTGAACCACTTGAACCAAAACATCCTCAACAACACCCTAAGGAACAATCACAAATCGATCGGCAAGTTGTAAAATTATGGAAGTGGGTTTTAACTTGCCTAGACCTAATTGCTCATACATTGAATATGGAAAAAGATTCACACTTGCCCCAAGATCAAGCAAAGCTTTCTCTATTGTTTTGAATGATTGCACTAACTTGTTCAATTAAAAATGCCTTCTTATGTACATTAAGCTTATGCTTAATAGTACACAAATCTTTCAAAAATGTAGCATATGATGGAATTTGCTTTATGGCATCCAAAAGAGGAATGTTCACTTTAACTTGCTTAAGCACTTCAAGGATTTCAAAATTTTGATTCACTTTTTGAGGTGGAATCAACCTTTGGTGAAAGGGAGCAAGGATAAGACACCTTTCAATTTCATTATATTTAGGGTCAAGGACTTCATCACTACTCTTTATTTTGGAAGATTCATCTTGTGTATTGCTTTTAGGAATATCTTTCTCAATGATTTTTCCACAGATTTAAATTGACTCACTTTATTTTCAAAGGAATTACAATCATCAACACAAAATTGACCTTGAGGGTTTGGTTGTGGTTGAGATGGAAACTTACCCTTTTCTATTGTACTAATGGATGTGGTCAATTTAGTGAGAGTGCTCCTAATGTCATTTGTGGCTTATGAGTTTTGATTATTAATGGTGGATTGAGTTTGCATAAATTGTTGCAAGGTATCCTCAAGACTCTTCTTTGGAGTGGGATTATAAGGCACAAAATTTGAAGAACCATGTATAGGAGGTGCAACCACATTATCATTCCTCCAACTAAAATTTGGGTGATTCCTCCATCCTGAATTGTATGTCTCTAAATAGGGGGAAGGGTTTGGTTTTTTCACCATGTTCAGTATTTGCTTGATCATGCAACACCTCTTTAAAATCTAGAATTGTAGGACATTCATTGGTAGGGTGTTCCATGGTCTCACAAATTCTACAAACCTCATCAATTTTAGGCACAATATTGATTCCATTGCCCTTCCTTAATTCCATGGCTTCAAGCTTCCTTGTTAGACTAGCCACCCTAGCACTAAGGTCATCATCTTCCCTAAGCACATCCTTTCATTCATTCTTTCTTGTTTCTCACTTGCCCATTTCTTGAGGTTGTCGCTTGGCGATCACCCCTTGATCTATTAAATCTTGAACTTCATGCTTCAACCTTAGGCAATTATTTGTCTTATGTCTTATCCTTTGGTTGAAGGCACAATGATCATTTCTATTCCAATTTGGCGGGATTGGATTTGGAAAAGGAGTAGAATCAAGTGCTTTGAGGTGCCCTGCTTCTGTTGAGACTGCTAGTACTTTTGATAAAGGCATTTAAAGATCATCAAACACACTTTTTTGTGGTCGAGCAAAAACAACATTCACATTGTTGAGAGCACCACCCTTTTCTCCTTCATTGAACCTTTCTTGGCATGAAACTTTGCTTCACTTAGGTCCTTTTGTCCAATATTAATGGCATCTTCAATTCTTATACCACAATCACATTACTCCACAAAGGAATTGCTAGGCGATGAAAGAAGCTTATTATTGTATTCTAGAAGAAAGTTCTTGATGATCATGTTAATTTGATCCTTTTCATTGTGCCTATCAACCATCCTTGAAACTTTGTTCTTCCACCTCATCATGTACTCAATGGAGTTGAGCCCAATCCACCTATAGAGTTGAGCTCAATCCATCTATAGTATACAAGAAGTCATCCATCCTTTAGGCCTTACGAAAGGCTTGTTGCATCTTTTCCATCATCATGGTGGTCTCAACAACTATCTTGTCTATCTTCCCATTCTTGTCATGATTAACTTTATTTTCCTTACCTACCTTATCTTGTTGGGGTTTCTCCCTTCTTCCTTCTTCCAAACAACCTAGGCGATTTCCCAATTGTGCTCGCATTTCTCCTTGCTTAGCCAACATTTGGGTAATCTTCGCAATTGCCTTATTAGTAGCTCCAACCATGTCCTCTAGTACAATAGTGTTAACTTCCTTTAGGTGACTAGGGGTAAGTGATCGAAACCAAGTGAGCTTATGAAGTTCTTTTGACTAGGGAGTATTATTGTGGCTGAAAAAAAATTTGATCAAATAAATATGTGCCCCTAGTGTCTTTTAAAGTTTTGGACCCAACGTCTTAATCAACTTTTATTGCTTGCATCAAAATGTGGACTACATTTATGCCTCATTCGTATTCATGTTTTCTTGGTTGTATCATTTCATTATCTTAGACTTAGAAATAGAATGAGCTACATCAATTTTTCAAAATTCATGTTTTTCCCTATGCTTAAAGCCCAATTACATCATTCACATCTCTCATTCTCTCTCCTTTCCTCATTTTAATCCAAGCCCAAATTTCATTTCTTTATTTTTCTTTACTTTTCTTTTTTCTTTGGGCTTTGGATCCAATTACAAGTCACTCATCTCGCCCCCTCATCCTCATTTGGGCTTAAGCGTAGGTTGTTCATGAATTTTGTAAGGTTAGTCCACATCTTGTGCTCTATTAGACCTTATGAAAATGGTTTTATCAAACAATTTAAACACAAAGATCAATGCCCCATTTATAATGCAAGTCCACATCTTTTTTTTTTTTTTTTTTTTGGATTTTTAGATTTTTTTTATTTCTTTTGAAAAAAAAAAAAAAAAAAAAGGTGACCAATTTTTATCTCTACCCATCAAAACCTTTTATTTGTTCCCAAAAAAAAACCCATCTTAAATGTTCACTCTCCTCCCTTATGATTTCCTTACCCCTAATTTCAAAAGTTTGATCCATTTTTATCTTTCATTCTCAAATGGGCCTTGCCCCTAGTTCGAAGAGTTTGGTCAATTGGTTCAAAAACATTTCCTTTTTTAATTCCACATTGAGCTCTTGGTGAGCCTACCTTTGTCTTTGGATTTTAGGGTTTCAATACTTTTCAAAGCATGGAGTTGGACCAAAAAAAAAAAGATTTTGGGCACTTGGAGAATTGTTTGGGCATTTTCTCTCTCTTTTCTCAAGATTTCGCTTCCAAAAAAAAACCTCCAAACACATCAAAACACCTTTGATTCTTCTCTTTTCACCAAAATTACAAGGTAATGTTCTTGCACCCAATCTTTCTCTCCTTGGTTCCATACCTTGGATTTGAGGTTTAGGGGGTGTGGATGTAGTGTTTTAGCTAAAATGCTTTTTAGCTACAATCCACACCCCTTTCTTTACAATTCTTCATCAAGTTTTTTTTCTAGCTTTTCTTGCTTAAATAACATGTTTTATTTCTTCCCTAGCATGTCTATTAGCTTTTTACCATGATTTATTGCTTTGATGTTGTTGGTTTAGCCCTCTATGGGCTTGATCTTGTGCTGTTACATCCAACCTCTGTGTGGCTTTGTTTGGCTGTAACCACTTGTGAGATGCATCTCCATGATGTTGATTTGCTCTATGCATACCCTTTCTCCACTCCGTGCGATGATATGCTTGCCTTGCTTGCTTGTGCCCTCGTTGGCTTTCTTTGTTTCTATGCAACTTTGCATGCTTCCTTACATGTTCACGAATGAGTCTTCCTTGCTTGTGTCATCAAGCCTAGTTCCTAATATCTCGTGCAGGTTCACACCTATCTTTGATACACGAGACCTTAAGTCCTTTCAGGAACTTTGCTTGATGGCATGCATGTGTCATCCATACTCCAACACAATGGAATTATGGACCCTAGATCCAAACCTACATTTGTCCTCCTAGGACACCCCCTTTTCTTTGATAATATTTTTGCTTGCCCCTCTGCGTGCTTAGCATGTTTGTTTAACCCCGTTTGGCCCTTTTGTTATTATGTTCTTTACATGCTTTCTATCTTCTTTGGTTCTTTTTTGGCTTGTCTGCTGGCTTGTTTCCTTGTTTATTGCATGTACACGCGTGGAGCAAAGGACGCTTGGAGTGAGGGCACGACTTCCTAGGCACAAGCAAAAAGGGCAAAGACGCGAGCCCAAAAAAGCGTTGTTCAATAGATTAGAGGCCTAGACTCCCTGAGCAGTAATATCTTTCTGCCCCTCCCCCCTCTCTTATCCTTTTCTCTAGAGCATTTTATTAGGCTTTTCTTCCATGTACCATTCTTAGACCGCATTCCTAGGGTACGAAAATGTCTGATTTATCTTTCCTGCACCTTGTTGGGCCATACCTTAGGGATGTAGGCATGTATCTCTTATCTTTCCTGCACATTGCTTTGGGCCATGTTCCTTGGGTGTGGCAATGTCTAATTTACTTTTCCCGTACTTTGTTGGGCCACACCCAGGGGATGTAGGCATATGCCTGCTTTACTTTTTTGCTCTACATGATAGCATTGTGCATGATGTATGTATATGTGTGTGTGTGTGTGTGTGTGTGTGTGTGTGTGTGTGTGTGTGTGTGTGTGTGTGTGTGTGTGTCTGGGTGATTGTGTATTTTGTATGACAAACTCTCATGGTTACGTGAGTGACCCTAGCTGACCACGAGCACTCTTGACCTTGTAGTATGGGTATGTGCTCAAGGCTTTTGCTGTAGGTGCATATTCATGCTATGCTGTATGCACGGTCATCGCAGTGTGATTGTCCCAATCCATGTCACTTAAGTGACATTGGTTTCCTTGTGTATGTGACATACATTAACATGCTTGATGCTTTGAAGGGCTTCGGCTTAGCTCGGTATGAGCATGTTGATATACGCCTTATGCACAAATGCAAAACCTTGCCAGTGCACCATAGCAAACCAAACATGAAACTCTAACGAATTTTCACCATGAAAATGGGGCACCTCCATTAGCGTATTCTTATAGTGAAAGCTTGATGAGAATAGTGTTTTATGTGCTATGATGCACCTGAGGTAAAGTGCCGCCAAATTTTCACCACGAAAACATGGCGAAATACTGCTGAATTTTTACCGTGGAAATTTGGCACCAAATCTTGAATGCACTAGGAAAACATCAATTAGGACCACACCCATTCCAAAACCAAACCTCAAAGCCCAACACGTTCAAAGCCCTAAAAGCTAATGCCAATGTGTTTTCAATTGCCAATCTCCAAAGATTAAGGTTTTATCAAAACAAATGACCGTCCTTGGATAGGCCCACACGTAACCAGACTTCCGAACTCAAGAATCAAGATTTTTCCCATCTATATTAGATTAGGAAAATTGGCATTTTTCTTAGCCTAGGATCAGTAATAAAACTAAATAGAGCCAGGTGACCAATCACACCTTAGAAAAACCTAATTATTGGTGGTGACTTCACTTACCATTGGTAATCCCTTAGAATTGGCCCATATTCTAGTCAAATACCAGGGGTAAAACGACCCTCCTTCACAAAAAAAAAATAAAGCACTCGAAGGGTGCACCGCAAGGAGAGGCAAAGCATTGACACTTGGTTAATAAACTTTAGTCCTTAGTCTTAATGATGAGCTTGACATGTCTACAAAATTTAATTGAAGTAATTTTGATAGCTTGAAAGTAATCACAACTCAAAAGTGCTTAAATCGCTTTGAAAACAATGTTGAAAAATGATCTTTGTTAAATATTTTGTCATAACTTTTGATCCACAACAAATGTTTGAGTGAGGTTTGTTTCATTAGAAAGTAGACATTCTGATCTTCAATTTGATCACAAATTTTGCTTAAGTTGGATTTAAATTGAGTGAGTTATGGCCATTTGAAGTTAGGCTATCTAATGGGGTCCATCCCTTAGACCTTTTGGAACATCCAAAACCCTCTCAATGAGCCTGAAAACCCTAGTTTAAACATATAAATATAACCTTATGCCTCCAAACTTAAACGCTAGCTATAAAGAGTGGCTCTTTGCTTTCTAAACCCTATTTGCTCTCTCAAAGACCCTAGGGCAACAGCCACCATGGTTTTTTTTTTTTTTTTTTTTTTAGAGATTCAAAACCTTTTTCTAGCACAAAACTAAGGCAGAAACAGGTTCTAAGGGGATTTCTAAAAAACTTTTCAAAAACCTTTTGATTTTGGGTTGTGATTACCTATAAACTATTGAATAATTTGATTCCTTTTATTATTACTTGATCTTGTTGTGTAGGCACCGAGGGGCCGATTAAAAATTAACCAAGTTATGTTCCATAAGCAAGGTGAGTCTCTCTTCATGGCTCTCCCTTAATTTGGGTTTTATAACTTTTGTTCTTCTTGTTATTAATTTTATTTATATGTTATGAATGGTTAGAAATATGTTTTGTTTTGTTTAATTTTTGTTGTTGTTGTGTCTTATCATGTTTTGATTGGAGAGTTGAATGATAGGATATATTGATGAACATGTTTTGATGTGTTAAGTGTTGTTCTTGTTTGTTGTTAGATCCAATGCATGTTTTGGAATAGATTTTTTTTTTTTTTTTTTTTTTTTTTTTTTTTTTTTTTTTATCTTTGATATCTTTGTTGTTAGTTTAGGTTGTTTAGTTTTGTATTTAGAAGTATGCTAGGTTTTGTTTTATTGTTGTTTTGTTGTAGCTTTAAAGCTGAGTTTTGGGCGTGTATGCATGCGCATGCTTTAAGCATGCGTACACATACTCGAGGCATGCGTACGCATACTTCATGTATGCGTATGAATACCTGAGGCATGTGTGCACATACTTCATGTATGCGTATGCTTACACGTGCCCAAAAACGAAAATTTAAGGTTTTTGCTATTTTTTTGTTTTGATTAGTTTTAATCACATGTTTAGGTCTTGTTGAGTCTATTTTTCATATGTTTAGTTCTAGGGTTAGTAGAATAACATGTTTCACTTGCTTTGATTGTTGAATTGATAATTAGGGTTTATATCTTGGCTGAATCATATGAACATGCATATGAACATGAACATGCATTTGATTTGGTTGATGAACATGATGAGATTTATAGATTGATGAACATGATGAATATGCTTGATGATTAATGTCTTGTTGATGTTTCTGTTTTATGATGTGCTTGCTACCCTTAGATATATTTTGCAAGATGAATGGTAGGGTTTTATGCTATGGATGGATGTGGGACATATGCCATGTTTGGATGTTAAATGCATGTTAGTGTGTGTGAGAGTTTAGAATAACATATTGGAGGAATCTTTGATGGGATTAGGATTTGGAACACAATGAATGGAGGCCGACCTATGAGTCGGGTGGGGTTGGGTGCCTAACACCTTCCCATTCCCATATCTAAACTCTGAACACGTGCTCTGGTAAAGATTTGTCCTTCCATAAGGGTGCCATATTTATGGTCTCTAGACCTAATCTTGGTAGCAACTCCATTTTTTTCTGCCACGGTTCACTTGGCCAGGACATACTCCCCCAGTTACGCCCATAGCGGCAACTCTACTGGAGATAGAGAATTTGACTCCAATGTGTTGTATCTCCTAATCTTAACAAAGGCTTTTCTAATACTATTTCGCACACACTCTCACTTGGTTTTTTGTCCCTTTCGCCATGGTTGGTGCTAAGTGGGAAGAAGAGTACACTCCATTAGGGCCAAAGTCATCTGGAATTCATCCCACCAACTCACAATTTGTGCCATTGCCTATAATGGGCTTTGAGTACTATAGATACTGTATTTTGTCCACCCTCAATTTGCATATTGGACCTTGAAAATCTCAAAAATATTAACTTTTCTCCCAAAGGTCACGGAAACACTTCCAAAAAACTTTGGTTCCTCTCTTTTTTTCAACAATCAAGAGGTAGTGTTCTTGCACTTTTTTTTCCACTCCTTAGTCATAGGACCTTGGATTTGAGGTTTAAAGGGTGTAAATGTAGCTTTTTAGCTACAATCTACACCCTTTGATTTATCTTTGTTCATAATATGCTTTGTTGCTTTTCCTAGCATTTTCTTGCTTTATCTTGTTACCTAGCATTTTCTATATCTTTCCTAGCATATCCACTTGCTTTTTACCATGCTTTAATGCTTTAATGACGTTGGCCTAGCCTTCATGGGCTAGGATATGCCTATACATGGTGTTTAGAAGGCTAGGATATGCCTATACATGGTGTTTGTGCTTATATCCATTTGCCGAGGTGCTTTTTAGCATGCTTATGCTTAGATCCATGTGTTTATGTGCTTTTTGCCATGTTCTTGCTTAGATCCATGTGTTTTTGTGCTTTTTTCCATGCCTTGTTCATGTGTCTAGATCTACACGTTGGTTGCTATGCCATGTGCTTCTAAAGCCTTTTTATCTCTTGGTATCCCTCTTTTTTGTGTTTTGGCCCTTTTGGTAAAGTGTAGATCTAGATCTTGTGGTCTAGGCCTACATCCATGCACCTAGGTCTATATCAAAGGGTTTGGATCATTTCCTTTATGCATATCTATGTTTGCGTGCTTGCTTCTATGCTTTATATCCATGATTTCCTGTATAGATCTAGGCTTTACCATGCTATGTTATACCTTGTTTAGATGAACTCTAGGTTGGGTGCTACATGCATGTTAGGGTAGGCTTAGTGTATGTGTATATAATAACCTATTAGAAGATCCTTTGATGGAATTAGGATATGAAACACAATGAGTAGAGATCAACGTACAGGTTGGATGGGGTTAGGTGCCTAACACATTTCCATCCCCATACTTAAACTCTTGACACATGCTCTGGTAAAAATCAATCATTCACATAAGGGTGTTATGCATATAGTTCCTATACCTAATATAGGTGGCGACTCCATTTTTCACCATCTGCCCGATCATAAATTTTTTGATTGTCAATCTCCAGCTTATAATGAAATTGTTACCTCAAGATTGATTAGGTCAAGTCCCTCTAGGTTTTTCCATTGGAACAAGTTATTTCATAAGGTTTTCTAGGTCATCACATTCTATGTGTTGAGGCCTCATGGCGGTCGACTAGCCATTGCAGCGATGCTTGTGCCTTAGCTTAAGCTTGGGCATTGTGAAAAAGGATAAACCTCTGGTGTGTGACTGAATTGAGTTGATTTTAACATATTATTACCAAAGGTAAGTAAAGTTGTCACTAATCATTGGGTTTTTTCTAAGGTGTGATTGGTTACCTAACTCTATTTGATTTTATTACCAATCCTAGGCTAAGAAAAATGGTCGCTCTTCCTAATCTAAAACATACGACAAAAAAAGAATCAAGATTCTTGAGTTCAGAAGTCTGGTCATATATAGGGAAGGTGTTAGGCACCCCACAGTGTCATGTAGTTTCCTGACGTCATCAATTTTGTCTTTTTTCGGTTCTAACTTAGATCGCAGATTTGAAGGCCTTCTAGATTCCAATTGATTTGATCTTGGAAGCCCTAGAGAGGTATGGATGTCTAGTTTCCAAAACACTTGAGAAAATGAATATCCATTGGTCGGATCAAAAGTCATGCCTTGGGAAGCAAGCTAATGTGCCCAACATAGTTTTCAAGATATCTCAACCATTTTAACTCTGATTTTGACCCATGAATTGTCTTTGGAAAGGGAATTCAATGATCTTTGTAATGACATTAGTTCCAAACCATTTTAACGGTTAGATCAATATTAAGTTTTTTGGTCACTTCCAAGAGTCAACCTTGGGTTAAACTTGTCCAAAGTTGGTTAAAATTGACAAAAATCTCAAATAACCTCAGGTTTGATGTAAAAACATAGAAAATATTGTTTGGGAGTGGTTTTGACCAATTTTGACCCTTGGTCAACCTTGGGTTGACTAGAGGCATTTTGGTCATTTTGACCCAAAACGACACTTCGAGTGCTCCAATGCCCTAACGGGCTGTACCATGTCAAACTTGATGTTCCCATGGTCCCCCACTACAGCAAAATGTATTTTCAGTGACGAAATTTAGTGAGGAAATATTTTTCGTCGTTAAAAATACAGCTTTAGCGACGAAATATGAATTTCGTCACTAATAATGGGAAAAAATTATAACATTTAGTGACAAAAAATAATTTTCGTCACTATTGTGATTTGAAAATGGGGGCCATCATGGGAAATTTTTGGCTTGAACTTAATTAATCTACAACGACGAAAAATTTCGTCGCTAAAAGTTGAAATTTTTAGTGACGAAATATTTCGTCACTGTAGGCATTGTTGTGGATAGTATTAGTGACGAAAATCCTTTCATCACTATAAGGAAGAAGTAGCGACGAAAAATAATCATCGCTAAAAATAATCATGATTTTTCATTCCATTGTTTTAGTGACGAAATCACAATTCGTCGCTAAAAGTATGTCATAGCGATGAAATATAAATTTCATCTCTAAAAATATTAACAAAATCTAGGTTCTTTAGTGATGAAATTGACCTTCGTCACTAAAAACATTAAAACACTGATACCTATTGCGATGAAAACTAGGCATTAGCGACAAAAATAATTCGTCACTAAAAACATTATAACATTGATACCTATTGCGACGAAAACTAGGTATTAGAGACGAAAAAATTCGTCGGTAAAGACCTTACTATATATATGCATCTTTTATTTCTTCATCCCCAAAAGCCTGAGCAGACTCTCCTTGCCCATGCCGTCGACAACCTCTTGACTTCCTCAAATCTTAGCCCTCTCGACTTCCTCAACCTCTCAACTTCCTTTGCCATTGCCTCTCCTGTAACGCCGCCTCCCTTTAGCTTCCCAACAGTTTGCCGAAATTGGCATCCCTTCACCTGCACCTTCACTGAACTTGCCTTCGTAGATTCGAGCTCCCCGTCCTCTGATTCCAATCGAGTACAACTGCCACCGGCATCAACGTCGATAGCCCCTGACGTTACTGTCGATCTGAACGCGCCACCTCTCTAAGGACCCATTCTTCATCAACACCTCCACTCCTTCATCATCTCTTGGTTCGATTCCCATTTCTTCTTTATTGGCTAATAAATATTTATTTATTTTTTATTTTTTATAAATGAAAATGATTTGATAAGTTTGATTTAATAGAGAATGTAACTTTCACTTCATTTGTGTGTTTTGTGTTGATTTTGTTTGTGTCATCTTATTCTTCCTTAAGGAGATGATGAGATCAGAAATTTTTTTTACATATATTAATTAGAAAATTGGCTTCTCGGGGTTAGTGTGTGTGTGTCTGACTGAGTCACTGGGTTCATTTTGCTGTAGTGGGGAGTGGAAATTACGGTGAGTGATAAGTCTCTGTGTGTTGTCGTCGGTGAAGGACGAGTTCAAAATAGAAGGAAACTATTTGGAGTATTGGGTGTTTGGGAGAGATACAAGGAAGGACAGACTCATTTGATTGGGTGTTTATATATATAAAATTTATATATACAAATAAGCTACTGAAATCAGATTTGTACGTTTAGCTTGATCATACTAAGTAAAATCTGTTTAAATACCTATAAAACTCTATATTTGTGATGTTTATGATTGGCTTTGTGGTGAGTTATTGTGTTGGAGTAAGTGGGTGGCTTGCATTATAAGGTGGTTTAAATTCGTATTGGGACTGTTTTTAGTTTCTTACAAATGTGAATGAAATTTGTTAATTAGATGTGATGAATATTATTTTATTCGATTTTAATACTTGTAAGTATTGTACTTGTGATGTTTGTGATTGGTTTTGTGGTGGGTTGTTGTGTTAGAGCAAGCGGGTGGCTTGCAAGGTGTTATAAGGTGGTTTACATTCATATTAGGAGTGTTTTTAATTTCTTGCAAATGTGAATGAAACTTGTTAGTTAGATGTGATGAATATTACTTTATTTTATTTCAATACTTATAAGCATTGTACTTGTGATATTTGCAATTGATTTTGTGGTGGGTTGTTGTGTTGGAGTAAGTGAGTGGCTTGCATAGTGTTATAAGGTGATTTAAATTCATATTGGGAGTGTATTTAGTTTCTTGCAAATGTGGATGGAACTTGTTGATTAGATATGATGAATAGGACTTTATTTGATTTCAATACATGGTGTGACTACTTTTTTTATTTTATTTTTTATTATGTATTATTTGAAACTAATTGTATTACATTACACTTGAAAATCTATATTTGCTTTTTACAGCTTATACATTAGGAGTTGTGATTTTAATTCATTGGTAGGCTATTCTTAATGCATTGTTGGAAATGTTTTTAATAACATAGTTAATGTTTTTACTTTACAATTTTAATATAGTATTGTTTTTATATTTGTTCAGATTTCTTACTTGAAGTCATATGAGGACATCTTCAGTTGGTTCTAATTATATTATGCTATACTTTTTGTATTGCTATAAAACATCTTGAGTTATTGTATGTATTGCAAACAATTATTGTATGGAAGGAGTTTGAATTGGATACTTGTTTTATTTTTTACTTGTGGAATGTGCGGATCAATTTTTATAAATGTTCTGTTGAAATAAATGTGTTATTCAAATGTGAGGTTTTGATAATGTAATGACAAGTTAAAAGTTAATATCAAAGCTATGAAAAAAATAAAAACAGAAAATAAGTTTTAGCAACGAATTTTTCCATCACAAATATAGCAACAAAACATTGTTTTAGTGACGAAATATTTCGTTACTAAATGTAGCAGAATTTTGTAAGAAATGTTTTAGTGAGTAAAATTTTCGTCACTATATGTGTTTGGATTTTCTTAAAAATAGTTTTAGTGACAAAATTTTTCGTCACTATATATACCCGAAAATAGTTTTAGTGACGAAATTATTCGTCACTAAATATGATTTAATAAACTAAAGTGTTTTTTGTGACGAAATATTTTCGTCCCTGAATAGTGTTTTTAGCGAGGAAAACATTTAGCGACGAAAATAAAAATTTAAAAAATAAAAAATAAATTGGACTTTTAGTGACGAAATTTTTCGTCGCTATGACTTTTAGCGACGGGGTTTCAACGACGAAATGAGTTTCGTCACTAAAAGTCCGATTTCGTCGCTAAAGGTTCTTAGTAACGAAAAATTGGACTTTTAGTGACGAATTTTTTCGTCATTAAAAATACATTTTGTGGTTGTGTCCTAGTGAAAAATTGATATTTTTGGAATTTTTAGGGTCTAACACACAAATCGAGAGCAGACAAAATACGGTATCTACATTGTGTCTTATTTATTTTCCGTTTTGCTTGATATGTATGCTTGATTGTTTAACTTATGGCTCTCATAATTGATCTAATCAACAACTTGACCTTAAAATTGGTTAACCACTATTTGTCTTATGGGTCTAAAACTAACACAAATAACATAAAAATTTTAAAAGACTTATACAAGACTAACATAAATATGATAAATTTCAAATTACATTAAAAATACTATGAGCGCAAATAACGAAATATAGTGGTCTAGATATTTTTAAAATATATCAGGTGGAGCTTTAAAACATATAGCTATTCTGAATGAATAAAGAATAAATAATAAAAGACAAAAAAAAAGAATAAATAAAAATTAAAGAAATAATATTTGAATGAATTAGATAAATGAGAGAAATTATGTTAAAAAGTATATATATATATTTTTTTTATTTTAAAAAGCGAGTAAACAAAATATAAAAGTATCTATTTGCTCTCAGCACCAAGATATGACTGAAGATGTTGGAGATTCTCTCGATATCGTAATTTGAGTGCAAGCATGAAAGTCAATTTTACCTATGAAGGAGCTCGAAGTTTTTAAGACCAAAAAGGACTCTTGCGAGGATTGAAAACCAGCATCTGAGCACCCTCACTTGTATAAGTCAAGGAAAGGAGAGAGTTCTAACATGGCTCATATTGGTAAGGCAACCTATTATTCATTTGTGTCTTCTTTTCATTGATTAGCCTCTTCTGTTATTTTGAGCCAGACATGCTAAATAATAAATTCATCTTAATAATTTGTGCCTTGTTTTCATCGTTATGCTCCTTTTATTACCCCATTATCTAATAAATACCATTTGTGCCTTATTTCAGTGTTCTTCGGTTCACCTTCACATTTTCAGGTTAAGGCTTTGACCTTATTTAGCCTCTTCATACAAGGCATCCTCCTAGTGATGGGCTATAGAAGAAAGTATTCGACTAACAGGAAACTCAGATTCGTTCTGTGGTTGGCCTACCAGTGGTCAACGGGGTTAGCAAAAGTCTTGATGTATTTTCTATTTGCCACAGGAGGAATTTCAAGCCCAAAATTTGTTTTAGAGGCATACTGGGCACCATTTCTTCTACTACACCGCGGTGGTTCAGACACTATTACTGCGTACTCCTTGATAGACAATGAGTTATGGCTGAGGAAGGCTACTGGTATTGTTGTCCAGATTGGACAGGTTATCTATATCATTCTCAGAGGCTCAACAAAAACTTTGCTGGATTTTATGCCAGTTTTAATTTTTATTGCCGGGCTAATTAAGACTTTGGAGAGTCTCTGGGTTCTTAAGTCTGCAAGCAGAGAAAATTTCAAAGAATCCGTAATCCCTGATCCAGACGCTGGTCCAAATTATTCAAGATACATGGAAGAATACCGATCGAAAAAATACGAGGGGTTTGACGTTGAATCAAGTAAATTTAAGGAAGCTCCAATTGTCGGGGATCTTTCCTTTACAGCCCCAAAAAACCTGAAGATTGTAGATGGAGCCACCGTACAAGATGCCTACATTTTCTTCAAGAATTCCGAGCAGCTATTTGCAGATCTCATCCTCCACGTTGAAGATAAGGTTATGGCGAAGAGCAAATCCTTCTTTCAGAATGCATCTTGTTCTGAAGCATTCAAAGTGATTGAGGTTGAGCTAGGATTTCTGTTCGACGTCTTTTATACTAAGGCATTCATGTTTTATTCACTAAAGGGTGGTCTTTTGCGCATCCTCAGTTTCTTTTGTACCGTGTCTGCACTTTTGGTGTTTTTAAAGATCGATAAGCAAGCCTACAAAACAGCCGACGTAATTACCACTTATATTTTGCTCGGTGGAGGAACCATGTTAGAGGTATGTGCATTGTTAGTACTACTTAAGTCAGACTGGACAATGCTTTACCTGAGTAAGCACAATAATATTTTGGTGGATCTCATGTACAAAGCCATTTCATTAATTCCATGGCCTGAGAAGAAGTGGTCCAATACCATGGCACAACGCATCTTAAATGGACCCAAAAGACGTCGAAGACGAGTTTCTACAGATTTGAAGAAATTGATATTTGAACAGCTTGTGGAGAAATCGAGGAGTGCTTCAGAGTTCGAGGCTTGCAAAGAATTACCCGCTTTTAGGGGTGACCGGGTTGTCAAAAATGCAAAATGCTCTAATTGCGAGGACAAAGAAAAGCAAAGAACACATGAAAGCACCGAAATAGAATCCGACCCAGTTCTTGAAGATGCAAGATGCATCTATGAGATCAGCAAAGATGATCGAAAAATAGTTGAAGAGAGCGTTAAGGTGGAATTTGACCAGAGCATTCTTCTTTGGCATATTGCAACTAGCCTCCTATGTGCCGAATTTGAGGAAACCCCAATCCAAAATCGTGTTATGTATCAAAATAAAGAAGCCAGCAAGCTATTATCACGCTATATGTTATATCTTCTAATTGAACGTCCTTTCATGTTACCGAAAGGATTTGCACGAGTCAGGTATGGAGAAACGTTAGCTGAGGCCCGTAATTTTTTTAAAGATAGAAAATCTATAGACACTTACCCAAATATGCTTGAGGTGAACACTGAAATTTCTCCGCGTGAAGTGAAAGGAGACAGAAGCAAGTCAGTGCTATTTGATGGATGTAGGCTTGCTAAATCTTTGCAGTGCCTGAAAACTGAGAAGAAATGGGAGTTGATAAGTAGAGTATGGGTGGAAATGCTATGTTATGCCGCAAATAAATGTAGATGGAACGATCATGCTAAGCAGCTTTGTCGCGGAGGAGAGCTACTCACTCATGTCTCCCTTCTAATGGCTCATCTTGGTATATCTGAGCAACTGAAAATTTTGAATGGCCAAACTAGGCCAAAGTTGAGCGTGCGTTGAAAATGCTTCTTCTTCTTTTCTATTTTTATTTATTTTTCTTGATAATGAAAATGCTTTTTTTGATTTTTTTTTTTTTTTGGGTAAAATACGGGGATAATTATATTAATCATTAGCAGTTGGAGCCCAAATAAGATGGGTACAAGTTACAGGATTAGAGTATGAAGCTAGGGTTAGGATATGCGCCCTTTAAATCCTATTATATAATGTTATGTATGACATTATGTATGATATTATGTTGTGATTAATAAAGTTATTTTATTATTATTTAAAATAATAGTAATATGAATATTTTGACATTATCATATAGTTCATGAGATGCATAGTATGTGATTTAATCATAGAAGATATAAATCACAAGTTGTTTATAAACTCAAAATTTTAGTTCGTTGTCAGTGATGAAATTGAGCATTTCATCTACGAAGACTATAACATATCGACTAAGATGATTTGTCTTGATCATGGAAGTGGAGACTTCTAGTTGATATGTTGATATATTTTAAGTGTTAAGACATATTGAACTGAACCACTGCGAGATTTATTATTCTACTACGGATGATACACAATGACAAAAGTGCCACTCCAAATTGCCAACAACATTGCAAGAAAGTTGTCCAATGCCATGAGCAAATGCGTGCCACACGCTGGAACTCCAAACCACTGACACTGTCCAAAGTGAGTCATTCAACCCTATGGATAACTGTGGTGCTGTGTAAGTGAACTAGTCGAAACCTCATTTTTTACTCTTATGACTCAAGCTCCCGTTCCTTAATGAAGATATCACTAGAACGGTTTGCAACTGGTCTAGGGCCTAGCTAAAAAAAACATTTTAACTTGAAGGTTAATTTGAAAGAGGAAAATCTTGTATAAACCCTAAGCATGTGCACACATGCTTAAGGCACACATACGTATTAGGGTTTTAGAAATTTATGTAAGGAAATTATGTGCTAAGAATCCCGTGAAAGGAGATGGTAGTAGAGAAGACTTTCCCAATAAGGATATCTTGACTATAGAACTTGGAACATGGAGATGTACTTCAATGGAGCAATCAATCAATATGGGAATAGGATAGTAGTGTTATTGATTACTTCTAATGGATCACACATACCGATGGCTGTCAAGTTGAACTTTGAGGCTACCAACAATATAGTAGAATTGTGGGTGCAAGCACCTGCAACGACCCTTTTTGTTTCTTTTTTGGGTTTTCCTCTGAAGAAAGTTCGTGGGAAGTATGCCTTGGCCTAGGGTGGACCATGACTAACGGTGTAAATGGAATTGCCACCTAGATTATGTCTAGGAACCATACATAAAGCGTCCTTGTGGAAGGACTGATCTTTAATTGAGCACATGTCCTAAGTTTAGGTACGGGGATAGGAAGGTGTTAGGCACCCAACCCCACTCGACTCGTGGGTCGGCCTCTACTCATTGTGTTCTAAGTCTTAATCTCATTAAAAGCTTACTTAACTTGTTATTCTAACTCACACACATACTAACATGCATTTACACCAAACAAATTAACATGGCATATCATCCCTTAAACTTATCATTCATCTAGACATGGCATTAAGCACACATCATCAAGGGCAAAAACATGACTAAAAAGATCTGAATAAACACATCTAAACATCCAAGCGTAAAGTCATGGTATTCAAATAAGCATATTAAACAATTCAACTATCAAAATTTCAAATATATGTTCATGTGATTTATGCATGACTTACCTCACTTATCTCACTGCATCATAGCACCTATGCATCAATGCATGTTCATATCCATATGCATGTTCATGGCTTTAAAACATTCTAAATCCATAATAAGCATTAAGAAGATAAAATAAAACAAAGAGGCATGAAAAACAAGGTTAAAAAGAGGCCAAACAAGTAAAAGAAAGCAAAGGAAACAAGTAGAAAAGAATTAGGGTTTCTGGGCACGGGTGTGCTTGCGCATACATAGGGCATGCGTGCCTAGTCCAACTATATGTGTACGCATGCACATATTGTTGGATAAAATCTGGTTTTGTATCTCATACAAAACACACAGCGGAAGCAACAAACAAGAATCTATTTCATTCATGATTGACAACATGCACTCTGTAAATTTCAGAATTTAAGAACAAGATAGCGTACCTTGGTGTGGAGAAATTCAAAACAAAGATTAGAAGCACTTGGAAAAACTTTTAATCTTCACTCCAATTCCACTTTACGCCCAAGATGTGTGGTCTCTCAATCAGTTTCCAAAGGGAGAACGAAAGTGTGTCTCACACTCTTTCTTTTTCTCTACAAAAAATCACGTTAAAAAATTCTGTATGTTTCTCCCTTTATAACTAACTGATTATCTAATTGGGCCGGCCTATTGGGCCTTCCCAATTAGGCTTTAGTGTGTGGCTTGGAATGGGACCAAAAGGGACCAATAAGACACTAGCTCCAATGGGCCTTGGGCTTTTCTGTCAACTCTTGACAAGTCCAAAGTTACCATTAATTATATTTAATACCACTATATAAATATAATTGCACTCTAGGCCTTATTAATAAATTATATCCCAAGACTTTATTTTACACGCAACCCCTTCATAAAATATTCGTAGTAATACAAAGTCATAAATGTAGACTGCCACTTTGTAAATTACTACATCTTATCCTTGAGTACCCGGTTTAATCCTTTAAAATTATTCATCATATCTTTATGAAATCCAATTTCATAAATATATACTTTAGTAATTTCTTACCAAAGTGGTTAGGCCTAACTCTCTGAATAGCTGAACCCATTAAACTTATCTCAAGGGAATATTTTGTATCTCCGTTAAGAGACTATGAATTCCATCTTGAGAATATATGTTCCATCAACACTAAATGTGGTTGCCCAACATACTGAGGTTTTGACCGTTACTTTAGATCTCACTCCTGATATATCAAAGCAACCTACACCTCATGATCAAGTCCATTATTCTCTCAGGATTAAGAGTTCATGCAAATAGAAGTCGTGAGATTTATTATTCATTTGACAGTCGTTAGGAGAATAATAAATCTCACAGCGGTCCAGTTCAATATGTCTTAACTCTTAAAACATATCAACATATCAACTAGAAGTCACCACTTCCATGATTAAGACAAATCATCTTAGTTGATACGTTATAGTCTTCGCAGATGAAATGTCCAATTTCATCACTGACTACGAACTATAAATTTTGAGTTTACAAAGAACTTGTGATTTATATCTTCTGTAACTAAATCACATAAATCACATACTATGCATCTCATGGACTATATGATAATGTCCAAATATTCATGTTTCCATTATTTTAGATAAAAATAAACAACTTTATTAAACACAACATTAAGTCATACATAATGTCATACATAGCATCATACAATAGGATTTAAGGGCATATATCCTAACAATCTCCCACTTGCCCTAAAGACTATTGTGCACTAATCTAACTCCCATTCCCTCCAAATGTGACTCGAAAGTCCTTTGAAGCAAAGTTTTGGTAAAAGGATCTGCTAGATTATTTGCACTTTCAATCTTTGCCACCACAACATCTCCACGAGCAACAATGTCTCGAATGATATGGTACTTCCTCTCAATGTGCTTTCCTTTCTTGTGATTTCTTGGATCTTTGGATTGTGCAACCGCTCCACTATTATCACAAAACAATGTGATGGGAACTTGCACCATTCTTATAACACCAAGATCAGAAATGAATTTCTTGAGCCAAACAGCCTCTTTTGCTGCTTCACAAGCAGCAACATACTCGGCTTCCATGGTGGAGTCCGCAATGCAAGATTGCTTAACACTCCTCCAACTTATGGCTCCACCTCCCAAGGTGAAAACACATCCTGAAGTGGATTTTCTGAAATCTAGATCCGATTGAAAATCTGAATCTGTATAGCCAATGGGAATCAAATCCTCACAATGGTAAACAAGCATATAATCTCTCGTTCTCCTAAGATACTTGAGAATGTGCTTTACAGCTTGCCAATGTTTTAGTCCTGGATTTGATTGATATCGGCTGACCATGCCAACTGAATAACAAATATCTGGTCTAGTACAAAGCATGGCATACATGAGACTTCCTACTGCAGAAGCATAAGGAACTTGTCTCATCATATTTTCTTCCTCTTGAGTCTTAGGCCTTTGGTCATCAGACAGAGGAACTCCATGTCTAAAAGGAAGCAATCCTTTCTTGGAGTTTTGCATGCTAAACCGTTCTAGAACCTTATCTATATATCCAGCTTGTGATAAGCCTAACATCTTATTCTTACGATCTCGCCAAAGTTTGATCCCTAGAATAAAGTTAGCCTCACCCAAGTCCTTCATATCAAATTGGCTAGACAACCAAACTTTAACCGATGACATTACCCCTACATCATTCCCAATGAGTAGAATATCATCAACATAAAGCACTAGGAACATTACTACTTTGTCTTGATGTCTTTTGTACACATATGGCTCATCAAGATTTTGTTCAAAACCAAATGACTTGATTGCTTGATCAAATCTGATGTTCCATGACCTAGATGCTTCATGACCTAGATGCTTGTTTAAGTCCGTAAATGGACCTATTCAACTTGCATACCATATGCTCTTGGTTCTTTGCTATGAATTCTTCTGGTTGCATCATGTATATTTCTTCTTCAAGATTGCCATTAAGAAATGCAGTCTTGACATCTATTTGCCAAATCTCATAATCATAATGAGCAGCAATGGATAAGAGAATTCTGATAGACTTAAGCATGGCTACTGGTGAAAAAGTTTCATCATAATCAATACCTTCTTTTTGTGTGTACCCTTTCGCCACTAGTCTTGCTTTAAAGGTTTCAACCTTTCCATCTATCCCTCTCTTCCTCTTGTAAACCCATTTGCAACCAACAGGTTTAATGCTGTTAGGCGCCTTTACAAGATCCCATACATGATTGGAATACATAGAATCCAATTCAGATTTCATAGCTAAGACCCAATGATGTGCATCTATATCATTAATTGTCTCCTCATAAGTGTAGGGATCCGATTCTGCCTCTTCTGAGATAGCTTCATAGGTTTCTCCCAAACCTATAAATCTTATAGGAGGCCGAACAATTCTCCCACTATGACGAGGCATCTGTGTACTAGGCATCTCATGAGTAATATCTTGTGGTGTATCCAATACAACCACACCATCCCTAGTTTCATCCACTGGTTGTTCAACTACAGGTTCATTCATTTCAGTCAAGACAACTCTACTTCTAGGATTAAAATTATTCACATAATCATCTTCCAAAAATTTGGCATGGGTGCTAACAAACACTTTGTTATCCTTATGATTATAGAATAAATAACCCTTAGTTTCTTTTGAATACCCTAAAAACATGCATACTTCAGTTTTAGTTTCCAACTTATTAGACTTCCCTTTCAACACATGTGCTGGACATCCCTAAATGTGGAGATATTTCATACTAGGCTTGCGCCCACTCCACAATTCCTTAGGTGTGTTGGGAACAGATTTTGATGGAACTAAATTCAAAACATGCATAGCAGTTTTTAGTGCATATCCCCAAAAAGAAACTGGTAAAGTTGAGTAACTCATCATGGACCTAACCATTTCCAAAAGTGTCCTATTCCTTGTTTCTGCTACACCATTTTGTTGGGGAGTTCCAGGTGCAGTCAATTGGGATACAATCCCATTCTGAATTAGGTAATCCTTGAAATCCCCAAGAAGGCATTCGCCACCTCGATCAGATCGAATGGCCTTTATGCGTTTACCCAATTGATTTTCAACTTCAGCCCTAAACTCTTTGAACTTGTCAAAGGCTTCGGACTTCCGTCTCATTAGGTACACATAACCATATCTTGAGTAATCATCCGTGAACGTGATGAAGCACTCATAACCTCCTTTTGCTTGGGTTGACATAGGACCACATACATCTGTATGAACTAATTCAAGCAACTCTTGGGCTCTTCTACCTTTTGCATTAAAAGGTCGTTTGGTCATTTTACCTTCCAAACAAGATTCACAAACTGGAAATCCATCAAAGTCCATGGGCTGTAAAAGTCCATCTTTGATTAGTCTTTGAATCCTATTTGAATTAATATGACCCAAACGCAAGTGCCATAGATATGCATCACTAGTAGAAGGAAACTTTCTCTTTAATGATTTTACATGAGAGCTACTATCTATTTCAGAATTGTATAATTCATGCATGTCAGGAGTTAAAATATAAAGACCATCCACAATATTGCTAGAACAGATAAACATTTTATCCTTCTTTATTACAACATTGTCTTTCAGGATAATACAATATCCATGCTTACCTAAGTAAGTTGCAGAAATCAAATTCCTACGAACATTAGGTACATACAAACAGTCTTCCAATATTAACACTCTAGACTTAAAACACAAATTATACACTCCAACAGTTACAACCGGAATCTTGCTCCCATCAGCCAAAGTAAGAAATAGTTCTCCCTCATTCAACTTTTTGGTCTCCTGGAACCCCTGCAAAGAATTGCAAATATGATTAGTACAACCTGAATCCACACACTAGGAATCTGTTGGATTCTGTACCAAACATATTTCAAGAAGAAAGGAACTTTTCATACCCTTATTCTTGGCAGCCTTGAATATTGGACAATTCCTCTTCCAATGTCCTTTCTCACCATAATGGAAACACTTTCCTTTGCTTTTCTTTCCTTTTTCGGCAACCCCTAAAGCAATTTGTTTACCAATTTTTTTAGTGAAGTCCTTCTTCTTCTTCTTACCTTTGCCTTTCGACTTAGGTTGAGAAGTAGAAGCTTCACCCACATTGGCTTCAACACTAGAAGTACCAAGGATGCCTTCCGCCGCCACTAACTCATTCATTAATTCAGACAAAGAGTAAATCCTTTTATTCATATTATAATTGAGTCTGAATTCCTTGAATAATTCCGGTAGTGACTGGAGTATCATATCCACTTGGGATTCTCCATCAATGTCGGTACCTAAAACTTCTAATGTGTTCAGATTAGCAATAATCCTAAGACAATGCTCCCTTACTGAACTTCCTGCAGCCATTTTGGTATTATAAATTTGCCTCATGGTTTCTTGCCTTGCAGACCTGCCTTACTCACCAAACATCTCCTTCAGACTTAGCATGATGTCCGAAGCATGTTCTACATCATGCATTTGATGCTGTAGAATATTTGAAATAGATGCTAGGATATAGCACTTGGCTATCTCATTAGATTTCTGCCGACGATCATATCGCTGTTTTTCCTCAATAGGAGCATCTAATGAAGGAAAGTTAGGACATGATTGAGTAAACACATATTTGTGCTCTTCAGCAGTAAGAACAATGTCCAAATTCCTTTTCCAGTCAACATAGTTGGATCCAGTCAGTTTATTTTGGTTAAGAATAGCAACAAGTGGGCTAAATGATGCCATGATTTAAATCTGAAAATAATAAACATGAATACAATAAGTAAAATGGACATTATCAATTTAGCATATAAGCATATAATATGGAACCTTAATAAAACCATAAAATAATATATGCAACGACAACCCAATCCATGTTTATAATTCCTTGGTAACAAGTTTATTATAAACACATTAATTGGTTGAGAACTATTCTCATTATTAGTGCTATCATGATAACTCTTATCAAACACTAATAATATGCCGTATTACCTTCAGCCTCTAAGTAATAATGACATAGCTCCTTTGGGAGGTTAACATTACACTTAGTCTAGTGTATACCATTATCTAGAATCATGTGTAGCCACATTTCATCTCCCTTTTATAGTGTTTAAACTTGTAGTACCATGAAACAAAACACCCTCCTTTGGGATCGCGAGGCATATGCCAAGACAAGGTGTTTGTCCACACTACTTTAAACGGGTAAGTTCAAACTTGTAGTACTATGAAATAAACACCCTCCTTTGGGATCGCGAGGCATATACGCCAAGACGAGGTGTTTACCCACACTACTTTGAACCGATAATGAAGGCTGTGAGATCCAACCCTTGTATTTCTCTCCCACTAGAAATTTTAAAATAAAGGTTTTTAATGTCAAGAACCATAAAAATGCTAGACAAGTGAAAAACACAATCCTAATCTCATTAGGAATAAATTTCATTAAACTAGCATTTATATATATATAAATATATATAACGTAACGTAAAATTATATATATATATATATATATTATATTATATAAATAATATAATATATATATTACGTTATAAAATTATATTATATTATATATATATATATATATATAATCCGTATATTATATATATATATAAAATATATATAATCTTCAGATGGTGAAATCATTCTCACTGTACGGATTGCATTTTATCCTTTGAAAAGTCAAACAATGCAAGCCATTTATGCAAGATATTCAATCCGTGAAAAGGCATTCAAAACATGCACTTAAATACACCATGCGGTACTTTCTTGCTTTAATTCATGCAATATGACCAATCCGTGGAGAACGTTCAGGTCATTCAAACTATGCATGAATGGAGCGTCAAACGGTGCAAACAGGATAGCAGTTTCTTCAACAGTGAATAACTGTATCCAACTAACGACAAAAAAATCGCACCATGAACAAGATTTGACACTATTCAATCCCACTGCATTAAGTTATATATAATATGCGGGTTCCATGAAAAATAAAAACATGGCACAACACCATAACTTGATGCAGAAAATTGTAACATAAAGATAACGGTTTTTCTTAATTTCTAAAATTCAATCACATGCTATACAATCATGATATGAAAACTTGGCTCTGATTCCAATTGTTGGATAAAATCTGGTTTTGTATCTCATACAAAACACACAGTGGAAGCAACAAATAAGGATCTATTTCATTCATGATTGACAACATGCACTCTGTAAATTTCAGAATTTAAGAACAAGATAGCGTACCTTGGTGTGGAGGAATTCAAAACAAAGATTAGAAGCACTTGGGAAAACTTTTAATCTTCACTCCAATTCCACTTTACGCCCAAGATGTGTGGTCTCTCAATCAGTTTCCAAAGGGAGAACGAAAGTGTGTCTCACACTCTTTCTTTTTCTCTACGAAAAATCACGTTAAAAAATTCTGTATGTTTCTCCCTTTATAACTAACTGATTATCTAATTGGGCCGGCCTATTAGGCCTTCCCAATTGGGCTTTAGTGTGTGGCTTGGAATGGGACCAAAAGGGACCAATAAGACACTAGCTCCAATGGGCCTTGGGCTTTTCCGTCAACTCTTGACAAGTCTAAAGTTACCATTAATTATATTTAATACCACTATATAAATATAATTGCACTCTAGGCCTTATTAATAAATTATATCCCAAGACTTTATTTTACACGCAACCCCTTCATAAAATATTCGTAGTAATACAAAGTCATAAATGTAGACTGCCACTTTGTAAATTACTACATCTTATCCTTGAGTACCCGGTTTAATCCTTTAAAGTTATTCATCATATATTTATGAAATCCAATTTCATAAATATATACTTTAGTAATTTCTTACCAAAGTGGTTAGGCCTAACTCTCTGAATAACTGAACCCATTAAACTTATCTCAAGGGAATATTTTGTATCTCCGTTAAGAGACTATGAATTCCATCTTGAGAATATATGTTCCATCAACACTAAATGTGGTTGCCCAACATACTGAGGTTTTGACCGTTACTTTAGATCTCACTCCTGATATATCAAAGCAACCTACACCTCATGATCAAGTCCATTATTCTCTCAGGATTAAGAGTTCATGCAAATAGAAGTCGTGAGATTTATTATTCATTTGACAGTCGTTAGGAGAATAATAAATCTCACAGCGGTCCAGTTCAATATGTCTTAACTCTTAAAACATATCAACATATCAACATATCAACTAGAAGTCACTACTTCCATGATCAAGACAAATTATCTTAGTTGATACGTTATAGTCTTCGCAGATGAAATGTCCAATTTCATCACTGACTACGAACTATAAATTTTGAGTTTACAAAGAACTTGTGATTTATATCTTCTGTGACTAAATCACATAAATCACATACTATGCATCTCATGGACTATATGATAATGTCTAAATATTCATGTTTCCATTATTTTAGATAAAAATAAACAACTTTATTAAACACAACATTAAGTTATACATAATGTCATACGTAGCATCATACAATAGGATTTAAGGGCATATATCCTAACACATATGGGGCATGCATGCACATGCCCCAAGCATGTGTACGCATGGCTTGAGCGTGGGTACACATATGCATGTATTAGTACTCATACTTAGGGCGTCCAGCTGCCTTTCTTTTCCAGAAATAGGTTTATTCTTGCAAATACAATTTTATGGTTTCCATAAGTACTTCCTTAAGTCAATTTTCATCAGATTGTTCCTTGAACCAATCTTGGACTTTAGAGTACTACCATCATTGAGGAATGAGGGCCCAAGTTGTAAAGGGTACAAAATGAAGTGTATACAAATGCCTCTCTTTTGATTCATGAGCTCCACTTGCAAAATTAAAAGAAAAAGAGACAAAACAATTTTTTTTTTTTTTACATACGGCTCGGGCCCAACCTGCACACATGGCAAAACAAGTATACATAGGGTGGGGTGTGAAAGTTCAAATAGCGTGTAAAAACACTATGAACGTTTAGACCCAAATTAACGAATTACCAATTTAAGCATAATATCAAACAATTAATGTGCGGAATATGAACTTAAGCTTAACACAGAATTGATAAACAATCTAGACCAAATAAAACCACATCCACAACAGAAATTAAATGGCAAAGATTAAGGGAAGAGAGATGCAAACACAAGGACAACATAGCGATGTGTTATCGAACAGCAAACCGAAGCCCTCAGCGTAAAACCTCTCTACCGCCTTCCAAGTGGTCAATAATCCATTAAAGAATGTAGTTGAGATACATGGACAGCAGAAGACCCTCCAAGCCTAATTTACCTAATGTACGTAAGCCCTTCAAGCTCCTCCGCTATAGTCCATAGCATCAACCAATATGAAATTGGTCTCTTCCTAACTGCTTCCCAAAGAACCAAACAGTCTTCTCACAAATATGGGTATGGTGAGAAAAGGTTTTGGTATTGTACCTCTCAAGGATGTAACAATGGAGAGGAAGAGAGTAGAGGAATTTGAAGAGTCTCTATTGAAAAGATTATGGATGAATCAGTCTTCTTTTTCTCTAGCATTTTTCTCTAAATTCTATCTAGAAAATCTCTACATTTCATGGATATAAGGGGTATTGATACTAGAGTGAGAAAGGAATGCGAACAGTCAGGATTTTCTAAATGGAGCTGGCTAGCGACTTGGCCTCACGACTTGATTGAGTCGCGAGTTCAAGCCATGAGAAAACAGAATGGCCAGAATGGACTTTTTGTCCTGTAGTGCACCAGCTGGCATGGCTGTTCATCTTCTCTACATGCTTCACTCATGTGCACCATCTAGTGACTTGCAAGCTGTGAGCCACCCGTGAGATCCAGCCGTGAGTCCCTGCTTCACTATGCAGTCTTGAGTATTTCTTCACACTTTCTCACACACTACCCTTACATGAATCCCACCTAAATACAGAGTTTCTAAGTGCTGAATTACAAGCAAATTGGTACGGAATAAAGCCAACAAAATGGTTGATAAATTTCAACCTTACAGGGTGCAACTCTACAGAGTTATGTGGGATTCACATGTTCGAAGTCCCACGAGTGTGGGGTGGATACATATTTGTGGTGTCCATCTAGGGCTCTTGCCTCAAACTTCTCTAGGTGGCTCTTGCCTCTGGGTGATTTTTGTCTTTATCTCAATCTCTTTATGTCTAGATGGCTCTTGCCTCTGTCTTAAACTCTTCTATTCCAAGTGGCTTACGACTTTGTTTTGGTGTACATGTTCAATTCCAAGAAGGATATGTATTCAAATTCTGTATTCTTCTTTTCTCACTTAACTTGGGGGTTTCTGCATGCATATTTAATTCTTGGTAATTTTTGACTTATAGGGAAGTCCTTGTTGATCTATGATCCACTAGGGATAATCTTCTTTTTGTGACTCACTAGGTAGTTGTGTTGGTAGTTCTAACTCACAAGGGACTTTCCTTGGTGATTCTAACTCATGAGGAAGTTCTTTTGAAAGTTTCATGCCTTTCGACCCATTAAGGGGTATTTCTGTCATTTCAACATGTCTTGGTAACTTCTGATGTTTCATGACCCACTGGGGATGATTTTGAATTTTTCCCTTTATTTCCTGCCTTTTGGGAGTCTACTAGGGATGCCCTAAATCTTTTTTTTTTTTTTTAACTAAACTACATGTAGTTTAATGGGGGGCCTAAACTACATGTAGTTTAGCCATAAGGTGTCTTTTCTGTCTCTTCAATTCCTCAACAGTTACCAACCATTTCTTTTTCTTTTTCTTATTCTCTTCATTTTCTACAACTCTTCAACTTCCTCTCTCTCCCTACAAAATCTTCTGCTCTCTCCTCATTCTTCACCTTTTCGCAACCTAAAAAGTGCTTTCTCTCTAACTCTCTCATTCCTTCCAATGGCACCCAAGACCAAAAACCCTTCTTACTTGATCACTGATGAAGTTTTCAGCCTCACTTGCTAGATTGGAGGCATAAGGCTGAACGAGTCTCCTCCATTGCTTTACAAACTAAATGATCATGTCTTTGACAATGCATGGGTCGAATTGGTAAGTTTCTCAATCTTTTCTCATTTTCAAGTTTTGCTCTGATTATCCATTTTAATATGTTTTTAGACTTATAAATGCTAGGTTTTGTTGTGGGATGGGTTTAGATGAAAACTTGATGTCCTAAGAGGGGTAGGAACATGTTTAGAATGAGTTTTGATCCATGGTAGGCCGAGAATGTCAAAGAACCCATTCTGGTTGCACCCATGCATACGCATGCGTCATACATGAGTGTGCGGCCAAGTTATTTGCATGTGTATACAATCTATATGTGTACGCATAGATATTCATAAAATCATACTAACGCATGCCTTAGCATGCAAACGCATACACGGGGTATGCGTATACATACACTCAGTATGTGCACGCATATTGAGACTTAAAATCACAATTTTACACCCAGTTTTTTTTTTCAGTTATTTTTTGTCCAAACTGATTCTTATGCACTTGTTTTTGTCTTCTTTTGGGTTTGAAGCCTTACTCGAGTAGGGGTAATGCTAGCCATATATCCACATGGTATTAAACCCTAACAGTAGAGATGAAGGCATTGATGAATGCGGCCAACTTCGGGCCACTTATACGCTTTCTTCCTGAGGATACAGCCAGTGGCATACTGGTTCAGGCCTTTGTTGAGAGGTGGTGACACTACCCACACTTTCTACATTGTGGAGAGGGAGATCATTGTGACTTTTCGTGATTTCCACCGAATGACCGGATTAAGATCCCGTGGGCCCATCATCAACTTGGAGGGCGAGTCGCGCATTTAGCTAAGCATAGACTTGCTAGGGCGTCCCTACCCTAGTGAGTGTATTCGCTTCTTTGATCTAGAGAGGGTTTACAAGCCTCATTCTTAGGTGACTTCGAATGATCGTTCATGGATGGCCAAGGCATTTTTGTTGTATGTGGTGAGGGCATATCTTTTTGCCAATGGAGGTCAGACAGTGTCCTTAAGGTGGCTAGCTCTCTTTCGTGACTTTAAGTAAGCTCGAGAGACAAACTAGGGCCATGCTTGCCTTGACTACCTCCACTCGGTCATCGATACATTGAGTCGAGGGACTCTATACTAGCTAGCAGGGCCTTGGAAGCTCCTTAAGGTTAGACTCTTTTTCTTTTCCCATATAGTGCTACCAATTGTACTTCATACTCTTGCAAACTGTATTTGTTTCATATTTCTAAGATGGCATTTAGGTTTACAAACTGCATTTCATGCTCTTGCAAACTTTATCTTACATCCTTGCGAACTGTCATCTTCCAAACTGTACCTCTGTCCTTTTTCTTGCAAATTGTATCCATGCTCTTTTCTTACAAACTATCATCTTGCAAACTATATCCATGTTTCTTTTCTTGCAAGCTATCATCTTGTAAACTGTATCTATGTTCTTCTTGTACCATTGGGCCTTGTCTTATGGTTTCATCTCCCGTGGTGCAGACGTGAATCTAAAGGCCCTTCTCTTGGTGCGAGCTAAAAGATTCAGTCAACATACTTGGATCCAGTCAGTTTGTTTTGATTAAGAATGGCAACAAGTGGGCTAAAAGATGCCATGACTTAAATCTAAAAATAACAAACATGAATATAATAAGTAAATTGGACATTATCAATTTAGCATTAAACATATAGTATGGAACCTTAATAAACCATAAGATAAAATATGCAACGACAACCCTATCCATGTCTATAATTCCTTGGTAGCAAGTATATTATACACATCATGATTGTGAGAACTATACTCTTTATTAGTGCTATCATGATAACTCTTATCAAACATTAATAATATGCTGTATTAACTTTAGCCTCTAAGTCAATAATGACATAGCTCCTTTGGGAGGTTAACATTACACTTAATCTAGTGTACACCATTATCTAAAATAATGTGTAGCCACATTTCATCTCCCTTATAGTGTTTAAACTTGAAGTACCAAGAAACAAAATACCCTTCTTTAGGATCGCAGCGCATATACACCAAGACGAGGTACTTGTTCACATTACTATGAAGTAAACACCCTCCTTTAGGATCGTGAGGCATATACGCCAAGATGAGGTGCTTACCCACACTACTATGAACTGATAATGGAGGCCGTAAGATCTAACCCTTGTATCTCTCTCCCACTAGATATTTTAAAAAGAAAGGTTTTTAATTAGAAATCATGTGTAATCTCATCATACATAGCCTTGCACTTTGAAAGTGTGAAAACACGTAGAAAAATTCAAAATTCACAACATTCGATCGATCGAACCTTTTTCTCGATCGGTCAAAAAAGTGAAGAAATTTGTACCAAACCTTCTGCCTAGCTTGCTTGATACTCGATCAATCAAAAAATAACATTCAATTGGTCGGAAGCAATTTTCGATCAATCGAAAATATAAAGAAAATCATCACATAGGTTCTATCTAATTCAATCGACTCTCGATTGCTAGTCAATCGATCGAAAAGGAACATTTGATCGATCCAAAATAAATTTCGATCGATTGAAACATGTGATGAAATTTTCAAGGAGGTTTCCATCTCACTCAATTGATCAAAGGTGATTCTCGATCGATCGAAACTCATGAAATTGAATTTTCTTTTTAGAATTTTTTTAGAAAACTAGACATCTTGAGCTTTCTAAAGACACTAAGATCAGCTCAATCAAAGTCCAGAAGATCCTCAAATATATGATCAAATTCAGAACCAAAAGGCAAGAAAAAGACAAAATTTATGACATCAGCTAGGCTGACTCGGCGCACCTTATGTGGTCGTCGGCCCAACCTAGCACATATAGAAGGTGCGTCGAGCCTTAAGAAGCATGCTTGTAGACACTCGATTTTGCGTCCATGATTTAATCAAGGAAGATGATTGGAATGACCATTCACGTAACAAAAATTCATGATTACGTTACATGCATCAATTTGTTCATTGCATATCATAAAAATGATCTTAAGGTTCTAACGTTCGCAACGGTATGCCTAGTTTCCAAATTGGATAATCGGATCAAAAGATATTGCATGATCAAGTTTGCACGGTCAGTATGCATAGTGTCTAGATAGAATCAACTATGCATGATTAATTTAAATTAATTCTAATTAGTTAAACAATTAAAATTAATTAAATGATTTTGTGATTGGTTGTTAGTTAGTGTCGAAAATAAGCTTGCTTGCATGGAAATAAAAGGGATAACTGGATAACAATAAAATTATGGATAATCAAGACTTTTGGAGTATTTATTTACAAGATAATTGTTGCTAAAAAGGCTTGAATTATCCAAAAAAGAGTTTAATTTTTAGAATGTGGATTAAAAACGCGTCTAAGTGCAAGTCCTAATTCAAAAAAACCTAAAAAAGGAGTCCAAAATGGACTAAAATTCAAAAAGGTGGTCTAGCATTCGGCACAAATTCAGGTTTTGGCCTGAGGGTACTTAGATCAAGGTAAAATTCATCCTTTTCGATTTTTTAGAGATAAAGACATGTCTCAGTTTGTATTTTGATCATCTAGCTATTTTTTCAAGCCCCCCAACCTCTATAAATAGAGGCTGCATCTCAAAATTTAGCACACTTTTTTACGTTCTAAGATTTCCCCATTTTTTGACTTTCCTTTCCATTATTTTCCCTCTTACATTAAAGACGTTCTGGAAGCTATAGCTTTAAGAATTTATTTTTTGTAAGCAAGGTATTTTAGGTTTCAAAGATAATTGAACAAATTTTTTTGAACACTAAAATATTCCCTCAAGAAAAAGAAGAAGAGTACGTCCATGAAAGAGGTGGTTCTCCCTTTGCCTTTTTTCCCTTTTTTTTTTTTTTTTTTTAATGATGCATGACTAGATCTTCTTTTAGTTTAAATTTCTAACACTCATATCATGTGTGGTCAATTTTTTGTTGAAATATGTTCTTGATGTCTTTATTATCATGATCTTTTTTCTTTTTCTTTTTTTTTTTTAGTTTAAAAAATCCGCTTACCATTACATTTTTTTTTCAAAAAACCATAAAACTAATTTGCATCCTCATTAGATGTAAATTTGAAATTTTCAAAAAAAAGAAGGATTTGCATTTTCATTAGATGTAGATCTGAATTTTTCAAAATAAAAACAGAAGACCCTCCTTACATAGCATGTAGGGAATTTGATGATCTTCTGACCATGGATCTCGAATTGAAGCTGTTAGGATTAGTGCCCTTAAACCCTATTATATGATGCTATGTATGAGTTAATGTTGTGATTAATAAATTTGTTTTATTATTGTCTGAAATAATGATAACATGAATATTCTGACTTTATCATATAGCCCATGAGATGCATAGTATGTGATTTATGTGATTTAGTCACAGAAGATATAAGTCACAAGTTCTTTGTAAATCAAAATTTTAGTTCATAGTCAGTGATGAAATTGAGCATTTCATCTGCGAAGACTATAACATATCAACTAAGATGATTTTTCTTGATCATGGAAGTAAAGACTTCTAGTTGATGTGTCGATATGTTTTAAGAGTTAAAACATATTGAATTGAATTGCTGTGAGTTTTATTATTCTCCTAATGACTGTCAAATAAACAATAAATCTCACGAATTCTATTTACATGAACTCTTAATCCTGAGAGAATAATGGACCTAATCATGGAGTGTAGGCTGCTTTGATATATCAGGAGTGAGATCTAAAGTAATGGTCAAAACCTTAGTATATTGGGCAACCACATTTAGTGTTGATGGAATTTATATTTTCAAGATGGAATTCATAGTCTCTTAACGAAGATATAAAATATTCACTTAAGATAAGTTTAATGGGTTTTGTTATTCAGAGAGTTTGACCTAACAACTTTGGTAAGGAATTACTAAAGTATATATTTATGAAATTGAATTTCATAATTATATGATGATTAAATTTAAAGGATTAAAGCAGGTACTCAAGGATTAAGATGTAGTAATCTACAAAGTGACAGTTTTCATTCATGACTTTGTATTACTAGGAATATTTTATGAAGGGGTTGCATGTATAATAAAATCTTGGGATATAATTTATCACTAAGGCTTAGAGTGCAATTATATTTATATAGTGGTATTCAATATAATTAATGGTAACTTTGGATTTGTCAAGAGTTGACAGAAAAGCCCAAGGCCCATTGGAGCTAGTGTCTTATTTTCTCCCTTTTGGTCCCACTCCAAGCCATATACTAAAGCCCAATTAGAAAGGCCCAAAAAATGCTAGTCCATTTAGATAATCAGTTATAAGGAGAGAAACATACATAATTTTTAAAGAATAACATGAAATGGTTTGTATATGAGTGTTGGACACTCTTAAATTCTCTCTTGAACAAATTTATATAACTGATTGAGAGACCACACTTCTTGGGCATCAAGTGGAATTGGAGTGAAGATTAAAAGTGTTCCGGTGACGTTTCACCTTACTTTCAGAGTGGAAATTAGGCATCACTTTGCTTTAGCTGACATGGACTATGACGATCACACTGGAAGGGGTAAGCAGGTATATATAAATACATCATGCACAATGCAAACACACAGAGCAAGAAAGTAAATACGTACATCCCTAGAGCATGGCTCAAAATATAAGTACAGTAAAATAAACAGGGGTCACCATACTCTAGAGACGAGGACGAATGGTACACGGCATGATATACCTAATACAACCACCTAAGAGAGAAAGGGAGGAGAGAGGAAGGAGTTTTAAAAGAGTACATAACCAAATGGGAGGGGTTAGACCCCCTAAAACTACTGAAAATAGCCGCCTGGCTCATATTGACATGAATATGTAAGCAAGTGTGTAAAGATGCATATAAAGCCAACGGGTGGCACAAACAAGCACAGTAAGCATATCATTGTACGGAGCAGAAAAGGGGAAGGTATGCACGAAGCAAATGACATCACGGTGATGCATCCCAAATGGTTACGTCTAAAGAAGGCCTTATGGGCGTCGAATGTAACCACACAAGGTCAAGCCCGTGAAGGGTGCTAAACATGGAAAATCCTAGAACCAGAAAGGCTAACACAAGCATAAAGCACAAAAGCAAGCAAACATAGACATGCAAATTGGGTGATCCAAACCCTTTATGTGGGCTAAGGTGTATGGACGATGACAAAGACCATAGGGTCTAGATCAGGTCCTAACCATCAGGTCAAAACACAAGAAAGAAAGATAAAGCGACAAAAGGGCTACAATAGCACATGGCATGACAAACATAGCCTAGGTCTAGGCACGCAAACATGGCATGGAGCACACACGCACATGGAAGATAGCATGAAACATGTAGAGAGCATAGATCCAAACATATAAGCATGTGGAAACATAGATATAGGCATAAAGGCATAGCATTATGCATGAAAACATACAGAAATTTAGCATATAGACATGGAAGGTCAGGAATCCAAGCATACAAGCATGTGAAGACTCAAATATAGGCATAGAAGTAGAGAACATGCATACAAACATGTAGATCTAAGCAAGACATAACCATAGACATGATATCAAGCATGTGAGTATGTAACCCTAACACAACATAGAGCAAAAAGAGGAACAAAACATAGAAAAACATGGCATAAAACCCTAAGTATGTAGATCTAAACATATAAGCATAGAACATGGAAGCAAATAGATTTAAGCTAAAAACATGAGTAAAGCAAGAAACATGCTAAAGAAAGCAATAAACCATGTTATTCAAGCAAAAATAGCAAGATAAATGGTAGGAAAATATTTAGAAGGTTAGGTGTGTGGATGATAGCTAGAAAAGCTACCTCCACACCCCTAAATGCCAAATCCTAAGTGTAGAACCAAGGAAAGGAAGATTGGGTATAAAAACAATACCTTGTGTTGTTGGTGAAGATAGAAGAATCAAGAGCCTTCGATGTGTTTTCTGGGTGTTTTGTGTTTGTTTTTTGGTGTTTGGAAGAGAGAAAAACGTGTAGAGAAACTAGGCAAAGAGCAGAAATTCAAAAAATTTCTTCCACCCCTTGATCTAAGGGGTGCCTAGGGCTATTTATAGCCCCGGCATGCCTTTTGAGGCAGCGGCCCTTGGAGGGTTGCCGGCCTTAAAAGGCCTACAATGGTGCTAGCCTTGACACCCCTGTAAATATTTTAACTTCTTGTTTTTGAAAAGGTATGGATCTTGAAAATCCAACGGTCAGATCAAAAGTTATGGCTCTTGAAAACTAGTGGTGCATCGATCGATGCGTCATCCCGATTTTCATGATATCTAGGCCATTCTAACTCCAATTTCAACCCATAAATAGTCGATGGAATGAGAATCTGATAATCTTTGCAATGACATTGGTTTCAACCCATTCTGATAGCTTATAATGTGATCATAGTTTCCATTGAAATGCTAAAAAAGTTACAGTGGCTTCTATCTCAATTGTGCTACAGCATGAGATGCAAGAATTAGTACTAAACTTAGACATTATATTAAGTCTAAATGAGATTTTTGGTATGAATCATATTAAGTGCCAAGAAAGGCTTAAGGTGTTCCAATCCTACATCATTTTATGAAAATGCTTTAATTTAATTTTAAAATGAATTGGAATTCTTGGATGTAGAGATTAATTGTTAATCTCATATGGATATGATCCATAAGTTCTTGTTAGAATCATTTGATCAATTCAGATTGTTTTGAAAATAATTTTTTTTTTTTATATTATATGAATTAATGAGTGAGTTCTACGCAACGGAAGACATCCTAAAAGCTAAGGCTAGGATCAATATGATTTAATTCAAATTCTTAGCCTGAACCAAAAGGTAAGGGTGGTAAGAATGGAAATTATAATACCAAACAGTTGGACAAGCGAGTTCCCTAGAAGTTCCCAAAAGGAAATTAGACTCAAAAGTGTGACCAAAAGGAAAGTGTTTCTGTTTTGATAAAGTTAAGCATTGTCCATAATTTTTTTCTAGATGGAAATTTACATGTTTTACTTTTTAAAGAGAAAGTTTCATCCTTGGTATTGTATGTTTTGGCACTTATCTATAGATCTTATTAATCTAAATGATATTCAAGATTAGTGAAAGATGGGCTTTTAGAACCATTATTTTGTTCTATTCCTAGCCTATGAATTCTATTTAGAGGATAATAAGATCTAGGGCTCCTATTTGTAAAGGAATGAAGTTCCAATGACTTCTTTAAGTTAGTGCATACATAAAGGAGGATTAGGGCTCTTTTAAAGGTAGATTGTTCTAGAAGAAAAATGTCAGAATTTTTTATAGGAGAACTATAAAATACATAACTTCTCAGCCAAGAAGTTATTCTCAAACCTCAGTGCTCTAATAGTTTGATTTGCTTCATCAAATTTTGTGGAAAGCTCTTCACGCTCAAGCTCCACATCACTGAGCTTCTTGGTGGTCAACCTATACAGCTTCTCATGCTTTTCTGAGACCTTGTATGACTTTGCATAGGTTGTGTGAATGTCATCTTGTTTATCTATCTTCTCAAACTTGGATTCCACCAATTCCTCTTCTTTATCCACATCTTCAACAATCCCCTTAGTAGGATTGACTGTGGCAGTGAAGGCATTTAAGATTTCGTCATCCTCATTATCGGAATCATCTTCAGGCTTGGTGTCACTTAGTGTAACAGCAAATGCCTTGCTTTTCCCAATTTTCTTGAGATATGTCGGGCACTCCTGTTTCATGTGTCTAAAGCCTTGGCACCCAAAACACTTAGGTCCTCTAGGAACAATGTACTGACTACCATCCCTAGCATCCTTCTTCCCTTTGTCTTGGCCCTTGAATTTAGAAGAACTAGATTGCTTACGGTCCTTGTCAAAGCCCTTCCCGTTGGCATTCTTCATGAATTTCTTAAATTTCCTGGTGATGTAGGACTTCATCTTAGAATCTTTATCGTCTGAAGACTCTTTCATCTCACTGCTCTTTGACCAGCTCCGTTAAAGGAATTTTATCAATATCCTTTGATTCCTCAATAGCAGTGATCTTGGCATGAAATCTTTCGGGTAGAGACCTAAGCACTTTTCTCACAATCTTGGGTTTTGGAATGGTTTCTCCAAGATTAAAAGCAGAGTTCACTATGTCTTTGATTTTGGCATAGAACTCATCAAATGACTCATCCTCTTCCATCTTAATTTCTTCGAAAATTGTAGTGAGCCTCTGTAGCTTCAAATCTTTTACTGCCTTTGTTCCTTCATAGGTTGTCTGGAGGATGGTCCAAGCTTCCTTTGTAGTTTCAATGGAGGATATCGTCTTGAATTCCGCATTAGTGATTGCACTAAATAAGACATTCAATATCCTGTTGTTAAAGTTTACCGCCTTGATATTAGCATTATCCCAGTCGGCTAGCGCTTCCTTTGGCTTGGTCCAACCAATCTCTACAGCTTACCACACCTTCTCATCTAAAGACTGCAAAAAAACTCTCATGTGTACTTTCCAGTATGCATAGTTAGTTCCATCAAATAAAGGAGATATAATAAGAGATTATCCTCTATCCATGACAAACAGGGGTCAATGGATCACACACAAAGACTAAACCCTAATCAGAGTATACTCGCTCTGATACCACTTGATAGGCCAAAAACGTATTGACCCCTTATGATAGATTAATTGATTAATTAGCCGAGTTTTATTAATTAATCAATTTAACATACAAATGCATGGTAGCACAAACAAATCACCAATAAACTAAAATGCAGCGAAAAATAAATTGACACAGTGATTTGTTTACAAATGGGGAAAACCTCCAAGGTGAAAACCCCACCAGGTGATTTTAAGGTCACTACTCCCAAGAATCTACTATTATCAAAACAAGCGGTTACAAGTAAAGAAATCCAAGTACCTTCTACCAACATACAGTTGAACCCTTATCCCAATACCCAATTGGACTTGTTCTGTAGTGACAATCTCTCCTTTTGATGCACGACTCCTAGTATGTGACTAACCAATTCTGCGAATCCCAGTACACGACTTCAATCACCAACTTGAGAAAGATGTTGGCTGCAAAATTCTTCAGTTCATTCACATGATGAAGATCAAGAAGATGCTTGGTTACAAAACCTTATGGTGCACAAACACAGCAACTTTTTCACAATAGAGATGAATTAGGGCAAACTTTGTCTACGGTCATAAATTGCTCAAACAAACTTTGCTCCATGCTTGTGCAACTTGTGTTCTCTTTGAGGGCTCTTAAAATAATCTTTTTATATGTCTAGGGTTATGAGAAAAGAAAGCCCAAAGACATATCCACGGATTGGAAGAAAATATATCAGAATTTCTGCTTTTCTTAAACCTAGACAGATAGCATTTGTCGAGAAGCTATCGAGCAGCTATCACCACGAGGCTGGAATAGCTTCTTAAGCTCTATAGATGCTAGTTGTCGAGCTTTAATGACAGACACTTCTTCAGCTTGTTTCTTGGACAGACTTGCATGGCTTTAACACTTGATCTTAAAACCTTATTTCTTGAAGTATTAAAAACATCCTAAATCTACCTAAATACAAGTAAAGTGCGTTTTGTCAAAAGATTAGCCAATTATATAAAATAATGACATATGTTCCTAATAAGTGAATTACATATGTCCTAACAAGTCTGCCAAGCCAAAGGGAGTTTTTCCTTGAAAGAGCCAAGTTTGGCCCCATACATGACACTAGAGTTTGTACATTTGAATTAGATCATGCCCAAAGGAGTAAGAACTGATATGCAGATGCATTAACTGCATTGGGCTCACAAATAGCCTTTGAAGGAAGCAGTGCTAGAGTTGAGGTTATGATGCAAAGAAAATCCATAATTGAAGCACTCAAGGAAAAGTTCCCAGAAAAGGAAGAATGCGAGGAAGATTGGAGGGCTCCCATAAGGGAAGCCCTATTGAAGGAAGAAAATGTGGTAAAATTGAAAACTATGAAGGACTATGTCCTGATGAAAGGAGAACTATACCGTAAAATGTCAGGAGGAATTCTACCAAAATGTGTGGGGCACGAGGAGGCCCAGAGCAAGCTAGAAGAAATGCACAGCAGGACTTGTTGGTTCTTTAAAGAGGTTAGCTTGTACCGAAGGTTGTAGATAGCGGGCTTCTACTGGCTAAATATAAGTAAGGAGGCAGATTAGATTCAAACCCAGTGTGAAGCCTGCCATCTAGCCACGGATAGAGAAGAGAGCTATGTTGTGTTCACCGCGTTGGATTGGAGGAGCCCATTCATAGGATACTTGGCAAATGGGATCTTGCCACAGAAGTACAGAGAGAGGTATAAGCTAAAGAAATTGGCAACCCGTTATTTTCTACATGAAGGAGTTCTTTTTAAGAAAGGGTACAATGGAGACCTACTACGGTGTTTAGGACTAGTAAAGGCCAGCGAGTTGTTGAAGGAAATGCACGCAAGAGAATATGGAGAAGACCAGAGAAGGAAGAAGCTATACCGATGCATCTTGTAGATGGGCTACTATTAGCCTATTATGTGCAACAAAATTCGTAAAGAAGTGTCACAGCTGCCAAGTGCAAGCCAATTTGATCCATACCCGCCCACTAAGCTTGTAGAGCATGGTCACCCCATGACCTTTCTACACTTGGGGGCTTGACTTGGTAGGACTAGTCAATCTACCTTCCAATAGGTATGTATGGATCCTTGTGGCCATAGAATATTTCACCAAATGTGGGTGGCACTACACCACCATTTATTCTGTTGGAATAAAATCTGGTTTTGTATCTCATACAAAACACACAGCGGAAGCAACAAACAAGGATCTATTTCATTCATGATTGACAACATGCACTCTGTAAATTTCAGAATTTAAGAACAAGATAGCGTACCTTGGTATGGAGAATTTCAAAACAAAGATTAGAAGCACTTGGGAAAACTTTTAATCTTCACTCCAATTCCACTTTACGCCCAAGATGTGTGGTCTCTCAATCAGTTTCCAAAGGGAGAATGAAAGTGTGTCTCACACTCTTTCTTTTCCTCTACGAAAAATCACTTAAAAAATTCTGTATGTTTCTCCCTTTATAACTAACTGATTATCTAATTGGGCCGGCCTATTGGGCCTTTCCAATTGGGCTTTAGTGTGTGGCTTGGAATGGGACCAAAAGGGACCAATAAGACACTAGCTCCAATGGGCCTTGGGCTTTTCCATCAACTCTTGACAAGTCCAAAGTTACCATTAATTATATTTAATACCACTATATAAATATAATTGCACTCTAGGCCTTATTAATAAATTATATCCCAAGACTTTATTTTACACGCAACCCCTTCATAAAATATTCGTAGTAATACAAAGTCATAAATATAGACTGCCACTTTGTAAATTACTACATCTTATCCTTGAGTACCCGGTTTAATCCTTTAAAGTTATTCATCATATATTTATGAAATCCAATTTCATAAATATATACTTTAGTAATTTCTTACCAAAGTGGTTAGGCCTAACTCTCTGAATAACTGAACCCATTAAACTTATCTCAAGGGAATATTTTGTATCTCCGTTAAGAGACTATGAATTACATCTTAAGAATATATGTTCCATTAACACTAAATGTGGTTGCCCAACATACTGAGGTTTTGACCATTACTTTAGATCTCACTCCTAATATATCAAAGCAACCTACACCTCATGATCAAGTCCATTATTCTCTCAGGATTAAGAGTTCATACAAATAGAAGTCGTGAGATTTATTATTCATTTGACAGTCGTTAGGAGAATAATAAATCTCAGAGCGGTCCAGTTCAATATGTTTTAACTCTTAAAACATATCAACATATCAACTAGAAGTCACCGCTTCCATGATCAAGACAAATCATCTTAGTTGATACGTTATAGTCTTCGTAGATGAAATGCCCAATTTCATCACCGACTACGAACTATAAATTCTGAGTTTACAAAGAACTTGTGATTTATATCTTCTGTGACTAAATCACATACTATGCATCTCATGGACTATATGATAATGTCCAAATATTCATGTTACCATTATTTTAGATAAGAAATAAACAACTTTATTAAACACAACATTAAGTCATACATAATGTCATACATAGCATCATACAATAGGATTTAAGGGCATATATCCTAACAATCTCCCACTTGCCCTAAAGACTATTGTGCACTAATCTAACTCCCATTCCCTCCAAATGTGACTCGAAAGTCCTTTGAGGCAAGGTTTTGGTAAAAGGATCTGCTAGATTATTTGCACTTTCAATCTTTGCCACCACAACATCTCCACGAGCAACAATGTCTCGAATGATATGGTACTTCCTCTCAATGTGCTTTCCTTTCTTGTGATTTCTTGGATCTTTGGATTGGGCAACCGCTCCACTATTATCACAAAACAATGTGATGGGAACTTGCTCAATTCTTATAACACCAAGATCAGAAAGGAATTTCTTGAGCCAAACAGCCTCCTTTGCTGTTTCACAAGCAACAACGTACTCGGCTTCCATGGTGGAGTCCGCAATGCAAGATTGCTTAACACTCCTCCAACTTATGGCTCCACCTCCCAAGGTGAAAACACATCCTGAAGTGGATTTTCTGAAATCTAGATCCGATTGAAAATCTGAATCTGTATAGCCAATGGGAATCAAATCCTCACTATGGTAAACAAGCATATAATTTCTCGTTCTCCTAAGATACTTGAGAATATGCTTTACAGCTTGCCAATGTTTTGGTCCTAGATTTGATTGATATCGGCTGACCATGCCAACTGAATAACAAATGTCTGGTCTAGTACAAAGCATGGCATACATGAGACTTCCTACTGCAGAAGCATAAGGAACTTGTCTCATCATATTTTCTTCCTCTTGAGTCTTAGGCTTTTGGTCATCAGACAGAGGAACTCCATGTCTAAAAGGAAGCAATCCTTTCTTGGAGTTTTGCATGCTAAACCGTTCTAGAACCTTATCTATATATCCAGCTTGTGATAAGCCTAACATCTTATTCTTGCGATCTCGCCAAAGTTTGATCCCTAGAATAAAGTTAGCCTCACCCAAGTCCTTCATATCAAATTGGCTAGACAACCAAACTTTAACCGATGACATTACCCCTACATCATTCCCAATGAGTAGAATATCATCAACATAAAGCACTAGGAACATTACTACTTTGTCTTGATGTCTTTTGTACACACATGGCTCATCAAGATTTTGTTCAAAACCAAATGACTTGATTGCTTGATCAAATCTGATGTTCCATGACCTAGATGCTTGTTTAAGTCCATAAATGGACCTATTCAACTTGCATACCATATGCTATTGGTTCTTTGCTATGAATCCTTCTGGTTGCATCATGTATATTTCTTCTTCAAGATTGCCATTAAGAAATGCAGTCTTGACATCCATTTGCCAAATCTCATAATCATAATGAGCAGCAATGGATAAGAGAATTCTGATAGACTTAAGCATGGCTACTGGCGAAAAAGTTTCATCATAATCAATGCCTTCTTTTTGTGTATACCCTTTCGCCACTAGTCTTGCTTTAAAGGTTTCAACCTTTCCATCTATCCCTCTCTTCCTCTTGTAAACCCATTTGCAACCAACAGGTTTAATGCCGTTAGGTGCCTTTACAAGATCCCATACATGATTGGAATACATAGAATCCAATTCAAATTTCATAGCTAAGACCCAATGATGTGCATCTATATCATTCATTGCCTCTTCATAAGTGTAGGGATCCGATTCAGTCTCTTCTGAGATAGCTATATAAGTTTCTCCCAAACCTCTAAATCTCATAGGAGGTCGAATAATTCTCCCACTACGACGAGGCACCTGTGTACTAGACATCTCATGAGTAATATCTTGTGGTGTATCTAATACAGCCACATCATCCCTAGTTTCATCTATTGGTTGTTCAACTACAGGTTCATTCATTTCAGCCAAGACAACTTTACTTCTAGGATTAAAATTATTCATATAATCATCTTCCAAAAATTTGGCATGGGTGCTAACAAACACTTTGTTATCCTTATGATTATAGAATAAATAACCCTTGGTTTCTTTTGAATATCCTAAAAACATGCATACTTCAGTTTTAGTTTCCAACTTATCAGACTTCCCTTTCAACACATGTGCTGGACATCCCCAAATGTGGAGATATTTCATACTAGGCTTGTGCCCACTCCACAATTCCTTAGGTGTGTTGGGAACAGATTTTGATGGAACTAAATTCAAAACATGCATAGCAGTTTTTAGTGCATATCCCCAAAAAGAAACTGGTAAAGTTGAGTAACTCATCATGGACCTAACCATTTCCAAAAGAGTCATATTCCTTCTTTCCGCTACACCATTTTGTTGGGGAGATCCAGGTGCAGTCAATTGGGAGATAATCCCATTTTGAATTAGGTAATCCTTGAAATCCCCAAGAAGGTATTCGCCACCTCGATCAGATCGAATGGCCTTTATGCGTTTACCCAATTGATTTTCAACTTCAGCCCTAAACTCTTTGAACTTGTCAAAGGCTTCGGACTTCCGTCTCATTAGGTACACATAACCATATCTTGAGTAATCATCCGTGAACGTGATGAAGTACTCATAACCTCCTTTTGCTTGGGTTGACATAGGACCACATACATCTGTATGAACTAATTCAAGCAACTCTTGGGCTCTTCTACCTTTTGCATTAAAAGGTCGTTTGGTCATCTTACCTTCCAAACAAGATTCGCAAACTGGAAAGCCATTAAAGTCCATGGGCTGTAAAAGTCCATCTTTGATTAGTCTTTGAATCCTATTTGAATTAATATGACCCAAACGCAAGTGCCATAGATATGCATCACTAGTAGAAGGAAACTTTCTCTTTAATGATTTTACATGAGAGCTACTATCTATTTCAGAATTGTATAATTCATGCATGTCAGGAGTTAAAATATATAGACCATCCACAATATTGCCAGAACAGATAAACACTTTATCCTTCTTTATTACAACATTGTCTTTCAGGATAACACAATATCCATGTTTACCTAAGTAAGTTGCAGAAATCAAATTCTTACGAACATTAGGTACATACAAACAGTCTTTCAATATTAACACTCTAGACTTAAAACACAAATTATACACTCCAACAGCTACAACCGGAATCCTGCTCCCATCAGCCAAAGTAAGAAATAGTTTTCCCTCATTCAACTTTCTGGTCTCCTGGAACCCCTGCAAAGAATTGCAGATATGATTAGTACAACCTGAATCCACACACCAGGAATCTGTTGGATTTTGTACCAAACATATTTCAAGAAGAAAGGAACTTTTCATACCCTTATTCTTGGCAGCCTTGAATATTGGACAATTCCTCTTCCAATGTCCTTTCTCACCACAATAGAAACACTTTCCTTTGTTTTTCTTTCCTTTATCGGCAACTCCTAAAGCAATTTGTTTACCAATTTTCTTAGTGAAGTCCTGCTTCTTCTTCTTACCCTTGCCTTTCGACTTAGGTTGAGAAGTAGAAGCTTCACCCATATTGGCTTCAACACTAGAAGTACCAAGGATGCCTTCCGCCGCCACTAACTCATTCATTAATTCAGACAAAGAGTAAATCTTTTTGTTCATATTATAATTGAGTCTGAATTCCTTGAATGATTCCGGTAGTGACTGGAGTATCATATCCACTTGGGATTCTCCATCAATGTCAGCACCTAAAACTTCTAATGTGTTCAGATTAGCAATCATCCTAAGACAATGCTCCCTTACTGAACTTCCTGCAGCCATTTTGGTATTATAAATTTGCCTCATGGTTTCTTGCCTTGCAGACCGGCCTTGCTCACCAAACATCTCCTTCAGACTTAGCATGATGTCCGAAGCATGTTCTACATCCTGCATTTGATGATGTAGAACATTTGAAATAGATGCTAGGATATAGCACTTAGCCATCTCATTAGATTTCTGCCAACGATCATATCGCTGTTTTTCCTCAATAGGAGCATCTAATGAAGGAAAGTTAGGACATGGTTGAGTAAGTACATATTTATGCTCTTTAGCAGTAAGAACAATGTCCAAATTCCTTTTCCAGTCAACATAGTTGGATCCAGTCAGTTTGTTTTGGTTAAGAATAGCAACAAGTGGGCTAAATGATACCATGATTTAAATCTGAAAATAATAAACATGAATATAATAAGTAAACTGGACATTATCAATTTAGCATATAAGCATATAATATGGAACCTTAATAAAACCATAAAATAATATATGCAACGACAACCCAATCCATGTTTATAATTCCTTGGTAGCAAGTTTATTATAAACATATTAATTGGTTGAGAACTATTCTCATTATTAGTGCTATCATGATAACTCTTATCAAACACTAATAATATGCCGTATTACCTTCAGCCTCTAAGTAATAATGACATAGCTCCTTTGGGAGGTTAACATTATACTTAGTCTAGTGTATACCATTATCTAGAGTCATGTGTAGCCACATTTCATCTCCCTTTTATAGTGTTTAAACTTGTAGTACCATGAAACAAAACACCCTCCTTTGGGATCGCGAGGCATATGCGCCAAGACGAGGTGTTTGTCCACACTACTTTAAACGGGTAAGTTCAAATTTGTAGTACTATGAAGTAAACACCCTCCTTTGGGATCGCGAGGCATATACGCCAAGACGAGGTGTTTACCCACACTACTTTGAACCGATAATGGAGGCTGTGAAATCCAACCCTTGTATCTCTCTCCCACTAGAAATTTTAAAATAAAGGTTTTTAATGTCAAGAACCATAAAAATGCTAGACATGTGAAAAACACAATCCTAATCTCATTAGGAATAAATTTCATTAAACTAGCATTAATATATATAAATATATATAACGTAATAAAAATTTATATAACGTAATATATATAAATATATATAACGTAATATATATAAATATATATAACGTAATATATATAATATAATATTATATATAGATATATATAATCCGTATATATATAAATTTATAAAACCTTCAGGTTCTTGAAAACCAATAGGTATGGATTCACTTTCATGGCATTAAGGACAAAAAAATGCACACAAAAATAAAGCTATGCATTGGATGCCAAAATGTCCAAAACGTGAAAATCACTCCAGCCATGCAATGAAAATTTTTGGTGAAATCACGTTCAATCCATGCAAATATAATCCATGCCATGCATTCCATGCAAACCATGAAATTAATTTCCAAACGGTACAAGCACAGCTACCCCATTTTCAATTAACTACCCCTATGTAATAACTGCTTCCTTACGAAGATGGCTGTGCAGAATTGCAATGGCCATCATTTTTATACATAGGTTATGCAATTCTCTACATTATATCCAAATGATGCAGAAAATTGAAACACAAAGACAATGGTTTTCTTAAATTTTAAAATTCAATCACATGCTATACAATCATGAAATGAAAACCTGGCTCTGATACCAATTGTTGGAATAAAATCTGGTTTTGTATCTCATACAAAACACACAGCGGAAGCAACAAACAAGGATCTATTTCATTCATGATTGACAACATGCACTCTGTAAATTTCAGAATTTAAGAACAAGATAGCGTACCTTGGTATGGAGAATTTCAAAACAAAGATTAGAAGTACTTGGGAAAACTTTTAATCTTCACTCCAATTTCACTTTACGCCCAAGATGTGTGATCTCTCAATCAGTTTCCAAAGGGAGAATGAAAGTGTGTCTCACACTCTTTCTTTTCCTCTACGAAAAATCACTTAAAAAATTCTGTATGTTTCTCCCTTTATAACTAACTGATTATCTAATTGGGCCGGCCTATTGGGCCTTTCCAATTGGGCTTTAGTGTGTGGCTTAGAATGGGACCAAAAGGGACCAATAAGACACTAGCTCCAATGGGCCTTGGGCTTTTCCGTCAACTCTTGACAAGTCCAAAGTTACCATTAATTATATTTAATACCACTATATAAATATAATTGCACTCTAGGCCTTATTAATAAATTATATCCCAAGACTTTATTTTACACGCAACCCCTTCATAAAATATTCGTAGTAATACAAAGTCATAAATATAGACTGCCACTTTGTAAATTACTACATCTTATCCTTGAGTACCCGGTTTAATCCTTTAAAGTTATTCATCATATATTTATGAAATCCAATTTCATAAATATATACTTTAGTAATTTCTTACCAAAGTGATTAGGCCTAACTCTCTAAATAACTGAACCCATTAAACTTATCTCAAGGGAATATTTTGTATCTCCGTTAAGAGACTATGAATTCCATCTTGAGAATATATGTTCCATCAACACTAAATGTGGTTGCCCAACATACTGAGGTTTTGACCATTACTTTAGATCTCACTCCTGATATATCAAAGCAACCTACACCTCATGATCAAGTCCATTATTCTCTCAGGATTAAGAGTTCATGCAAATAGAAGTCGTGAGATTTATTATTCATTTGACAGTCGTTAGGAGAATAATAAATCTCAGAGCGGTCCAGTTCAATATGTTTTAACTCTTAAAACATATCAACATATCAACTAGAAGTCACCACTTCCATGATCAAGACAAATCATCTTAGTTGATACGTTATAGTCTTCGCAGATGAAATACCCAATTTCATCACCGACTACGAACTATAAATTCTGAGTTTACAAAGAACTTGTGATTTATATCTTCTGTGACTAAATCACATAAATCACATACTATGCATCTCATGGACTATATGATAATGTCCAAATATTCATGTTACCATTATTTTAGATAAGAAATAAACAACTTTATTAAACACAACATTAAGTCATACATAATGTCATACATAGCATCATACAATAGGATTTAAGGGCATATATCCTAACATATTCAAGTGGTGGAGATTAAACAAGTCGCGGTGGTTGGACAAGCACCGAGAGGAAACTATAGCCATTAATACGTCAACCCATTGAAGTGCCCTTATAAAGCCCAGATCAAATAGCTCCATGTCTACCCATTCCTTCCAACCTAATGATATGCCAGACCCAAGCTCAAAGAGAATGGGTACAGGTAGGGTGGTTCCTTGATGGATGCCAAGGTCAGGGATGGAGGAAGCCTAGGGAGCCCAGGAAATTTTAGAATCACGCCACTCGAGGGAAAGCCAAACACGGCCCGGTGAAGGGGGTGAATAGTCACCAGGCACCACCGGGAAGTGAATGTGGGTATCATAATACGGGTCGACGAGAGGAGGACATTCACTACTCGGCTCACGACCCCCTTCCTCCTCCTTGGAATGGTCCAATTAGGAATGGGGAGCCTCTACATTCACGGCCTTAACAAGTGGATCATCAGCGTTAACCTATTTCCCTTTACAGCGGAAAGAACCCTCACCCTTTGCCAGTGACACGGTGGACGGGTTATGTGATAAAGGTAACGGGTAAAGAAATTTGGGGAAGATGACATGGTGAAGGGGGTAAGAGGGAAAAAAAGGATTGTAAGAAAGTTAAATAATGCATGAGAAAAAGAAAATGAAAAGGTTGAGACAAATAAAAATGCTATAAAGGGAAGCGATGGGCCAGCCATCAAAAGAAGCATCGTATTAAATAAAGTGGAGGTTGTGTTTCTAAATAACTGCTAAACTGGAAAATTCAAAAAGATAAGCCTGTTCATAGCAAAAAATGGAGCAAGGCGGGGTCTACTGTTTAAAAAGCCCGTGAAATAAAAACTGCATAAATGTTTGCATATGAATTGCAGAAGCAATACATAAGCTTAGGGGGCTGAATGTTGATGCCTTTTTTTTTTTTTTTTTTTTTTTTTTTTTTTTTTTTTTTAATGAAAGACCCAATAGTAGAAGAAGCGCAACAATAAGAGAAATGTAAAGAAAAAGAAATATGAATGGTAAATGTAAGTTCATAAATCCAATGGGCTGACATGGCAGGAATAACAGCCAGCAGACTTATGAAAAGAATAAGAGGTAAAGATGAAGTAAGAGAGACAAGGAAGCCCAAGAAAAGAAGTAGCAAGCCCAATGGGCCAACATAGCAGGATTAACAGCCAGCAGGCCCATGCGAAGAATAAGAGGTAAAGAAGAGATAAGTGGGTCGGTGAAGCCAAGGAGAGAGGTAATGAGACCAATGGGCCAATATGGCTAGCAGGCCCATAGAAAGGAAGAGAAATGGCAAGAATAGGAACTCAGTGGGCTATACGGGTAGAGGCCCTTTATCTGGACAATGCCCCATTCCACGAAGGGACGAAAAAGATAATGCAAGCCCAAAAGCCCACACATGCCTCACGCAGCAGAAGACGAACATCACCTAGCACACGTGGTAGAAGAATAAGGTGCAGAAGCAGCAGAAATGATGTGGGAATGAAAGAGAACAAACCTAGATGGTAGTGGCTTGGTGGTGGGGAGAATAGAGATCTATTTTGGGTTCTCGCCGAGACTTCTTTCGAGAGAATGCTTTGCTAGGATGGCATCTCTTCCAAAAAGGGGTAAACATAGGCTTTGACCACTTGATGCATGCCTTAGGGGTAGGTATAGAGAGCCCTCAACCCTTATCCGTCGAAGGGAGGCCAGGTAGTAAGTAGGAGAATGATATGGCAAGCACCCTCTGAGCAGAGGTAATTGTCGGGAAACCAATAGGTTAGGGGGTAGTCCTAGAGAGATGCCCATAAGAAACCAAACGTGGTTGGTACAACCTTATGGACAAATGGAGAATTCCCATAAATTTAAGCAAATATAAAAGGGATGGAGGTAATCATGAACAGATAGGAAGGGAGAGTGGCAAAAGGTAGACAGAGGAAGGAAACACACAAAAGGAAAAGAGAAAAGAAACTTAACAAAAAAGAGAATAAGAAAAACAAGTGGTAACGTAGAGAGAGTTATGGCAGAAATAGGGGGCATGTGTCAATAGATCAACTTTTCTCTCCCCTTGACATTCCTAGTCTCTTGGATCCATAATCCAAAACACAAAATCATTTAGGCTCTCTTCCCAAGAAAAGTAATCGCTATAGCAAAAACCTGCATTGAGGTTACCTGCGTTGGGGATTGTCTCCCTTTTTGGACCCATTCCTACCAAACAGCCTAACCCAAGGTTGGTGAAGATGAGGCTATCCTCATTGCATCACTAGACGTCCTGTGACAGTTCCCTTTTAGTTTATGTTGATAGTATTAATGCTACCAACTTTGTTTTAGTATTGCATGTCCCGTTGTAGTATTTCCCTTTCTTTTCTATTTGTTGTATCGATTGTTCATCTGTAACTCTGTTTATTTTACTTATAGTGTTAGTTGCCTACTGTGACATTTTTTAGCTATAACATTTTGTCGTAGCATATTTCTGCTATAACAGCTATCCAACCACAACTACGCTTGCATTTAGTCTGTAGTGCCCTTAACAGCTTGTCTCAACATTAGGTGAGCCCAACTCTCACATAAGCTAGCCTACGGTGCAACCCAAACTAGGCCAGTCCCAATTCTTTTACTCCAGACTCACAGGCCTTAGTATGGCAGAAGGGCCAAGGCCCAAACACGCAAAAGGCCCCCACATGCATTATGTTTGATAGAAAATTATAACCATGGTCATCTTTTTAAATACCGAGGAAACAATTAAGATGTTTTAAGAAAAGAGGTGATTGGCCCTTTATTTTTCTTAAGCAACATTCAGGATTAGCAAGCTGTGAATGGAAAAGTGGAGAGATGTTTTCTTCCTTATAGTTCCTCTTGGAGAACTATTTTTTTTTTTTTTTTTCCTTATGGTTAATTTTGAAGAGGGAATCAAGCTGTGTTTAGAAACAAAAGCCAAAACCCAAAGCTTGCATCGAAAACCATTCATTGTGCATCTGAACTCATCCATTGTGCTTCTTCTCCTAAAGATTTTGCTCTTTTGATGGTTAAACAAGTCTATTAGGAGAGATCTCAATCTAGCTGGATGAAGCTCAGATGGGTCTACACTTGGTAATCCAGGCATAGTTGGAAGTGGTGGTATTATTCAGGATGGGAGTAGGCACTAGGTTGTAGATTTTTTTAGAAAAATTAAGATTATTAATAGCTTTCTTGTTGAGTTTTGGGGGCTCTGAGATGGGTTATTGTTGTACTGTAGTTGTAATATTGTTGCTATAGAAGTAGAGTTAGATGCTAGATCTATTGTTGATGTTTTATGCAACTCTTTTTATGTGAATAATTTTGTGTCTCCTATTTTGGATGATTGCTGGTAGTTGATATCCCAATTCCACCAAATTTGTATTAAGCATTGCTTTCATGAAACCAATTGGTGTGCAAAAAATTTAGCTAGGATGAGAACTAATCAAGATTTAGATTTTATTCTGCATTACTTAGTTGCTTTATATGAGGAGGATCTTAATGGGAATTATATTAACTGACATTATTTTGAACCTATTTTGTTCCTTAGGGTATGTTTGGTTGGATTGAAAAATGGATGAATGGAAAATAAAGGAGAAAAAATGGTAGGAGTAGGTGTTTGGTTGAGGAGGGAAAATATGAAAGATTTTGATGGGGCTCAAAAAATAGGAGAGAAAAGGGGAGGCCAAAATGGGCAAATGCCCATTTCATGCAAAAAAATCAGCGTTCTGCCTCCTTTCTCAAACTAATTGGGGAAATGCCCCTCTTTTAAAACTCGATTTTTAGAAAATCGAGTATAGGGCGATGAAACTTAAAAAAAAAAATATTGCATGTAACTCGAGTTCATGGAACTCGAGTTCCATGCAAAAACGCCGCTATGGGGCTCCCTGAACGCAACTATATGATCAAACTTTAAAAAAAAAAAAAATGCATGGAACTCGAGTTCATGGAGCTCAAGTTCCATGCAAAAACGCCTCTATAGGGCTCCCTGAACGCAGCTATATGATCAAACTTAAAAAAAAAAAAAAAAAAAAAAAATTGCAAGTTTGATCGCTCCATATCTATACCTTTTTAAAAGTCCTATAGTGGCATTTTGAAGCCTTATAGTAACGTTTTAAATGGAACTCAAGTTTATCCATGCAAGTTTTTTTTTTTAAGTTTAATCGTTCCATACTTATAGCTGCGTTCAGGGAGCCCTCTAGCAGTGTTTTAAAACCCTATAGCAGCGTTTTTGCATGGAACTCAAGCTCCATGAACTCGAGTTCCACACAAGTTTTTTTTTTTTTTTAAGTTTGGTCATATAGTTGCATTCAAGGAGCTCTATAGTGACGTTTTAAAACCCTATAGTGGCGTTTTTGCATGGAACTCGAGCTCTATGAACTTGAGTTTCATGCAATTTTTTTTTTTTTTTTTTTTTTTTTTTTTTTTTTTAAGTCTGCTTGCCCCATACTCGATTTTCTACAAATCGAGTTTTACATTGAAACTTGATTTTGAAACAATCGAGTTTTAAAAGAGGAGCATTTTTATAATTAGTTTGAAAATTTGGGCAAAATCCTTGATTTTTTTTGTGAAATGGACATTTGCCCATTTTGGCCGTAAAGAGGAGCAAAAACTTTGGACAACAACGTTCCTTTGGATATTTTGTTCTTTTCATTTTCGTCCCTTCCTATGGTTATTTTGTTCTTTCAATTTTTGTCCAGTTGTTCCGTAGCTGATGCTCTTTGTTGATTTTTTTTTTTTTTTTCCTTTTATCATTTCTTGTTTTTGTCTTTTCCTTCTTTTACTTCTCTTCTTTCTTTTAATCTGTATTTTCTTTCCTCATTTGTTTTGGGTTGTTGTGCCCATCTTTTTATTTTAAATTTACTTTTTAATAAAGTGCTCATTCATACACATTTATTTAGTAAAAATATGATGTGTTATTTTTTTTATCTAATAAGGGTAAGATAGTATTTGTTGATTTTTTTTTCTTTTATCATTTCTTGTTTTTGTCTTTTCCTTCTTTTACTTCTCTTTTTTCTTTTAATCTGTATTTTCTTTCCTCATTTGTTTTGGGTCGTTGTGTCCATCTTTTTATTTTAAATTTACTTTTTAATAAAGTGCTCGTTCATACTCATTTATTTAGTAAAAATATAATGTGTTTTTTTTTATCTAATAAGGGTAAGATAGTATATTTATACAGGCTACATTTTTTATCTTCCTATTTTTCTTCTCAATCAAATAAATTTTATTTTTCCCTCTACTTTTTCATCCCTAACCAAACACAAATGAGGGAAAATAAAATATCTTTTATCCTCTCACTTTTCTATTCATTTCTAATTTTTTATCCTCTAACTTTTTCACTTCTCCAATAAAATAGACCCTTATGGCCTGTTTAGATGTTTAAAAATGGAGGAGGAGTAGAGTAGAAGGAGGGTGAGTAATTTAATACCTTTATTTGGAAGTTTTTTAAGGAAGAAGGGGGAGGGATTTGGAGGGTTTTCAACTCCCTCTAACCCCTCATTTTTAATTCCCCCAAATTGGAGAGATTTGGAGGGAGAATAGAAGATAAAAATGCTTGACCAAATGAATTACCAAATTTGCCCTTACTATATTAACAAAATTATAAATGAAAAGACTAATTACTCCTCTTCCCCTTACTTAATTTTAAAAATATTCAAATAAGGTGGAGGATAATCATTCCCCTCTATTCTCCTTCCCACTACTTTCCTCCCCTCTACTCCCTTCTACTCTCCTCCCTCTCTAAACTTCCAAACAAACCATTAGTTTTTAATAATTTAATCTCCTTTTTTTACCAAATAAATAAATAAACAAAAACCCTCTGAACCAACAACCCTAATTACTTACTCTTCTACCTTAACGCTCCAAAATTGAAATTTATTAAGGCCTTGTTTGGATTAAAAATTTTGCTCACTCAATTTCCATCACTAAATTTTCATCACTCATCACTCATCACTTAAAAATACTATACCCGTTTGGTATCATCACTCAGTTGCCATTACTCATATTTTTCACATTATTTGTGGGTCCTATGTCTGTCAATCAGTGCAGCTTTTTCCTTTTTTTTTTTTTTTTCACTACCAGATCACCCAAACCCAGTGAAAAAAAAAAAAAAAAAAAACCTGACGTGAAGATCAAACCCAAGAAAAAAAAAAAGGAAAGAAAGAAAACTGTCGTGAAGACCGAACGCAGGAGAAAAAAAAAACTGACGTGAAGACCGAACCCAGAAAAAAAAAAAAAAAAAAAAGTCAGTTGGTCAAAAGTTACGATTGTGGATCCCCCAGTGTGTGTTTAATTACAAAAATGCTATTGAGTTATGAGTTATGGAAACTGAAAACAACCAAAATATGTTTTTAGTTTTCATAACTCATAACTCAAAAATCAGAGAATTGAGTGATTGAAACAGAGTTATGAAAATTGAGTTATCTTGCTCCCAAACAAAGTTCCTGCTATGGGTCTCTCTGTTTTTGAGTTATGAGATATGAAAAAAGAGTTATAAGTTATGAAAATAGACCATCTAAACGCCCCTAAGTAATCCGGAAACATATTTCTTTCCTTCCGCATGATGGTAGGTCCCAATGCGAGTAAGACCCACTCCTGTGAGAAAGGGTGAAGGATGCTCCCGGAGTACCTCCGAAACAAATCAAAATCGTACTCTTCATCACCGTCAAGGGCTACCCCCTGGATTCTACTAAGCTTTTCTCTCTCTCTCTCTCTCTCTCATCTCCAACTCAATGTTAAGCCAAAAGCCATAGCACTTGCTCCACCTATTCTATTCCTCATCATCCCGAAATTCACACTTTGGAGCAACTTTTACCTCTATTTCCTATTCGCTGAAGCAAACCGTGTAGATTGAAGAAGTACCTCCTACGTAGCTCTGTTTGGCATACCTACCAAAACAGGAGCGCACCCATGGACATGTCCTTTGGAACTCCGATATCCTATAATGCCAATGTTATACCTACTTGCCCCTTTCAGTTTTTATTTTCTTCAATTACCTTGGCCAAAAAATTGTTCTCTGATTTCCCCATTCTTGAGATTTTCTTTGCCCTATTGGTAGGATGCATTTTTTACAGGGGCGTCATTTATATTGTGTTTCAATCCTTGGAGGAGAAGTACAAGTGGGTTAGAAGGGAGTGGAGGTTATTAAATGCTCTTATAAAAGACGTAGAATGCATCTCAAAATCAGCGAAGGAAATAGGTAACAAAGCTCGTCAACTGTGGGATGTCGAACTGAGCCCAGAATTGATTGTACGGCTACATCAAACTGACCGAGCCTGGGTAGAGACCACAAAAAAAGTGGTTGGCGATGCAGAGATTTGCGTTAAATCCTACCAGAGACTTAGTGAAAGAGGAGAATTTCTGATATGGTCATATTCAATGTTCTGGGATTGGATAGATATTAGTAACCTCGACTTTGATTTTGATCGGATCAAGGATGCGATAGATAATCTCATTATGAAGAGAGAGAAACCCCTTGAAGATCTCTATGGATCACTCGAGAGGTCAAGATCCATTGTTAGAAGCCTGCACGACAGACCAATAAAGGAAGACCGATCTTTTGTTTATACACGAGTTTCATCAATTATCCCCATTGAAAGGATATTAAATGATCCGATTGATACAAGTCCGGGTTTAGTGCTTGGAATACAAGAGGAAACAGAGTCCATCAAGTTGATACTGAAGCTACTGCTTGCTTTCCTGAGAGATTTAGAAGGGCTTAGATTGGAAAGTGAAACTGAAAAGGCCTGGGTGGACGAAGCCGAGGAGATCATCCGTGAAATACAATATGATACCTACAGCGTACAGACATTAGCACATCCAATGATCTGGTTTTCCTATTTCATTAATTTAACGGCAAATCTTCAGCGCAGGAGGTGCAAATGCATGGAGACTGTGCTCCGGGACCTCTTCAAAAGGAAGGAAATGTACGGTTTCACCTTTATCAGAAGAGATCCATCAAAATCTTTCCGAAAGCAAATGTTACCACCGCAGGCCTTCGATGATGTGGGTATTTTAGCTCTTGTAGATAACATTCGCAACTACCTCATTCTTGAAGAGGCATCCACAGTATGTGCTTCAAAGCTCAGAAAACTATCAGATCGGGTTGAGAAGGTGCATCGACTTTTCAGAGATGCAAAAGCATTTGAAGGTGTGAAACATTCAAGAATGGCTTCCTTGAGAACATACAGGCTTCAAATTATTAACTGGCTAACGTTTTCCACGGAAATTGAGCGATTCTTCTGTGCTCTCGAACTTCTTGAAATAAGCTTGAAGGCATGTCGCATTGAGCTAAGGGAAGAGACAAACTTGGCAGTCGGCTTGGAAGAAGACATACATAAAGTGGTCTCAGAACTGACCACGAACGGTCAAGGTCACTCTACTCTTTGCATTGTGGGGATGAGGGGCATAGGTAAGACCACTCTGGCTAAGATAATTTATAACAATAAAACCATTCGGCAACATTTTGAGGTCTTTGCCTGGGTGTCTCTAACTGATTCAGTGGCTGAGGACAGTGTACTAAAGATTTTGGGGCAGCAGGTCTTGGGAACCGATACGGAATGGAATGAAAATGAATTCTGGATCCAAAGTGTCCGTGATTTCTTGTTGAGGGGCAGGTACATTCTAGTTCTGGACAACATCCGGACAAAAAATGACTGGGATAATCTAAAAGGAGCATTTCCGGAAACCACAAATGGTAGCAGAATTGTGGTCACCACAAAATACAGAAGTGTAGCTTCATATGCTGACCCAAGTAGCAATCCCTACCAACTTCGACTTCGAACCAAAGATGAGAGCTGGTGCTTGTTTACACAGATTGTACTATTTCAGCCTCAAGTATCTCCAGAAGAGAAAAAAATCTCAAACAAAGTTGTAGGAAGATGTGGGGGCTTGCCACTTTCCATCTTACATCTTGGGTTTCTAATGTTGGGGGAAAACGTGACTATTGTGGAATTGTCAAGGGCTCTTGAGCATATGAGACATTACCAAACACCATGGCTTGAAACCAAGAAGATGAATGATGAAGATTTGTCGCTGAATCTTAAGCGATGTCTTTCTTACTTTGCACACTTCCCCAAAGACTCTGAAATTCCGGTAAGGAGATTGACCGCATTGTGGGCTGCAGAAGGGTTGGCAGAGCATAGTGGTGATGGGAAAGAACCTCTTGAACATGCGGAGAGGTCTCTGATAGAATTAATAAACCGCAACTTGATACAAGTAGTGAAACAAAAGCACAACGGGGAAGTCAAAACATGTGGCTTCCCTACCGCTCTGCGAGAACTCTGGTTGCAATCCTACTGCAGCAAGATCACTCCCACCTGGTCTCTAAGTTCAAGCTTAGAACAGCGGCTTGTTTGTCATTTGGATGAAAAGGATCTCAGTTGTAGTCATACTCGTGGTACCAACATAAATTCACCTGATGTATGCCGAAGCTACAGAAATCTCCACTCCATTCTCATCTTTGATACTCAAGCAGGATATAAGCCTGGAGAAGATATAGGAAACTTTTTTTCTAGGGGCATTGGAAGTGGGCATCTTTTACAGTTACATGTTCTTGATCTTGAACATGTATTCCAACCTCAATTGCCGAACACCATAGGAACATTGATTCATTTGATTTATCTGGGCTTAAGGTGGACTTACTTAAAGACTATTCCATCATCAATCGGAAAGTTAAAGAACCTCCAAACTCTGGATTTGAAACATACTTATATCCGTATTCTGCCTAGTTCAGTATGGAAATTACAGAAACTCCAGCACTTGTACATGAATGAGATTCATAGGTGCAAAATTCAGGATAAACCAAGATGTAATTTTCTGAAAAATCTCCGAACACTGTGGGGTGCATTTGTAGATAAGGACAGTCCTCTGAAGGATGGCCTGTACAGGATAATCAGCCTTCGAAAATTGAAAATGGCAATCCAGTTGAACCTGTCACAACAACAAGAACTGGCAGAGAATCTCGTGAAAATGAGGCACCTACAAACTTTGAAGTTGAAATCTATTGATGAAATGGGTTGGCCTCAGAATCTAAAGCTGTGTTGTTTGTCAGGCCTTGAAAATCTTTCCAATCTATATTTGTTTGGAAAATTGGAGACTCCATCCATCATAAATATTAATGGACTCCCCCGTAATCTCACCGAACTGTCCTTATCAGCCTCTAGACTTTCAAATGATCCAATGCCAGAGTTAGAGAAGCTTCACCAACTTAAATTGCTCAGTTTCTACTTTGATTCGTATATTGGGACAAGCATGGTTTGTTCCAGTGGAGGCTTTCCTCAGCTTCAAGTTTTGAGATTGTGGATGTTAAACGTACTGGAAGAGTGGAAAGTGGAGGAACAAGCAATGCCAATACTCAAGAATTTGGAGATTCGATCCTGTGAGAAATTGATGGTACCCACCGGGTTAGGACATCTAAAGACACTACGTGAATTGAAGTTAAAAGATATGGCATTGGAATTTAATGCAACAATTGAGACAAAGGATCAAATTTGGGGTGATATTGCTCACGCTCCGGCCATAATTATTGAAACGAAGTAGTCACTAGTCAATGCTGAATAGAACTCAAGCTTTAATGTAAGGCTATTTTTCCTTTTCTTTCTCTGTTCCTTTTTATTTTTCAATCTTACAAACAAATCATTATAATTTTGACACTGCTGCTTGTGACAGTTGTCTGCTTCCATTCATTACTTTTCTGTTCACGAGAAGCGATGTCTGCGCTGGATAAAAACCAGCAAAAGTGTTTGCAGATTAGTCTCAGTCTACTGTTTCGCTCACCATCCATGAAGATACTCTCTTTTTTATTTTATGTTTCTCTTGGCTCTAATGTTCAAAGATTAGAGGAAGAGAAGAAGGAAGTAAAGAAAGAAGAGAAGAAAAGATATACATAACCACTGTAGTTTAAGTTGCTATTGTTGGTTCTTAAATTCGTTCGTTAGTTGGTTTCTACCGTAACTACTTACAAATGAAGTGCTTCTGTCTTTGTTTTTCCATTTTCTATTTTTTTCCCCTAGACTTCAAAAATATCAATTCTCATGTTTCAACCATGGAGAATGTTATACTTTTTTTTTTTTCCTCAAATAAAAAGGTCTGTTTCGTATACTAAGAGCCACTTAGTAAGATGATAGGATGACATCATCTCTAGTTAAATATCCCAAAGTACCATTTTAAACAAAATTAAATATTTACCTTCTTTTTTTTTGTTTAAATTATATTGCATTCGTCGTCATAATTTGATTGACTAATTAATATTTTTCATAAATATTTAAAATGTATGTAAAAAATTGATATCATATTGCATAGATTAAAACATTAATATGGATAATAGTTTATAGTATATGAATAAGATACGAGGAACAATCTATATCTATATATTATTAAAAGCTGAAGCGTAACATTTAATATTGTTGTTCTTACGTTGCGCTACAACAGCTGCTACGTCATTTAAAATATATATATATATATATATATATAATTTGTCTTACAATTTTAAAATGGTTTTTACAATTTTCAGCCTTATAAATATAGCCCACTACTTATTTATTTACTTCCATTATCACCCCATAATAAATCCAACACACTACTTATTTATTTACTCCTACTATCACCTTATAATAAATCTGTATAATTAATCCAGCCCACCTCTTATTTATTTAGTTCCACTATCAAGTCCAATCCAAAAAATTTTCAGTTCAGTTTTAGGGTTTTGTATGAGCCTTTTCAACTTGAAAGAAAAAAAAACACACACACACAGAGAACAACAACAACATTGAAGCCTTTCAAGCTTTAGGGTTTTTTTTTTTTTTTTCCAATTTTCCTATAATTGTTTTTAACAATTATTTTTTTAATATTTACACTTCTCCAACATTTCTCTCTCCCTTACCGTTTCATCTGATAGGCCACAAATGCGTAGACCTCTTGTGATGAATTAAATTGATTAATTAGCCAAGTTTTTAATTAATCAAGTTAATCATGCAAATTGTGTGGCAACACAAATAAATCACCAATAAACTAAAGTATGCAATGGAAAATAAATGATACAGTGATTTGTTTACGAATGGGGAAAACCTACATGGCAAAAACCCCACCGGGTGATTTAAGGTCACCACTCCTGAAACTCTACTATTATCACAACAAGCGGTTACAAGTAAAGGAATCCCAATACCTTACCAATCTACAGTTAAACCCTTACCCCAATACCCAATTGGACTTGTTCTATAGTGACAGTTTCTCCTTTTGATGCACGGCTCCTAGTACGTGACTAACCAATTACGCGGATCCCAATACGCGACTTCAATTCACCAACTAGAGAGAGAATTGTTGGCTGCAAAGTTCTTCAATTCATCCACACGATGAAGATCAAGAAGATGTTTAGTTACAAAACCCTACGGTGTACATACATAGCAACTTCTTCACAAAAAAAGATGAACTAGGGCATGAACTTTGTCTCGGATCACAAATTGCTTAAACAAGGATTTCTCAATGCTTGTGCAACTTGTACCCCTAATGACGACCCTTAAAATAATCTTTTTATATGTCTAGGGTTAGAAGAAAAGAAGTCCCAAAGATATATCCACAAATTGGAATCAAAATAGAATTTAGAATCTGTTTTCCTAAAATCTCGACAGCTAGAGGTGTCGAGGAGCTGTCGATCCTCGGGGTTGAAACAACTTATTAAAACTCGATAGATGCATGTGTCGAGCCTGAGTGTCAAGTTTTAATAACTTGCACTTTTTAACTTGTTTCTTGGACAGACTTGATGACTTCAACACTTGATCTTGAAACACAGTTTCTTGAAACATTAAACACATGCTAAATCTACCCAATTACAGGTAAAGTGTGTTTTGTCAAATGATAAGCTAATTACATAAAATAATGATATATGTTCAAAACAACTTGAACCACATATGTCCTAACAATCCCCCCTTTGGCAATCCGTGACAAAACCACAACAAACAAATGAAGATATGAGAGAAGTCATAAATCACTTAACTCATATTCACTTGTTGAATATAATAAAATCTATCCTAACACAAACTCTTGAAAAACTTTGCAAGAAGAGAGTTTATGGCAAGTAGACTTTGACAACTTATATTTCTGAAACACTTTTAAACAAAACACATCAAAGCATTTTTATGTGAAGCAGAAATAATAGATTGCATACAAATATAACAAGCATGTGTATAAAGACTGAAAAGAAACAACACATGAAAAAGTAAGTGAAAGAAACATACATCATCATATATATATATATATATATATATATCAATGATAACACAATGTATGTAAACAAAAGGTATAAGAGCAATGCATCTTTAAAAAGAAAGAAAAGAAAATATACATAAAATCCTCACTACATCCCTCATAGCAACACTCCGCTTATAAAAAATGTCCTATACAAGCTTTCCCCCTAAGAGTGACTACTCTCATAACCCAAAACTATTCCCCCTTTTTGTCACGAGGGACGAAGGGTAGAGTGTCAAGTAGACATCTCATCATTAGAGCTAGCATCTCCATCATCATCATCCGAAGCATCATCGTCATCACCATCATCATCCGTAGTCTTAGAAGCCACATGAAGAGGTAGAGGAGTAGCCTCAGAAGCAAAGCCGCCCAAGGTCGCCAGTCGTCAGTCGCCTGGTAATGCGACCAACACAAACGTTCACCTGATACAACTCCGTAGAGAGCGTATTGAGGTGAGCATCCATGCGCTGAAGTTGGGCCATGATGTCTCCAAGTGACACATCGCTCTAGCAAGAGGAGGGAGCATCGCTCTAGCAAGAGGAGGGAGCAGATGTGGCTCTAGTAGATCTGGATGGAGCTAGACAGGAGGAAGAAGCTGCTAAATCTATCTGTCTCGACCTAAACTGTGCCTCACTACGTTTTACTGTAGCGGTGTCTATGGCAGGCATGACATGGAAGGGGTCGGACGAGGGAAAAGGGATGGAGAAATAGCGTAGAATCCTCATGATAGCAGAAAGGAAAATGAGCTTATCACATGTAGCCGTATCCCTATAGACATCAATGATAGAGAAGATGAAATGTGAAGGAAAGTCTATAGTGAAGTCCTCTAAGAAAGACAATAAAAACCGAGCACGAGGCTCTGTGATGGAGTTGTAGTGAGAGAGAGGGGGCAAAACAAAAGTCATTACCATGTTTAAGAAATGAGGACTTTTAGCAAAAGGCCTACATGGTGTGTATTGATGCTTACCCCAATTAGAGGGGCGCTCACAGAATGCAGAAATCATCTCGTCTTTGGACACAGTCCATAGACGCTCACATCTGGGGTAATCAGGATGAAGAACCCTTGGAACATGAAGCACCTCGGAGACCAACTCCAGAGTGACAGCAAAACGTGTACCTTGAACGCAAGTATGAAAGAGAGGTACTGAAGAATCAATTCTGTGCATGTTGGAGTAAAACTCATAGATCAGCACAGAAGGACAGGTGACCGAGATGTCACACAGTGACTCCCAACCCCGACTGTGAATGACATCGGGTAGGTCGGTATCAGCAAAGTCTGCCAGGATAACTTGGCGTTCCAAATGAACACCTCGTTTAGAAAAGTTCTCCGAGAAGTCTTGATGAGCTTTCTCATCACGGAATTGAATAGAAAAAGGAGTAGGATCAGAAGATAAAGAGCCAGTAGAACGAAGAGGGTTTTGGGACGGAATGGATTTTCGTTTTGGTGCCATAAACATTACTAACGCAAACAGAAAGAGAGGGAGAAAGAGAGAAACAAACAGAAAAGTCCCAAAACAGTTCAATATATGACAAGTATATTGAAAAGAAAAGAACGTATGCATGGAAAATGCATGAACATGTACATGCAACATGAACAACATCATGGGCTCAGCCTTATCCAATCCTACCAGCACACAACAAGATTGCACACATCTAAATGCATGGAAATATTGTTAGAATGCTAATGTGATGCAATGCATGTAGTTTTTAAGAACAAATCTTCAAAAACTATCCCAAAATTTCAACAAAAACTCAACAAGTTTGAAAACCCCCAAAATTTTTCAAAAACCCCAAAACTTAGATTTCAAAACATGAAATGCATGTAGAAGAGAGATAAAAAGCTTACCAAGTGAAGAAAAACTTGAAGAAAGCTTGAAGAATCCTTAGGAAGAGGTTTGGAGTGATTGAGAGAGGTTTTGGAAGAGAAAACAAGAAAGTGTCAAGAGAGAGATCGAGAGAAATGAGAGAAAAAATCGTAAAGAACCTATATATACACCTTCAGTAAATCTCGACAGATACAGGTATCGAGAGGTATCAAGACATCTGTCGAGGTAGGTGTTGAGAAAGTCAGCTTCGACAGACACAGCTATCGAGGAAGTGTCGAGAATGAAGGATCAAACTCCAAAAGAATCTCGATTGATCCATCAGCTGTTGAGAAGCTATCGAGAGGACAGAAAGTTTCTCGATCAATCCACAAGGTGTCGAGAAGTTGTTGAGATTGCGATTAGAAAAAGTTAAGAATCTCGATAGATAGCCAAGTATCGAGGAGGTGTCAAGCTAGCTTCAAAAAACAGTTTTTCGAGAAGAGAAAAATACAGATGTGAATGCAATCATGCATGCATCTCAACCAATGATTCATTCAACATATTAAGCTCACAAAAACATCTCTTAACAACAATTTAAAGAACAAGGATCCCAAAACACACTCACACACTAAACAAGTCTAACCAATTTTATATTTCAAAAATAAGTCAAGATAGTTTAGTGAGTATACATTAGTGCATATAAACCTTGTGATGGCCAAATCACATTGTACCTGCACATATATCAAGAGTAGCAAAGAATACTGCGTGTTGTGTGTGAAAAATATCGCAAGATTGCATAAGTGTCTCAAAGTTATGACGATTTAAGATATGACAAAACCACTTTAACTCACATACAATCATAACTGTTTGATGGGAACTATCACCTTCGAGGTACATCCTATAAATCCCACATCTCCTATAAAACATGCTTGCAATCATATTTTAAAGCATTTTGTTCTTTTTTATTTTTATTTCTTTGCATATTTTCTTTTATTAAGCATATCATTCATGGGCATATAAGAGAGAAAAGAAATACCTAATTATGTTAAGCTTTCTGATATTGCACATTTGCTATGCCGAAGCATACAAATGTCATTTCATGATTGGCGAGTAACAGTAGTGAGATGGTTATTTATATCTTTCTCTTAGGATTTTCTAGTTCTACCTGTCAAAAAGAGTGATACGAGTGTTAAGTACAAGAAATCACTTAATCTTACTCATCACAAACAAAGAGCCACAAATCTCACTTGCTTAGTTGTGCATAAGGATGCTCATCTAAGCTACAAGAGATACAAAGTTTGGAAAACTCTGTTTCAATGGCCATTTTAAGGTTTACAAGAACCAATGTACACAAACACGCACTGTTTTTGTATTTTTCAATTTTTTTTTTATTTTTATCTGAAAAGTAAAAATAAAACACAAAACTGAAAACAACCAAACGAAAACATGTTAATGAAAACAAAAAATGCATAAAACTAGACTAACTCAAAACAGTAAAGCAACACGCACAAGTAATGCAAAAACAAAAACAAGAAAGGGAGAGAGAGAAAGAGTGAACAAGATCACTTAGAACCCTTTTCCTTCCACACTTTGGAAGAACCTTTCCTTTTTACCAACCCTTGAACCGGTGATGAGGGGGAAGAATTGAAACCATTCAAGTTCGAAAGGAACATGAGGGTTTTAAGAATATCTCCAAGAGGAGCAAGAGAGGTTTAAAGCTGATTCTGATTCCCAGATGCTATCATGCCATTGCTTTGTTGAGTGGCTAACCACTATAGCAATTTGGTCGAGTATGACCAGTAACACCACAATGATAACAGAGATGCTGCTTCTTCTGTTTAGGCTTTTGAGAGATAGCCTACTTAGTCCTAGGGTTTTTAGTTTCCCTCTTCTTAAGCTTAGAGGGTGCTCCTAAAATGGACTTACCCTTGTCTAGGTTCTCACTGGCTAATTCAGTTTTATCATCATTGTTCTCAATTTTAATGTTATTAACAAGAGGAACAAAAATAGTAGTACTGACAAAAGGAGTATTAGAGAAAGAGAGTTCATACCCCAATCTTGTTCGATCCGAAGCAGGTTTCTGAATGTTAAGCATCTCATCCAGCTTTGTACTTGACGTTCTCTTCAATTGTGCTCTAACTTGAAACAGCTCCGCTTCAAGCTTCTTGGTCTTCTCAGCCAAAAAGTTGTTCTCGAACCTCAGTGCCTCAATGCTGTGATTTTCTTCATCAAACTTAGTTGAAGGCTCCTTATGGTCAAGTTCCACATCACTGAGCTTCTTGGTGGCCAGCCTATAGAGTTTCTCATACTTCTTAGAAAGCTTATATAGTTTCTCATAGGTGGTATGTACATCATCTTGTTCATCCATTGTTTCAAACTTGGCATCCACCAACTCTTTTTCTTCATCTACATCTTCAATAATCCCTTCAGAAGGATTAACAGTGGCAGTGAAGGCATTCAAGATTTCATCATCTTCATTGTCGAAATCATCCTCGGGCTTAGTGTCACTCAAGGTAGCAGTAAGTGCCTTGCTCTTTCCAATACTCTTGAGGTATGTAGGACACTCTTGTTTCATGTGACCGAAACCTTGACACCCGAAGCACTTAGGTCTAGTGAGAACAACGTACTGACTGCCATCCTTGGTATCCTTCTTCCCTTTAGGTTGTCTGGAGAATAATCCATGCTTCCTTAGCAGTTTCAGTGGACGAAATCATCTTGAACTCCTCATTAGTGACTGCACTAAATAGAGCATTCAATGTTTTGCTGTTGAAATTGGCCGCCTTGATCTTGGCATCATCCCAATTAGCCGGCACTTCTGTAGGCTTGGTTCAGCCTATCTCCACAGCTTGCCACACCTTCTCATCTAGTGACTGCAAGAAAGCTCTTATGCGTACTTTTTAATATGCATAGTTAGTGTCATCAAACAATGGAGGTATAATAAGAGACTGACCTCTATTCATGACAAACAGGGGTCAATGGATCACACACAAGAGTTAAACCCTAATCAGAGTTTGCCCGCTCTGATACCACTTGATAGGCCACAAATGCGTAGACCTCTTGTGATGAATTAAATTGATTAATTAGCCAAGTTTTTAATTAATCAAGTTAATCATGCAAATTGCGTGGCAACACAAACAAATCACCAATAAACTAAAGTATGCAGCGAAAAATAAATGACACGGTGATTTGTTTACGAATGGGAAAAACCTACACGGCAAAAACCCCACCATGTGATTTAAGGTCACCACTCTCGAAACTCCACTATTATCACAACAAGTGATTACAAGTAAAGGAATCCCAGTACCTTACTAACCTACAGTTGAACCCTTACCCCAATATCCAATTGGACTTGTTCTGTAGTGACAGTTTCTCCTTTTGATGCACGGCTCCCAGTACGTGACTAACCAATTGCGTGGATCCCAGTACGCGACTTCAATTCACCAACTAGGGAGAGAGTTGTGGGCTGCAAAGTTCTTCAATTCATCTACACAATAAAGATCAAGAAGATACTTGGTTACAAAACCCTACGGTGCACATACATAGCAACTTCTTCACAAGAAAGATGAACTAAGGCATAAACTTTGTCTCGGATCACAAATTGCTTGAACAAGAATTTCTCAATGCTAGTGCAACTTGTACCCTTAATGACGGCCCTTAAAATAATCTTTTTATATATCTAGGGTTAGAAGAAAATAAGTTCCAAAGACATATCCACGGATTGGAATCAAAACAGAACTTAGAATCTGCTTTCCTTAAATCTCGACAACTAGAGGTGTCGAGGAGCTGTCGAGCCTTGGGGCTGAAACATCTTATCTATCCACCAAGCAAGAGAAAGCCAAATACACAAAAGAAACCCTAGCATTCATTCAATATGTGAAATCTCTATCATACATCTAAAACAAGGTAGCAACTTAATTATGGCAGCAAGGCATCAACATATTACAAACCCAAATCATACATCTAAGAATACTCCATCATATCATCAGAATAAAGCCATAGCACAAATGCATGTACATTTTTAATGCATAACTTACCCTTCACTTACCTTGTAGCAACACAGCACCTATGGCATTGATGCATCGGCATGTGAATGAATGCCATGGTATAAGAAACAAGCATAAGGACCCTAATCTAAACATGTTAAAATAAAAAAGTATATAAGATAGAGGCAAAAATATGTATAAACATATGAACAAAGATTTAAAAAAAGGCAAAGCATGTGAAACAAACAAACTAAGCAACAAGAAGTCTAGATTAGGGTTTCTGGGTAAGTGCCTGCAAATGCAGCCAGAGGCCTGCGTAAACAAGCAAACAAGCAAAAAGGCAAACAAGCAAAAAAGCAAACAAAAGGTGGTGTCCACGGGGGACAAATGTAGGTTTGGATTGGACGTCCATAGCTTCATTGTGTTGAAGCATGGACAACACACTAGCAGGCAAGACTCATGCATGGATATGTAAGCAAGCATGTAAAGACATATAGAAAGCCAACGGGTGGCACAAGCAAGCATGGTAAGCATATCATCGCACGAAGCAGAAAAAGAGAAAGGTATGCATGAAGCAATCAGTATCATGGTGATGCATCCCAAATGGTTACATCCAAACAAGGCCTCATAGGTGCCAGATGTAACCACACAGCTACAAACCCCTAAGGGTGTCAAGTGTGGCAAAGCCTAGAACTAGAGAGGCTAACACAGGCATAAGGCATAGAAGTAAGTGAGCATAGACATGCAAATATGGATGATCCAAACCCTTTGATATGGGCCTCGATGTATGGATGATGACAATGACCATAAGGTCTAGATCGGGTCCTAAATATAAGGCCAAAGCACAAGAAATAAAACAAAGCGATGAAAGGGCTACAATAGCATGTAAGCATGTAACCCTAATGTCGGCCTAGAATAAAAAAAGGCATAAAACATAGGAAAACAAGACATAAAGCCTAAAGCATGTAGATCTAAACACATAAGCATGTAACGGTGTATATCTAAGCATGAAACATGGCAAAAAGCATAAAAGCAAAGAGATTTAAACTAGAAACACAAATAAGGAAAGAAACATGCTAGAGAAAGCAGTAAATCATGTCATTAAGACAAAAAACCAAAATAAATCCTATAAAAAGATTTAGAAGTTTAGAGGTGTGGATGGTAGCTAAAAAAGCTACATCCATACCCCTAAACCCCAAATCCAAAGTGTAGAATCAGGGAAAAGAAGATTGGGTATAAGAACAATACCTTCTATTTTTGGTGAAGAGAGAAGAATCAAGAAACTTTGATGTGTTTTTAAGTGTTTTTTTTTTTTTTTTTTTTGGTGAGTTTTTTGTGTTTGAGAGAGGGGGCAAAACATGTAGAAAAACCAGGCAGAGAGCAAAACTCAGAAAAATAATGATCCTCCCCTATTCTAAAGGGTGCCTAAGGCATTTTATAGCCCTGGCATGAGTTTTGAGGCAGTGGCCCTCCTATGATTGGGTTGATCTTGACACCCTTGAAAAGATCTTGACTTCTTGTTTCTGAAAAGGTATGGAACTTGAAAATCCAACGGTTGGATTAAAAGTTATGGCTCTTGAAAATTAGCGGTGCGTCGATTAGTGTGTCATCCCAGTTTTTGTGATATCTCGGCCGTTCTAACTCTGATTTCGATGAACAGTCGTTGGAATGAGAATTTGATAATCTTCGCAATGGCGTTAGTTTCAACCCATTTTAATAGCTGGATCGAAATTAAGGTTTTTAGGCCCACCCTAGATCGACTTCGAGTCAAACTTGGTCAAAATCTCTGAGAAGCTTGGGTTTGATGTAAATCCATAAAATTAAGAACCTTTCCATTTTCTTTGAAGGATTTGGCTAAGGATTGGCTATATTATCTACCATCCGGGAGTATTAAAACATGGTATGAGACGAAGAGGTTGTTTTTGGAGAAATATTTCCCAGCTTCAAGGGTGGCAAACATTCAAAAAGAAATTTTTGGTGTAAGGTAGCACAACGGAGAGTCCCAACATGAATATTGGGAATGTTTCAAGAAATTATGTGCAAGCTGCCCCCATCATCAAATTATTGAGCAGCTACTTATCCTGAATTTTTATAAGGGTCTTCTATGATGGAAAAATACATGTTTGTATTGCATACAAAACATACGCAGCAGAAAATAACGGATCTACTTCATTAGCAATTGTTAACATGTATTATGCAGACTTCAGAATTAAAGAACAAGAGAGTGTACCTTGGTGTAGTGAAAATCAAAACCAAAATCAGAAGTACTTGGGAACACTTTTAATCTTCACTCCAATACCACTTTACGCCCAAGAAGTGTGGTCTCTCAATCAGTTTCCAAGGGAGAATGATAAAGTGTCTCTCTCTCACATACACACCATTTCACAATGATGTCTCTCTTTTTCATACTATGTTTCTCTCCTTATAACTGATTATCTAATTGGGCTAGCCTTTTGGTCCTTTCCAATTAGGCTTTAGTATGTGGCTTGAAGTGGAACCAAAAGGGACCAATAAGACACTAGCTCCAATGGGTCTTGGGCTTTTCTGTTAACTTTTGATAAGTCCAAAGTTACCATTAACTATATTTAATACCATTATAAAAATATAGTTATACTCTAGACCTTATTTATAAATTATATCTAAGACTTTATTATACATGCAACCTTTTCATAAATTATTCATAGTAAAACAAAGTCATAAATGTAGACTGTCACTTTGTAAATTACTACATCTTATCCTTAAGTACTCGGTTTAATCTTTTAAAGTTATTCATCATATATTTATGAAATCCAATTTCATAAATATATATTGAGTAACTTATTACCAAAGTGGTTAGGTCTAACTCTCTGAATAAATGAACCTATTAAACTTATCTCAAGGGAATATTTTATATCTCCGTTAAGAAATTATGAATTCTATCTTGAGAATATATGTTGCATCAACATTAAATGTGGCTTTCCAACATACTAAGGTTTTGACCGTTATTTTAAATCTCACTCCCGATATATCAAAGTAACCTACACTTCATGATCAGGTCTATTATCCTCTCAAGATTAAGAGTTCATGTAAATAGAAGTCGTGAGATTTATTATTCATTTAACAGTCATTAGGAGAATAATAAATCTCACAGCGGTCCAGTTCAATATGTCTTAACTCTTAAAACATATCAACATATCAACTAGAAGTCTCCACTTCCACGACTAAGACAAATCATCTTAGTTGATATGTTATAATTTTTGTAGATGAAATGCCCAATTTCATCACTGACTACGAACTATAATTCTGAATTTACAAAGAACTTGCGATTTTATATCTTTTATGACTTTTCACATAAATCACATACTATGCATCTAATGGACTATATGATAATATCTGAATATTCATGTTACTATTATTTTAGATAATAATATAACAACATTATCAATCACAATATTAAGTCATTCATCATGGCATACATAATGTCATACATAATATCATACATATCATCATATAATAGAATTTAAGGGTACTAACCCTAACAATCTCCCACTTGATCTAAAAACTATTGTGCACTAATCTAACTCCCATCTTCTCTAAATGTGACTCGAAAGTCCTTTGGGGCAAGGCTTTAGTAAAGGGATCTGTTAGATTATTTGCACTTTCAATCTTTACTACTACGATATCTCCACAAGCAACAATGTCTTGAATGATGTCGTACTTTCTCTCAATGTGCTTTCCTTTCTTATGATTTCTTGGATCTTTGGATTATGAGACCGCTCCACTATTGTCGCAAAACAATGTAATAGGACTTACTCCATTCTCACAACACCAAGATCAAAAAGGAAATTTCTTAAGCCAAACAGCTTCCTTTGTCGCCTCACAAGCAGCAACATATTCAATTTCCATGGTGGAGTCTGCAATACAAGATTGCTTAACACCCCTCCAACTTATGGCTCCACCTCCCAAGGTGAACACACAACCTGAATTGGACTTTCTGAAATCAAGATCTGATTGAAAATCTTAATATGTATAGCCAATAGGAATCAAATCCTCACACTAGTAAACAAGCATATAATCTCTCGTTCATCTAAGATACCTGAGAATATGCTTTACAGCTTGCCAATGTTTTGGCCCTGGATTTGATTGATATCGACTGACCATGCCTACTGAATAACAGATATCTGGTCTAGTACAAAGCATGGCATACATAAGACTTCCTACTGCAGAAGCATAAGGAACTTGTCTCACCATATTTTCTTCCTCTTGAGTCTTAGGCCTTTGGTCATTAGACAGAGGAACTCCATGTCTAAAAGGAAGCAATCCTTTCTTGGAGTTCTGCATGCTAAACCGTTCTAGAACCTTATCTATATATCCAGCTGGTGATGGACCTAACATCTTATTGGTTTGATCCCTAGAATAAAGTTAGCCTCACCCAAGCCCTTCATATCAAATTGGCTTGACAACCAAACCCTTAATGATGACATTACCCCTACATCATTCCCAATGAGTAGAATATCATCAATGTAAAGCATTAGGAACATTAATACTTTATCTCGATGTCTTTTGCACACACATGGTTTATCAAGATTTTGTTCAAAACCAAATAACTTAATTGCTTGATCAAATCTAATGTTCCATGATCTAGATGCTTGCTTAAGTCCATAAATGAACATTTTCAACTTGCATACCATATGCTCTTGGTTCTTTGCTATGAAACCTTCTGGTTGCATTATATAGATTTCCTCTTCAAGATTGCTACTGAGAAATGTAGTCTTGACATCCATTTGCCAAATCTCATAATCATAATGAGCAGTAATAGATAAAAGAATTCTGATAGATTTAAGCATTACTACTGGTGAAAAGGTTTCTTCATAATCAATATCTTCTTTTTGTGTATACTCTTTCGCCACTTGCCTTACTTTAAAGGTTTCAATCTTGCCATCTATCCCTCTCTTCCTCTTGTAAACCCATTTGCAACCAACAAGTTTAATGCCATTAGGCACCTCTACAAGATCCCAAACTTGGTTGGAATACATAGAATCTAATTTAGATTTCATAGCTTGAATCCAATGATGTGCATCTATATCATTCATTACTTCATCATAAGTGTAAGGATCAGTTTCGGCCTCTTTTGAGATAGCTTCAAAAGTTTCTCCCAAGCCTATAAACATTATAGGTGGCCTAACAATCCTCCCACTACGACGAGGCACCTGTGTACTAGATATCTCATGAGTAGTATCTTGTAGTGTACTAATGCGACCACATCATCCCTAGTTTTATCCATTGGTTGTTCAACTACAGGTTCTTTCATTTCAGCCAATACAACTCTACTTCTAGAAGTAAAATTATTCATATAGTCATTTTCCAAAAATTTAGCATTTGAACTAACAAAAACTTTGTTATCCTTACGACTATAGAATAAATAACCACTAGTTTTTTTTTTTGGATAACCCACAAGCAAACATACTTCTGATTTTGGTTCCTTCTTATCAAGCTTCCCCTTTAGCACATGTGCTGGGCAACCCCAAATATGGGGATATCTCATACTAGGCTTATGCCCACTCCACAATTCCATAGGGTTTTGGGAACAGATTATGATGGATCTAAACTTAAAAGATGTATTGCTGTATCTAAGGCATACCCCAAAAAAAAAAAAAAAAAAATTGGCAAAGTTGAGTAACTTATCATGTACCTATCCATTTCTAAAAGAGTCCTATTCCTTCTCTCCGCTACACCATTTTGTTGAGGAGTTCTTAGTGTAGTCAACTGGGATATAATCCCATTTTCAGTCAAGTAATCCTTGAAATCCCCAAGAAGGTATTCTTCACCATGATCAGATCGAATGGTCTTTATGCATTTACCTAATTGATTCTTAACCTCAGCCCTAAACTCTTCGAACTTTTCAAAAGCTTCGAACTTCCGTTTCATTAGGTACACATAACCAAATCTAGAGTAATCATCAGTGAAAGTAATGAAATACTCATAGCCACCTCTTGTTTGGATTGACATAGGACCACATACATCTGAATGTACTAGTTCTAGCAACTCTTGGGCTTTTCTATCTTTTGCATTAAAAGGTTGTTTAGTCATTTTACCTTCTAAACAAGATTCACAAACTGGAAAACCATCAAAGTCCATGGGCCCAAAGAGTCCATCTTTGGTAAGTCTTCAAATTTTGTTTGAATTAATATGACCCAAACGCAAGTGCCAAAGATATGCTTCACTAGTAGAAGGAAAATTTCTCTTTAATGATTTCACATGTGAATTATTATATAATTCATGCTTATCAGGAGTTAAAATATAAAGACCATCCACAATATTTCCAGAATAGATAAACACTTTACCCTTCTTTATTACAACACTGTCTTTAAGGATAACACAATATCCATGTTTACCTAAATAATTTGCAGAAAATAAATTCCTACGAACATTAGGCACATAAAGACAGTCTTCCAATATTAAAACCCTAGACTCAAAGCATAAATTAACAATTCCAACAGCTACAACCAGAATCCTTCTCCCATCAGCCAAAATAAGAAACAATTCCCTTTCATTAAGCTTTCTGGTCTCTTGGAACCCCTGCAAAGAATTGCAGATATGATTAGTACAACTTGACTCCACACATCAGGATTTCATGGGATTCTGTACCAACATATTTGAAGAAGGAATATACTTTTCATACCCTTATTCTTGGCAGCTTTGTAAATTAGACAATTCCTCTTCCAATGTCCTTTCTCACCACAATAGAAACACTGTACTTTGATCTTCTTTCCTTTGTCGGCAACTTCTAAGGCAAGTAAATTATAAAGACTATGATTGATTGAGAACTATTCTCATTATTAGTGTTATCATGGTAACTCTTATCAAACACTAATAACATGCGGTATTTCCTTTAGCCTCTAATTAATAATGACATAACTTCGAAGGGAGATTAACACTAAACTTAGTCTAGTGTTCATCATTGACTGAATTTTATGTGAGTCATTAAGTAACTCCACAGTAGTGTGGTTGTTCTTAATGTAAAAACACATATCATCCATCTTTAAGAAGTTTAATTTGTAGTTCCATGAATTAAACACCCTCCGAAAGGAGCAAGGCATATACACCAAGACGAGGTGTTTAATCACACTACTATAAACCCACAATGAAGGCCGTGATATCCAACCCTTGTATCTCTCTCTCACTAGATGTTTTAAAATAAAGGTTTTTAATTTGTAAACATGTGTAATCTAATCACAAACAACCTTGCATTTTATACATTTGAAAACACGTGGAAAAAGTTTAAAACTCCCTTCAGTGACATTTTTGCGGGTATCTCGCGACTAAACTCTTCACATGAAAACGAATTAAGGCTAAAAAAATGAAAACACAAAATTCAGACAGAAACTTTTGCGACTGTCTCGTGACTGTTTCGCGAGTAAAGTTTACCCGTGAAAAATTTTGTGAAAACACAAAATTCAGACAAAAGTTTTCACGACTGTCTCATGATTATTTCGCGAGTAAAGCTTACCCTCGAAAAGCCCATGTTTTCAATTTTTAAAGGGAAAATCTGCACAGTTTTCAATGGTTTTCTATGACCAAACAACCACCATATGAACATAATAAATGGAATTTGATATCAAAACTGAATTCCATTGATGCTATAGCCTTAAAGATCAATTTAACATACTTAAATTCAGATTTAAACGACATCATAACATTAATATTAGTTTTTATCAAACCATAGTTTCAACAACCATGTAGAAAATTAAATACATACATAATCTTCTAACATCATGAAACTATTATTTCTAATTCCAAAACTCACAAAACATGTTATACAAATTCAAATTGAAGACCACTCTAATACTATTTGATGGAAAAATACATGTTTGTATCGCATACAAAACATACGCAACAGAAAAATAATGGATCTACTTTATTCGCAATTGTTAACATGTACTATGTAGATTTCAGAATTAAAGAACAAGAGGGCATACCTTGGTATAGTGAAAATTAAAACCAAAATCAGAAGTACTCTGGAACACTTTTAATCTTCACTCCAATTCCACTTTATACCCAAGAAGTGTGGTCTCGTAATTAGTTTCCAAGGGAGAATGATAGAGTATCTCTCTCTCACATACATACCATTTCACAATGATGTCTTTCTTTTTCATACTTTAAAATTTAGCATGTTTATAACTGATTATCTAATTGGGCTAGCCTTTTGGTCCTTTCCAATTGGGTTTTAGTATGTGGCTTGTAGTGGGACCAAAAGGGAGCAATAAAACACTAGCTTCAATGGGCTTTGGGCATTTCTGTCAACTCTTGACAAGTCTAAAGTTACTATTAACTATATTTAATACCACTATATAAATATAGTTACACTCTAGACCTTATTTATAAATTATATCCCATGACTTTTGCCAGGCCACAAACGCGTTGACCCCTTGTGATAACTTAGATTAATTAATTAGCCCAGTTATTAATTAATTAGATTAATATGCAATATCACGTGGTAGTACAAACAAATCACCAAACTAAGTTAAGCAGCGGAAATTAAATGACACGGTAATTTGTTTACGAATGGGGAAAACCTTACAGCAAAAACCCCACCGGGTGATTTAAGGTCATCACTCCCGAAACTCCACTATTATCACAACAAGCAGTTACAAGCAAGGAATCCCAGTACCTTACCAACCTACAGTTGAACTCTTACCTCAATACCCAATTGGACTTGTTCTGTAGTGACAGTTTCTCCTTTCAATGCATGGCTCCCAAGTACGTGACTAACCAGATGCGCGGATCCCAGTATGCGACTTCAAATACCAACTAGAGAGAGAGTTGTTGGCTGCAAAGTTCTTCAAATCATCAGAGATGAACTAGGGCACGAACTTTGTCTTTCAGATCACAAATTGCATGAACAAGAAGTTCTGAATGAATGTGCAACTCGCATCAGCTTAATGGCCCTTAAAATAATCCTTTTATATGTCTAGGGTTAGGAGAAAAGAAGTCCCAAAGACACATTCACGGATTGGACTTGAAACAGAACTGAAAATCTGTTTTCTTTAATTCTCAACAGATAGAGGTGTCAAGAAGTGTCGAGAAGCTGTCGAGGCTAGGGAAAAACAGCTTCTTTAAAGCTCGATAGATGCATGTGTCGAGATAGGTGTCGAGCTTTAAAAACTGGCACTTCCTTGCTTGTGTCTTGGACAGACTTTGATGACTTCAACACTGGATCTTGAAACACTATTTCTTGAAGTGTTAAACACATCCTAAGTCTACCCAATTACAAGTAAAGTGCGTTTTGTCTAAGGATAAGCCAATTACATAAAATAGCGACATATGCTAACAACTTGAACTACATATGTCCTAACAACTTTATTGTATATGTAACCCTTTTATAAAATATTCGTAGTAATACAAAGTAATGAATGTAGACTGCCACTTTGTAAATTACTACATCTTATCCTTAAGTACCCGGTTTAATCCTTTAAAGTTATTCATCATGTATTTATGAATTGCAATTTCATAAATATATACTTTAAAGTGGTTAGGCCTAACTCTCTAAATAACTGAACCCATTAAACTTATCTCAAGGGAATATTTTATATCTCCATTAAGTGACTATGAATTCCATCTTAAGAATATATGTTCCTTCAACACTAAATGTGGTTGCCCAACCTACTGAGGTTTTGACCGTTAATTTAGATCTCACTCTTGATATATCAAAGCAACCTACACTTCATGATCAGGTCCATTATCCTCTCAGGATTAAGAGTTCATGTAAATAGAAGTCCTGAGATTTATTATTCATTTGATGGTTGTTAGGAGAATAATAAATCTCACAACGGTCCAGTTCAATATGTTTTAACTCTTAAAACATATCGACATATCAGCTAGAAGTCTCCACTTCCATGATCAAGACAAATCATCTTAGTTGATATGTTATAGTCTTCGCAGATGAAATGCCCAACATTTCATTACTGACTACGAACTATAATTCTGAGTTTACAAAGAACTTGTGATTTATATCTTATATGACTTTTCACATAAATCATATACTATGCATCTCATGGATTATATGATAATATATAAATATTCATGTTACTATTATTTTAAATAATAATAAAAATTTTATCAATCACAATATTAATTCATACGTCATGTCATTCATAGCATCATATAATAGGATTTAAGAACACTAATCCTAACATTCTACCCACTGATAGGAGCATGATTGATGCAACTAGTGGAGGAGCTTTGGTGGATAAAACTCTCAAGGCCGCGAGAAACTTGATTGCAAATATGGCGGCCAATTCTCAACAATTTGGCATTAGGCTTGACTCTCCATCAAAGCATGTTAATGAGGTAATCATTTCCTCCTTTGAACAACAAATTGCGAGTCTAACTTCTCTTGTTTATCAAATGGCTGTCGGTAATATGCAAACAAAGAAGGCTTGTGGGATTTGTTTGGTGGTACGACATCCAACCGATATGTGCCCAACTCTTGAAGAGAAGCCCATTAAGCAAGTGAATGTGGCAGGTGGTTTTCGTAGACAACCACAAAGGAAGTATGATCCCTATCTGAGCACATATAACTTGGGATGGAGGGATCACCCTAATCTTAGCTATGGGAATCCACAAGTAAATCAGCCCACGACTCAAAACTGCCCAAGTTGCTAGCAATATAAGTAGCCATACCCCCTAGACAACAACTGGGCCAAACTTCTAATTCTGGTATGTCTTTAGAAGATATTTTTAAGTCTCTTGCCACTAGTACTTTTCAATTTCAACAGGAGACGAAATAATTTCAATAAGAGGCGAGGGCCAATATTCAAAGTTTAGACAATTAGACAGGCCAGATGGCAACTGTAACTAGTTGGCTAAAGGCACAAAGTTCAAGGAAACTACCTTCTCAAACGGTAGTAAATCCAAGAGGAAATGCAAGTGCAATCATTTTGAGAAGTGGTAAAGAGGTTGAGATTCCAATAAAGGCAGCCCTTGCATCGTCGAAGCAAGAAAAGGAGAAAAACGTTGTTGCAAACAGGAACGTTCCCAATGACGATGAGGTACCTAAGCGTAAGTTTCTGCCTCTTTCTGATTATAAACCAGTACCTCCTTTTCCTCAAGCTTTAGCAGAATCTAGAAAAGATGAGCAAAATAAATATTTATATGAGACTGTTTGTAAATGGGAGGTAAATATTCCACTTTTAGATGCTATAAAACAAGTACTTCGTTATGCTAAATTCTTGAGAGAATTGTGCATGATTAAGAAGAAACAAAAACTTAAAGGATGTGAGAAGGTGAGAGTAGGGGAGAATGCTTCTACAGTTATTCAAAGAAAATTCCTTACAAAGTGCAAAAATCCAGGTTTGTTTACTATCCCTTGTACAATAGATAACACTCAACTTGAGAAGGCCATGCTAGATTTAGGAGCTTCTATCAATGTCATGCCATATTCTATATATGTTTCTTTGAAACTTGGACCTTTGAATAAAACTGGTGTTGTGATTCAATTGGCTAATAGATCTATTGCATATCCTAAGGGTGTAGTTAAGGATGTTCTTATGCAAGTTAATGATTTGGTTTTCCCTACTGATTTCTATGTGCTTGATATGGAGAATGGTGACAAAACTACTCTTATTTTGTTAGGAAAACCGTTCTTAAAGACATCCAAGACTAAGATAGATGTTCATAGTGGCACATTTACCATGGAATTTGATGGGGGAAATTGTTAAGTTTAATATTTATGATGCCATGAAATATCCTTATGATGATAATCCTATTTATTCTATTGATGTGATTGATTCTTTAGCATAGGAAGTTTTGAACTTGATGGAAAAGATGGATTGGAAGTTGCCATTAGTAAGCATCTTGAGAAAGAGAATGAGGAGTTATCCTTGAGTACTGATTTGCAAGAAACGGTTACAGCATTGAATGATTTTTAGAAGCTACAACATTCAGGTAATGCTCCTCATATCACATTACCAATTTTTAATGAAAGACCTTTACTCTTTGTTTTGCATGCCCCTATTCCAAATTTGAAGCCTTTCCCCAGTCACCTCAAGTACGCGTTCCTTGGAGACGGATGAATGTTACTAGTGATCATTTCCAGTAAACTTAGTGCACCCCAAGAAGAAAATCTTGTGCAAGTCCTTAAGGAGCATAAGATGGCTATTGGTTGGACAATTGTAGATATTAAAGGAGTTAGCCCATCTACATGCATGCATCATATCTACATGCATGCATGCATCACGTTATCATTTTCTAATGAGAGACCTTTACCCTCTATTTTACATACCCCCATTCCAAATTTGAAGCCTCTCCCCAATCACCTCAAGTACGTGTTCCTTGGAGACGGAGGAATGTTACCAGTGATCATTTCTAGTAAACTTAGTGCACCGCAAGAAGAAAATCTTGTGCAGGTCCTTAAGGAGCAAAAGATGGCTATTGGTTGGACAATTGTAGATATTAAAGGAGTTAGCCCATCTACATGCATGCATCATATCTTACTTGAAGAGGGAGAAAAACCTTCCCATCAATCGCAAAGAAGATTGAACCCACCCATAATGGATGTAGTGAAGAAGGAGATCCTCGAACTTCTTGAAGTTGGAGTAATTTATCCTATTTTGGACAGAAATTGGGTTAGCCTAATTCAAGTGTTTCCCAAAAAGACCAGAATAACTGTTGGGAAAAGTCAGAATGATGAGTTAGTTCCTACCCAAGTTCAGAATGGGTGGCGAGTATAGATTATAGAAAATTAAATGTTGTAACCTGCAAGGACCACTTCCTTTTACCTTTTATTCAGGTTATTTCAAATGCTTGAAAGGTTAGTTGGTCATTCTTACTACTGTTTCCTTAATGGTTATTCAAGTTATTTTCAAATTGCAATTGCTATGGAGGATCAAGAAAGACAACTTTTACATGCCCATTCAGGACTCTTGCATATTGTCGCATTCCTTTTGGCCTTTGCAACACCCTAGCCACTTTCCAAAGGTGTATGGTTAGCATATTTTCAGATTATATTAAGCATATCATAGAAGTCTTTATGGATGATTTCACAATTTATGGAGACTCCTTTGATAATTGTTTGCATAATCTTACACTCGTTCTTCAAAGATGCATAGAAACTAACCTTGTGTTAAATTCTGAAAAAATGTCATTTTATGGTTGAACAAGGTATAGTTTTGGGTCATGTTGTTTCATCTAGGGAATTTAAGGTAGATAAAGCTATAGTTGATATTATTCAATCTTTACCTTACCCCACTAGTGTGTGGGAAGTTCATTCTTTTCTTGGACATGCAGGTTTTTACCGAAGATTTATCAAGGACTTCTCCAACCTAGCATTACCCCTATGCAATTTGCTACAAAAGGATGTGGCTTTTGAGTTCGATGAGGCGTGTAAAATGGTGGTTGATAAGCTAAACGAATTGTCGGCTTCTACCCCAATTATCTAGCCCCTTGATTGGAACATTCCTTTCGAGATAATGTGCGATGTAAGTGATTATGCAGTAGGCGTTGTTTTAGGTCAAAGACTTGGAAAAGCTTCTCATGCCATTTATTATGCTTCAAGGACTTTGAATGATGCCCAGAGAAATTATTCTACTACTGAAAAAGAATATTTAGCTATTGTTTTTGCAGTAGAAAAGTTTTGATCTTATTTGCTTGGTATGAAAGTCATTGTTTACTCTGATCATGCAGCTATTCATTATTTGATGACAAAGAAAAAGGCAAAACCAAGATTAATAAGATGAATACTTCTTTTGAGTGAATTTGATTTGGAGGTCAAAGACAAAAGAGGGACAGAAAATCATGTTGCAGATCATTTGAGTCATTTGGTTCATGTGGAGGATGAACTTCGTCTTCAGGAAACGTTCCCTAACGAGCAATTGTTCTCCTTGAGTGTGACATTACCTTGGTATGTAAATATTGTAAATTATTTGGTTACTAATATGCTACCTCCTAGTTTGTTTAAAGCTCAAAGAGATAAGATCAAGAGTGATGCCAAATACTTTGTGTGGGATGACCCATACTTATGGAAGCATTGTGCAGATCAAGTGATAAGAAGGTGTATTCCTGAAAATGAAATTATTTTATATTCTCGCCTTTTGTCATTCTTATACTTGTGGAGGTCACTTTGGAGCTAAGAGGACAACGAAAAAAGTGCTAGAATGTGGTTTCTATTGGCCATCTTTATTCTGAGATGCATATTCTTTTTGTAAGCCATGCGAACATTGTTAAAAGACAGGTACTACATCCTAAAGGAATGAGATGCCACAGGAATGAGATGACAGGTACTTCATGGGACCGTTCCCTATATCTTTCAGTTATGTTTATATTTTGCTGGCTATTGATTATGTCTCAAAATGGGTGGAAGCTAAAGCCACCAGGATTGAGGATTCTAAAGCTATTACAGATTTGATCAAGTCTAACATATTCTCCAAGCTTTGAATTCCAAGTGCTCTAATAAGTGATCGAGGCACCCACTTTTGCAATCGAACTGTGGAGACTTTGCTGAGAAAGTACAATGTGACCCACAAGGTGTCAACTGCCTATCATCTGTAAACTAGTGGACAAGCAAAAGTGTCAAATTGAGAGATCAAGTCCATCATTGAAAAGACAGTCAATCCAAGTAGAAAAGATTGGAGTTTGCGCTTGGATGATGCCTTGAGGGCGTATAGGACTGCATATAAGACGCCCATTGGTATGTTACCTATCGGTTGGAGTTTGGAAAACCATGCTGCCTTCCAGTTGAGTTAGAACACAAGGCTTATTGCTGACGTTAGCGCAGTGGCCGATGAACTTACAAGGTGTGCCAGAAGCGGAAGGGTCATTTTTTCACTATAAATGACCCCTCATTTTGCCAAACAAAATAATAATAATAATATGAAATAAAACAAAAAAATTCTGGGCAATTTTGGGTAGATTCTATCTCTCTCCTCTCTCTAATTTCTTTCCCAAACACATCAAAAAACATAAAACACCTTCAGAAACCTTAGATTCTCATCTTTTCTATACAATCTTCAAGGTAGTGTTCTTACACCTAATCTTCTTCCTCTCCTCAGTTCCATGCCCTAGATTTGAGGTTTAAGGGTGTGGATGTAGCCTTTTCGCTATTTGATCAGATTCAGTTTTGTGATGCTTTATACCCTGAAATTATGCATCTTAAAGTTTGTGATGCGAACCTTGTTGTGGAAAAGAAAGTGGGATAGAGATCTTTCCAAGGAACCCCCATCTTCAACATGTTTGACTAAAGGGAATTGGACTCCATTCTTGTTGATTTGGTGTGTCCAGTAGAAGAATTGGTCCTTGAGTTTTATGTTAATCTCCATCGTCAAGATAACTCTCTTAGAACTTTCATCAGGGATTCCTGCTACGTCATCACCCCACAGATCATCTTCGAAGTGTTTAATTTACCGAAGTACACAAGTACCGTTAACACACCATATTCTTTTTGGAGTTTGGGAGATCTTCGTTCCATCTACCAAGCTTTGGGTCAAGAGCTTTACCCCGGCACCATATCAATGTCCATGGAGAAACTTCCTCCAATCTATCATGTGGTGTCAATGATCCAGTTGCCAAATTTGTATCTTGTAGGTGTTCAATCGGACCTTGATCACGGTCAAATTCACTTTCTACATGACCTAGTTTGAGGGGTTCAGATTGATTTAAGCTGGCACATCTTCAATGTGTGGTGAAGTATGGCTGAAAAAGGTGCTCGGACTCAGTTCCTTTCATTCACATCCTTGATCATCTATTTTTCCAAGTAAAAATATGTGAAGTTCCTTGAGTCTTTTCGAACCATACCTCTCCCGAAATCCATTAGCATCAATACACTCAATGCTCTTTATGTAGAAGCAAGGGATGCTCGTAAGGACTCATATGCTCTGACATTTCACTTAGTGAATATGCAAACCATGTTTATGGGATTGTCTCATTAAATGGCAATAGGATTTAGGCTTATGTACAATCGTCTAGATATTAAATCCTCCTGTCTCAATCATATGGAAGCTCGTATGCCTCCTCCACCATTGCCGCCTATGGAGGACTAGAGAGATCATTTTTTGAGGACCTCCTTTTGATATTTTCACAAAAAGGAGGAGAGCATAGACTAACCTCACACATACAAGGGGATAGCTCAAAGCAAGGGGAGCAAAATTGCATGAGCAAGGAGAAATACTACATCAACAACTAACCATCTATTTTTTAAGTTTTTTTTTTTTTTTTTTTTTGTTATTTCCTACTTTTAGTATAACTTTGATACTTTATGTCGTTATGTCTTTTAGTTTGTACTGTATGACCGTGTTTAGGTCATGTACTTTTATGGTGCTTTGGATTTATGTTGCTCTATCTATTTGGTATTAAGGTTTGATTGCTTCCATTGCATCATTTTGTGATTGTTGAACATGCAGTCATCTTATGCTCATTGTGTTTACTTGCTTGCATGTTCAGTCGATCATAACCTTGTGTTCTTTGATCATTGTAGCCATAGTCTCTGTGGTTGTCTGAAGTTTAATCAAGTTGCCTTCATGCATACCATTCATATCACACTTGATTGTGTTGTACTTGTCCTTATTCTATGCTTTCATACTTGTTTGAAACTATAGGGTCTAACCTATCTTGTGCAAGTGTTTTAGGCATTGATTATAAGTTCAAGTTCTTGTGTTCAGCCTTTAGAGTTTAGTGTTAGTCTTTGGTGGTTAAATGTTTCCTCTTGCATTAAGTCTAAAGTCGGTATAGGTGTGTTTTGTCACAAAATGGCCAAAGGGAGAGATTGAGAAGTCATGCCTTTATGTTGGCTTTATTCAATGACAAAACTTTATATGTAATGTATTGTTTGGTGAGTATTAGTTTCTGGGTTTTCAAGTAAATTGGGGTATTGTACTTAAGCCTCTCCTTAAAGACTAGAAGATGCATTAACCTGAGTTCTTGTGGCCTGGAGGTGACCTCACAACCTAAGCTGCCCACGAAATCCACGTGGCAGATGTTTGTCTAAAAGTGCAAACGTGCACCTCATGACCATCTCGCAACCTTAGAGGGCAAACAGGTCATGAGTTGCACGATCTCTGTACTCTGCAAAATACACCAACCATAGTTTTTCCAACCAGAACACACACACACACACACACATTCCTCATCCACAAACACATATATTGCCAGGCCACAAATGCGTTGACCCCTTATGATAACTTAGATTAATTAATTAGCCCTGTTTTTAATTAATCAAATTAACATGCAATATCATGCGGTAGCATAAACAAATCACCGAAACTAAGATATGCAGCGGAAAATAAATAACACGGTGATTTGTTCACGAATGGGGAAAACCTTACGGCAAAAACCCCACCGGGTGATTTAAGGTCACCACTCCCGAAACTCCACTATTATCACAACAAGCAGTTACAAGTAAGAAATCCCAGTGCCTCACCAACCTACAGTTGAACTCTTACCCCAATACCCAATTGGACTTGTTCTGTAGTGACAGTTTCTCCTTTCAATGCACGGCTCCCAAGTACGTGACTAGCTAGATGCGCGGATCCCAGTACGCGACTTCAAATACCAACTAGAGAGAGAGAGAGTTGGTTGCAAAGTTCTTCAAATCATCAGAGATGAACTAGGGCACGAACTTTGTCTTTCTGATCAAAAATTGCATGAACAACAAGTTCTCAAAGAATGTGCAACTTGTATCTTCTGCTTCCTTTTCTTGACGGCCCTTAAAATAATCCTTTTATATGTCTAGGGTTAGGAGAAAAGAAGTCCCATAGACACACTCACGGATTAGACTTGAAACAGACTTGGAAATCTATTTTCTTTAATTCTCGACAGATAGAGGTGTCGAGAGGTGTCGAGAAGCTGTCGAGGCTCGGGCAAAACAGCTTCTTTAAAGCTCGATAGATGCATCTGTCGAGGTATGTGTCGAGCTTTAAAAACTTGCACTTCCTTACTTGTTTCTTGGACAGACTTTGACGGCTTCAACACTTAACCTTGAACCACTGTTTCTTGAAGTGTTAAACTCATCCTAAATCTATCCAATTACAAGTAAAGTGCGTTTTGTCTAAGGATAAGCCAATTACATAAAATAGCGACATATGTTCACGGACTTGAACTACATATGTCCTAACATATATGTAAGTGAGCAAATGAGAAAGGAAACTTGATAAGCCATAACCTAAATCCAATCCTCATTGGTGGTGATTCCATTGGAGCCTCAATGGAGGGTCTCAGATAAGCTAAGAAGAGAAAAGGCTTGGTGAAATCGGTTGCTAGCTGGAGCTTGGAGGGCTCAAGTACATGTAAGAGAGTGGGCTTGGAGGGTTCATTGTATACCTTATGTACTGCAACTATTTTACCTAGTGGTGATTACTGACAGGTGGTTGGGGGAGAGGTTTTTATGCTTGAGGCTTGGGTTTTCCTTTTCCATAACATTGGTGGTGTTATGTGTGGTTTGAGTGTCTTCCTCTCTCTAATTTATCTAGCTTTGTATATTGCCATGTTTGTGTGTTTGGAAGTTTTGCTAAGTCACTTTCACTTTAATTTGTGATTAGTTTAGTGTTAAAATCAACTTAGCCATAAAATCTGGTATTAAGGGTTCTAAATACTTGTCAGGATTGTTTTAGCATACTTTCATGTTGTATAGGAAAATAAAAACTGGGATGTTGAGTGTATCATAAAATGAGATCGTATAATAGATAAACTAACTTTTTAGATGGTAAAATTGAACAAATTTTGCAATCTTGAATGCTAATGCTCTGAAGCACTTGGTCTTCATCAATTTTCCTATTTGCCCTCAAGGATGAACATGATGAATACACATTCTCCTCTTCGTCTTGAGGGGACATATCAAAAGAAAGAAGCAGGTGAAGCTCAAAATAGAGGAAGGAAGTGCAGATAAAAGAAAGAAGAACACTCAAGCTAAAGCTGTTGGAAGTCTAAGTAAAAGAAAATGACAGTAGCTTAGTTATAGTCAATAATCAGCGTGTGAAACTCCATGTAGTTTAGTCTCTATAAATTTTGTTAATATTTATTGACACTTGTCAATAGATCATTGGGTAGCTCGTGACAGAATTAGGGAGGAATTTCAGGTAGTTAAAGCATCTTCAACAAGCTCTCTAAACCCAAATTTTGGAGAGTAAACCCACAAAATAGTGCTCCAATAGTCTCTTTAAATTACTTTTCATTAGCAAAAAATTGTTTGCTAATGAACAATGACTTTCTTGGTCTAATGACCTATTGTTCATGAGCAAAACAATTAACTAGAATAAAAAATTCAAATCACTAATTAAAATATTCAATTTTACGCAAGTTCACAACGGCTAAGTGCTAACATCTCAACCATTCCAAAATTTTCTCTCTCTCAAACATCTCTATCTAAACTCAATCATAATCAAAATACAAACCCAAATCACAATTTTAAAACTAATCAAATAAAAAAATAAATAAATAAATAAAGCAAATGTGACCCATCTAAGCGGCAATAGGGAAGAGGACGAGCGATGGTGGAGCAGAAGAGGCGACATGTGTGAACACCAATTTAAGGCTAACTCTCTCTTGCTGGTGATCTGTGTGTGTGAGAGTGAGAGAGACAAAAAGAAAGAGAGAAATAGAGGTATGTCTAGAGGTAGAAACAAAAATTGAAAATGAAGATAGAGATAAGAAGAAGTATACGTGTGGAGGACAAAAAAAAAAGAGGAAAAAAAAAAAAGCAAAAGAAAAGGAAGAAACGTATGGATGAAAAAAAGTACAGAGATAAGGGAAAAATAAAATAAAGAGTAAAAAATTAAAATTAAGAAATGCTACCATAATATCTTCACAATAAATTTTAAGTAGTAAGTTATTACTAGCTAATATTGGTGAGAAAAAAATAATTTTTTTAAAAAAGAGAAAAAAATAATTTTAATAGTGTGTTTGAATTAAAATCGATAACAATTTATTATAAATAATTTGTTATGAAAATATTATAAAAATATAATGAATGTAGCTTTTAAGAATGAATAAAAGAATATTGGAAAGAGAATAAAAAAATATTAAAGAAATAATGAAGAAATAATAGTCGGATAGAAAAATAATAAAAAAATGGTTAAAAAGTGTATTTAAAAAAGTATATGAAATTTATTTGGAAAAGTAAGTAAAATGTACTCATGTATGCATTTTCTTCTTGATTATTGCAATTCACAAATTTCATACACCAACAGAGGAGAGCACCCATGGCCATTCCCTTTACAATTCCGAAAACCTTTAAAGTCCATATTAGATCTATTTTCAGTATTTTCTTCATTTTTTTAATTTCCCTGTTTAAAAGCCGGTTCTTTGATTTTCCAATGCTTGAGATATTTTTTGGCCTGTTTTTAGGGCAATCCATTGTCATTGTCCTGATTAATCGTAAGTTTCAATCCTTGGAGGACAAGTACAAGTGGGTTAGAAGGGAATGGATGTTACTGAAAGCTCTTTTTGAAGATGTAGAATGTGTATCAAAGTCGGTGAATGAGACAGCTGACAAAGCCCTTCGACTTTGGGGTTCCGATCCCAGCCTAAGAGTGGCTCTACAACTAAATCAATCCGAGAAAGTATGGCTGGAGACCACAAAAAAAGTGATTCACGATGCAGAGAGTCGTGTTAAATCCTATCAGAGACTTACTGCAAGAAGAGAATTTCCCACATGGTCTTACTCAATCTTCTGGGATTGGATAGATATTAAAAATCTCCACTTTGAAATTGATCGGGTCAAGGATGGGATAGAAAATCTCTTTATGAGCAGAGAAGAATCCTTCCAACACATATGTGGATCACTAGAGAGGTCAAGGTCTATTGTCAGAAACTTGCAGGACAGACCAATAGAGGAAGAAGATGAATCTTTCGTTTATGAACGAGCTGAACCAACTCTCTCCTTATCCTCAAACAACCTGATCAGTACAGTTCCGAATCTAGTGCTTCTGAATCTACTGCTTACTTTCCTGAGAGATTTAGAAGGACATAGATTCGAAAGTGAAACCGAAAAGGCCTGGGTGAGAGAAGCGGAGGAGATCATTGGAGAACTACAACATGACATTGATTTAGTGGTTAGTGTAGAGGTGGAAACAGAGTCCATCAATTCGCTACTGAAGCTACTGCTTGCTTTCCTGACAGATTTAGAAGGGCTCGTATTCAAAAGGGAAACAGAACAGGCATGGGGGAAGGAAGTTGTGGAGATCATTGCCATAGAACAATATGGCATCGACTTTTTACAGAAACTAGCAAATCCAATGAGCTGGTTTTCGTATTTCAAAAATTTGATGGCAAGGCGTCAGCTCAGAAAGAGATGTAAACGCATGGAGACTCTGCTTCGTGACCTCTTTCAAAGAAAGATTCTGTTTGGTTTCAGCTTTATCAGAAGAGAACCACCAAAGTCTGTCCGTCGGTCCCCACAGCAGCTGAAGTTCTCACCTCAGGCCATTGATGACATGGGTATTGAACCTCTTCTAGCGATCATCAACAGATACCTGCCTCTTCACTTGCCAGCCACCTCATATCATCAGATCTCGCAACTACACAATCAGTTTAAGGAAGTACACAAACTTCTCATGGAAGCAAAGGCAGTTGGGGGCATCAAGCATTCAGTAATGGCTTGGACGGATCAACTGAAGAACATTGTCAAAGATGCAGAGAATTCTTTGATAACTTACGGAAACAAGACAGAGTCTTGGTTAAAGTTTTCTAAAGAAGTTCACGGATTCAAGCACACTCTCAGTCTTCTTGAGCTAACCATAAAGGTATGTCGCACTGAACCAAGGGAAGAAAAAAACATGGTAGTCGGCTTGGAACATGACATACAAAAAGTTGTCTCTCAGCTGATCACAAATACTGAGAATTGCTACATTGTTTCCATTGTGGGAATGATGGGCATAGGTAAGACAACTCTGGCGAAGATAATTTATAACTGTAGAGACATACGGGACCATTTTAATCACCGTGCTTGGACGTCTTTACCTGATATGGTTGCAGATAAGGATGTACTGAAAATTGTAGGAAACCAGATCTTGAGCACTCATGAGGAACGGAATGAAAGGGAATATTGGATCATGAAACTACGGGATTTCTTGAGTTCAGGGAAGTACCTTCTAGTTCTGGACAACGTTACCTCAGAGAATGTCTTGGATACTCTAAAAGAAGCATTTCCAGAGACCACAAATGGTAGCAGAATCCTGCTTACCACACGATACAAGAGGGTAGCCTTACATGCTGACCAAACGGGTGTCCACAACCAACTTCAACTGCGAACCAAAGAACAGAGCTGGAGTTTGTTTCAACAGATGGTGGACCTTCAGCCTGAGCTCTCTCATGAGGTAAATACACTCGTAAGTGCAGTTGTAGGAAGATGTGGAGGCTTGCCACTTTCCATCTTACATCTTGGGCATCTAATGTCAGGGAAAAAAGTGACTCTTGAAGAGTTGTCAATTGTACTTGAGGATATCAACCATATAAAAACACCATGGTCGGAAATTTTGGATATAAATAAGGAAGACTTGAGTTTGGATCTCAAGTGTTTTCTTTCTTACTTTGCATACTTACCCAGAGAATCTGAAATTTCTGCAAGGAGATTGACAACTTTGTTGACATTATGTAATTATGGGCAACCGCATCCTGAATCTTCTGCAGAGAAGAAATTGTCAGATTTAATAGACCGCAACTTGATCCAAGTGGTGGAACAAAAGCTTAACCGCGAAGTCAAGACATGTGGCTTTCCTAGAGCTCTGCAAGAATTATGGCAGCAAGACAGTAGCACGCCCATTCCCACATGGTTTCATCAGCAGCTTGTTTGTCATTTTGACGAGAATAATGCTAATTATAGTGATAGTTATGGTAGCAGCATAAATTCACCTGATATATGGAGAAACCACAATAATCTCCGCTCTTTCCTCTTCTTTGATACTCAAAAAAGATACAATTCTGGAAGAAAGATAGGTATCTTTCTTGATAAGGGAATTGCAAGTGGGCATCTCTTACAGTTACAGATCCTTGATCTTGAACATGTATTTAGACCTCAGTTGCCGAGATCTATTGGGAAATTGCGTCATTTAACTTACTTGGGCTTGAGATGGACTTACCTTGAGACCATCCCATTAACAATCGGCAGATTAGAGAACCTCGAAACTTTGGATATAAAGCATACCTTTATCCGTTTTCTCCCCACATCTATATGGAAATTGCCGAAAGTGAAGAACCTCTTCCTGAACCACATTCACCGAAGCAAAATCATGCATCATCCAAGTCAGAATTTTCTGCCAAATCTACAAATACTGCAGAATGCATTTGTAGATAAGAACAGTCTTAGTAGAAATGGCCTCGACAAGTTGAACAACCTTAGAAAACTGTCACTGGCGTTCAGGTTGATGCCGTTGCAGCAAAACAAATTGGAGCAGAGTCTTGTGCAACTGACGCAGCTTGAATCCTTAAAGTTGAAATCAATTGATGAACTGGGTAAACCTCAAAGTCTTGAGATGAATCATTTGTCAACCCTTAAAAATCTCTCCAGCTTGTATTTGTTTGGAAAATTGGAGGGCATCATTAATATAAATATGCTCCCTGAAAGGCTGACAGACCTTACCTTATCTTCCTCTGAACTGCCACAAGATCCAATGGAAGAGTTAGAGAAACTTTCTGACCTACAATCACTCAGTTTCTACTCCCATTCTTATGCTGGGACAACTATGAGTTGCTCCAATGGAGGCTTTCCCCAGCTTCTAGTTCTGAAATTCTGGATGCTTTCAAACCTACAAGAGTGGAATATACAGACAGAAGCAATGCAAAAACTCAAGCAGTTGGAGATTCGGTCCTGCCAGAATTTGGAAGTCCCCACCGGCTTGAGGCATTTGAAAACACTTCGTGAATTGAAGTTAAAAGACATGCCGGAGAGATTCACAGAAACAATTGAGGAAACCAAGGGCCAAATTTGGGGTGCTGCTAACTCTCCGGCCATAATTGTTGATGTGCAGTAGTCAATGCTGAATGGAGCTCAGGATTATGCATTGATGAGAATCTCTTTTTTTTCGTTATATTTCTCCGTTCGCTTTGATTTTTCATTCTTTCAAACAAAACATTAAGATTTGAACACTTAAACTTGTAACAGATTTCTGCCCATTCATTATTACTCAACTGTCCATCGTGGAATGATGCAGGTGTAACTGTCTTTTGTGGAATGATGCAGGCGTTGGACAAAAATTACCTGAAATTTTTGGAGATGCTGTCTCAATCTAGTGCCAGGTTCACCCTGCATGAGGCCACTCTTATTTTGCTTTGTGTTGCTAGTTTTTAATATTTGATCAATAATATTCATATCCTTGTCATGTAAATGCCTGAAATAAAATGGTACACTTTGTAGCAAACCAAACACTACTGTTTAGTGGGTTATGGGAAAAAAAAAAAGGTAATATTGTTTAGTGCATTCTTCATTTTATGCTCCACTAGTTATAGTTGTTGTGGGCCTTTTCGTATCTTGGGTTGGACTGCTCTTGCCATACTCAGGCTCGTCCAGTAAGACGAGGTGGGTGGCAAAAGTATCCTCTTTATACTTGGCCGTAGGAAGGCCCCATGAATAAGAAAAAATAAAAAAGAAGCAAGGTTAGAGATAATATACTCTCCTCTCAGTAGTGGTCGATGAAGGTGGTGGAAATGTCTTCCTCTTGCTGCCTCAAGTCCTGCTAGAAGGAGGAGCATCTGTGGATGGCTGTGGAGCAGAAGGCTTGGGCTTGCCTATAGTAGGCCACCTGCTAGAATGGGTATGAGCAAAGGGAGGAGTAGAACTCTCAAGGACTATGTTACCAATGGGAGGAAGACCACCCTCATAGGGAACAATGTCGAAACAAGTCTCAGAAGAATCATCACCTCTCTTGATAGACTTGGGCTTAGCGGACCGAGATACCGAGCCCTTCTTCTCTGGCATAGGAAGATTTAACACTCTCACATTTTTCTCCCAACCCATAGGGTACTCACCAGCATACAAGTACCACCCCTTCTCCTTTGCCTAACACTTAAATATAGAAGACCGACTCTGCTTCCTAGCATATGCCACCATAGACTTGGTGGGAAGTAATAATTGCGGGTTGGCGGAAATAATAGCATGGAGACCATCAAGAGGAATGAGAGAAAACTCACGGCTACCCAACAACTCCTGTTCAAATGAAGTCATCACAGCCTGCCAATACCCATTCATCGTAGTTGTGCAAAGACCATCCATTTGTGAACCTAGAATAGTGACTGTTGTGAAACGCTTTTTCCAAAACTCAAAAACACTAGGCAGCAGGAATGGTTGGACAAAATTAGCGAACTGTAGAATAGTGAAGAAATCATCAAGTATGTCCTAATCCAACCCAAACTACCTCCTCACTCTGTTGGCAGAATAGTACACGAAGCGGATGCCTTCATCAGCAAGGTAAGGTAGTCATCTAGCATTGGTAGCCGCCAAGTACGTAATACCCCTCTCATCAAAGGCAATCAATGAGGTGGTGGTCCCAGTAGTCTCAGCAAAAGGGCCCATAACAGAGTCAGCACATGTAAAGCAAGTGCCCAAACTCCTATATGCTTTCTAACAAAAGCCAACTCCCTTATCAAAAAACTCTACAGCAGGGTGCCTAAACTCCTATATGCCCAAACGACTTCAACCCAACCCAGTGGTAAGCAGATGGAAAATTAGATACAAAGTGGTCACAAAAGACAGTAATGACCTTCGGATAGGAACGATACTTCTCTTTGGCAAAACAGACAGACTTGCACTTAGCCAAGTGCCCAACACAACGCTCCCATAGCAGATGCTACAAAATGGTACTATAGGCAGGAACCTGCCTACTTCTCATCACTCTGTAAAATATCTAATTGCACAACAAGTGACCCAGAAACATAGGGCCTAATGGCAGACTCACCTCGACAAAAATATTTATGGCTAATAAAAAATAAAGAGGTTTTACAGTATAATGAGGGTGAAAACCGAAGATGAACTCATAGAGCCAGAATGCAACAAAGGCTGCATGGTGGATTACGTTAGAAGCCTTAGAGAAAGCCCCAACCTAATGTGACAACTTCGTGTTGCACACTCATCCATCATGTACACCATTGCCTAGTGTACCCAAGCTAGTGTACACCATTGCCTAGATTCTATGTGAGTCACCAAGTAACTCCACGGTAGCGTGGTCATTCTCAATGTAAAAACACACTTCATCCATCATCAAGAAGTTTAACCTATAGTAACATGAATTAAACACCCTTCGTAGGGAGCAAGACATATACGCCAAGAAAAGGTACCTAATCACACTACTATAAACTGACAATAGAGGCCATGAGACTCAACCCTTGAATCTCTCTCTGACTAGAAATTTTAAAACAAGTGAATTGTCTTGAAATAATTGTGATCTTATCACGACTTTAACCCTACACAACAGATGTGTTTAACTGTTTAAATTTAATGTGATATGACTAAGTCATCACAATAGTGTAGCGAACATTCGCGTAATCATAAAGAAGTTTAATTATGTAATCTGTGAAGTAAATACCCTCCGCATGGAATGTAAGGCTCAAGGCAAGGCAAAGGCAAGGTACCTACTCACATTACAATAAACTTAAGAAAATGGTTATTTTAAATCCAGCAGTCCACCTATTATTTTTGTTTTCTTTAGACTATTGTGATCTCATCACAATTTATAACCTTGCATATGTTAAAGACTCTAATCTGATTAGAATCACTAACTAAAAAGGAAGTCCCAAACTATTTAGGATTCCTTATAATCTAACGGATCAAAAATTAGTTATCAAGAACTCTATCCTTAACTTACTTGATAAAGAATTCCAATCGCATTAGAATCTATATTACTTTTAATTAGAGCTTTAATCTCATTAAAAACTTCTAATTAAAATAAATCAAGGACTTTAATCATTCAACAATTCCAATCTCATTAGAATGTTCTTAAAAGACAAGTCCTAAACAATTTAGGACTAAGAGTTCTATTTAACTAATATCTTTAATCTCATTAGGCCTTTTAGTTGGACAATGATTAATAAATGTCCTCAACTTTTAAGAACTTTTATAAATTAATCATTTTACATAGAATTATGTGTAATCTCATTACAAACAACCTTGCTTTTTATCAAAGTTTTAGCACTAAATCAAAAACAATTGAATATTCAAAATTTATTGCCTCCGATTGGTCAAATATTTTTATCAATCGATAAAAAAATTGAGGAATTTCATCGTAAAGCCTCTGCCTGATTTGATCAATTCTCGATTCTTGTTTGATCAATTGAAAGGAATTTTTGATCGATCGAGACTTGTGAAACTGAATTTTTCAAAAATTTTCAAGTTATCATTTTTAACGTTTTTACTAGTTTCTATCAAAAAACACTTTTGATTTTATAAATGAAGATTTATAGTTCAAACATTTAAATTCCAACACCAACATAGAAGTGAGACAGTGCATTTATATTGCACTATTATGATTCTAACGCTAACTTGATAATGATAAAACAAAAAACTTATTTCAATCTCAATAAATATAGCATTGAAAAAAAAAAAGCACACGGCACTAAAAAGAAAACAAATATAAACGTGGCCTCTACAAAAAAAATGAAACAATATATCTCATTTATTAATCAATGCACACAGGGCTTATTGAATAATAAATCTAAAACAAAATTATGCATATATTGAAACACCAAGAAAACAATTTTCTTTGATTCTAAAACTCAATCATATGTTATACAAGCATGATATTAAAATTTGCTCTAATGCCAATTGTCGAAAAAACTGGTTTTGCACCTCATACAAAACCCTCAGGGGAAGCAACACAAGGATATACTTCATTCATATGAGATAACATATAACCTTGAATTCTAGAATCCAAAAAAAAAAAAAAAAAGGTATCTTGAAGCAAGGAAATTCAAAAACAAAAACTTGAAAATACCTTCAATTTTCATCCCAATTCCACATGGTGCCCAAGGTGGTCTCTCAATCAGTTCTTGTGTACGTTGATTTTCCCAAAGAAAAGTGTATTTCCAAGATACTATAGAGAAAAACTATTTTCTCTTCTTTTAATCATACGTACATATTAACCGTCTTAACAATTACTTTATTTAATAACTCTTATTAAGTAAAAATTGATTATCGAATGTGGTTAGCCTTTTAGGCCATCCCAATTAGGCTTAAATGTGTGGTTTGGGATAGGACCAAAGGGACTAATAAGGCTCTAGCTCCAATGGGCCTTAGACTTATCTGTCAACTCTTAACAAGCACAAAATTACCACTAATTATATAACAAGTACCACTAGGGAAATATAATTGCACTCTATGCCTTATTAATAAATTATTTCCCAAAACTCTAATATGATATCATTTGATCCCTCCATGAAATATCCATAGTGAGCAAAATCATAATAAACTGTCACTTTGTAAATAACTATTTTATTCCTTGAGTATCCAGTTTAATCTTTTAGTTATTCATATTTATGAAATCTAATTTCATAAAAATATGAACTTTAGTAACTCTTTACTAAAGTGGTCGGCTCTGAATAACCAGCTCCCATTAAATTTATCTCAAAAAATATTTCGTCTTTCTATGAAAAAGATTATAGATTCCATCTTGAGAATATGTGTTCACTCAACATTATGTGTGGTTACCAAATATTATGAAATTAGAAGTCTTGAGATTTATTATTCAAGTGACAGTTTTTAATTGAATAATTAATCTCACAGCGGTCTAGTTCAATATGTCTTACATACTTAAGACATATCAATACATCAACTCGAAGTCTCTAGTTTCAAAATCAAGACAAACCATCTTAGTTGATGTGTTATTGTCTTCGTAGATGAAACGCCTAATTCCATCACCAACTACGAATTATATTTTGAGTTTACAAGAAATTTTTGATTTGTATCTTCTATAACTAAATCACATATAATGCATCTCAAGGACTATGTTAATGTCCAATTAGTTCATTTATAAATAGTCTCATATAATTGAATAGTTTAACTATTTATAACATGCCAATAAATTGAATTTTAGGACACAAACTCTAACAATAGATTAAGGTTGAACCCACAAAAGTGCACCTTTGGCGTAATTGCCAAAAAATTGTTAGGCTTCCTAGTGAGTGATAAAAGGATAGAAGTTGACCCATCCAAGATTAAAGACATATTGGAGATACCTCCATCCAAAAGTGAGAAAGAGATAAAGGGGTTTTTAAGTCGATTATAGTACATTAGTCGATTCATTGCCAAGCTCACTTCCACTTGTGAGCCTATCTTCAAGCTCTTAAGGAAGAATATGTTGGCTAAATACATGGAAAATACAGTTTTGTATCTCATACAAAAACACGCAGCAGAATATAAATAGATCTACTTCATTCATGTGATATAGAATGTAACATCTAAGTTTTAGAAAAAAAGTGTTAGGATTAGTGCTCTTAAATCATATTGTATGATGTTGTGTATGATATTATGTATGACTTAATTTTGTAATTAATAAAGTTATTTTTTATCATCTAAAATAATAGTAACATGAAATTGGACATTATCATATAGTCTATGAGATGCATAGTATGTGATTTATGTGAAAAGTCACAAAAGATATAAATCACAAGTTCTTTGTAAATTCAGAATTATAATTGGTAGTCAGTGATGAAATTGGGCATTTAAATGCGAAGACTACAACATATCAACTAAGATGATTTCTCTTAATCATGGTAGTGGAGATTTCGAGTTGATGTGTTAATATGTTTTAAGAGTTAAAACATATTAAACTGGACCGTTGTGAGATTTATTATTCTCCTAACGACTGTCAAATGAATAATAAATCTCACGACTTCTATTTACATGATCTCTTAATCCTGAGAGGATAATGGACCTGATCATGAAGTGTAGGTTGCTTTGATATATCAAGAGTGAGATCTAAAATAACGGTCAAAACCTCAGTATGTTGGGCAGCCACATTTAGTGTTGATGGAAAATATATTCTCAAAATGGAAATCATAGTCTCTTAATGGAGACATAAAATATTCTATTGAGATAAGTTTAATGCGTTTAGCTATTTAGAGAATTAGGCCTAACCACTTTAGTAAAAAGTTACTAAAGTATATATTTATGAAATTGGATTTTATAAATATATGATAAATAAGGTCTAGAGTGCACTTATATTTATATAATGATATTAAATATAATTAATGGTAACTTTAGACTTCTCAAGAGCTGACTAAAAAGCCCTAGGCCCATTAGAGCTAGTGTCTTATTTGTTCCCTTTTGATCCCACTCCAAGCCACATAATAAAGCCCAATAGGAAAAGCCCAAAAGGATAGTCCAATTAGATAATCAATTATAAGGAGAGAAACATACAAAATTTTAAGTAAGAACATGAAATGGTTTGTATGTAATGTGAGTGTTGGACACTCCCTAATTCTCTCTTGAACAAATTCATATAACTGATTGAGAGACCACACTTCTTGGGTGTTATTGAAATTGGAGTGAAGATTAAAAGTGTTCACAAGTCCTTCTAATCTTTGGTTTTGAATTTCACTGCATCAAGGTACACTCTTTTTTTTTCTTGAATTCTGAACTTTATATAGTACATGTTATCAATTGCGAATGAAGTAGATTCATTAATTTTCTGCTGCATATGTTTTGTATGCAATACAAACATGTTATTTTCCAACACAAAGAATAAGAAAGCGTATTTTGATGTAGTGAAATTTAAAACAAATGAAAAATGGACTTGAGATGCCTTTCAATCTGCATTCCAATTCCACAATGTGTTCAAGATGTGTGATCTCTCAATCAGTTTTATATGTAATATTTCAAAGAGAATAACCAAGTGTCTCCCTTAAGAAGAACTCTTATTCTTTCTCCTTTTTAATCATACACATATTTTTGTACATAGTAGTTACTTTATTTAATAACTCTTATTAGATAAAAAATTGATTATCTAATTGGATCAGCCTTTTGGGCTAACCCAATTAAGCTTTAGTGTGTGGCTTAGAGTGGGACCAAAAATGACAAATAAAACTCTAGCTCTAATGAGCTTTGGACTTATCTATCAACTTTTGACAAGCCCAAAGTTACCATTAATTATATTTAATATTACTATATAAATATATTTGCACTCTAATCCTTATTTATAAATTATATCCCAAGAATTTACTAAATATTTAACCCATCATGAAATATTCATAGTAATACAAAGTCATAATGTGTAACTGTCACTTTGAAGATTATTACATCTTGATTCTTGAGTACTCGGTTTAATCCTTCAAATTATTCATATATATCTTATGAAATCTAATTTTATAAAATGTATCTTTAGTAACGTTTTACTAAAGTGGTTAAGTCTAACACTCTGAATAACTAAACCCATTAATCTTATCTCAAGGGAATATTTTATATTCCTATAAAGAGATTATAAATTCCATCTTGAGAATATGTGTTCCTTTAACATTACATGTGGTTGCCCAACATTGGAGGTTTTAACCGTTTGCCTAGATCTAACTCCTAATATATTAAAACAACCCACATTTCATAATCAGGTTCACTATTCCCTCAAGATTGAGAGTTTATGTAAATGAGAAGTCGTGAGATTTATTATTTATTTAACAATTGTTAATAGAATAATAAATCTTATAACGGTCCAGTTTAATATGTCTTATATACTTCAAACATATTAATATATCAACTAGAAATCTCTACTTCTATGATCAAGACAAATCATCTTAATGGATATGCTATAATCTTCGCAGATGAAATATCCAATTTTATTATCGACTATAAACTAAGATTTTGAGTTTACAAAAATTTGTGATTTATATCTTCTGTGACTAAATTACATAAGTCACATACTATGCATCTCAAGGACTATACGATAATTTCCAAACATTCATGCTACCATTAATTTAGATAATTATAAAACAAGTTTATTACATAAAACATAATGGCATACATGGCATACGATAGAATTTTAAGGCACTAATCCTAACAATCTCCCACTTGCCCTTAAAGACCATTACACACAAATCTAACTCCCATTCCCTCTAGGTGTGACTCAAAAGTCTTCTAGGGTAAAGCTTTGGTAAAGGGATCTACTAGATTATTTGCACTATCAATCTTTGCTACTACCACATCTCCTCGAGCCACAATGTCTCGAATAATATGATACTTTCTTTCTATGTGCTTTCATTTCTTGTGATTCTTTAAATCTTTGGATTGTGCAACTGCTCCACCATTGTCACAGAACAAAGTGATTGGAGCTTGCTCCATCCTCATAACACCATGACCAAAAAGGAATTTCTTCAGCCAAACAACTTATTTTGCTACTTCACAAGTAGTAACATATTCAGCTGTCATGATGGAGTCGGCAATACAAGATTGCTTAACACTCCTCCAACTTATGGCTTTACCTCCAAAGGTGAACACACAACCTGAAGCAGATTTTTTGAAATCAAGATCTGACTGAAAATTAGAATCTATGTAACCAATAGGTATTAAATCGTCACATCGATAAACTAGTATAGGTACTTAATTTTGCACCCATGATTTAATTAAGGAGAATGACTTGAATGACCATCCACGTACCCAAAAAGGGAAAAAAATCATAATTTCATTACATGCATCAATTTTGTTCTTGCATTACATACATTAATTTGTTCTTGCATTACATGCATTAATTCATTTATTGCATATCGTAAAAATGATCTTGAGGTTCTAACGGTCACAACGGTGTGTCCGGTTTCCAAATCGAACCATCGGATAGAAAGATATCACACGATCAAGTTTGCACGGTCATCATGCATTGTATGGGGTGAAATCGATCATATGTGATTAATTGAAATTAATTTTTATTGGTTGATGATTAAAATTAATTAAATGAATTTATGTGATCGGTGGCGTATTTTTCTTAAAGTGAGATTCGTTGCATGAGATTAAAACAAAAAAGCTAATAATATTTAAAGACTGTGGATAATTAGGCTTTTGGGATAATTATATTCAAAATAATTGTTTTAAAAGTTATAATTATCACTTTGGAATAAGGTTTATAGGAAAATAACTCTGAAATTCGTCCAAATACAGCCTTAGAGTTGGAAAACACTTCAAAAACGTGCTAATCAAGTAATAGATTTCAGATTCACGTTCCAAGGAATGTTTGGCATAGTAGAAATCAAAATTAAGATTATACTATTTCTGGAAAAGTTCTAAAGAATCGAATTTCCCTTCCGCTGTCAAAATTTCAGCTTAATTTGAATTTTGAGCAAAGAGATATGATCAAAATACAAAACTGATTCTAATCTGAAAAATCAGCTTACTCTAATCCAAATCTCATAATTCAGGACACTTTTGACCCTCCAAAGAGATACACTCTTTACGCTCTGAGAGGCACACTCTTTTAGGCTCTCAGATTGCTCATATTTGCTAATCCCCTCTTTGATGATTAGGGTTTTTAGGTTTCAAAGATAATGTAGACACTCGATTTTACACTCATGATTTAATCAAGGAAGATGACTGGTGTGACCATCCATGTACAAAAAAAATCATTCTTGCATCACATGCACCATTTTGTTCTTGCATCATATGCATCACTTTGCCTTTACATTACATGCATTAATTCATTCATTGCATATCATAAAAATGATCTTGAGAAAAGTGTATCATTTTAGGAAAAGTGTATCATTTTGTTCTTGCATCATATGCATCATTTTAGGAAAAGTGTATTTTCAATATTTTTTTGAAGAAAAATTGTTTTCTCTTCTTTTAATCATACGTACATTTAATTGCCTTGGCAGTTACTTTATTTAATAACTCTTATTAAATAAATAACTAATTATCTAATTCGGTTAGCCTTTTAGGCCAACCCAATTGGGCTTAAATGTGTGGCTTGAGATGGAACCAAAGGGACTAATAAGGCTCTAGCTCCAATGGGCCTCAGACTTCTCTGTCAACTCTTGACAAACCTAAAGTTATCGTTAATTATATAACAAGTACCACTATGGAAATATAATTGCACTCTAGGCCTTTTGATAAATTATATCCCAATACTCTAATATGATATCATTTGACCCCTTCATGAAAAATCCATAGTGAACAAAGTCAGAATAAACTATCACTTTGTAAACAACTATTTTATTCCTTGAGTATCCGGTTTAATCTTTTAAATATTCATATTTATGAAGTCTAATTTCATAAATATAAACTTTAGTAACTCTTTACTAAAGATGCAATTCTTTACTAAAGAGGCTAGCCTGAATAACTAGTTCCTATTAAACTTATCTCAGGGGGATATTTTGTATCTCTATAGAAAGATATTATGGATTCCATCTTGAGAATATGCGTTTCCTCAACACTACGTGTGATTACGCAACATATTGAGGCTTTGACCATTAAACTAGATCTCACTCCTGATATATCAAAGTAACCAACATTTCATGATTAGGCTCATTATCCTCTCAGGATTAAGAGTCTATGAAATTTGAAGTCTTGAGATTAATTATTCAAGTGACAGTTGTTAATTGAATAATTAATCTCACAGTGGTCTAGTTCAATATGTCTTACACACTTAATGTAATACCCGAATGATAGATGTTTTGAGAGAGGAGACTAACCAAAATACTCAAGTAGAGAAGGTTTGACTGCACAATTGAGGTAAGAGCCTAAAAATCTCTCTCTTGTCAAATCCAAGCATTACTTGGAATTAGAATATATTTTATGTTGTTATTTTGGACAGTAGCGGATTTATCTAAAAATTTATACAGGATTTATGACGTAAATGTGAACGGAGAAGGGTTGGAATTTGGGCGATAAAATCCCTTTTTTTTACTGCACATCTTTCTCTATAATATTTTTAATTTTGGTGCTTAGTTGGTCATGGAGTTACATTTGGGCGCATATTACTCTTTTGTAAATATTTATTATAAAAAACAGTGGACTACAGGTTAGGCCGCCATTAGTCCAATAGCCTATTAGTCTTTAGAGTCCATGGAGATAAGAGATAGAGGCTTTTTGTTAAAGGTTGTACTCAGCTTTACATAGCATTCAATCCTTATGAATGCTTTGACTTTTTAGCCCAAATAATCATGTGAGGAGAGTCTTATATTTCATAGTGCTTTGGATTTTGTTTTTGTGTGAAACAAATTTTAAATATAGTTAATACAAGTGATAGAATGTGGAATATAGCCATTAAGAAACCGTAGGAGAGATAATAGTGGGAAATTATTGGGTACTTTAGAAGTTTCTCCTTTGGTCAAATATCTTGCAAGGTATTCTTATTATTTGATTATTGTGTAAATGGTGCTTTAAAATTGTTAGGTGATATCTAAGGATTTTAGAGAAAGTCTTAGGGAGAAGTTCTTTGTGGTGGGCTAGCTGAGGTAAGTTACCTTATTCTAATTGGTTTTATTTTGCGTATTTTAACTACTGAAAATTGTTTACAGTTATTACAATTTTATTTCTATTGTATTATTGATTTCAAGTAAAGAATTATCACAAATATATCTGGTTACTGAATATAAGATTTATTTTATTTAATTTTTTTTTTAGCTATATTGATTTAAAAGAATATAGAAATATCACAAATATATTTGAATATTGCATATATGATTATATATATATATATATATATATATATATGTATTTGAATGAGGTATATTTTTTGGTTTAAACTATGATTTGATATATATGATTTTGGATAATCTGACTATGTTTGACTCTGATACCCAAACCAATGGGGGTTATTTATCGGTACTCTGATACCCAGCCAATCGGGGTTATTCATTGGTACTTTAATACCCAACCAATGGGGGTTATTCATTTGCATTCTGATATCCAAACAAATGGGGGTTATTCATTGGTACTCTAATACCCAGCTAATAGGGGTTATTCATTGGTACTCTGATGCCCAGTCATGAGGATATTGCATGATCATAGTCATAAGATTGTTAAAAAATATGAATTATGTTTGAATATTTGAATTATTTTGAGTCACTAAGACTGCTTATGAGTTTTGGAACATATTGTAAGTTATAGCTTCTGGATATATGAGAAACTAACTATTTTCTAAACCATCTATGATATATTTGTATGATTAAAGTATGTGATCTATGTGCAACTTATTATTTTAAGAATATGAAACTTCTTCATTTAATTTGAAAACACATAGTATATTATAACTTTTGAAAATAGATATTATATCTTATAATTTATAGATCTATTACTTGATAGAACTTCTTAGGATTTTGGTTACTTATTGAGTTGTCAACTCACCCCCCCCCCCCCTCTCTTTCTCCTTTTAGACTTTGAATAGGAATAGTAGCGTATCTTTGGGCTTCCGCTAGGATGTGCGCATGAGTGAAGTCTAGAAAATCTATGGAATAAGATTTAAACTTTTATGTTTAAGATTACCATTTGTGTAATCCTTTGGATTTAAAGGATTTAGTTTATTTTTTTTTTTTTTTTGAAGTTGGAAGATTATTATCTAGAGATCTTTTGACAACTGCATTAATGAGGATATTTTTAAATTTATCGACGAAATTTTCTTTGAGGATAATTCTTTAATTGTTAAGAGGGCCTTACACACTTGTAGGATGTAAACTTTATAAGTGTGTGGTTGTTGTCACGTGCCTAGCACTTACTTGGGTTCGGGGCATGACAATATTTATGGTATTAGAGCTCCAGGTTGGATCCTTAGGCATTGATTTATGAAACTAAATGGTGATAAGGGTAGAAATTAGGCATTTGGGGATACGTTGTATGATATATACACTAAATGAGTTTCTGACCTGTTTTCTTTTTTTTATTAGAAATTTGATAACATGTTGGTTTGTCATGTGCATAATGAACAGAGGTTAGGATGCCATCTCACAGCAAAAACACTGTGAACACTCCCAACAACTCTAGCAATGGTAGGAATTAGCAAGATGGGAACCGAGAATTTAGGCATGACCAAGGCCAGCCAACAGAGATGATCCAAATGATGTAGACCTTGGTTAGAGTGGTCCAACAACAAGTCACTACTGGAGATAACCTGGCTAGGATGAAGGAGCAATGTCGAGGTCATCATGGTGGGATGATTAAATTCAAGAGGTTGTCTCCTCCAACTTTTGAGGGGACTACTGAGCCTATGGAAGCAGAAAAATGGATCATTGAGATGGAGAAAGTATTCAAAGTTCTTGAATGCTCTGAAGTTGAGAAAGGGGCTTATGCAGCCTATATGTTGCGTGGAGATGCTTATGACTGATAGCGGCTAGAAGAAGACAAATGTGGCCAAGAGACCGAGCCTTGGACTCGAGAGCTATTTAAGTCTGTATTCTATGAGAAATATTTTCCTAAGAGCATTCGTTTTCAAAAGGAAAAAGAGTTTATCAAGTTGACACAAGGTAACATGACAGTTGCTCAATATGAAGCAGAATTTTCCAGGTTAGCCAAATTTGCTCCAACAATGGTGGTGGATGTAGACACTAAGGTTCAAAGGTCTAAAGATGGATTAAGGTTCCAAATCAAGCAAGAAGTTGTGCCTTTTGAGTTGACTACCTTTAGGGCAGTGGTGAGTAAGGTTTTGTTAGTGGAGATGGGGCTTAATGAAGCTCAAACAGAAAGAGATAACAACCAGAAGAAGAGGCCTAAGCAAGGAGAGCAAAGCTCTAGCTTTCAAGCCAAGAAACAAGGAACATAAAATGCTGATACCAAGGTAATGCCAAAGTGCTCTCGATGTGGTAGGCCTCATGCAGATAAGTATTGCCACTAGAATACTAGAGAATGTTTCTCATGTGGACAAAAGGGTCACAGGATTGCTAAGTGACCCCAACGGAAGGGGGGTCAAACCATTCCAAGACAACAAACAGGACGGAATCAAGGAGCAAGCCAAAAGCCCAAGATCCAAGGAAGGGTTTATACATTCACTCAACAGGATACTAATACTTCTAATGCTATGGTAACAAGCATTATTCCAATTTCCACAACTTATGCTTATGCATTGTTTGATCCTGGTGCCACTCACTCCTTCATATCTACTAATTTTGCAAAGAAACATGATTTTAAATTGAAGCCTATAGAGTCTGAATTATGTGTGGATACCCCAGTTGGGGGTGTAGTAGCTGCTAATAGTGTTTGCAAGTCTTGTGTTGTCAAAATAGCAGATAGAGAGTAACTAGCAGATCTAACATTGTTGGAGATGGGGGATTTTGACATAATCATTGGGATGGATTGGTTGGCTACCCATTATGCCATAGTTGATTGTCATAGGAAGAAGGTAATTTTCCAAGTACCTGGTGAGATTGAGTTCTGTTTTGTGGGAAGTGGGGCATATACTTCTCCACGAGTGATTTTAGCTTTACAAGCTCGACGTATGATGAAGAAAGGGTGTAAAGGATATCTGGCCACCGTTAGAGACACACAACAAGGTGAATTGAAGCTGGAGGACATTCCTGTAGTGAGAGAGTTTCTAGATGTGTTTCCAGAAGACTTGTCAGGGTTACTACCAGATAGGGAGATAGAGTTCTTTATTAACCTATGGCACCTGCTGAGTTCTAAAGCCCCGTACCGAATGGCACCTGCTGAGTTAAAGGAATTAAAGGAACAGTTGTAAGAGCTATTTGACTAAGGCTTCATCAGGCCTAGTGTTTCCTCTTAGGGTGCACCTATGTTGTTTGTAAAGAAATAAGATGGGAGCATGCGACTTTACATTGAGTATAGGGAGCTAAATAGGGTGACAATGCGAAATAAGTACCCTTTACCAGGGATAGAGGATTTGTTTGATCAACTTCAAAGAGCATAGGTTTTCTCACTACAAAAAAAGCGGGCTTTAGCTACATTTCTAAAACACAGCTATAAACCCTAAAAACTCAATTTTAGGACAATAGTCGTGTTATCAAATGTGGCTTTTACAGTGCGACAATAGCCCCCTGCAGGGACCTATAGCCGCGTTTTTGTAAACGCGGCTTCAGGTCCCCCTATAGCTGGGTTTTCCACTCCCAATAGCTGGGTTTTTCCACCACTTATAAGATGAGACTTATAGCTGTGTTTTGTAAAAAAAGCGGCTATAGACCCACTTTGGGCTGCATTTAAAATGCAGTTATAGCCTGGACCTATAGTTGCATTTTTTAAATGTGATTGTAGGCTCATACCTGTAGCTACGTTTTCTAAAACGCGGCTATAGACCATCTTTAGGCTGCGTTTAGAAATGGGGCTACAGGCTCCTATATGGGTTTTGTTTATAGTCGTCAAAATGCGGCTATAGAACTTTTTCCCTTTTTTTCCTTGCTCAATCACAAATTCCTGCCCAAATTGCATGAAGAAATAAAAAACAAGTTCCCAACAGATACAAACCAACAATTGAGGTGTGATTTAAACCAACAAAAATTAATCTTGGGAAAAAATTAAAATAAAATTAGCATCTTACAAACTTGCTATTAGAGAAAGGAAAATTAAATGGTTCTTTGATACTCAATTCATATTCAGTAAAACAGTATATTGCACCTATCAATATTTACTTTACTGGAAGTACAGACCTAATAAGGAGTTTCTTAGAGGAAAAATATGACATAATTGATTTATGCAATGACAAGATCAAGTGGATACTTCAATGATCAAAGCCTTAAAATTCATATAACCCGATTGAACATTACAACCTTCATAAAATGTGGGTACACAAATTGCCACTTACACGCACACATCGAATGAAACATAGAACCATCCTATATTAACCGAGTTTGAACTACATCATAAAATACCAAACAAATGAATTTTCCATCTCTCTACATTTCTATCTCTCTCAAGTCCTAACCAAACACATATGAGAGAACTAAATCTCTTCTATTCTCCCACTTTTCTATCACTTCCTCATTTTCTATCCTCGCTTCACCCCTCCAACCAACCAAACAGACCCTAAATGCTGAACTTTCTCTAGACAATTTATGGGCCATTTGGTGTCAAATAAACAGGTCATTAGTTAAAGGGCAATCACCTTTTGCACCTTTTATGCTAGAGAATTGGGATAGCTAAAACCGTGTGTTAATGGTAGCGATGCAGATCTCTAATTGGAGTAAAAACGTTATTTCAACTTGAGCAAAACTGGGTAGTTCAAAAGCGCAGTTCCCAACTAGCATATTTTTTTTTGTTCATGATCATTGACATAGTAGTGGCATTGAGGGAGACAATTTTTGTAACTAAATCTCTACACAAAGAGGCAATAAGGTCAAACTCGGCAGGGATTTTTGTAGACTTGGAAAATACATAATATGAAATTTGTGGTGGACAAAATGTCATAATTCAATATTAAGGGCATATAGTTAGGAATTTCTTGTGATTGTTAATGGTGAAAATATATTTGACATCAAAATATTCTGTAAAATAGCATTTTGGGACAATCTACAATCTGACCTTACTATAAGTAAGGCCACGCAAAATAGCAAGGCATCAAAACCAACTACCCATAATGTCCTTTCCCCACCCCAAGAAGAATACGACTAAATAGCAAGGAAAATTAATCACCAAGATTAACTCCTCTTACCATGAAAAAAATATTGAAGTCGGCAGAACTAAAATCTGAAAACGCTAACAAGAAAGCTTCTTCAAAGTATCTAGTATTCTCAACTCGGAAATAGAATAAAACAAGAAGCAATGATAAGGGATTACATGAAAGTTGTGCAGAAACATCCATTTCTGGTTTTATGCTACTGGAAGTTCCGAGGGTGTCGACACAATTGCAAGAGTGTACTCCTCTTCCTTGGCAGTGTGGATGGTGACGAGATCAAGCAATGGTGTAGTTGGCCCCATCTTTCCCTTAGGATCCCAGTCAAGCATGATCTTGACCTCAATACCAAGTACACCCTATAATCATTAAAAAGGGAGGAAAAGATAACACATCAGTAATATAAATTATTATTAACATTGTGAAAAAACATAGCTTGACCCAAGAAAATAAACAAACCAAATTATGTAAAATCTTCAGTAGCTGCTATCAAATCAAGCACTATAATTAAAATATAGAAGCTAGCAATGAGATTGACCTGTCTAAGAAGAACGTGTCTCACAGCCTATACCTCATCAGAATCCGGGACTTCCAGAGTGGTGCGATGAGGAGCTTTAATTGCAATTGATCATCTAATCTGTGCTCTTGAATGGAAAGGTTTTCGACTTATGCCTAAGTAAAGATATCTTCACCTTCAAAAATATGCAATCACTAGTCGTAGACCCGTGCGATGCACGGAAAAATATGAAACACAATGCAATAAAAAAAGTTCTCTTATTTTATGGTGTGAGAACTATTAGACTAAGTTGTAAGCATATATACTTTGTTAATTACCACACAGATAAATGCAAATCAACTCTTCTAGGTATATTTTTCTCCTAAACATAGATCAACATTTCGTTCTTTCTCATAATCAATAAATCATATATCATAAAAATAAAAAAAAAATAAATACAAAATTCATCATATGAACATTTGAATAAATCCCTCAATATATAACTCTTCAAATTCATGATTACTTAGATTATAAAAGTAAAATAAGACCAACCTATCCATCATAATGTTGCAGTATCGTCTAGATATAATTATATAAAAGTCATGTTTTGTTGATCTTGTCTCATTTATCCAAAAGTAACATCTATATAGCTAATAAGATCTTTAGAGAGTAACATATGACGGGGAATTCTTAATTTGAATAACCGATTATAAACAAATATATATATATATATATATATATATATCATCCAACACAAACATCTATTAAAAGATAGAATCTATAACTTTAATACAAAAATTTGGCAAAATGATTAAATAGTATACTACCTTCAGCTTAGTGATATTAAGATATTTTTGATAAGGAGTGTATACATTCAACCAAGAGGAATTAATCAAAGAATTTTTAATCACTATCAACTATGTTAGTTTGCTCTTTGTTTTTAATGGTTTCTCTTCAGAATGAAGGTGACATTGACAAATTTAACTACAACAATTATAGAGTAGTTATACAAAACTATTCAAAACTATTATTCAAAACTTTGTACAAATAAATTCATTTTCCTGTTCCATATGTTGTACATACTTATGGAATTTAAAAGTTCACTCTCCATTAAGGCTTGCATTACAAATACCAATGACTTCATCATGGAAATCAACCCTACTGAGAAGTTTATGTGGTGTAATGCTTAATTTGTCAAAAGTGGGGGTACCTTAGGCATTGTTTCCGTTGTTACCACAACATAAGCTTAATCTAGTTCTATGTAACGGAATTTGTGCAATTTCAAAATCACAAAGAGACTAAAGGTGGGGGGGGGGGGGGGGAGGGAAAAAAGATTAATTCAAAAATGTTATATGAATTAAGCATTGCATATATGAAAGATTTAAGCAAATAATGGGACATAAAATGTTATTCAAACTAACACAAACACTAACACTAACCTTCTTTTCTTTTTTTTTTCATAAGTAGATAGTGGTAGAGGGGGGATGGTGGGGTTTGAACCACAAATATGGGACACCACAAAGAATGTATTTACCTCTAGGCTATCATTTGCACCCCTAAAAATTAACCTAGAAGACTAGACAAAAGAATAATTGGAATTTCAAAAAAGAATTAATCACAATTTCCTCAAGTATCTATACACAAAAACATTAATAGCATAATGATGCTCTAGAGTAAATTATATATACAAATATATAATTTTTTTTTTTGATATTTTCCTTAAAAGATGATCAACTAAGCAAAGTAAAAACTTATAAAAAAAACCTCAGATTAACTAAAATTGTGTTGCCACTTCTAAGTGAATTAAGAGTAACAAAAGTCAATATCATTAAAAAATTTGGGAAGGGAAATTGCAAAATCACTTCACATAGACTAAATGTAAGAATACTAAATAGAATGGGGAAAAAAGTTCATTTCTATTTGTGCATTTTGTTTACCTCAATGGTCATCCTATTGCCGACTTAACTTTGAAAATCTCTAACAAAAACAATCAATATCTTCTCAAAATGGTGAAAACTAAAGCTTGATTGAAAAATATAGAGAACAAATAGTATTGAACTAATTTTTTTGTTGTATATGATGAGGTGATCGTATCTAGAATGTACATTGGTAGATATATTGTAAAGCTTAAATAAAAAATGATTGATGTGTGAGTGAGAGAGAAATGCGGTTGTGAAAAACTGTAAATTTGGAAAAGGAAACATTGTAACTATAGATAAACGAAAAGACAAAAAACTCATCTTTAGGTTGTAGATTATGCTTGAAATTTTAATTGTGTCCACTAAAAAGATAATGAACTATTCAATTTTAATAATTACTTGAAATTAGAGAAGAAAATGAAAAGTTGAAATCAATTTGGTGGCTGTATAGTCAAACATTTGTATCTAATACATAGTAATGTTTGTAATTTGAATATTTATTATTAGATATTTAGTTTAATAAGGCCACCTTTTATCCATATCTTTTCAAAGAACACAATCCTTAAACATTCAATCTAAAATTAAGAAATGCAAGTCTTGAAACGTAAATATATTTTAATCCTTCATTAGTTAAAGATTTTATCTCGGTGAATTTTTGCATTGTTAAATGCAATTTATAGAAATTTAAGATTCTTTTAACAAATTTCAAAAAATTAGATGAAAAGTTAAGTATATTTTTGAAAAGATATTAAAATGAGCAGTTTCCAAAAATAATCATTTAATTTGGTTCTAATTTACTTACAATTATTATGAATTGTAAAGAAAAATTTCCAATCTCAACAATTATTGAGAAATTAATTGTTGAAATTTGCCATATGTCAATCCAAATATGACACATAGCACCTTAGCACCTTATCAACCAAACATAGCTCAGTTACAAAGGATAATGACAACATAGGACAATGTTAAAGTGAAAATTCAGTTAATAAGACTATATATTGCATAGAAATTGTTAGCAACCATAATCACACAAACGACTGTAACAAAAAAAGAAAAGTAGAGGTGAAAAATATATATCATCAAAATTATAGAAATTTGTATAAATCAAAGCAATGATTATTGCACATTTATAGAGTTGGAATATGTCCCAACTCCACCACATTCCAAGTCCTCAAACAACAAACAAAGTCTATTGGACACGTTAACTTCAATTTCACTACTTAAAGAAAAAAAATCCAAATATCATTTTCTTTACGATAAGTTACATATAAAATGTTTCTCCCAAAAAAAAAAAAAGTTATGTATAAAACTATTCAGTTCTAAAAAAATCTATCAATTTATAGTTTGATTATCACTAAATGAATGTTAAAAGAATCAAGTCAATTTAATGTTACAAAAATATCTCCCACAAAATATATTGATATTTTTTCATTCCAAACAACTATAAAAACACTTTAATCTTTATTGGGCATGGGAACCGTGTATCAAGTTGCTTGGAGACACATTGCAAGAAAAATTCCAAAAGGAATTATTTTAATCCAAGTAACCCATAATTACAATCCCATTATATAAAATAATTCCAAACTCTATTCGATTACCTTATGAATAAAATATGATCAAAATTATGAGAATCCATTAACACAAAGAGACCAAACAATCAAAATAACAATCTAGATATTTTTTATTTGGTGATTGTAATAAAACATTGAATTGTGAGAATAGGGTAACAAAGAGAGAGAATAGAAACTTACTAAGTAGAGTTGTCAAATTCATTAAGATATGAGTCTTTAGAGGGAGACAATTCTGCCATTGAAGAAATGCCAAGTGATTCTATTTAGCTTCCATAGGCAAAATATGCCAAGCAGATAAGTTTTATGTTGAGAAAAATTGACATATATACACAATAATTTTTGTATAAAATAGTTCAAACTTTTATGTCTACCTAGAAAGATTGGAACTCCAAGCTACTCTAAATGTCACTTGTATTCTCCTTCAATATCCCTTAAAAAAAAATGATATAATTGAGTTTTTGTTTAGTATGAAATCTATTTGTTGTAAGGGTGGAAAAAAGGCATCAAAAGATTATATATCTATATATATAAAAGTTAGATAGATAAATACAAACATGATACACATAAGAAAAATGTAATGAGAGCGAGAGAGATACCTTGAAAATAATAAAGGCACGCATCTTTTATAGACCAAAATTCGTATATGTAAAGAAAATAAGTCAAAATATATAGCCAGGAGAAGAGTCCATGAATATTGCTAAACACATTGATAGGGGTGCCAGTGTCAATGGTTGGTAAAAAAACAATTTGTATTGCGACTAAATGAAAAACACAGAATAATTATTATTTTAAAAAAAATGAGTTACATTGATTGGTTGGCTACCTTCTAGAAATATAACATCATGCACATTGTGAGCAAATTCGCATTTAGTCTTGTCGTTAAACAAAAAATACTAACCATTCAAAAAGTCATCAGAGGTTGCGATACAAATATAGTGATAATTCAACATTGTGAAAAACACCTAAACAAAAATCAAGAGTGATATGTAAAAGAAATTGATTACCCAAAATTTCAATAAAGAATTGATAAATTCCTTTGGGATTGTAGGCAATAATCAATAGTGGAATTGAATTCTTGATAGTTTGCGCACCTTTGTCTTGCATATTTACTGGGCATTGGCTACGTATAGAAATTTGGGGGAAAAAAACTAAAGTGGACAGAGAGAACTTACTGGCAAAATATATAAGATTTGGATTAGCTATTGAAAGTGGAAGGGTGATTTGGATAGAAGACTCTACCTCTGCATTTATGATACAAAGAAACCGTTTTGCTTCCAAATTCCAATTTTGGATGGAAGGATGTGAATAGTCATAACTGAAGATAATAACTCATGTTTTATGGATAACAGTTGAGATGATTTAGTATATGTAGTAGATTAGTAGCAAATGAATAGTCATCTTTTTTTTTTTTTTTAGAAGGAGATGAATAGTCATCTTAATAGAGTGCAACAACATGTTTGCCCATGAGATATTTAAATTTTTTTAATTTAAAAAAAATAGAGAGAAATCATAAAGGAAAAAAGATCTAAAAAAAAGTATGAGGTGGACAATGAAGTGGCTTAATTGGAGCGCAGCAACATTAAATGTCATGTTTCAGCTTTTAGTAATATATAGATTAGTTCATTATTTATGCACATGGTAGACAAACTGTATTTGATCATCATCTCAATGTTATATACATGGTGATGCAGAGATACTAAACTCAAGTCAAAAGCCTTATTCAACACTGAAGGCCAACTTCACCTTTCTACTCATTTTCAGGATTCATGCTAAAGTTGCCCCAAGGACAATATTCTGGAAAGAATGTGGATTGAACTGGTGCATGCAAACACCATGGCAAATGATTTTTTTTTTTTTTTTTCAATGGGTTATGGCACTAGGTGTGGCACGCCAATTCCAAGTGGTTGGCATACAAGGAATTTTTGAGTTTATATTTATATAGATCACAGTTGCTTCACTATGAGAATGAGAATCAACGCAATAGATTCTACCCTATGACATATAGCCCATGAGACCAAAACCAACAATTGAAAAATTCCAACATAAAATTGTATTACTCAAAATTATGTCTTCTATGTTTATTAGAGCCTTTTAAATAGGCTTTCAAGGAATACATCAATAGGGTTTTTTTTTTTTTTTTTTTTTTTTTTTTTTTTTTTTTTTTTTAATAAAGAGGGTAATAACTGATTACATTGATTTCCTTTAGAAGATGTAAGATATATTTCTGTAACTTATTTGGCTGAGATCATTTTTACAATAAAATATGAGTTGCAATAAGATTGGTTCTTGAAAGGGCTTTTAAATAATAGGGGTATTGATATTGAGGGAACTTTGGAGGTGTGTGGTCCACATACTTGAAAATGTAAGAGCCAATAAAAAGCCACTTTATGTGAGAGCTCTGGCTGTAATTTTATCAACAGGCACCCATCTCTAAAATAAAGTATAAGATGTTTAAAGGATGATTCTCATGTATTGCAGGATGATTTCTCGAGGGGTGACAGAAAATTATTCTTTCCTCTAATCAATACTTTGCACTAACTTACAAACCCATCTCAGACACAACAATGTTGCAGACAAAAACTTCTTTGTTTGGCCTAGCTTTTAGTGTCACAACTGACAAGCCTATCGCATTGAATTTTGAAAGCTCGGATTTGTGTTAAAACATAAGAGCTTTTTTAGACCCCAAAAATAAAAATTACGGCTCGGTTGATTTTACTCTAACTTATACTAAGTGTGGAATTGAGTAAATGCGAGCAAACAAAAAAAAAACAACTACTCTAAGCCATATTCAACAATGCACAGTAGTATAAATAAAAGCTAAAAGAGTAGGGAAGAGAGATACAAACCCAAGATAACACGCCGATGTGTTATCGAAGAGGAAACCGAAGAACTCGGTAAAAAACCTCTCTGCCGCCCTCCAAGTGTTAATTGATCCTCTAGACAATCAGTTGGGATACATGGGTTAGCAAGAGACCCTCCAAGCCTAATCTACCAGATGTACCTAAGCCCTCCAAGCTCCTACTCCAACAAGGCTACTCGGAACCGTGTCTTGTTTAGCTCTCTAGATCCCGCAACAAGCTCCATGTTGCATCTGCCATCCTTGGCTTCTTCCAATACTTCCCAACAATACCAAATCCTCACTTGACACTCTGAAAGAGTGTGGTAAGTGTTTGGGATATCAACCTCTTAATGATATGGAAATTGAGAGGTAGGAGTTGAGGAAAGTCCACAAGCAAATGTGCAGAGATGTGTGGGTATAACAATCTCTAACTCTCAAGGTTTGTGGCTAGGGCTTTCTCTCTGGAGCACACTACTCAATATGTGGGTAATGATGGTATATATAGTGTGATTAAGAGTGTAGTGGAGCAGATAGGACAAAATAGCAGAACAGCCTATTTCACAGGTATCTCGCGGGAAGGCCTTACTCGCGAGACATTCGCGAAAACCAACTGTCGCCATCTGTCGTGACTTTTCGCATTCCAGTCATGTGCAGGGCACATGCATCACTTCGCGGGATGCATAGTCGCGAGCTACCCATGAGAAATCTTCTGTCTTCACATGCTTGAGTCTTCACACTCACTCTCTCTATCACACAACCCTTGCAATAGAATCCACATAAAGTACAGGGTATAAAAGATTGAATAAAATTACAATCAAATTTGGCATGGAATTAAAGCCAACACAAAATAGTTATAAATCACAACTTTACAAATTTGATTGGTATATGTCAATCAAACAAGTCTCGAAATTGGAAGCACCCATTACATCCATTTCCACCACAACCAATGATATGTTTTCTAAACATTAAAATGGCTACAATGACAATCACACAAGAATCATCATTTAGCATTAGTACTTTGAATTTGTAAAAGTATCAATGCAAATCAAAATAAAAATAATCATGGGTGGCAGGATTCGAACTTGTGCGGGCAAAGCCCACATGATTTCTAGTCATGCCCGATAACCACTTCGGCAAGCCCACTTCCTGGCGATGTAAAGCTCAATGATAACACCCTCTTCGTTCTGCATCTTTTGGCCTTTTTTTGTGTGCCAAACACTAAATAATTAATAATCTGAACCAACAAAGGAGAAAATATGATACATGAATCAAAAATCGCACAAAAAATTTAATACAAGAATTTGCAAATTTATCAACAAAAAATAAGGAAAAAAAAAATCGAAAAAGACCCAAATGCGAAAAAGAAGAGAAATATCGAAAATAACTGTTTAAACACACACAATGAGTCTTGAAAAAAAAGAACCAAAAGCTTATAACAATTCACATGCTCTATTTATGTATATCAGTTCATAGAAGCATTTCATCAAACATATAATTTGCATTAGAAAACCACAAAAGAAAATAGAAATAGAAAATAAAGACAAACTCAAAACAAATCATTGAAAATACTATGAAACAAAACCCACAAACAAATCAAACGAATCCCAAACAAAACCCACACACAAATTAGAGGAAACCAAAACAAACCCACACAAAAAATGAAACCCACAGAAAACCCCAAAGCCTTTATGATTCAGATTTAGTAGAAAGAGAGAAATAGAGCTGAGAGAGACAAACCTTGTTGCAAGAAAGATTTTTCGAAGCACAGACTCTAGAGAACAGAGGAAGAGAGTGCGTTTTCTGAGAATAAAGCACGGCAGCGATACCACGGCGGCAAGATTAAGGATCGAGCTGCGTGGCACAAAGCATGGCGGGAAGTTAGGGATCAAGAGGTAGTTAAGAGTTAGCTGAGAGTTAGGGTTATTTTCAATTGTATTATATATATTTCGCAATGAGGATTTTTTTTTTTTTTTTTTTTGTATTTATAGCTGCCCCTAGAGTTGCTTTTTATTAAACGCAACTTCGTACATGTTTAAGCCATGTTGTTAAAAAATGCAGCTCTATACATGTTTAAGCTGTGTTTGATAAACGCAGCTTCATACATGTTTAAGTTGCGTTGAATAAACACAGCTCTTAACATGTTTAAGCTGCATTTATCAAACGCAGCTTTGTTAAAGATGAAAATAATAAAATTTCCAGGACGGGTCTATAGCTGCGTTTTTAAAACACGGCTTCAACCCTACCTAGAAAAACGCAACATGAACCAACAAAAACGCAGTTTCAGAGTTGCTCTATAGCCACGTTTGGTAAATGCGGCTATACATCCAATGCTAGAGTTGCGTTTTTCCAAAACGCGGTTCATTGTGAAGCTTGGGCTGCGTTTTTTGAAAACGCAACAACATAACGTGTTTTTTGTAGTGTCTCTAAGATTGATCTTCGTTCCGGTTACCATCAATTGAAGATTAAGACTATTGATGTGCCCAGGACAGCCTTCCGTACATGATATGACTATTATGAATTTTCGGTGATGCCTTTTGGCTTAACCAATGCACCAACGGCCTTTATGGACTTGATGAATAGGGTGTTTAAACCCTTGCCCCATGTGGTCTTGTTCTCTCTTACTTCTCTACAATATTTCTCTTTTTCAATTTAATTTATCAACTTGGTATAGAGCCAAAATTGGATATAGCCACGAGAAAAGTCACTTCCGCAGTAGCTACAACAACCTAGAACTGCAGCAACTAATTCAGATCTTCCAGATCTCACTGGTCTTTAATCCACAAAAATCACCACAGCAACCGTAGTCACAACTGTGAACGACTCAACCATAGATTTTAGGCCCTCTGTAGCAGATTTTGCTGAGACGGTGGGGATGGTTTCACGTTGAAAGCATAAGAGGGAAATATGTAACGTTAATTAAACATTTCGCCACAAGACAATGAATCAAATTTAACATTTATTTCGGCAATGCTTGTATATTTTGGAATTAAAAGTACATCAAATACAATACAACATAATCAACTTAGCCCTTACATAATTAGAACTGATCAGTTATACTAAGATGTGCCATAAGAAGCCAAACATGGGTGAGTAACTCTCCACCTCCAGTAAGTTGCTTGGCATGATTGTTCCACCTACACTTACATGCAGCATAACATAGCATTTCCACCCATACATTACATATCAACTCCCACCTTTTTTCGATGTCGAGACCGCGCAAAGATTTAGCCAGCCTACATCCATCAAATAGCACTGACTTGCTAGTTTGTCCTTTCACTTCCAGTGGAGAAATATCAGTCGTCACTTCAAGTATTTTCGTGCAGGCTTGGTATACATCAGATACGGATGTTTTTTCTTCAAAAAATTCAGTGGCCTCCGCGCATGTGTCTTGGAACCTGATTTTTTCAATCCCATCCGGCAGCATAGATGGACATATGACTAGAATATACAACATATAGTTTGATAACAACTTGCTCGCTTCACAATTTGTCCAATTGACATAGTTTTGGGTTGTGTTCGGATCAGAATTCCGATCATTATTAGATGCGAGGGTCGTTGCAATATGCCACATAAGAATGCTTTGGTCAAACTCCACCTCAACACTCTCTTTGAGTGTTTTACGATCTTCCAGGCTAATTTCATCAAGACATTCTGCAGATTTAAGAACTCGGTCACCCCTATAAGCACATAATTCCTTGCAATCCTTTGCCTCTTTTATGCTCCTTGTTTTCTCTAGAAGCTGCTCGAATATCAATTTCTTCAATTCAATAGGAACCGCCACTAAATCATCTTGGTATCTGCTAACGTGTATAGTCCACAAATGCTTCTCTAGTAATTTATTGATGCATGAGAACTTCTGGATACCACCGTACATGGCTGGCTTATTTCTTAGGCAATATTTAATTAGGTTGTATTGTGCCATGGTATTGGACCACCTCTTGTTTCTGACAGATGGAATTGATGAAATGACTCTATACAAGAGATCCACCCAAGCATTCTTGCGCCTACTCAGCCAAAGTATTGTCCAGTCGGAGGTAAGTAGTACCCATGCTGCATATATCTCTAGGATGATGGTTCCACCCACCAATACATATGTGATACGTACGTCGGCTTTTGAGAAGGAGTTCTTCTTGAAGCTCATGAACACCCAGAGTGCAGACAAGGTAGAAAAGAAACTGCTGAAATGTAGAAGACCACCCCATCGAGAAAAAATCATGAATGCCTTGGTATAAAAAAGGTCATACATAAATCCTAGCTCAACCTCGATCACTTTGAAAGCATCTTCAATAGATGCTCTCTGAAAGAAGGATTTGCTATTCAACTTATATTCTTTGCTGACATCAATACCTGCAAATAGCAGCTTGAAAGTTTGGAAGAACGTGTCGGCAGCTTGAAGTGTGATGGCATCCGGAATCAATACATTTTCCGGGACTGGAAGATCCCCTAGAATTGGAGTTTCCTTGAATGTTTCGACTTTAACTTCGAACCCCTCATCTTTCTTTAAGGAGTATTCTTCCATGTATCTGGCATAATTGGGACCTGGATCAGCGCGTCTAAGGTTAAATCTTTTTCGACCGCTCCCATGCCACATAGCCAAGATTCTCTCCGCAGTTTTAACCCCCCCGGCTATAATCATTGGGAATACCACAAAATACGGCACATTCAAGGTCGAGGCTTGAAAGTAGGCAAAGAAAGCCAGATTCAGATAGACAACGAACGAACTAGCGTACCTGTGCAGTAACTCATTGTCTTCCAAGGCGTACGCAGTAATGGTGTCTGGCCCACCAAGGTGCAGGACAAAAAATGGGATCCATAACACATTTTTTTGAAGTGCACTCAGCGAGACCGTTAAGAGCAAGTTTGACAACTGATAAGCGATCCACACACCGATGTTGAGCTCCTTGCTGGATGAATACTTCCGGATATTACCCGTTATAGTGAGGAAAGTTTGTAATAAGAGGCTAGACAGAATCATAGCCTGAATCTCCCATTTGTTCCAAGCCGTTGTCGCTCTTGCTAGGAAAATCTCCATCGCCTTTCCCATCCTTGTGAAGATCGAACTGCTAACCGCTCACGAAAACCGCATATACATTTGTTAGATACCATGTATTATTAGAGTCTAGTTAATCAATGAGAAATGGGACAAATATAATTCTTAGATTATCTTACCCGTAATTAGTCTATTAGAGCTATCTCTTGATCTTTGTCGGACTTCTACAAGTGATAGCGGATTTTGCAGCTTGCGCTGGTTTCCAATTTTCAAAGGCGACTAGAGTTCCCCTCTGGTCATAAAACATTAAGCTCATTCAGGATCCATTGACTTTAATTCCAGCAAGTCCTCATATTATAATTCATCTTTCATCCTCGAATTTTGTAAAATGTTGTAATTTTCTTCCATTCGTCTATATCCCTTTAACTTATATCCTCAATAGCTTTATGGTGTTCTGTCATGGAATAAATGTGTACTTTTATGTATAGATTTGAATTACGCCTACATGTGGTGAGGCCCACATTAACATGTAAAGTAGATCTAGGTTATACAAATGAGTATTGGAAATTTCATTTGTTATATAATGCTCTCTAGATCATCACAGACAATGGTTAGAATATGATTGTACTTTAGTAAGTTTCAAAAAATTGTACTATAAACAAATAAGCTAAAATGATAAATAAAATAAAAATGATAGCAAATGGTAGTTTTGATTTATTTAGTGAATTGTTCATTTGTGAGAACCACTCGACCTGGGCAAGGGTTAATGTGAGTCATCAAAATGGTAATTCAATTGATTATACCTTACCCCTACATTGAGTATTTTACGTTTGGTGTTGCTAATCCCCTACATTGAGTACATATTTATTTAATTGAGATTGAAAATTAAATCAACTTCGATCCATAAAATTAGTAAAAATTGGAAATTACAAAATTTATTTCCTATATAAAATCTAAAAGAAAAATTGCATTGCTTTGGTTCTTAATCTATGTAAACAAAGAGCCAATGGCTCTATCTATAGTCATTTTTGGTTTAGTTTAGTTTTTGGACACTAGCTGCTAAAAAACGCTCAATGAGCTGGCATATATCTTTCTATTTTTTTATTAGTACACCAGTCACCAGCTTGGTTTGAGACTTTGAGCTACATGTTTGTTGATGATGCCAAGATCGTCAGTCAAGATGGTCGTCCAGTAGGATTGTTGACCAAGACTGTCTGGAAGCCCTGCAAGAACAAATGAAAAGAGGGAAAACCGATGTGGTGCTTGCCACAGAGCCTTCGATGGTTAAGTCAGATAACTGAGAGAGGGAGGAGAGTTTCTATATCAAAATATCAGAGTTTCTGTACTAGAATTCCATACCTTTTTAGGTCTTGAGATACTTGTATATATACCTGCTTCCTTTTCCTAGCCGTTGGGGGTGCTCTTAATGGAGGTTTAAATGTGGTATCTGTAACACTTCCTTGAGGTGTTAATGAGAGGATCGTTGTCTCTCCAACGGTAAAGAGACTTATTGTGGTCTTGTAACATATTGCCATCATTTATGAGTTGGCGGCCCTTCCTTTGTCTAATGGATTCGGGTAGTGGCGAAGTGGAATGATTCCTTCGTCCGTTGGTTTCTCTTCTAAACGAGGAGGCTGCCTGAGGGAGTTATGATTATCCCTTAGCTGCCTCCCTATTTCAAGGTTGTTCAATGTTGGGGACATTTTTATGTAATTGACATATATTTTGACAAAACGTATTTTACTTGTTTTTGGGTAAATCTAAGTAGGTTCAAGATGATCATTACAAGTGGTTAAATTGAAGACATGAAGATTACTCAAGAACTGCTCAAGAAAAATGCAAACTACAAGTCTCAATACCTCATCGACAGAAGCTCGATCTGTTGAGATTCATTAAAACTCGACAGATGTCTCGATCTATCGAGCTTACAGGTTTCAAATTATAGCCAACAATGTTTTTGTTCTAAAAGTCTATTTGTTTATAAGTTTGTATAATTCTTATTGGACAAGGAAAGCCCAAGGTTTGTGTAAATCTATTTCGAATAGGAGAGCCCATTAAGTTCCTATTTAAAGGAGGTGGAAAAAGAAAAAAGCCTAACCCCAGAGAGCTTCATAAAGTTTTCTTTTTGAAACCCTAGCCTCACAGAATTTACAAAAGCTAATCTTGAAATTAGAACAAATACTTTTACTAATAATCTAGTTAATTCTGTTCTGGAAGACTGGTATGACTTATGTGGAAAGTTTGATAATATGAATTTGCCGCAGTTGCAGAAAACATACGAATCCTTCAAGGAGAGTTTCGATCTCATCGACGAATATAAGAACAATCTAATATATGATAGTATTCGTGTCCTCCTAAAGAAATCTCGTTAGGATTGTCTTGTTAATTCTGGATAATGACATAGCGTTCCTGACGTACTGGAGTTATAACATTTGAATTTCTCTTACATTCTACGTTCCCGAAACGGATTCTATCAAATATTTCACATTTTCTATGATCATCTCTATTTTAGGTATTTGGGGAATCCTCCTTAATAGACGAAATATTCCTATTATGTCAATGCCAATTGAATCAATGTTATTAGCTGTGAATTCGAACTTTTTGGTATTTTCCGTTTCTTCGGATGATATGATGGGTCAATCATTTGCTTCATTGGTTTCAACGGTGGCAGCTGCGGAATCCGCTATTGGGTTAGCCATTTTCGTTATTACTTTCCGAGTCCGAGGGACTATTGCTGTAGAATCCATTAATAGCATTCAAGGTTAAACATGACTCCTAGAGAATTACCAAAATACGAAGTTCTCTTCTCCTTTCGTTCTCTTCTTTCTTTTTTATTTTTACTTGGTTGGCAGGGTCAGGGCCTTTCTCGCTGGATGAGCGCATTCGACTCTAAAGTCCTTTCCTAAACCATTTCCCTTTCAGTTGCTGAAAGAAAGAGATAAGCTTTCGAAATGAGATTGAGTTCGACGAATATGCAGGCTAGAAAGATGCTATTTGCTGCTATTCCATCTATTTGTGCATTAAGTTCGAAGAAGATCTCAATCTATAATGAAGAAATTATAGTAGCTCGTTGTTTTATAGGCTTTATCATATTCAGTCGGAAGAGTTTAGGTAATACTTTCAAAGTGACTCTCGACGAGAGAATCCAGGCTATTCAGGAAGAACAACGATTACTTAGGATCAGTTTGCGAATTTGTGGCACCGTAACAAAATCATTACCAATGGCACACTGTATGCCTAAGTGCGAAAAGACAGTACAAGCTTTGTTATGCCAAATACCTAAATGTAAGTCAACAACACTTCCAAATGCCACTTCTTCCTGTTGCATTCGTCTTCAGGATGATCTAGTCATAAGTTTTCACTTCTCAGTGGGTGAAAGATGTGTCCCCGGGTGTACGTTGAAAGCTTCTATAGTAGAACTCATTCGAGAGGGCTTGGGGGTCCTAAGAATGGTTCGAGTGGGGGATTCTTTTAAGAATAAAGAAGACGAATAGAATCTAATTCATGTTCATGCTAATAAAAGAGCGGATCCAATACCAAGATGACTTCTTTCTCAGGAAGTCTAGCAAGTACTTTAGGAATTTCGGGATATCATGCCCCACGAGTGAGTTGCCAAATGCCCCCTAGGAGGGCAGTCTACCACAAGATCGAGTTGGAGCCTGAAGCCAAACCCTATTATACTTAGATTAGGGCTGGGTTTAGAAGATGCCCCCTCCCCCCCCACCCCAACTAGCATCTATTAGTTAAGGGGATTGGTTGAGCTTAAGAAAAAATTTCAGGAACTCATTGAGGCCTATTTATATTCCAGCCTCCAAGGCAGTTTTTCCCTATCTTGCTGGGGAAAAGGTTGGGGAGCCCCTGTTTTATTTATTCCAGAAGAAGCGGTAGCCTTGTGCATTGATTATCGAGCGCTCAACAAGGTAACCTAACCATCAAGAACAGGTATCCACTTTGATTGCAGACTTCTTCGCCCTAATCAATAAGCGCGAGATACTTCTCGAAGTTGGATCTACGGTCGGGCTACTACCAAGTGCATATCACAGAAGGAGACAAGCCAAAGACGACCTATGTGATAAGCAAGAAACCTTATTAATAAAGGGGCGTTTGATTTGGTTATGCCTTTTGGACTCACCAATGCCCTTGTCATGTTATGCAACCTCCACAATGAGTTATTCCACCCGTACTTAGACGACTAGTGGTATACTTTGATCGTGGGCTATAGCTATTCATTAAACGACCACATTAGCCACCTCTGGACCGTTTTTAAAGTATTAAAGGAAGAATCATCTCTATGTAAAGAAAGAGAAATGATCCTTTGGACAGACGGAGATCCATTAGAGCCATGGAGGAGTGGCAAGCACCTACCAAGGTGAGTGGGCTAAGATCATTTTTAGGGCTCGTGAACTATTACCGAAGATTCATCATAAGTTACTCGAGGAGGGTTGCTCCACTCAAAAATCTCCTAAAGAAGGACGTACGGACCGATCATGGCACTGCACTGATCGGAAGAGTGTCAAAGAGCTTTTGAGGACCTAAAGCAGGCAGTGATGGATGACCCCGTATTGCAGTTGCCAGATTACACTAAGCCATTTGAAGTACACACGGATGCGTCAGACTATGCCATAGGCGGTGTGCTAGTACAACAAGGTAACCCAGTAGCATATGAGAGCCGAAAGCTCAATGAGACCGAAAGGCGTGGTCCAGGAGAAGGAGATGCCAGCAATAGTGCACTACTTGAGAACGTGGAGGCGGGTCACGATTTGTGGTCAAGACGGATAATGTGGCGACGAGTGAAAGAGTAAGCCAAAAAAGAAAGCCTAGCTGCACATGCAAAACACACTCATACGACCGAATCCACTTAGTTCATAGAGTAGAGTATATGAAGAACCACGTCCAGAAAAAGCAAAATAATGCATCACCTTCAAATCAAAATAGACCTCCGGTATGCTGTCCAATCAGATACAAAGTAAGAAGCCCTAGGGTATTGGGAGAGGCATATGAGATGGAATAGACCCTTCTCAACAAAAAGTACGCTTGCTTGAATTTTCGGCCAAAATGCATTACGTATCTAGTATGGTAGTCGCCCTCTTGCTTGGAGCTTTCATCGGACAATAATGGCCAAGCAGCTCTTTCTTTATAGGGTGGCAAAAAGCCAAAGAAAGGTCCTATTCCATCTTATCTTCTATCCCCCGTACTCAGGATCCTCCTATTTACCTCCAGCTACCGAGCGGACAAAACGGGTCTTAATGAGGGAAATCAGTGCTTCGATCTTTGCGTTGTGGAGGATAAATGTCCTGAACATCTTTTGATCACCTTTGAAAACCTTCCTTGGATCTTTCAAAAAAAGAAAAATCCACCTCTCGTAATAGTTGCCACTTCCCCGGAAGCTAGCACTGAGGACAACGATCTGAAACCCTTTAGATCCAAGTTCATCCGGCTGCGATTCTACTCCCCAATACCGGATCTGGACGAGGGAAGACTTATTGCCACCTTGTGGGGCTGCATCAGAAGGCGAGTCTGTTATTCCCCCTACACCTTCTATGATCCCATACCTCCCGACCTTTGCCTTGACTATAGGGATTCCGAAGGATACTTTTTTTCAGACATCCTCGATCCACAAATACGAAGCTTTTGCAATATGAATATGGATAAAAACATGGACTTCGCCTTGACCTATGGAGAAAGGAAGTTTTTTTTACTGGTTGCGAGTGCTACAACGGGATTTTGTACACAAAGCAAGGGCAGTGCCTTGAGTACAGGTCTGGTTACTTAAAGAAATGGATTAGAGGTGAATTGTGAATTCTTCGAGCGACCCCCTCCTCTCCTAGTCTCCCGCTATCTAGGTATCGAAGTAGCTTTCCAGGAGTTCTGGATCGATAGAGCCCAGTAGCTCTTCCAGCGTCCAGGCATAAATGAGTAAGTAGTTTCCTGGAAACTTGGTAAACCCGATTGTCTTACTGAACTGAGCTTCTTAAATAGAGAGGATAGCACCACTGCCCTCTTGTCCGGATCAAGCATTCCTGTCTAAGTATTCACTGATTCAACATTTCCCCCTGGTTTGGTCCATGATGACTCCGACAGCATACACATTGAGTAAACTCCATTCACTCCAATGCCATTCAATCAAGGAGGTAAGCACGGATATTCCGATCTGCCTAATTCGTTGAGTCTTCCGTCAGAGCTTAGCTAGGATCCGAAGCTTTTCATTTCTTCTTAAAGTTGAAACTGAGGACTGCGCTAAGTTTTTCATTTCCTCTATGTGAGGAATGGAATTCGCCCCATGGGAGTTTCAGCATAGATTAAGTAGTGCCCTAGTAGCTCTTCCAAGGGCTGGTACTTTCATTCCTTCCCGGACGAGAAGGGTAGGTTTTGAATCCTAGCTCTGTTCTTTCTCCTGTAGTAAGTATTGTAATAGGTAGCTAGGATAAGTCATTCCATCCTTTATAGCTTCATAGCTTTTTTCAAACTTGAGGCCTAGGGAAGAGAGGGATGAGTTTTTTCATCCTTGTACGGAGGGAATTCTGTACCTTTTTAGGTCTTGAGATACTTGTATATATACCTGCTTCCTTTTCCTAGCCATTGGAGGCGCTTTTAATGGGGGTTTAAATGTGGTATCTGTAACGATTCCTTGAGGTGTTAATGAGTGGATCGTCGTCTCTCCAACGGTAAAAAGACTTATTGCAGTCCTGTAATGTGTTGCCATCATTTATGAGCTGGCGGCCCTTCCTTCTAGTAATGGATTTGGGTAGTGGTGAAGTGGAATGGTTCCTTCGTCTGTTGGTTCCTCTTCTAGACGAGGAGGCTGCTTGAGGGAGTTATGGTCGTCCATCATTTGTGTTTTTCTTTCCTTTTTTAAGTTCCTTATATACATATATATACATACATACATACATACATACATATATATATATATATATATATATATATATATAAAGAGTGAATGCAAAAGGCAACAGTAACTTTTTTTTTTTTTTTTGTGAATGTGTTATAGCTTCAATAGCTTTGCTACATTATTTTTGTTTGTCAATTTGCACTGTTTCATAGTATAATAAAATAGTAACACAACAAATTGGCAAAATATTTTCATAATTGTTAAGGTGATAGCTCCTTATAGGTAAAAATAAAATTATAAAATTGTTGGGGTTTATGCTCTAAAATCCAATTTATTGGCATGTCATAAATAATTAAATTGTTTAATTATATGAAACTATTTATAAATGAACTAATGGGACAATATCATAGTCCTTGAGATGCATTCTATGTGATTTAGTCATAGAAGATAAAAATCACAAGTTTCTTGTCAACTTAAAATATAGTTTGTAGTCGGTGATAAAATTGGGCGTTTCATCTGCGAAGACTATAACACATCAACTAAGATGGTTTGTCTTGATCATGGAAGTGGAAACTTCTAATTGATGTGTTGACGTGTCTTAAGAATTAAGACATATTGAACTGGACCGCTGTGAGATTAATTATTTAATCAACAATTGTCACCTGAATAATTAATCTCACGACTTCTAATTTCATTAACTCTCAATCCTGAGAGGGTAGTGAAGCCGATCATGAAATGTAGGTTATTTTGATATATCAGGAGTGAGATCTAATATTCATGGTCAAAACCTCAATATGTTGAATAACTACACGTAGTGTGGATGGAACACATATTCTTAAGATGGAATCCATAATCTATTTTTATAAAGACATGAAATATCCCCTTAAGATAAGTTTAATGGGAATTGGTTACTCAGGGCGCCCACTTTAGTAAGGAGTTACTAAAGCTTAAATTAATTGAAATTGGATTTCAATAAATGTGAATAACTAAATGATTAAACCGGGTTCTCAAGGATAAAATAGTTGTTTACAAAGTGACAGTTTCTTATGACTTTGTTCACTATGGATAATTCATGGAGCAGTCAAATGATATTAATTTATTAATAAGGCCCAGAGGTTTGCCACTTTGGATCATACTTGGGTTGAGGAGAGGGCCGCACTGGAGGTTGGCAAGGTCGAGACTAGTAGCAGGGCCAATGGCTTAGCACTGGAGATAGTACAAGCAAAGGCCTACATTCATTCCACTTTGAGCATGGATTTAAGCACACAAACATAGATCTAGGCATATGTCTGGCAACGCGTGTGTGAACATGTGAAAGCTTAGCACATAGACATGGAAGAACATGAATCCAAGCATATAAGCATGTACGGATGCAGATCTAAGCAAAAAAAATGGCGAAAAGCACACAAACACAGATCTAAGCAAAGCATAACCATAGACATGATATCAAGCATATGAGCACATAACCCTAACATCAATGCAAAGCAAAAAGAGGAACAAAACAAAGGAAACATGGCATAAAACCCTAAGCATGTAGATCTAAGCATATAAGCATGTAGAAACATAGATCTAAGCACAAAACATGGTATAAAACATAACAACCAAGAAATCTTAGTTAGAAACACATATAAAGCAAGAAACATGCTAAAGAAAGCAATAAATCATGTTATTCAAGCTAAAAGAAAGGATAAATGCTAGAAAGAGATTTAGAAGGTTATAGGTGTGGATGATAACCAAAAAAGCTACATCCACACCCCTAAACCCCAAATCCAAAGTGTAGAACCAAGGAAAGGAAGATTGGGTACAAAAGCAATAGCTTGTGTTCTTGGTGAAGTGAGAAGAATCAAGAGACTTTAATGTGTTTGTTGGAGTTTTTTTTTTTTTTTTTTTTTTTTTTTTTTTTATAGTGTTTTTTAGTGTTTGGAACAGAGAAACAACATGTAGAGAGGCTGGGCAAAAGGAAAATTTCAGAAAAAAGTTGATTTCTTGGTCTGATGGGTACTTAGGGCTATTTATAGCCTCGAGCGTGTTTTTTGAGGGTCACTAGCCTTAACTTCCTCTTATCGATTTGAACTTGACATATTTGGAAAGGTCTTGGGTTCCTGTTTCTGAACAGGTATGGAACTTGAAAATCCAATGATCGGATCAAAAGTTATGGCTCTTAGAAGTTTGTGGTGCATCAATCAATGCCCCGTACTGGTTTTCGTGATATCTCTGCCGTTCTAACTCCGATTTTGACCCATGAACAATCATTGGAATGAGAATTTGATAATATTCGCAATGGCATTGGTTTCAACCTGTTCTGGCAGCCAGATTAAAATTAAGGTTTTTAGCCCACCCGAGATCGACTTCGGGTCAAACTTGTTAAACATCTCCGAGAAGCTCGAGTTTGAAGTAAAACTGTGAAAAATGTTGTTTTGCGGGAGTTTGGAGCATGTTTGATCTTTGGTCAACCTTAGGGCCGACTAGGGCCATTTTGGTCATTTTAGCTAAAAAAAGCACTTCGAGTGCCTCAGTGCCCAAATAGGTTGTGCCACGCCGTTCTGGATGTTCTCGCAGACCCATGGAGAGAAAATGATATTTTTAGATTTTTCGAGGTTTGGCATGCAAATCGAGGGCAGCCAAAATATGGTATCAACACCTTCTATGGTTTTTCTTATATCTTTCACTACCATTAAATTAAGGTGGATGAACCTCTTCTTTGTGCTGTTGCCAACTAATGGGTTCCTTCTCGGCATGTATTCAGCTTCAACGAAATAGAACTATGCCCCACTATTAAAGAATTTGGTACTATCATGGGTGAACTAAAAATTGATGATCTCATCTTCCTTAACATGGGTGGGGATCTTCCTTCTTTACTGTGAGTTGTGTTGGGTGTCCTTGCGACCACAACAAATAGGTGACGTGTCTTTGACAAGCTCAACCTTAGGTTGGTCTTTGAGTATTTTTCTGATTCGTTCATTCTTGAGGGTGAGAGACCACGTTCATACTTCCTTCATGCCTTTTTCTTATGTGCTTTTGCAAGGTATTTCTTGGTCTGAAAGTCGTATTGCATGGACCTCCGGATGTGCATGGTGGCTTATGAGCTAAAGAGAGATAATCTGGTCGGCTTGATCTTGGATAAAACCCTTAATGATTTGGATGCCTTTCATAAGAAGGAAGCAAGCTTCTTTGCGGGAAGTCCTCTCATTCTTCATATATAATCCCTAACTTTTGCTCAAGTTCTCAACCTAGCAGGATTCCTCTAATTTTACATGGATTGCCTTGTGGTTTTTAACCCATCGAGGCATCTTATATCATCTTTCAGTTATATATATATATATATATATATATTCTCTCAGTCATGCTCTTCATCTTTTTTTCTCCTCTTTCTTGTTTTTGTTTTTGTTTTTGTTTTTTCTCTAGAAATGGCTACAAGAGAGGCATCAGTTGCTTCAACTTCCTACTATACCCCTCAGAACCTACCTTCCCAAGCATCATAGGGATCACTGGCTTCATCAAAATGATATGAGCTTTGAGGCATACATGGAGCTTATGGGACACCTCAAGGAGACCAATGATCAATGGGTCGTGGAGTGGTGGCATATCTCGAGCATGGTCTATAGTTGCTGCAAGGATCATTATGTCACTTTAGTTGGGCTTCGTTGCTACTTATATTGCTCCACTTGTCATATCTCAAGGCAATTTGGAGAGCATCAAGGAGCTCCTAATGATGAAGGTGCCCTCCATACTAAGGTGTTCGCCAATAGGATCTTGGGTAGGATCAGTGAGGCTTGGCCATGCCATGGGTGATGAAAGGCATTGTTCCTCCTCAATACATCTTCCCCACTGCGAGGTACAAGCAATGGTTAAAGAATGACATGAAGCGGATTCTGAGGGATGAGAAAGCTTACATAAGGACTAGTAAGAAAGCAAGGAGGACTGAGTGACTACCCTAATATGCCCCATATTTTACTTTTCTGCAATTTCATAATTCTCATGTTTTTGTTTTTGAATTTAATAAAGGATTGGAATGCTCCAAATTCCCTATGAAAACAATCTTATTATCTTTTAATTTGAGCAATGAGAGAATCCTTTTTTATTGTCTTCGCTTATTGTCATCTCATTTATTTTTTTTTTTCTTTTTCCTTTGCCATGTAATTTTTGCTCATAATGTCCCTTTGGGAATTTTTGCCATGCCCATGGTCTTTTCTCCTAGGTTTTGCCTAGACCGCCCTTTCAGGTTTTCAATCTAGCGGGGTTCTTTTGCCTAGGTTGCCCTTTCAGATTTTCAACCTAGCAAGCTTTTTTCATTTTTATTTTATTTTATTTTATTTTCTTTAAATGTGATATTTTCGGGGTCTATCCATGTTAATGGGACGAAGCATCTCTTCCCCATCCAAATCTGTGGTCCTTGTAGCATCTCTAGACATGTTCTTCTTAATGATAAAATGCCCAGACCACCTTGGCTTCATCTTCCTCTTGGATCAAAAGTCTCATCTCTAAACACCTTCAGGACCAAGTCCCCTTCTTTAAGGTTTCTTGGTTTCACTTTCTTGTTGAATGCTCTAGCAATCCTTTTTTGGTACCCTTGTGCTTGAAATTGTGCCCTAGCCTTCTTCTCATCTATCAAAGCCAATTGTTCATATCTTACCTTAGCCAATCCTCTTCTAGGACCTTGGTTTCCACCAATACTCTGAAAGATTGCATCTTTACCTCAATAAGAAGCACCACCTCACTACCATAAACCAAAGAGTAAGGTGTTGCCCCAGTCGATGCACGGATAGAAGTTCCATTACCCCATAGGGCAAATGGAAGCTTCTCGGCCCAATCTTTGTATGTCACTACCATCTTGCCTAGGATATTCTTCACATTCTCATTAGTTGCTTCTATAGTCCCATTAGCTTATGTTCAATACAATGAAGACTTGTGATGCTCAATGCCATATTCTTCCATGACCCTTCGAACTTCACCTTCAAATTGAGAGCCATTATCAGAGATGATCTTTTGGGGTACCTCAAATTGACATATGATGTTTTTTTCTAAGAACCAAGCCACATGCTTAGCCTTCAATACGGAGTAGGAGGTTGCTTCCACCCACTTGGTGAAGTAGTCAATTGCCACTAGAATGTATTCATGCCCATTTGATGCCTTGGGAGCTATCCTTCCAATCACATCTATTTCCCAAACTAAGAATGGCCACGGAGAAGTCATTCTATACAACTCACTAGGTGGAACATGGTTCAAGTTGGTGTGTGTTTGACAATCACGGCATCTCTTCACATAGTCCATGCAATTAGTCTCCATTGTATTCCAATAATACCCAATCCTTAGAATTTTCTTAGCTAACATTCTTCCATTCATATGAGGGCCACAAATCCCTTGATGAACTTCTTCCATTACCCTCTTGGCTTCTTCTCTTTTCAAGCAACGAAGATGTACACCATCATAGTGTTAGGATGTGTGCCCTTAAATCCTATTGTATAATGCTATGTATGACATTATGTATGACTTAATGTTGTGTTTAATAAAGTTGTTTTGTTATTATCTAAAATAATGGTAACATGAATATGGGACATTATCATATAGTCAATGAGATGCATAGTATGTGATTTATGTGATTTAGTTACAGAAGATATAAGTCACAAGTTCTTTGTAAACTCTAAATTTATAGTTCATAGTCGGTGATGAAATTGGGCATATCATCTGCGAAGACTATAACGTATAAACTAAGATGATTTGTCTTGATCATGGAAGTGGAGACTTTTAGTTGATATGTTGATATGTTTTAAGAGTTAAGACATATTGAACTGGACCGATGTGAGATTTATTATTCTCCTAATGACTGTTAAATGAATAATAAATCTCATAACTTTTGTTTGCATGAACTCTTAATCTTGGGAGAATAATGGACCTGATCATGAGGTGTAGGTTGCTTTGATATATTAGGAGTGAGATCTAAAGTTACGGTCAAAACCTCAGTATGTTGAGCAGCCACATTTAGTGTTGATGATGTTGGAATATTTGTCCTTAAATCCTATTGTATGATGCTATGTATTTTATTATGTAAGACATTATGTATGACTTAATGTTTTGGTTAATAAAGTTGTATTATTATTTGAAAATAATGGTAACATGAATATTGGGACATTATCATATAGTCCATGAAATGCAATAGTATGTGATTTATGTGATTTAGTCACAGAAGATATAAATCACAAGTTCTTTGTAAACTCAGAATTATAGTTCGTAGTCGGTGATGAAATTGGGCATTTCATCTGCGAAGGCTATAACATATCAACTAAGATGATTTGTCTTGATCATGGAAATGGAGATTTCTAGTTGATATGTTGATATGTTTTAAGAGTTAAAACATATTGAACTGGACCGGTGTGAGATTTATTATTCTCCTAAAGACTGTCAATAGAATAATAAACTCATGACTTATATTTGCATGAACTCTTAATCCTGAGAGGATAATGGACCTGATCATGAAGTGTAGGTTGCTTTAATATATCAGGAGTGAGATCTATGGTTAAGGTCAAAATCTCAGTATGTTGGGCAGCCACATTTAGTGTTGATGGAACATATATTCTCAAGATGGAATTCATAGTCTCTTACCGGAGATATAAAATATTCCCTTGAGATAAGTTTAATGTGTTTGTTATTCAGAGAGTTGGGCCTAACCACTTTAGTAAGGAGTTACTAAAGTATATATTTATGGAATTGGATTTCATAAATATATGATGAATAACTTAAAGGATTAAACCGGGTACTCAAGGAATTAAGATGTAGTAATATACAAAGTGGCAGTCTTCTTTCATGACTTTGTATTACTATGAATATTTTATGAAGGGGTTGCATGTATAATAAAGTCTTGGGATATAATTTATTAACAAGGCCTAGAGTGCAACTATATTTATATAGTGGTATTAAATATAGTTAATGGTAACTTTGGACTTGTCAAGAGTTGACAGAAAAGCCCAAGGCCCATTGGAGCTAGTGTCTTATTGGTCCCTTTTGGTCCCACTCCAAGCCACACACTTAAGCCCAATTGGAAAGGCCCAAAAGCCGGCCCAATTAGATAATCGGTTAGATACAAAGGGAGAAACACACAGAATTTTTCTGTAGAGATTTCATAGAGAAGAAGAGAGAGTGTGAGACACACTTTAATTCTCCCTTTGGAACTGATTGAGAGACCACACATCTTGGGCGTTAGTGGAATTGGAGTGAAGATTGAAAGTATTCCCAAGAGCCTCTCATCTTCAAGTTTTGAAATTCACCGCTCCAAGGTACACTCTCTTGTTCTCTAATTCTGTAACTTAAATAGCCCATGTTAACTTGTATGTATGAAGTAGATCCGTTTTCATTATATATATTCTTCCGCTGCGCTGTGTAATGATTCCAACAGATGAAACATATATTCTAAAGATGGAATTTATAATATTTTAACGAAGATATAAAATATTCCCTTGAGATAAGTTTAATGGGTTCGGTTATTCGGAGAGTTAGGCCTAACCACTTTGGTAAGAAATTACTAAAGTATATATATTTATGAAATTTGGATTTCATAAATATACAATGAATAACTTTAAAGGATTAAACCGGATACTCAAGGATTAAAATGTAGTAATTTTCAAAGTGGTAGTCTATATTCATGACTTTGTATTACTAGGAATATTTTATGAAGAGGTTGCGTGTATATTAAAGTCTTGAGATATAATTTATTAATAATGCCTAGAGTGCAATTATATTTATATAATGGTATTAAATATAATTAATGGTAACTTTGAACTTGTCAAGAGTTGACGGAAAAGCCCAAGGCCCATTGGAGCTAGTATCTTATTTGTCCCTTTTGGTTCCACTCCAAGCCACACACTAAAGCCCAATGGAAATGCCCAATAGGCCAACCCAATTAGATAATCAGTTAATTATAAAGGGAGAAACATACAATTTTTTTGTTTTTAAGAAGCGTAGAGAAAAAAGAAAAAGAAAGAATGTGAGGCACACTTTCATTCTCCCTTGGAAACTGATTGAGAGACCACATATCTTGGGTATAAAGTGAAATTGGAGTGAGGATTAAAAGTGTTCCCAAGTGCTTCTAATCTTTTTTTTTTGAATTTCTCCACACCAATGTATGCTATCTTGTTCTTAAATTCTGAAATTTACATAGTGCATGTTGTCAATCATGAATGAAATAAATCCTTATTTGTTGCTTCCGTTATGTGTTTTATATGAGATAGAAAACCAGATTTTTTCCAACAATTGGTATCAGAGCCAGGTTTTCATCTTATGATTGTATAATATGTGATTAAATTTTAGAATTTAAGAAAACCGTTATCTTTGTATTTCTATTTTTCTGCATCAAGTTATGGTGTTGTGTCATGGTTTTTTAATTTTCATGGAATCCGTATATATATATATATATATATATATATATATATTGCAAGTGGGATTGAATAGTGTGGCATCTTGATATGGTTATTGAATGGAATCTGTGTAACTATCAAATGCTATTGAATTTAACGCACTACCTGGACTTAATGCATGGATTGCATGGCTTGGCTTATATTTTTACAGCTTGGACTTAATGCATGGATTGCATTCCTTGAATGTGTTGCACAGCTTGGCTATTCAATTGGCTATTGAAGCATTCAATTGTCTTAATGGCCCACGGTTGACTTCATCTTTTTGCACCTTTTGGCTTGGAATGGAAGCTTTGGTACCAAAGTTACCATTAATTATATTCAATACCACTATATGAATATAATTGCGCTCTAGGCCTTATCTATAAATTATATCCCAAAATTTTATTATACATACAACCCCTTCATTAAAATATTCGTAGTAATACAAAATCATGAATATAGACTACCACTTTGAAGATTACTTCATCTTGATCCTTGAGTACCTGATTTAATCATTTATGTTATTCATCATATATTTATGAAATCCAATTTCATAATACTTTAGTAACTCCTTACTAAAGTGGTTGAGCCCAACACTCTGAATAACCAAACCCATTAAACTTATTTCAAGGGAATATTTTATATCTCCGTTAAGAGATTATGAATTTTATCTTGAGAATATATGTTCCATCAACACTAAATGTGGCTGCTCAACATATTGAGGTTTTGACCGTAACTAATAAATCTCACTCTTGATAAATCAAAACAACCTACATCTTATGATCAGGTCCATTATTCTCTCAGGATTTAGAGTTGATGCAAATAGAAGTCGTAAGATTTATTATTCATTTGACAGTCGTTAGGAGAATAATAAACCTCACAACGGTCCAGTTCAATATGTCTTAACTCTTAAAACATATTAACATACCAACTAGAAGTCTCCACTTCCATGATCAAGACAAATCATCTTAGTTGATATGATATAATCTTCGCAGATGAAATGCCCAATTTCATCACTGACTACGAACTAAAATTCTGAGTTTACAAAGAACTTGTGATTTATATCTTCTATGACTTTCACATAAATTACATACTATGCATCTCATAGACTAAAATAATGTCCCATTAGTTCATTTATAGATAGTCTCATATAATTAAACAATTTAATTATTTATGACATGCCAATAAATTGGATTTTAGGGCATAAACCCCAACAAGCAGCTTAACAGATAGGCATCTGTCGAGGTTTATGAAAAACAAAATTTCAGTTCTGTTTTGACTCTAATCTGTGTTTGTTTGTTTAGGCTTTCTTTTCTCACAACCCTAGACATATAAAATGATTATTTTACGGACTGTCAAAGGTGGAACAAGTTGCACAAGTGTTGAGCAAAGTTTGTTCAAGAAAATTGTGACCGGAGACAGAATTTGCCCTAATTCATCTTCCTTGTGAAGAAGTTGCTATGTTTGTACACTATAGGGTTTTGTGAACAAACATCTTCTTGATCTTCATCATGTGATGAACTGAAGAACTTTGCAGCCAACAACCTTCTCTAGTTGGTGATTGAAGTCGCGTACTGGGATCCACGCAATTGGTTAGTCACGTACTAGGAGCCGTGCATTATAAGGAGAGATTGTCACTATAGAATAAGTCTAACTGGATATTGAGATAAAGGTTCAATTATAGGTTGGTATAAGGTACTGGTATTCCTTTACTTGTAACCGCTTATTGTGATAATAGTGGATTCTTGGGAGTGGTGACCTTAAAATCACCCGGTGGGGTTTTTGACGTGTAGGTTTTCCCCATTCGTAAACAAATCACCGTGTCAATTTATTTTCTGCTATACTTAATTTAATTGGTGATTTGTTTGTGCTACCATGTATTTTCTTGTTAATTTGGTTAATTAATAAAGTTGGCTAATTAATCAATTAATTAATCACAAGAGGTCAATACATTTTTGGCCTATCACCTCTGGAAAAGATCTTTCCTACCACATATTGTCCCTTGTAAGTTGAGGCCAACTTTCCTCTATGATCTGGCATTGCCTGGTTGCACTTCTTCAATACTAGATCGCCTTCTTCAAAGACTCTGGGTTTAACTTTCTTGTTGAATGCTCGCTCGGCGTGGCACTGGTACAATTGTCCATGGCACATTGCAGTCATGCGCTTCTCATCTATCATGTTCAGTTGTTCATATTAGGAACGAGCCCATTCAGCTTCTGATAGCTATGTCTGAGATAAAATCCTAAGAAACGGGATCTCTACCTCTGTAGGGAGGACGGCCTCCATGCCATATACCAATGAATATAAGGTTGCACTCTTGGAAGTACGAGCAGAAGTGCGAGTAAATGGCAAGTACTCGTGCCAATCCTTGTATGTGTTTGTCATCTTCACTAAGATTTTCTTTATGTTCTTGTTACCGACTTCCACTGCACTATTCATCTAGGGGCAATAGGGAATTGAATTTCTGTGCTCGATCTTGAAATGTTGGCAGAGTTACTGGATCATCTTTTCATTTAGGTTTGTCCCATTATCTATAATGAGCTCTCCTGGCATGCCGTAGTGGCAAATAATGTTCTGTTTCAGGAACCAGGCTACCACTGCTTGAGTGACGCTCCTGTATGAAGTAGCTTCAACCCACTTTGTAAAATAATAGATGGCCACTAAGATTTACTCGTGACCATTTGAGGCTTTCGGAATCACGGGTCTGATGACATCCATAACCCAGGCTGAGATGGGCCACGGTGTTGCTAAAAAGAGGGTGTCCCTGGAGGACAAATGTAGGTCTAGATCGGATGTCCATAGTTCCATTGGATTAGGAGTATGGACGACACACAGACTCACACATAAACATGTAGGCAAGCGTGCAAAACTGTAAAGAAGCAAAGAAAGCCAAACGAGTGTCATAAAGCAAGCAAGGCAAGCATACCAACATTGAACGGAGAGGAGAAAGATGTCTATTAAGAACACCAACACCAAGGAGGTGTATCTCACAAGTGGTCACATCCTACAAACCACAAGAGGGGTGGATGCAACCATGCAAGCAAGTGGTCTCAAAAACCGACAAGCAAAAACCCACGAGGGGCACAAAGCATGGCAAAGCCTAGATCTAGACAGTCAAACATGGAGATAAAGTATAGAAGCAAGCAAGCATACAAGGCATGCAAAAAGAAAAAGATCCAAACCCTTTGATACAAGTGTAGACATTGTATTTTGTCTTCCCTCAATTTGTGAGCCGAACTCCGAAAATTCCAAAAATATTATCTTTTCTCCATGGATCGTGAAAACATCTAGATTGACATCACATAACCCATTCTGGCATCGGAGCATTTGAAGTGCCATTTTAGGTCAAATTGATCAAAATGCCCCTAGTCAACCCTAGGTTGACCAAAATTCAAAGTCGGTCAAAATCATCCCAAAACAACATTTTTCATGTTTCTGCACCAAACCTGAGCTATTCGATAATTTTCATCAAGTTTGATTAAACCCTTGCACTCATGGCATTGGATGAGGGGCTCTTCATTCTTACCATTCCTAGAGGATTTAGATTTCCTAGGAGGTTTGCCCTTATCCTTTTTCCTAAACTGAAGAGGCTTGATAATCTCATCAGTTATGAAGGTTAGATCCTCATCCTCATCCTCATCATCATATTCATCTTCGTCTTCAGAGTTCTCAATCTCTTCCCCTATACCTGTAAGAGCCAAGTTTTTACTCTTTCCACCTTTTTCCATTGAGACTAATCCCATCTCATAGGTTTGGAGGTTTCCTACAAGCTCAGTCAAAGGAATTTGATCAATGTCCCTTGCTTCTTCAATGACAGTGATTTTAGCATGGAATCTTTTAGGCAAGGACCTAAGGATTTTCCTAACAATTTTGGATTCTGCTATAGACTCTCCAAGGTTGAAGGCAGAATTCACAATATCCTTGAGTTTAGCATAGAACTCATCAAAGGTCTCATCCTCTTCCATCCTTATTTCTTCAAAGCTACTTGTAAGTCTTTGAAAGTTTACAGCCTTCACTGCCTTGGTGCCTTCATATGTGGTCTCAAGAATGGTCCATGCTTCCTTCGCAACTTCTGTGGATGATATCTTCTTGAATTCCTCATTGGTCACCCCACAAAACAAGGCATTCAAGGCCCTACTGTTGAAATTTGCCGCTGTGATTGTCGCATCATCCCAATCCACTGGCGTTTTCTTTAGCTTAATCCAGCCAACTTTAACCGCTTGCCATACCTGTTCATCTAGAGCCTGCAAAAACACTTTCATACAAACTTTCCAGTACATATAATTAGTGCCATCAAATAAAGGAGGAATCAAAAGAGATTGTCCACGATCCATGACAACGGGGGTCAAGGATCACACTCAGAAAATTAATCCAATCAGAGTGTACCCGCTCTGATACCACTTGTTAGGAAATTTAGAACCCAGTTGATAGAATTAACAAGTTTTAAACCCAAGTTGTTAATTAGATTTATTATACATAAAACTTGTTAAAACAAACAAACATCAATATCATGTCAAAACTAAGTGAAGCGGAAAAATAAATAAGACAATATATGATGACCCAGGAAAACTAATGAAACCAACCAGTTTCACAGTAAAAAACTGATAGAATCATACAGTGCAGCGGAAGGAAATGTAAATAATGCGTAAACGGATCTACTTCATACATAAAAGTTAACATGTACTATTTAAGTTTCAGAATATATGAACACGAAAGTGTACCTTGGAGCGGTGAATTTCAAAACTTGAAGATGAGAGGCTCTTGGGAATACTTTCAATCTTCACTCCAATTCCACTAACGCCCAAGATGTGTGGTCTCTCAATCAGTTCCAAAGGGAGAATGAAAGTGTGTCTCACACTCTCTCTTTTTCTCTATGAAATCTCTACTGAAAAATTCTGTGTGTTTCTCCCTTTGTATCTAACTGATTATCTAATTGGGCTGGCCTTTTGGGCCTTTCCAATTGGGCTTAAGTGTGTGGCTTGGAGTGGGACCAAAAGGGACCAATAAGACATTAGCTCCAATGGGCCTTGGGCTTTTCTGTCAACTCTTGACAAGTCCAAAGTTACCATTAACTATATTTAATACCACTATATAAATATAGTTGTACTCTAGGCCTTATTAATAAATTATATCCCAAGACTTTATTATGCATGCAACCCCTTCATAAAATATTCATAGTAACACAAAGTCATGAAAGTAGACTGCCACTTTGTTTATTACTACATCTTAATTCCTTGAGTACCCGGTTTAATTCTTTAAGTTATTCATCATATATTTATGAAATCCAATTCCATAAATATATACTTTAGTAACTCCTTACTAAAGTGGTTAGGCCCAACTCTTTGAATAACAAACCCATTAAACTTATTTCAAGGGAATATTTTGTATCTCCGTTAAGAGACTATGAATTCCATCTTGAGAATATATGTTCCATCCACACTAAATGTGGCTGCCCAACATACTGAGATTTTGACCGTTACTATAGATCTCACTCCTGATATATCAAAGCAACATACACTTCATGATCAGGTCCATTATCCTCTCAGGATTAAGAGTTCATGCAAATATAAGTCGTGAGTTTATTATTCATTTGACAGTCGTTAGGAGAATAATAAATCTCACGCCGGTCCAGTTCAATATGTCTTAACTCTTAAAACATATCAACATATCAACTAGAAATCTCCATTTCCATGATCAAGACAAATCATCTTAGTTGATATGTTATAGTCTTCGCAGATGAAATGCCCAATTTCATCACCGACTACGAACTATAATTCTGAGTTTACAAAGAACTTGTGATTTATATCTTCTGTGACTAAATCACATAAATCACATACTATGCATCTCATGGACTATATGATAATGTCCCAATATTCATGTTACCAATATTTTCAAATAATAATACAACTTTATTAACCAAAACATTAAGTCATACATAATGTCTAAGATAATAAAATACATAGCATCATACAATAGGATTTAAGGACATATATCTCAACAAAAACCTGAGGGGAAACATTCTAGAAAAGCAATTCACTATAGTAAAGAGAATTTTCAGATCTGGTACAAAATCTTTGTCCCTAGACTCTACAATCCCTGTAGATGAACTCAAAGCAGAAACCTTCTACTACTTCAGAACCTCTGAACTTTTCAATATATGAACGCCACCCTTTGATACACAGATCCAAATACGTGACTAACTCCTTTGCTCGAATCCCAGTACTTGACTCATTCACCAACTTGAGAGAGAAGAATGTTGGCTGCAAAGTTCTTCACTTCATCAACAATGAAGATCAAGAAGCATTTGGTTATAAAATCCTAAGGCGCAAAGACGCAGTAGCTTCTTTCAGAGAGAATAAGGTTTTGATTACCTTTTGCATATGTTCTCCTTGTATTCTCTCTTGTGACGGCCTTTAAAATAAGTCTTATATATGTCTAGGGTTGTGAGAAAAGAAACCCTACACAAATACAAAAGCCTGACCCAAAAATCAGATCTGAAAATTCTGATTTCCGTAACCTTGATAGATGCCTCGATCGATCGAGAAGCTGTCGAGCTTCATTAAACCTCGATAGATAGAGGTATCGAGAAGCTGTCGAGCATCTGTCCGCAGGTGTCCATAGGTGTCTGTAGGTGTCCGTAGGTGTCCAACAGGTGTCCGCAGGTGTCTGCAAGTGTCTACCTTTAGTGAACACTTTTTCTTCACTTGTTTCTTGGTCCAATCTTTATGGCTTTAATACTAGACTTGGACAACATGTTCTTTGAAGTATTAAACATATCCTAGATCTATCCAAATACGAGTAAAGTGCATTTTGTCAAAGGAGTAGCCAACTACATAAAATATGTCCTTAACAATCTTAATCTCTTCGAAGCTTGTAGTGAGCCTCTGTAGTTTTGAATCCTTGACAGCCTTGGTTCCCTCATAGTTTGTCTGGAGAATGGTCCATGCTTCCTTAGCAGTTTTCGTGGAGGATATTTTCTTGAACTCCTCATTGGTGATCGAACTGAATAGGGCATTCAATACTCTGCTGTCGAAATTTGCTGCCTTGATCTTGGCATCATCCCAATCAGCCGGCGCTTCTATAGCCTTGGTCTAGCCTATCTCCACAGCTTGCCACACCTTCTCATCTAATGACTGTAAGAAAGTTCTCATGCGTACTTTCCAGTACGCATAGTTAGTACCATCAAACAATGGAGGTATAATAAGAGACTGACCTCTATCTATGACAACAGGGGTCAATGGATCACACACAATGATTAAAGTTATTAAACCCTAACTAGAGTGTTCCCGCTCTGATACCACTTGATAGGCCACAAACGCATTGACCCCTTGTGATTAATTAAATTGATTGATCAGTCGAGTTATTAATTAATCAAGTCAATATGAAAATTCACGTGGCAGCACAAACAAATCACCAATGACTAAATTATGTAGCAGAAAATAAATGACACGGTGATTTGTTTACGAATGGGGAAAACCTGACGGCAAAAACCCCACTGGGTGATTTAAGGTCACCACTCTTGAAACTCCACTATTATCACAACAAGCGGTTACAAGTAAGGAATCCGAGTACCTTACCAACCTACAATTGAACCCTTACCCCAATACCCAATTAGACTTGTTCTGTAGTGACAGTTTCTCCTCTTGATGCACGGCTCCAAGTACGTGACTAACCAATTGTGCGGATCCGAGTACGCGACTTCAATTCACCAACTAGAGAGAGAGTTGTTGGCTGCAAAGTTCTTCAAATCATCCACATGATGAAACTCAAGAAGATGCTTGGTTACAAAACCCTACAGTGCACATTACACAGCAACTTCTTCACAAGAGATGAACTACGGCATGAACTTTTTCTGAGGTCACAAATTGCATGAACAATGACTACTTAATGCTTGTACAACTTGTGTCTCTTTGACGGTCCTTAAAACAATGCTTTTATATGTCTAGGGTTAGGAGAAAAGAAGTCCCAAAGACACATTCACGGATTGAAATTAAAACAGAACTTGGAATCTGTTTTCCTTAAATCTCGACAGATAGAGGTGTCGAGGATCAGTCGAGAAGCTGTCAAGCCTCAGGCTTGAAACAGCTTCTGAACCTCGATAGATGCATGTGTCGAGACTCGGTGTCGAGCTTTAGTAACTTGCACTTTCAAGCTTGTTTCTTGGACAGACTTGAAGACTTCAACACTTGATCTTGAAACATAGTTTCTTGAAGTGTTAAACACTTCCTAAATCAACCCAATTACAAGTAAAGTGCGTTTTGTCAAAGGATAAGCCAATTACATAAAATAATGACATATGTTTAAAACTACGT